>VDFB02271358.1:824998845-825187449 GCA_007258455.2 Sequoia sempervirens | reverse complement strand
TAAAATATCCAACAATGTAAAAGTAATCATTGATGCAAAAATATTTAAGGAGTTTCAGCTATGAAAATAAAATATTATAAATATTAAAAAAGTACAAATCTAAAGATGCTTATTATATAAAAAACCTTAGAGAGAAGATTTTTTCATGTAAGACCCATTGGGTTCACCAAAATTATGAAGGAAAATAAGCTTTCCATATGGGTTAACCTAAGCTAATTAAGTAATTACAAGAAAATAAGCACAAATCAGCTTAGATTATTTAAGTATAGCTAGGACTAATAATATTATATTATAATAGCTAAATAAGGAACGTAAATATGGAGGGCAACACTTAGATCTGTTATCAAGAAGTATGGGCTAATAACATAATTTATGGACTTATACTAGTGTGTACTTAGAAAATGATGTCTCTTTGTTAAATCAATGTCTTATATTCTACATTGATCTTAGATTCTATCAAGGGTTTAGTTTAGAATTATTAGTTAACAATTAATTCCACCAGACCTCTTCATTAGAGATAGAAATAAAATTATGATGATTGTAACTAATATCATCGATGTTGTTGAAACTAAAGGAATCATCTACTTATTTAATTGAATATAAGAAAAATATGGGTGGCATTACTTGTGACAATATATATATTCTTAACAAAATCAACATAAAAACTAGAAAATAATTCTTCCAAAATATCCCAATTGGGTGGTCAATTTGAAATGTTTCCTTTTATGTCATCATGTGAATCACTACACAATATAGAAAAAGTATTGCATAGACTAAAATTATTAGTCTCATGAAACAACCTAAAATCTTGATTAGCTTGGTTACAAAATGAATTTATGCCAATTTGATGAGAAATGTTTAGCATGAGTAATTCATTTGATTTGACGAGAAATAAGGAAATTGAGATCTCAACTTCCGTAACATTATCCTAATATATGACTTGATATGACTTGAATAACATTATCTCAACAAAATTATGGGCATAACAATTATAAATATTTTTAACATATATAATATGTATGGTTGGATTAGTGAGATATTTATAACAAGTATGCAATGAAGTCAAACTTTATTAGATTTTATTCTTAATAAATTAGTTTTAACGATTCAATTTATAGCTTTATGCAATCTATAAGTTTAAATAGTTTGATTGTATCTAAACTTTATACATATAAAATTTATGATAAATGTCTGATTATTTTGCTTTCCAAACTATAATTTTTTGATGTTCTTGGCTATATAATTGAAGTTCATTTATGTTAACAACTATTAGATTAAATATTTTTATCCCCAATTATTTTCAAATAATTTTATACTTTAATCTTTGTATTCTTATTCTTTCTTTCTTAATCATTTCATTTAAAATTCTGGTCCATTTCATTATGTTATAGATTATATTTGTCTTCCAATTCTTTTTAAATCAAGTTAATAGTATGAAAATATTATTGATGAGTAGATAAATTATTACAAGTTCTATTTTAGATTTGTATTCTCTTTATCTAGATATATTATTTACCAAAGTCTCATTGCTTTTTTAGTTGTACTATATATATATAACATGGAAAATGTGGATCATGTTCCACCTATGCCAGATTCTTTGTTTGCAAATACTAATAATGAGATAAAAAATTTTGAGAGATTCATTAGCATTGGGAAAAACCCGGATATATAGTGAACCATGCATAAATAATATTGCATAGTCTAGAAAAACTAAAAGATGAAATCATATCATGTATATCTCAAATAGACCTGATCAAGTATTCTTTCCCACATGTGGGAAGAATTACATGGTGGCATTCCCTTAAACAAATAAAGGATAGTGTCACCAAAGAAATGATAAAAGCCACTTGTTTTCCATTTTATCAAAATGTGTGTAAGGTTAGGGGATACCAAGTCACTAGATGTGTCAATTATGCTATGGCCTCATTGATCTACCCATGATTTCAGGCACATGTGTCTGTTCAAAATGACCCGTGATTCCATTGTATTTTGTCTCAAGAAGCTAGGCGTCGAGGTCCATTTGGGCCTCAAAGTTAACTACCTAGACATTCCACCATATCGGGTCAGGGCATGTAGGATTGTTGATAGGCCCAATTCATCGCTGAGGAGATAGACCAACCCGTTGTTTAGGTAATATGGTGACATGTCTCCACTCTCACCCCATCTCTAGCCCTCCCATAGCGTGAAGAGGCTGTTGTTGCTTCAAAGTAGTCAACACAACGAGTGATACCATGGCCACCACTAGGGATATCCTACATTGTAGGTTATTTGATACTCCAGATGATATTCGATCCACACCATTTTCAGCACAGTGGACCACCATGGATCCTTTTACAGTGGCCGACATCCCTACTCCTACACAACTTGATGCACTTACAGGAGATATGTCATGCATGACTTTGTATTATTTGGATGAGGACCTGTTGGAGGCATATGCCCACATTGCATCAAATAATGGGATCAGTATAGAGCATTTGAGATGCAAAGGTCATTCAGTTCCATGATCCCATCACTCTCAACCTAGCACTAGTGTGCATCAGGATCCACCTACAGTTCATACGGCAGTTGCACAAACCATGGATTTTACTGATATGTTGATTGGTTTTGGTTCATCATCATCAAATGCCATCTCACCTTCATAGTCCTCTACATTCATCATTTATGGCACGACATGGGATAGATGAAATGGATGCAGATGTTGATTCGTTGCTTGATCGTTTAGTGGATATGGTGGAGGCAACTATTTCAGAGGACTTAGTTCATCCGATATCAGATGATGTGCATGTATGTGTGCATGTGCATGTTTCAATTCTTTTTTCATTATGTTTTTTTTTAACTAGATATTCATGTAAGTTGATATATATGTGTATATATATTGTTATAGGTGGACATACCTCATATCACTCCTAGCCTTGGTCTAGATCATGTGCATGATCGATGTGACTCTGTGGATGAATCTACTATTAGTGGACATGTGAGTTTTACATTTTTATATAATCACATGTGTATATGTACATGCAATATATTTATGTATGCATAGATCTAGATTGATATTTAAAAATACAAGTTCATTTCAAAATAACTTTCATAAAATTTATTTAATATAAATTATATGTATTTAACACATCTTGTACACAATTTTATTTGCAGGGCTCAGCACATCCATCAGAGAAGGACCGTTCTCATTCAGATGGCCATTCTGCCTAGAGTAGACATTCATATTAGGCCATGCATTCTAGATTTAAGGATCTCTTAAATTCACATGTAATTTGATTATATGATGATCTTTAATAGTATTTGATGTTGATGATCTCACAAACACATTTGTATATGATAATACATACATTTTGCTTATTTGTTTTATCTTTAGTATTTGACATTTGATGATCTTTTAATTTACATTTTTATTTTATGATATGTACATATATTTTCTTATATGATATATGCATACATTTTTTCCTCTTGCTTATAATATGTGTTATGTTTATATGTATTGAATCCCTTTACATATATGTACATGTGTTTGCTTATGGTTAAACATGTTTACACATAATATATGTATACATTTGCTTTAAATATTCAATATACATACATGTTTTCTTACTTTATGATCTCTTACAACTTACATTTCCTTATATTCAATATACATTTGATCTCTAGTAGAATTTTAGGGAAACCAATGCCACTTTATAATTAAGTTCATTCATGTTGATCACAATAAATATTTTTTTTAAAATGACTTAAGTAACATGAACCATTGAGTTGAGAACAAGATATAATCCTTTTGATAAGTAACTTGAAATTCAATTCAAATATAATTTTAAGAAAATTCAATTCAAATTATATCAAGCTATTATACGTTTTAAGAAATTAACTTGAGAATTCAATTCCAATATAATTAAGAAAATTTAATTCAAATTATACCTCTATTATTATGCATTTTAGACAATAACTTGAAATTCAATTCAAATATAATTAAGAAAATTCAGTTCAAGATTATGCCTCTAATATACATTTTGACACTTCAACAAAATTCTAAAGGAATTACTAGATATGTTGTGCATGCCTATGGATTAAAATAACAAGCAAAATCCACAATGGAAATAACTTGTTTGTTTACTACTTGATTCATTTAAACTAGGGGATCTAAGTTATTCCATGTACACTTGAATAATTTTTGATTCATTTGGAATGCAGATTTTTGGAGAAGTTTTTACACATTTATCAAGGGAGGAAAATATTGAACCGCGACAGCTTTTCATTTTTATCAATCAAGGCAAAATTTGGAGGATAATTTAACTAAGTTGGTAGAGGACTTGTTTAGAGTCATCTTTAAGTTGAAGAAGAAAATGGGACAACAAAGAAAAAGAAAAAATGCATCTCAACAAAAATTGTCCAAAGAAGAAGAACAAAAGAGGCGTGATCAAAACTTGGAAAATTATCATAGAAAGAAACAAGGTACATGCTTGTTTCTTCTCTCTCTCACTCTCAAGTGTGTGTTTAGGACTTTTACTTTGAAGGTTTATAACCATCATTGCACTTGAATGACTATAAATACTTTTAAATGTCCTCAAGTCATCTTGGTCATGCAAGTTGCAATGTTTATATGATCCTTGACTCCAATTCCTTAAGCCAATTCTTTTTATTTCAATATTTTTGTTTTGTGTCTTTGATCTTTTATTTTCATCACTTCAATGTTCTCAAATTATTTTTATGTTTTATGCTCTAGGGATTCCTCAAGCTGCAGTCGAGCCAAATCTAGATATTGGATCAAACGAATCTATTGAAGAACACATGGACCTTGAAGTTAGGGAGGAGACCCAAGTTCAAACAATGCTTGTTGGAGAGGAGTCAAGATCACTTCCTTCTACTGGTATGGATGAGTATATAAAAATAGCACAAACTTCTCTCACTTATAACTCATCATGTTTTATCAGTTTGTTTGCTTGCATACATAAACTTCACTTATATATTTAACATCATCTCTCACTTTGTTTGCAAAATATTTTGTGACACATGTGTAGGAAGGGCTCAACAAGTAGGAAGTTTTCATGCTCAAGTCGAGCCAAATCTAGACATTGGATCAAATGAATCCGCTCAAGAATGCATGGTCCTTGAAGATAGGGAGGAGGCACAAGTTCAAACAATGCATGTTGGAGAGGGGTCGGGATCACTTCCTCCTACTAGTATGGATGAGCATATAAACCTAGCTGAGAAGGTGGGGAAACAAATTTCTCATAGAAATTTAGATCATTTACTTGAAATGAATATGGAGAAACTCAAATATTATGCCAACCAGCCTTATAATAAGAGAAAGAGGTCAATGACTAAATCTGTAAATGGAATTATCAATCATCATTTCAATCATCTTGATACACTTGAAAAACCCAATTGTTATCATGTTTACTTCTTAGTGATGAGCTCAAGATTCATTACAATTGTTGGGTGTCCATTTAGCATCAAATAAGAAGAAACACGTAAGGATTACAAAAGGATATTGTTCAAAATGTTAAAAGGGGTTTAGATTCCATTGGGAAAGGATCTCGAGCGATTGGATAAGGCCACTACAAGAAGGGTGATGTTGGCATCTATTATACATCAAGATATAGCAAGAACAGAAAAATATAGGCACTTTCAACTAAAATTGGTTATAGTAGAACCACATTGATAAATATGAGAAAAGAGAGTTTTGGATGAGAGTTTAGAGAGGCATTAGGAATTATGTGTAGAGCTCCCATTACGACATGATTAAAGATGTTGTTAGGAACTTGGTCTCGAGGTTTTGGCATGATGAGACTCATTCATCATCAAATACTAGAGATGTTATGAGATATAGAAGTTGGACCTAGTATTTGAAAATCATATAAAGAGCATTGGCCTAGACATAACAAAATTTGAGATGTATATATGAATTTTTGTAATGCATATCCTCATATAAAGAGATTAGGGGAGAAAACAATGTTTCAAAGGTTAAAAAGCCATATTAATGTGAGAAGATAAACAAAGTTTTTTGAAACTTGTGTCATTATCATATTGAATTTGATCTCTACTATCCGGGGTGTTTTAGAGAAAGATGAGAGAAGAAAGATGTGGAGTTTAAAAATGCCTCCTAAGCAGACAGAGTTTGTTCATAAATTCCTATATTATGTGATCATGAAAATGGACCTCAAATAAACTGCATAAAAGGAATTTGTGAGACATGTGGAAATTTGGCTAAATTTCCTTCAAGAATTGAGGATACTAACCTAACAAAGACAGTAAATTGCAAGAGGTAAGTACTATTTTTAGAGTTTATTTGTTTCAATTTCTCATAGATCAAGTTATTTGGATTCTCTTTGATGTAATGTTTTATTGATCAAGTGTGGTTTATTATTTATTCACATATTTTACTGACACAGGTACGAGTATGTAAAGTTGCAAAAAAAATTTGGGAAAGAATCCATAAGGTTGAACTATGTAGAAGAGGAGATTCCCATTGGAAAATTTATGGAAGATTTTTGAAAATTGATATGACCATGTACATACATCATTCATTTTTTGCTAAGTGGAAAGCACAACAATTCCAAACATTGAGAGATACTTTCCCACATGGAATAGTTCTATCAGTAGTTGAATTTACAGAAAATTACTCCTTTGTACATCAAAAGGAGATTCAATCAGAGTATTACTTTTCAAAGCAGATCACTATTATGGTTCATGTGTGTTATCGACATGCACAATTAGAATTGGATGGTGTTGAGAATCTGAGATGAAGAAACGAGTCCATTAAAAAATATCACTTTATATTGAGAGTGATGATAAGAGCATGACACACTTTTGTCAACATTGCTTTACAATGGTGGCGAGGGGTGTAAGAATTGAAAATAATTTTGTATGAAGATTAGGATGGATGTGTGAAAACAATTCAAATCTTCCACGACCATTCTATGCACTTTGTAGATATCATAAAATTATAAAATACCACATGTTTGGAGTTTCTTTGATAGTGGGCATGGAAAGGGTGAACATAATGGCATAGGAGCTTGCATTAAACGTGCTCTAAGAAAGCATCAAATGAGTTATTTGAGAGATCGTATAAATGATGCACATGATGTTTTTGAATGGTGTAGAAGCACTGCATCAAATGTGGTCGACACATCTTCAGAACAAAGTGACACATTCCACATAGAGTGTTTTGGGAGATTTGTCGAGGGTATGTCTAAATTTATTAAATCAAAATTTGAATTTATTTAAATTTAATATATATATATATATATATACATATTTGTTCACATAAGTTTTTTGTTGTAGATATGTATCTAGGTGTGGATAGAAGATCGATGCATGGATGCAAGAGGGTAGAAAAAACAAGATCTTTGCATTGTGTTAGGAGTTCAGATAGTCGCCATGGATGGATATTAGACACAAGGGATTACTCTTGTTTTTGCACTAAGTGCATTGAGGGAAACTCTGATTATGCATGCAACAATCAAGAACTTGGATATGTTGGTAAATGGGATAGAGTGCCACTAGTTGTTTCAGAAACATATCATGAAGACGAGGAAGAAATATTTGAAGACATTCCTTTGACTTCAATTGATTATGACCATATTTTAGGATTGGTTAGAAAAGGTACACGTGTAAGTTTTCAATAATTTAACTATTATATATATCTAGTTAATGATCTTTAGAGACATTTCTAAATTTTTTAGAATGTTTTTGTGTAAATTTGGTGTATAGGAGATTTTTTTACAATCATAGCAGAGCTTGAAAACATCAAAGGTGTTACCTATTATTTATTGTGTTGTACAAAAGAGAGGAATAAGCTAACAGAACCTAAAACAAGTGATGGATTGTTATTTTCCACAGGTGTGTTTGAATTTAAAATTTTATATACATTGTGTTCACATGTTCACTTTACATTATAAACATTAAATATATATTGTACAAACTTTGTGCACGAAAATATTGCACACATTCATATGTCTTACCTTAGGTTCATGTTTACCATGCAGGTTTTGTTGTAGTACAAGGGACATATCTAAAACAAGTCAAAGTTGTTTAGCATGGGATTCATTTTGTTGACTATCAACCTGATAACAAGGTATATCAATATAGTCACTTAATAATTGCTGCCACTCTACATCTTCATGTAGTTCCACATGCACGTGGCCAAAGAAAATGGAGACCAGATAGTGATGATCATCAAAAAATTCTACATGTTATTGAAGAACGGGCTGAACCAGAATCTTTGACTTAGATTATATCCATCATTTTCAAGTTCACTTGTAACCCTATACATGTTCAAATGAGAACTTATAGTAACTTGTACATAGTTGTAAATCATTTTGTGTAAATTACAATTATATGTACATATTTGTTCCATGGAAAATTCTTAAGTTCAAGAATGTTTGATAGCATCATCTCTCACTTTTTTTGGTTGCATGTAAACCCATATATATGCTTTCAATCCTTATTTGAAGCATTAGTGATTATTTTTAAATGTTTTCCTAGAAATTACAATTATATACAACTTATATTTGTTTCATGGAATTCTTAAAGTTCCAAATTATATACAACTTATATAATTTGTTCCATCAAATTGTTCCATGGGAACCTATATAAATTTAAAATTAAGTATTATATAATTATAAAATTATTGTACATTAATAAACATAAATGAATGCAAAATAAAAAATAAGCCTAGCCCTTGACCCATGGCCTATGACCCCCAAACCCTTGTGCTACCCACTCTATCTTTCTCCACTCCCCTCTCTCTCTTGAGTCTCTCCTCCTGCCACTCTTCCTCTCTCCTCTGCACCCTTAACCCATGTAAACCCTTAACCCATGTACACCCCCTAGACCCTTTATCTCTCTCCTACCCCCCTCTCTCTCTCAAGTCTCTCCCTCCTACTCACTCTCCCTCTCTCCCCTCTGCCCTTAACCCTTAAACCCTAAACCCTTGTACACCCCCTACCCTTTATCTCTCTCCCACCCTACCCCTCTCCTCTACCCGCCAACCCTTGTGCACCCTACCCTTGTCTCTCTCCCTCAGCCCCTCTCTCTCGTATCTCTCCCTCCTATCACCTCTCCCCTCTCCCCTCTGCCGCCCAACCCATGAAGCCCTCTTAGTCTCTCTATCTCTGCCTCTCTCCCTCTACCCTTAACCCTTATTCCCCTACCCTTTATCTCTCCCCCACTCAGCCCCTCTCTCTCTCGAGTCTCCCTCCTACCCACTCTCCTCTCAGGGCTCCTCCTACGCCAACCCTTAAACCCTACCCTTTATCTCTCCCCACTCTCTATCCGTTTCTCCCTCCACCCCCCTCCCTCTCTCCCCCCTCCACTGCTGCCACCCTTTATCTCCTCTCCACTCCCCCATCTCTCTCCAGTCTCCTCCCTCCCACCCCCTCTCCCCCCCTCCCCTTCTGCCTTGTATACCCCCACCCTCTATCTCTCTCCACTCACCCCCTCTCTCTCAAGTCTCTCCCTCCACCCCCTCCCCCCCTCTCTCCCCTCTACCCATAACATAAACCCTAAACCCCTGTCCATGCCCACTGCCCTTTATCTCTCCACTCCCCCTCTCTTTCTCAAGTCTCTCCCTCCTACCCCCTCTAAGCCCTCTCCCCCTCCCCCTCACCCTTAACCCTTAAACCCTAAACCCTTGTACACCCCCTACCCTTTATCTCTCTTTGACTCCCCCCTCTCTCTCTCAATTCTCTCCCTCCTACCCCCTCTCGCTCTCTCTCCTCTACGCTTAACCCTTAAACCCTACCCTTTATCTCTCTCCACTCCCCCCTCTCTCTCCCAGTTTCTCCTTCACCCCCCTCTCCCCCTCTCCCCTCTACCCTTAACCCTATAACCCTAAACCCTTCTATTCCATACCCTCTATCTCTCTTCCACTCCCCCCTCTCTCTCTCTCAAGTCTCTCCCTGCTACCCACTCTCCCTCTCAAGCTCCTTTACACTTAACCCTTAAACCCTACTCTTTATCTCTCTTCGAATCCCCCCCTCTCTCTCTAAAGTATCTCCCTCCTACCCCCTCTCCCTCTCTCCTCTTTACCCTTAACCCTTGTACACCCCCCACCCTTTATCTCTCTCCCCACTCCCCCCTCTCTCTATCAAGTCTCTTCCTCCCTGCCCTCTCCCTCTCTCCCTCCCCTTAACCCTTGTACACCCCTACCCTTTATCTCTCTCCCACACCCCCCCTCTCTTTCTCAAGTCTCTCCCTCCTATCCCCTCTCCCTCTCTCCCGTCTACCCTTAACCCTTAAACCCTAAACCCTTGTACACCCCCTACCCTTTATCTCTCTCCCACTCCCCCCCTCTCTCTCTTGAAATTCTCTCCCTCCTAACCACTCTCCCTCTCAAGCTCCTCTACCCTTAACCCTTAAACCCTAGGACCCCCTACCCTTTATCTCTCTCCCACTCGCCCCCTTTCTCTCTGAAGTATCTCCCTCCTACCAAGGATTAAATTTTACGGTCGACTTTTCCTGTCAACAAATTTTTTAATGACGGTTATCTATTCAAGGGTGACCTTAAAACATTATGATATACCTTACTGTATGTAAAATTATATATAAATCAAATATATATATCATTATAATTCTATATAAATTTTGACAGTCTATCCAAAATATCTCCTTTTATCTGATACAATCTTCTTAAAATTTTGATTGTATTCTATGGAAAAAAATCTCTAAATATGGTCATATGGCCATCAAATTTAACCCTTGCTGCCTACCCCCACTCCCTCCATATCTTTCTCTCAAGTCATCATTTAAATTTAAGAGTATAATTAATATTTATATTAATATTAAAAATTAATTTTTAAAAGAAGGTGTTCGACCAAACATCTTTAGAATGTTTGGTCGATCCCAATTGAAATCAATTTTTTTATTCTATGTTGTATGGGTTCGGTCGAACCCCTATTTGACTGAACATTATTTTTTTGTTCGACTGGACCCACATTTTTTCACCCTCACCCCCTAAGGCACCAAAATTGTTGAGAATTTTCCACTTCGAAGCTCGATTTGAGAATGAAAATGGAGGAGATCTTAGAAACCCAACTAGTATCAGGTTCCCCTCAAAATGATCTATCCAACGAATATAATTTTAATATGTTTTTACTATATTATCTATCTGTTTTTTAAGTTTTATTAAATATAGGTTTTTCACCAAATCAAAACTCTTTGTTCTACACAAGTGGAAAAATAGAAGATTATCAAAAGAAATTTTTGAAAAATATGCATGCACTAGATATTGGAGTCCTTGATCCAACCAAAAAAAAAATTGATACATACAGTAAAAGTTATGCGTTATACAGTCCTGTTATGTCCTAATTGTAATTGATTTGACTTTGAAACTTGATTAAAGAAAACATATTCAATAAAAAACTATCTAACCAAGTGAAAGCACTAGATATCGGAGTTACAAATCTAAATTTGAAAGAATTGGAATTTTATCTTTCAAGGAAAAAAAGTTATGCGTTATATGGTGTGCGTCACCTTTTAAAAATGTTGTTTTTTGAAAAAAACCAGTTTTCGTGGGAGATGGAAAAAGAAGTGCAATTTGATTCCAAAAAAAATGATTTTTTTTTTTTAGAGTCTACAGACAAAATGTGACAAGACTCTAGTTTGCATCACCTTCAAATTCCTCACGGTTTAATCGCTATAGGTGCTCGAATGTGAAGATTTAGTTTTAAAAAAATCAGTGTCCAGTTTGGCCAAAAATTGTAAACCACTATTGTGGGATCACCCTTTTACTTTTAGGGTTTTTACCCTAGACTCATGTTGATGCCTTGGAGACTTTCTTTTTTTTTTGTTTAAAAAGAAAACTTTACAAATTAATCTTTATCAGTTTCCTTTATACTTTGTAATATGCTAAGTCTTTTGACTTATGTTTTCAATTGTTTCACTCATGGCTAAACTATGACCTTTATCTTTGCATATTTTGAAAATGTAAAATATTTACCTAAAGTGATAGCCTATAAATCACTTAAGAGAAAATATTGTTTTAATGCAAAATAAAGCGATAGGAAGATTCAATGCATAGGAGGAAAGTTATAAATATGCTTTTATTAATGACATGCCAAGCATATAGGAGGGAGCTTGTTTTCAATTTGCAAACATGTTGAGTGCTTTTGGGGAATTTTTACTTGCTTTTAGGAGTCTTTTGAGGGTTGTTTTATGAGTCACCATGCTGGACTTGGTCAAAATTGACCATTTCAACCTTTTGGAGCCTTTTTGGATGAGATCTAGGGGCTAGATTTGTGGGTTTTTTGTTGCATCCAACCCAAAGAATCTTCTAGCTCCTTGTTTAGTGCAACTATTTGGAGATGAAGCATATAATCACTTTTGTAACTCTTTTTAGAGTTATTTCTTCTTTTTGCAATTTTTGTACTAAGTGCCTTTTAGAGTCCTTGAACAGATTTTGGCATCATTTTGTAACTCAGTTTGCTGGATGTGAAATATAGATAACACCTTGGATATTATAGACTCAATTTTCCCTTGTTGTTGTTGTTGTAGCATTGTGTATTAATCAATGATTGATAAAATTACTTGTGAGGTATTTTAATTTCCTTGTGATTTTGTCTCATTTTCTCATGCCTCTTCTATAAAGGTATATTTATGCAGGTTACAAGTTGTGTTTAATGTTACAAATGTCTTTTAAATTGTGGAAATTCTTTCCTTTTTAAAAGTTGATGTATTCAAACGCTCTTGTAAAATTTGTATGCATGAATATATAGAAATAAGTTGTGCAACTCCAATTTTTTCATTAGTGTTCAAGTGTATAAAAGTCTGAACTTTCATGATCCTTGTTAGTTTGGTGATCACCCAGTTACTTTTAGTTTCAGTATTTCCTTTTAAGCACTCTATCTCCCTTTTTCTTTACAAAATCAATAGCTTTAGGTGACACCAAAGGAAGCTCGCCTTCTCTGGAGGTTGACCTCTACTTATCAAAGCTCACACTTTGAGAGGTCTTCCCATGTTGCACTGGAATGTTGAATTTCATATTCAACGGGGTGCAATTTTAGTAGATAACAAGTACAACACCCATTGCATGAATCAATAAAATGAAATTTATTTAAATTTTAAATGAGCATTATGGGTGATGCATAAAGCCCCTATTCAACATTCCACATTTTACAAGAATGTTTATGAGGATAGTTTCAACCACAACATTTAATAGTTTCAAATGCTAATCTCAATATTTTTATTGAGCTATTGATACTAGGTTTTTATATAAAAGAATTTAATAGTCAAGATGAAAATAATCACTTCAAACATCAATTTCAATATTCCAAATATAAATATATAAGAATGAGAATATACCCATCGATATGGATGCCTACCATGAATATTTTTTTGTGGTTCAAATTAAAGAAGAATTTTGAACAAGGGCATATGGGGGAAGAAACAAAAGCTAATCAATAAATAAAAAATTTATATGAGCACTATGTAGGGCCCTTGTTCAACATTCCACATTTTGTATACATGTCTAGAAGGGGAGGTGGAAATTTTCAATAGGGTTAGTAGTTGACCACCTACATCATATTCATAACAAGGATGCAATGGAAGTAATAAAGGATAATTAAGAAACTTGTGACTATGGGGAATCTAAGAAAGACACACTAGGGGAAGGTAGAAACCCTACCAAAAACGAAAGTAAAAAATGGTTTGAAACAACAAAAAATTGTAAGAGTTGACTCACCTCTTATTATTTGATATATAAGTCTTGATAATGTTCGTTAATGGAAAAAATTGGCGAGGCCTTATCATGCAACAATGCAACTAGTGAGAGATGAAAGGGTGACAATTGGCTAGAGATTTCAAATATAGAAAATGGTAGAATATAAACATAATGGAATTATGACATGCCAATAGGATTTAATGTAAAATATATTAATATTTTATGATTCATGGTTAGGGAGACATGTTAACTTTTGTGATCACAATCAGGGAAACAAGTTAAAACCTTATGATTTATGGTTAGGCAATTTATAATAGTTACATGTTATGTAGTTTAAGGTTGTCAAAGGAAAAGGTTAGTGTGTGTGATGGTGCTAAACTAACAACATTAATGATGTTGAATGCTAGGCCTACATGCCATATCAACAAATCAAAGGTTAAAGTGTTGAATAAAGTTGATAATACTTTCTATAAAATTATATTAAGTGTTAAGTCAATTGATTGACCAATGATGACAATAGTTATTGAAAACTCTCAAATATTATTATATGCTCAATTTTTTTTTGCCACCAATCTCCTGCAATATCACTTTTAACATGGACCTCTATACAGCCAAATAATTAATGATTTCATTCTTGAACAACATGATTGTAATAAGATGTCAATTCTTTCAGGGTGCACTTCTGTCTCTTCAGCGAGAACGTTTCCACATGAAAGACCTTCATAGTACCATAAATGCCGTGCTATAGAAGACGAGTCGGGAACAAGTGCTGTTCACCAGCGCCTTTGACAAACTCTTGTACATCGCGTTTTTATCCCTGTCCCGTTCACATTTCCGGATGGTCGCCGAAGTCAATACCAGTCCGTTCCTTGACGTGTACTTCAATGGTCTTTGGACACTAAAGTCCATGTGAAATCGACCTTTTCATTTAATGAAGTATGTTGACCCTGGACAAAGTTAGACTTGCAATAAGGTTTCATTTTTATAATCTCTCTTTTAACTCTTCTAAAACCCAGTCAGTGGATAGCGCATTCACCACAAACAAACTGACTTAGCGGCCTTTTCTTCTTTAAAGTTTTCGCATTATGTCATAGGGTTGTGGTTGCTTCGGGAGCTTTCAATTTTTTACTCTGAACTTATAGAGGATTGAAGAGAGAGGAAGTCTCTACGGAGGTAAAACAGCAAATCTTTGGCGATATGATCCCGACCCGGCGCTGCCAATAATGAGGCCCCTGAAATCATACATCAATCTTCATCCTGCCTTGCCTGGAGAATTGGCTTCATCATGTCGCAAGCAATTACGTGAGTAACATTGATAAGTAAGTAAATCCATCCAGGCATGAAAAATTGCTTTATCAAATAAAATGGGCAAAAGGATGTAGGTAAATGGAAAACAATATTGGGATATTTTAAAACATAGAGTATCTTTAGTGAAACCAAAACAATAGAAAAGAAAATAGGTGCAAGAGGAAAATTGTGGCTTGCATACAAAGGTCAAACTTTTAGTTAGTCACAAATATTGCACAAAAAGTAGAAGGGTAAGATGGTATGAACCTTAGGGAAGAAGAAGATTTATATAGCCCCATCTCAACTCCTTTCACTTGTTTAGCACATATATATGTGCAATAGTTTCTAAATACCAAAAATAGGCTAGAAAAATAGTTGCTAAAGCTACAAGGAGAGCTATCAAGGAGCTAGGTATAAATTAGTTTCTAGAAAATGCATGGCTTGTGGATGTTGTATTCTATTGTGTTACATTCATTATCTTTAGGAAGCAATGAAGTTTAAGTTCGTTTAATTTGTCAATCTATTGCTAATATCTCAATCTTTGAGTTGTAGTATTAGTGATATTTATCTTTCAAGTTTTAAGTGATGTTTTTTAAATTTTATCCCAATCACATTTGTATCATGGCTATGAAAAATGTTAGCTTTCCTTTACTAATTTCTAGTTAAAAGTATACCCACCTTTTTAAATTCAAAAATACAAAATTTTTCTTGCGAGTGAGTTGTACCTTAATCAAAATTCAGAGGAAGATCACCAATGAAATGGTGATCTCTCCAACTATTCATTGCTTCTTTTTTTTTGGGCAAGAAGGAGTCATTTTAAGTTAATTATTAAGAAGACAAATTTGTCAACCAACACGTATCGGTGAGCTGCACATTCTTGTGCTAAGTTTGGCTCATAACCTAATGTTGACCCTAGTTCTCCAAGTTACTTAATTAGTCAAGATTTAGATAAAGCTATATTTTATTCTCATACAAATATATTTATACATCATTCATGTACAATTAGTGTAATTATAATTCATAATCTTATTAACACACATATGTAAAAATGATTAATTTAGTTGTTATGGACCGTGTCTCCAGCCATTGGCACCTAGTGAATATTTTGAAATCCCAACTGCCCTGCTCACATGTCGCTCCCCTGTCTCCTACCTCTCCATCTGGATGTAATCTCGTAGTGGATCTCTATGTTGTGGATTCAAAGTTCTCAATGGAGGGGGTTGTGGATGGGCATCTGACTGTGGGCTCTCATGGTAGTTTTAATGCAGTGAAAGGAAATGTTTCATGTTCATTTGCAGATGTTCAAAATAAAAAGGACGGGGAGAGCTCTATGCACACTTTGAAATGTGCAGCTGCTTCTCCTATGATTTCTTTGGGTAAGGAAGTTTCATAATGCATTGAATTATTTTCCAAGACTGCCTTGATTTGTAGCTTCTACCATGTTTGGCCTTCACTCCCTGATTTGCACTAGTGGATTTCTAGAAATTGGTCTCTGGTTGTGGAAGGTATGATGGAAATTTATCTTTCTGCTAGAGGATTTTTGGTTATTGGTTTTAGCTCTTCTGAAGATAGACAAGTTGTTTTAGATCATGGTTAGTGGGAATGGTATTCTCATCCACTATCCATGAGGTCTTGAGTCCATTCCTTCAACCCTCTAAAGGAACATATTAATATAATGCCTATTTGGGTAAGATTGCCATATCTTCCCTTATAGTTATGGTGCTCCTCTTCTTTTGAGGGCATTGGTAATGCTCTTGGAAGCTTTTTAAAAGTGGATCATGCCTCCAAGAATTCTACTCATACCTCCTTTGCTAGGATTTTGGTGGAGGTAGATTTATCTCAAGATTTACCTAGTGAGGTGGTGCTTGAGGTTAATGACTAGTCCTAGTCTCAGCTTGTGGATTATGAAGGTATCCCCTTCCACTACAGATGTTGTTTTGCTACTGGACACTTGGCCCATGATTGCCCTAATGGATCTCATCTTGTTTCTTCTTCCACCTAGTGGAAGAATTCTCAGAGGGGACATCTGACTGTTTACCTTGATACAGACTATGCTTCTAATAGTGAGGCTTCAAAACCTCCATCTCTGGCTCAAAAAAATAAACCTGCTACTAAGGATGTTGTTTCTCCAGTGGATTCTGCTGCTCTAGCTCAAAATAAGGATGTACCATCTATTGTGTGTATTTCCTCCTCTGAGGCCTCTGCCTCTTTGACTCCTGTTGTTGATGGTGTTGTCTCTCTAGTGGCTTCTATTGATCCAGTTCAACACTTGGTTGTTCCCTTTGTGGTGAGTGATGCCTACCCTAAGGCTCCTCCTGTTTTTGTTTCTAATTTAGTTTTTAATACTCCCTGGATGGTTGTGCAAAATAAAAATAAATTTACTCCTAAAAAAGCCTCTGATGAGATGCCTTTGAAGGAAAATTTGTTGGTTTCAAGCTCTGGTGCTTAAACTAGTTCTCTATGTTTAGCTTTCTCTATTTTCTTTGGTCCTGGTGGCCCTATTCTTGCTGCTAGTTTGTTTTATCCTACTATTCCTAACTGGTTGCTATGTTTGGCCAATCTATTTTATCAGACTGTTCTTCCCAATTATACACTTTGATTATAAAAATCCTTTGCTATAAAAGGGATTAGGGCCCTTTCAAAATCCCTGCTTAATAAAAAACACACATATGCAAATAGTTAGAATAGGTAAATTTAAATTATTCACCAACACTAATGGCATAAACCAGTTGTGATGTAGAAAGGTCTATCAACATAAACTAGTAGGACCCCTCAACCCTGAATTTAGTCATCCATTCCACTCATGTTGCACCTATCTATCTATCATAATCCTAATATATTCCTAAGATATACAAACTTAGTTTTAGATAAAACCTTGGTAAATATGTTTACTAATTGATCTTCAAATCTATAAAACTCTAAATTGATTTCTCCATTATTCATGAGGCCTTTAATAACATGGTATCTTGTATCAATGTGATTTCTAATCTTGTGAAAACATGATTTTTTGAAAATACAATTTAATTTATTGTCACAAAAGATTGGTGTTGAGTCCTCTTGTGCTTGCAATAAATTTGTTAATACTCTCCTCATTCAAACTAATTGACATGTTGTTTATGTGGCTGCTACATACTCTTCTTCAGCTGATAAAACTATCACAATGGGTTGCTTATTTGATGCCCATGAGACTACACATGTTCTACAATGAAAGACATATCTAGAAGTGTTCTTCCTATCATCAATTCTCCCTATAAATTCACTCTCAATAAAATCAATAAAATCAAATTTATTTGTTTTAGAATATAGAATTCCATATCCTATTGTTCTTGCAAACTCCACAATACTCTGTCCCACTTTTTGGCCAACGTAGGACATTAAAATCAACATTTTTACCAAATTTTTATTTTATGAAATATGTAGAAACTAAACCAATAATAATTTGAAGATGATCTAAACTAGTGATTTGTGTGTAGATTATATATATATTTGAAATAAATTATGATTTTTTTATGCAACAAATTAATAAATTATTTTTAATAGTAAACAATTTTTACAATAAGTGATGTTTATATTGTAATGAATAAATTTTTTATTGAAATGATAAAATCATAAACATTAAAATATAGATTTCTAAAATCAATATCTAATGAATGTGGATATTTTTTCATATTTTTTTGATGCATATTTTTTAATTAAATTTTGAAGTTAGAGTAATTAAAATTTGGACAGAGACATGTATATCCTAATGCATAACTTGTTTGGTATGTATTGAAATTATTATTTTAAATTTTTTGTTGAAACAAGGAAATCAATATCTACTGCACATATTTTTTAGTTTTTTTTTCTATTTTTCATGTGTGTGAAATAAATAAATTGATGTTTGGTGAAAACCAACATTCACAAGAAATAAAATATAAATATAATATCAAAATTTAAAATATTTAAAATTTTACTAAGGGATACATAATTACAAAACATAATTTCTAAATGACTTGATTTGATCCCTCAAAAGGTAAAGAAAAGTATTTTTTGTCAACATTTTGATAGGTGCAAAGGAGACTTCATTGTGGGTATGATTTAAAACTACAGGGGATCTATCCAAGGGGTTTTGATCTAAGGGGGTCTTATCTAACCCTCTTCAATTAAAACCCTTTAGATGGAACCCCTCAAGGCTCCAATCATCATTTTTTCTAAAAATTTGCAATTTCAAGAAAAAATCAAATGTCCCAAGTTTGGGACCCATTATTGTGAGATGGTCCATATCTCAATATCCCTTTTCCAACATGTTAATGAGATTCCTCAGGTGAATCCATAAACCTCAAAATAAAACTAACAACATACATAATATCAAGCCTTGTAGTTGTGAGATACATTAGACCTAACTATATGTGTCTAAGTATGTGTGTGTGATTGCATCATGACAGGTTATCTCCACTTAGTAGAAACTTCTCCTCAATGATATTCTATCTCCAGTCCAAGAGGTTGTGAATAGTTCTTAATATACATATGGGAACAAAATAGTTAATTAGTCATCACCATCATAATCATTCTTAATTATACTTCAAAAGAAACTTATCATTATCTTTGTTGATTGTTTGTTATTAAATAATTTAATACACTAACTCGGTAATTAAATTAGGTACATTAGACATGGTGTGACAATTATCTCCTACTCTCTTTGGCCTTTATATAAACAAACTTGAAGAATGGTTGAATTTGATGGGTGGGAATAGTGATCACTTGGGAGAATATGTTGTCAAGCTTCTTTTGTGCATCGATGATCATATTTTAATTGCTAAGTCTACATAAGTATTATAAGAGCATTTGTCTATTCTTGAGCACTTTTACAAAGATGTGGGTTTGCAAGTTAATACTATCAAGAGCAAAATCATAATCTTCTTCAATAGAAATAAAACTTGACCTAGTTCAACTTTTATTTTAAAGGTAGTATCTTAGAGGAAGTAATGGAGTAAAATTACCTTTATGATTGACTTCAATAGATGTAGACAGGTAGGGTTTTGAGATTTGAAAATGTTCAAACTCTATTTGGGTTATTAGTAATTATAATAGTGCTTCATGGATGTGAAATTTGGGCTAGAGTGATATTTTTGACAAAAAATGGATGCAGATAGAGAAAACTCAAAAATACATGATTGCAAGCAAATTCAAGTTAAATAGCTAAAATAGGTGCAATTCCTATTGAAGCCATCACTATGGTGCATGTTTTAAGATATATGAAAAATGTGTAGATGGAAGCAAATTGTTAGCCTAATGTTATCTTTAAAGATGTATTGAATGAAAGAAACAAGTCATGGATGAAGAAAAGTTGCAAATGGATGAACAAGTGGCACATTCACTTGAATGCTTACCTTAATAATGGTGAAGAAATAAAGGCTTTTGTTGTAGATAAGCTTTACAAGGATATGTGGGAAAAGATGCTAGGAAGGAAAAATAAATATTGCCTTGAAGAATTTAACCCCACCTTGGACCATTAGTAAAAAGTCTTTTTAGGGGCCAATCTCATGGGGGTCAAAGATTCTCATTGCCTAGTTGAGGATTAACTTGCATCATCTTTGGTGTGAAATTTATAGATGGAAAAGGTCAAAAGAGGTTTGGGAAGAGAGTGTGTCTTTTACACAATAGAGATAGTGGAAACAAAATAAATACTTTATTCTTGATTGCAATACATACAAAGACTTACGGATCAAGTACATAACTAATTCAGCAGCAACAACTTTCATGATTTATTTAATGAGAAAGTTGAAAGAATAGAAAAATTCATTATCAAATTAAAAGAAAAAGACCAACACTTCACAAAACAAAAATAATAAAATCTCTGATCCTCAGAAACCATCTTAATCTCCTCAACATTAAAAATCTTATATTGTATTCTTATTTAAATGTCGGATTCCTTACACCATTGACCTACAAACTTATGCACAAAAAATCAATTATAATAACTATAGTATATGATTCTTTCGCAATCTTACCTACAATAACTAAACTATATGATTGCGAACGTATCACCTTCTACAACATGGGTCCAGTTTATGCGCGAACGCTATAAGATATGATTCTTTCTTTTTTTTTCTTTCGAATTTTATATTCGAATAACCAGAAAACATTGGAGGCATGAGAAGGGAAACAACAGAAAAGCTATGAAAATATTGCAAGAGACGGAAAGCTAGAAAATCTGCATCCTTTTGCAAGTTTGGATTACCAAAAAAAATATTTTATGTACCTTGCGTGCATTTCTTGCTTCAATTTTGGCTTTTACGGCCAGACATATTTCAACCCGCCATAAGTTTTTATTTTGCATTGGAACAGAAAATCGGAGTCCAGCTGGAGCTTGACAACGGTAGGAGTGGGTGTGTTCTTTTTACAACTTCCTCCTTCGCTTATTTCGCATTCCAATACAAATTTTACCTTCAACCAATTCAATGCCCCGACTTTGGAATTGTTTGGGACTGCTTCAGTGCAGTCCGAAGCCATCTCCCTTAATGATCAATCCCAATCGAGTATCGGCCGTGCTTTTTATCCACATCCTGTGCGTATGAAAGATCTCGGGTCTCTGGATTCTACTTTGTCTTTCAGCACAAGTTTTGTGTTCAAAATTATAAACGCCAGTCCATGTTTCTCACTAAGCGGGCATGGACTGGCGTTTATAATAACATCTCACAGATCTCCAGAGGGATTTTTACCAGGTTCGTATTTGTTAGGAAGTTAAGATTGTCTAGAACTATCCAAAGATGTTAGGAAGATGAGACTTTTTAGAGTCTTCCATAGAACAGTCCAGATTTTGAGTAGAACATTCAAGATGTAGAATATTCTAGAAAAGAGGAGTTTCCAGATTTTGTATTGCATCTATAAATATGTATTATACACTGCACAAGCAAACAGTGCAGTTTTTAGAAGGCATGTTAGAAAGCATTGGATGGCTGTAAGCAAGTCTGATTAATATATTATTGTTTTTTCAAATACATATTTCTGGTTATGCTCTGTTTTACCCTGTTTTATCTTATTTGCAGCAGCTGTTACAGTGATTTTTATAGTGTTTTGGGCCTGTTTCTACAGTATCTTGGCTTGGTGAGAAATATTTCAAGCATAGGAGATACCTCTAATCATCTCTTTGCGGTTGAGTTCGACACAGTAATGGACTTCGAATTTTCGGACATTAACGACAATCACGTTGGTGTCGATCTCAACGACCTCAGGTCTGTAGCCTCTACGTCTGCAGGCTACTGGAATGACAGCAGCCAGTTCCAGGAATTGGAACTCGACAATGGACAGAACATTCAAACTTGGATTGATTATGACCATCTTCTAAAAGAGCTCAGTGTAACCATTGCAGAGGCTTGTTCAGTTCCCCCAGAGAAACCACTGATTAATCTAGGAAATATTTCCCTGTCTAACATTGTTGAAAGAAAAAATCTACGTTGGTTTTTCAGCAGCTACAGGAACCTCACTGGTTGGAGAGCATTATATAATTGCCTGGAGCTTTACCACAAATGGAGCCGCTCCGGTCCTGAATTTGGAGCTATGCGATCTTATTACACAGAAAATCCAAGAGCTCAAATTTCAGATAGATAGCCGGCATTACCACAGATTGTGTCCTCCCCCTCCTGGTGGTGGTGGCAGCATCACTTGTCCGGTGGAAGAGAAACCAGTACCGAGATATTATTGAAGACTGGGAGACAGAGTACTGGCCTCACAGATTTAACTACAAAGACCCACATATTGCAGCAAAGGGTTTCAGAGACGAACAACTTTTGGGATCCGGAGGCTTCGGTCGGATCTACAGAGGAGTCCTTCCCCCAAACGGCCTCGAAGTAGCTGTGAAACGTATACTTAGAGAAACCGAGGAAGGGATGAAGGAATTCATAGCAGAAATCTCAAGTCTTGGTCGCCTTCAACATCGAAATCTTATGCAGATCAGAGGCTTCAGCAGGCGAGTAAACCAGCTATTCGTAGTTTACGACTACATGCCGAATGGCAGCCTAGACAAGAAGATTTTTTAAAAGCCAAAGGTGGTGTTCGAATGGGTTCACAGGTACAAAGTCCTGAAAGATGTCGCTGCGGGTTTGCTGTTTCTTCACGAAGAGTGGGAGCAACGTGTAGTGTACAGAGACATCAAGTCCAGCAACATTTTGCTGGACTCAGACCTCAATGGAAAGCTTGGAGATTTCGGGCTTGCACGTCTGTATGAGCATAACGAAAACTCGCATACTACTCGTGTGGTGGGAACGCTGGGGTACATCGCGCCGGAGCTCGTACACACAGGGAAGGCAAGCCCAGCCACAGATGTGTTCAGCTTTGGTATTCTTTTGTTGGAGGTTGCATGTGGAAGGAGACCTGTTGATCCCTCCCTTCAACCTGAACAAGTAGTTATGGTGGACTGGGTGAGAGAATTGTATGCTACAGGCACTCTCATGGATGCAGCCGACCCGTCTCTTGGTGGGGAATATGATGAAGCTGAGATGGAGAGAGTGCTCAAACTGGGACTGCTCTGTTCTAATCCACTGCCAGAAGGCAGGGTTGGCATGAGACAAGATCTGCAAATACTTGAAGAAGAAGCTCCAATACCAGGCTTTGATGCTTCCTTTAATTTGGAGATGAGTGCACCCAGCACTACTTTGAAGTCTCCTCCATATTACAGTCGCAGCACAGCTGCTTCCATTTCCATGTCTCTTGACGTACGATAGACTCTGCACAATCAGGGTAAAACATCAACCTTTTAAAACTTCTTTTTTGACGGTGCTACTGTGTTTAAGACGGCTCTTCGTGTGTTATGGTGTTGCTGCTGTACAGTGTCTGTATGCTCTTCATGTTAGAGATTGCTTGTCAGTGTGTATACTCTTCATGTTAGAGATCCACCTTGGCTTTTAGACTTCTGGATGTAAGCATTTGCACTGTCTCTCAAAATTTTATGTGGTAATTTCAAATCATTTTCAGTTTTTTACAATAGCATATTTGTTGAGTTTCCTCTTACAGTTAAGGTTTTAGGGTCACATCAACATGTTTTATTGGTGTGTTGATGTAGCATCACATGATTTGTTGTTTTTAGATCTAAAGAATACATTTCATTCAATTATGAGCACTTATGATCATCACTAACAACTTTAAAGTCACAAGTACTTGTGGTATATACTTAAAAATATTGGGCATTAAATCAATAAAATTCTATTACAACTATTGGAACATATTCAACCGTTGTATCCTTTTCCCTGATAAATTTTATGCATTATATAACAAAATCATTTTTTTTATAATGTAGTAGGAGTATAATAGATTTATTTATTTAATATAATTAATATATTTGTAATCATATTTTATTGTAATGATGAAATTCATATATTTATGTTTTTTTAAAATGTTTTTGATAAGATAGGTAGGGAAGGGCCTTGATCCCGTACAAAGCAAACAATAGGGCTGAATAGCCCAACAAAACAGACTGGCCAAAAACAACCACCAGTCAAAAAGGACAAGGTTAGAATAGCAAAACAAATGAAACAACCAAGAAACAACTCAATCCCCAAAGCTAGGAACCAAAGCCTCCAAGAGCTTGTTACATAAAATATTAGGCCTTCTTAAAATTTTTCTTTCATTGCACTACTTTCCAAGATAAATTTGAAACAAGATTAGTTGAATCAAAAGGGGAAGAGTCCCCTTTAGTGTAACAAACAAGTGGAGCAAAAGCTTCTTTAGGAGAAGCATTTGAGACTAAGGCCAAAGCAATATGATTTGAAGTTAGACTAGCTTTGCTCAGCAAGGGGGCAATAAAGGTCATAGGGTATGCAACACACAAAATAGGTGGAGCAATCTTATCAAGAGGAACAACAAAAGCTTCTGATGAAGTAGCCAAATCCAAGCAAGAAGCAACATGATTTGAAGATGAAACAACCTTACCTAGAACAAGGGCAACGGGGCATTCAAAGGAAGTTGCATGCTCGACAGTAGGAGTAGACTTGTCTAGAAGCAGAGCATCAAAAGCCAAAGGAGAAGTTGCACCATCAACACTAGGATTATTCCACTGCACTGAAGGAGAAAGGGGACTAGAATCATCGTAATCCGAAGAAGAATCAACATCAGGGTGCACTGTTGTGTACATTTTAATTGGATTATTCTTAAAAATGTGTACATTTTAATTAGATTGTTTTTATACAATAACAACTTTGCAAGTGACATATTCTTGTGTTAAACATAGTTAATGATCTTATCTTAACATATCTTCATTGCTACCCATTTCTAAGACCTTGTTTTGATCTTGAGATTTCCTGTTAATCATCCTAGTTTAGATTTGCAAGTGCATAATTGGCCTAGGACATTTTAGTGTCCATGGATCTAAAACTCAAATTTTAAATTAGCACCTTATGATCTTTTCTTACCATTTTTTATGAGTTGAAAATGCACATGTTTGTGGTGATTCATGTGTTATGTCATTGTATCTAAAGGCATCCCCTGATGTATTTGGATACCATCAAGGAATATTTGTATAAAAGAGCATTCGTGATACATCCATAGAGAGCATTACTAGACCATCAACATTAGATCATCTTAAACATACTATATTATTACCTATTATCTTTGATAGTTGTTCATCATTGTAAATAAGTCCCCTAGAGACTTTATGTCATGAATTTACTTATTATTTATTAGCATTAGCTAAAATATTTCAAATTTCATATAGGATTTTAAATACTACTTTATCATGGGTAATCTCATAATAATAATGAATCCCACTTTTTGACTAAGATGGACATTGATGTCAACATTTTTAACTCCATTAAGAATTTGAAGATGATGCGAACTAGTGTTTTGTAGGCAATTTATGTTTAGATTCTAAATATATTTTTAATTTATAAAAATAAATTGTGAATCTTTCTACGTAACTTTAAATAACTAGTTTTAATAGTAAACAACATTTTTAAAAAGTAACATTTATGTCATCCATCATAACTTCTTTTCTAGAAAGGATAAAATTCTAATTTATAGACTTTTAACATCAATATCTAGTGCATGTATATTTTTTTCATTATTTTTTGTTACATTTTTTAATTAATTTTTGAAGTTAGGGTAATTGTAATTTTGACATAGGTGTATGTCGTCAAGCATAACTTGTTGTGTATAATCGAAATTAAAAAAAATGGTGAAATAGGAACATCAATACTTAGAACACATATAATTTTTGGATTTTTCTCAATATTTTGCTATTTTTCTATCTATGTAGAATGAAGAACTTGATGTTCGATGAAAATCCTACGTTTAGTAAAACTTAAAAATTGAATACAAATAAAATGAAATAATATTAAAAATATAGTTGTTGGAAAGCTCATTTTGAGGACTATGATCTTGCAAATTATTTTGTCAAGTTAAATACATTTGAAGGTCCAACATGAGGTTTGAAATTGAAAATTTTGAGGAAATTTTGAAGTAGACACTTGTTATTGAACAAATTTATCTCTATGAAAATAAAGTGACTACAAACTCCATTCACCCATTAAATAAAGACAAAGCTACTAATAGTTTGGAGAGATCACCATTTTATTAGTGATCTTCCTATGAATTTTGGTGAGGTACAACTTCATCAAGTGGTATCACTAACCTTATATGGTATTCTTTTAACCAAAAAGAAGGAAAGGCAAACTAACACTGATTCATAACTATGACACTAGTACGATAAAACTTTGAACACATTCTACCAACACCCCAATGCAAAGATTGAGATCTTAGTAACAATGATGTAGGGGCATCATAAATTTTGGTGTGCACATTTTTGGTTTTCGTCTTGATTTGCTATTTTGGTTGGTCCCTTGTCCTTTGTGCTTGACAAGTGGCGGCATTATGGTATGCTTTGCTTGTGTTTTTCTTTTGGTGGTTAATTGGTTGGTTGAAGTGGATGTATTGCCACCTTGAGGAAAAAGATAAAAGTTTTATGCCAAGAAGCAGTTAGGAAAAAAGAAGGGAAGAAATCTTGGAAGAGGCGAATTCATTGGCACAGCTTGTGAGTTTTTGACACTATCCAAGATCAAGGCATCGCTCCATATTTTTTGGTGTGAGTGCAGATAAGGGAAGGATGTGCAATGATAGATATGCCTAACAATGAAACTGATTTGTGAGAGGAGAGAAAAAGCATCAACCTATTTTGAAGAGAGCAGTGTGGGCAAAAAGAAAGGATGGTTGATGGTGTTTAAGGAAAAGAAGAATAAGTAGCATCGTGGAAGCAAAAAAAGAACATTGTTTTGAGCACCACAAGGTTCCATTACTTTTGCATGATCTTTCTTTCCATCGGTAATACAAGTCTTGCTTTGGAATAGGAGAATTATGTCCATAGTTTATATGTATGTTTGTTGGTATGAATGAAGGAGTTTACTATTTTTGCTTAGAGTAATTTTCATTTTGTTTTCCATCACAAGTGGCTTTTGTAAGAAAAATTAACTTGTGCATAACATTGGGTTTATACTTGCATTAGAGAAGCTCATAGTTGGAGGTTTAATCTTTGTTGTGTATGTATTCTCCCTATTTTTACCATAGAATTGGATATCAATCGGTAGACAAGAAGTGACAAGCTTAGTTAAGGTATCGGTGTCCTTGTTTTTGTAATTTATTGTCATCAGTTTGGTATTTGAGTATATAAGAGTGTGTGAGACTGGTCATCAAATAGACAAAACAAATCTTTCGATAAGGCCTCACTCAATTCTAAATAACATGAAGAACCATTCAATTCTCAAAGGATAGAAACTTATGATATCTAATCAAGTTCAAAGATTTAGATTTAAACATTCGACATTACATTCAAAATTCAATGCTCATAGGCAATAAATAACTTCAAAATAAAATGAATCCCAAAATGATCCTCCTTTAGTCTCTCTTACATCACAGTGTAACGAAATTCCCAAATTAGACCTCTTTTCAAAGCTTCCAACATGTATACTTATAGGTTCCCATTCTTAGGCCTTTTTAGTTATTGTAATCACTATCGTTTCAAATAGGAGTTTAACAAATCATTACCCAATGCTTACATGGTTGCACCTTATGAGAATTTATGGCTATTTTTAGAAACACCATAATTACATCATGCTAATCAATTTGATTTTGATGGTTAGTGCATCATTGCTTATTGTATGCAATCTTCATGGCTTTTTGTATGTGTGGGAGACCTATAACCTTCAAGTTTTGCATTAAATTACATATCCCTAGTGAATCACATTCATTTGAGATACTTTAATTAAGTGATTTCATCCCAACTTCAGGCTCATTCAACTAGGAATCTAGCAAACCACATCACATCATCCACCAACCTCATTAAATTGAAGGCAATTGGCAATGTACTTGCATTACCAATTATTACCAAGGAGATATCTCATAATTCATTCTTGCAAACATAATAGCTGCCCTTTTTCTCTACAAATTGGAGAAACTACCTTCACTTTTTATAAAGGTATAAACAAAAAGGGTCAATATTAGAATACGATGTGCACAAGCCCATATTAGAAAGGTAATTTTTTGGTAATTGAGGGTGTGAAATTTATCTCAATGAAGCGCTTAGTAGTAGACTAGCTCAAGGAGGTATTTATCATTAGGAGCAATGTGGAGGAAGGGGTTATAAGAAAAATTATTGGAGAGAACTTCATCTCTTAGGTGCATGTCCACAATTTTTTGCTTCTAGAATGTTTCTTGTACAACATCACTCGTACTTCCAACAAGTTGGAATGGTGATTTAGAGCCATAGAGCACTTGGTGAGGCTAACCCATCTTGGTAGAGTGGAAGCTGCTTTGGGGAATTTCAATGAGTACCCAAGAGTAGGCTTGGTGGGAGATGCCATATGTAATGCTACCACCCTTCAACACATACATGCTAGACAAGCCATTTATCTCCTTTGTGTTGGTTTGGAAAGAAATGAAATGGGGGTTTTTTCCCATTTTGTTGAATCGAACAATTTTTTTTTCTCCCTTGCATAGATAGAGAGACTACAAGAGGTGGTGAAAGGTGTTTGTATTCTAATATTGATCCTTTTTGTTTAAGGAAAACATACTGCAAAACCTCATTTTCTGATGT
Source organism: Sequoia sempervirens (assembly GCA_007258455.2). Lineage (NCBI taxonomy): Eukaryota > Viridiplantae > Streptophyta > Pinopsida > Cupressales > Cupressaceae > Sequoia > Sequoia sempervirens. The sequence goes on along the minus strand of VDFB02271358.1, from coordinate 825,158,440 downwards.
TTAATACAATATATAAAAATATATATGTATTTTTGTGTTTAAATCATTTCATGCAATATGATGGAATTTGGTATTCTCTCCTTTATTTCTATGAATTCCAAATTTTTTAGTTTCTAAAATGTAATAAATCTTTGGTAATTTCTATTTATATTCAATGCTCATGTGTGTTTTCCATTTTTGGTGATGTTATCCTTTGCTTAATAACACCTTGGATGAAAGATGACAACTTATGAGTGAAATAATATCCGGTACCAACATGGTTTTAATAACCCTCTAGGGATACAACATGGTTGTGAAAACCTTCCCCTTTACTACTTTTTATAATCTTTCTTTGAGATGTAGACTAAAACACTTAAGCATCACCTAAAATGGGCCATGAACACAAAATTCTCCATTGTCAAAGGTAAAATAGGTTTTTGAAACCCTGTTGGGAAGAGAAAAAGGTTTTGAAACCTTGTAAGAGTTCTAAAATCATGATAACTTTGTGTATTGTACCACTTTTCTCTTTCCATTTGATGCTTGCTAAGGTTGTGACAACCTTTTCGGGCATTGACACTACTTTGACAACTTGACTAAGAGGTCAAACTTTAAATTTTACTTTGAAATGTAAGGTCAAAGAGAGGTTGTGACAACCTCGTTGGGACCCGATGAGGTTCATGAACCACAAGAAAGAGCAACATCTTTAACATAGGTAAAATTTTCAAAATTAAATGTGGTTTTAGGGTGATGACCAAAACCAAAGTAACAATGGCTCTACCTAGGGATGAGGACTACAAAGAACGAAGCAAGGAACCCAAAGGCCTTGATAGTATAAGACTAATTTTTTATCCATTGGGCACAAAGACAAAAATAACATTGAAAGAGAGGATCAAAGAAAAGCCAAAAATAGGACAAGTGAGAAAAGAAACCTATGCTAACAACACATCAAAATTGCAAAATATATAAAAGGTAGGGGAAACCCTACCTCATGTGATTCCAGAATGATTATGTAAAGCCATTGATAAGATGGGAGCAATAGCTTCCCATGTGAAATAATGGTTGATGATAAAAAACCACATGCATAGCCAACTATTGACTTGCAACTATTGCAATCAAAGAGTTAAGAACAACACTTTGTAATAAAAAAATAAATAATAAGTGATGCTTAAAAGGCCATCCTGTATCATAATCCTTTTCTATCACTTGATTCACACCATCATATTCTTTCATATGGTCATCAAAGATGACATGTTTGACATCAAATACAACACCATTATTCCCATGCTTTCTTTTCGTGTAAGAAGAAATCAATCCTCAAATTGTAATCCTTCATAGAAAGCCTGAAATAAAATATCTTTTGAGTGACACATGTGAAAGTGCTTTCCTCTAATTTTAGACTACAACCTTCAATGTACGCCTTAACAACTTCATCTGACTTGAACTTTGGTTCCCCCATCTTGACTTCTTATCTATTTTCCTTTTCCCCACATAAAGGCTCAAACAACTGGCTTGAATAACTTGGATCCTATATGATGTTTTCTTCAAAATGAAAATATTCAAGAATGGGACAAATCGTTACCTCCTCATCTACTGCCTTCTCCTCATAAACTTCATCAACGCATCAAATCTTTCATATTCATATGACATTCATATTGAAGAAAGGGTGTTTGATGATTTAACTTCTTCATTTTGGAGTTGGCTTCTAATTTCACTCTTTGCTGCACAACATACCATATGTTCATCAATAATTTCAAATGTGAAGACCTCCATTTCTGGTAGAAAGGAAGAAATATGAGAGGGCTCATTTATGGTTGTCTCATTCATAAAAAAATGTTCAACATTCATTGAATTTATGATCCCATCAGTCAAGCTCCTTTCTTCAAAGATTTGTGATGAATAAATGTCAATATCCTCTCCACAAAGAAAATCATCTTCTAAAGCCTCTAAACACCAATTCATAATGAAATTTATATTTTTCTCTTCAAGCTCAAGCTACATATCAGTTTGAGGAAAGGAATTTTTCAAATCATAAATAGAAATTCCTTCTTGGAAAGTTTATCCCTTACATTTATGTCAATCAAAATATCTATTGAGCCTACATCAATATCCTCAAATGTGAAAGGTTCAAATTTTGGGGCCTACAAAGATGTCAAAAATTGTATTATTGTCTTTAATTTATCTAAAGGGGAGGCTCATCAGATGTGAAATTTCATAAGATAAAATTTATGACATTACACCTTTGCTCTATTATTGAGCCCAGAAAATCCATTTAGCTCTTGGATCTTGTTAGCCTAATTGAGGAATACATACACCATAGTCTAGAGTTAACCAAAGCTTCAAATACAAGGAGAGGACAAGAAGGTCTATATTTATTGAATTACCAAGTGAACTATCTTGGGTGGCAATAAAAAAACTCTACTCCATCATACTCTAGAGGTGGTATTTTCCTTGATCTCGAGCTCGTTGAACTGTAAAGGATTAATTAATTCACATAGGGTAAAAACACTTACACTTTTAGATTTGAAAGTTGCCTCTATCTTGATATTTTGTTTTTCCAAGTGTAATACTCAGAGTGGTCATGGTGGATCTAGGGATCCCTTGATTTTATAATCTATCATTCAAAAATATTAGGGAATCATGTAGAAATTCAAGAGGAAGAAATTTCCAAATTTAGATTTAGGACTAGTAAAATATTGAATACTTTAGGAAAATAAACTTTTAAGATACATGCCACTACTCTTGCCCTTACTATACTATTGTGAACACTACTTTAACATAAACCAAATAGACTCTTGCACCTGATTGGAACTTCACCACCCTAATTGTATACAAATTGTGGAGATCTCTAACATCACTAATTCTTTTAGTTCCACCTCCCATTTGTGAATTGTCTATAATACCACTATATTACTAATGCTCTAGAGAATATTTGCATGTTGTTGCTGATTACTTTTGAATGCAAGGACCATCTGCCCCTCTATTTGCCAAAACATCTCACCTCCTTGTCGATTTCATGATAAGTATGATTAATTGTGAAATTATTAAATGTGTTTAATTACTCCAACACTTCATCAAGTAGTGATTGTGACTTCCAATTTTGCATTTTCCCTGATTCCACAACATTAACCACTAATACAGAGTCACCTCTATGTCTAACTTTTCCACGTTCAGCTCATGGTGCAACTTGAGACCATGGGTGAAGGCCTAAAAATTAGGTCCATTATTTGTTCCATTTGGAAATAGCATTGAGCTACTTCCTAACTCTCTACCCTCCCAATCCCTTACTATGTAGCTAGACCCCAATGGGTTGGAATCACCCCTAGCAACTCCACCAAAATTTAGTTTTTTCCAACCATATATTGGGAGATTCTAAACAACCTTGCTTCTCTACATGAGTGGATTATGGCCCCCATCTCCCAAAATGGAGAAATTCTTAAACTAAACCAATTTTTCCTCATTTTGGCATCCCATTCTATGAAGTTAGGGTGCTTAGATTTCTATTCATTGAACCTACTATTCACAACTTCAATGATTGTTGCCTCAAGTTTGTTTAAAATAGAGTTTAGATTCATTTCCTTGGTTTGAGACACCCTTCTATTTCTTTCTTTTCACACTTCTCAGATTAGAAAGAAATAACTTATCACCCATGAATTCAAAAATATGGTTGCTTTGTTGATTAGGGGCTACCCTTGGAATAAAATAAGAATATGATTTGTAAGAGAATTCTTCCATCCAAGCTTTTCACGTAACCATTTCCAAAATTCCTACGTAAATGGATAGCCAAGGAGTAGATGATTCACTATATCTTCTTCCCATTTGGATAATACACGCCTCGAAGGTCCTTGATAACCTAGCTTTGAAAATTTATCTTCTGTTGGGATTTTACTTTGTAATGCATCCCATGCAAATTTTTCAACCTTCAATAGATATTGCTTACTCCAACATAGATTCACTTGTTTATGAGTTAGTTCCTCTTCATCTTTGACCAAAATTCTATAGCCAACCTCAACATTATATTGCCTTTTTTGGAGCCATTCCATACCAGAACATCTTTACCTTCACAGATGTTAATGACTCTATTTTTTAGAACTACCTCAAATTCTAAAGTCAATTTGGATGGGAGACCTAAAACTCTCACATCCTTCTACTGCCAAGTGCTAGTTTCATTATTATTTGTTGATTGTAGATAATCCCTTACATGAACACCTCAAATTTGGGATGTTGTTATTCACACTTACTCTAGTTCCTCTCTCTTGTCTAAGCTCGAATAACCACCCCATGATTCCTCCCAAAAAGGGTATATTTCCCATCTATGATATCTCATGTTGACTCTAGTAATCTATGTTTAAATACCTCAACAATTACTCATAAAACTCCAAATTCTTAAGCCATAGGGAAGTGACATAGAAAATTGAGAATGCTCAATTCATATGCATCAAGATATTTCTTTTGTATTATCTTAAGCCATTTCATATTTTTGCATGTATGCATTCTCCATATTAAATTTTCCCCTAGTGTTTTGTTTTGTTTTAAAAGGTTCTTCAAAATAACAGCCCCAACCTCCTTGGATTTGTAAATTTTTTCCAAGAGATGAGAGGAAACTTATTCTATAAATAGATTTACCTTGCCAAAAGAACCTCATCATGCATTGGTTAAAATTTTGATTGGACCCTACTAGAAGAGAGACAAGAAATAAATAGATTGGAATCGTTGAAACTACTGCTTTCAACATTGTTATCCTTCCTGCCCATGATGGCCATCTCCATTTGTAGGACACAAGCCTATCCTCCAATTTTATCCCCAATGGATACCAAAACTCACTTGAGTTCTACCCCGATGGAAGAGGCAAGCCAAGGCATTTACAAGGAATATTACCTTATTATAAAATTAGTATTCTCAATATTTGTTTTTCCAATCTTGGGTTTGAGAAAAAGAAAAATACCTCAAATTTTTACTTACATTCCTCTTGCCTAGAAGTATATGTGTGGAGGTCTAGGATTTCCTTGAATTGGATCACTTCCTAACTTAGAGCACCATCAAAGAGAATGGTGTCCTTAGTGAATTGTTGATGCACAATTGGAGGCATATTGCTTGTGATTTGGATCCCCTCTATTTTTCCTTATTTTAATGCTCTACTTATTGATCTACCCAAGGCTTCTTCCACAATTATGAAAAGAAAATTTGATATTGGGTCTCCCTACCTATGCCCACACAAAACATTAAAAAATCTTTTCGAAGATCCATTAATGAGCATTGAATACCTCAGGTTGGTCGCACAATTGAAAATACATTCTAGTCACTAGTCAAAACCAAAAGCCTCCAGAACTTTGAAAAGGAAGTGCCAATCTATTTGATCATAAGACTTCTTAATGTACAATTTTAGCATCACGGGTCCTACTTTTTTTTCTTCTAAATTGAATGTATTGCTTCCTGAGTAATAATTACCCCATCCAATATAGATCTTCCTAGGAAAAACCTGATTTTATCATCTAAGATGATCATCAGTAAGATGGATTTTAATTTGTTAGTTGTTGCTTTGGACATAATTTTATATACTATGTTGCATAATACAATGGGGTAATATTCATCCATTGATGTTAGTTTCTTTTTCTGAGAACTAATGCTATAAACATATTATTTATTTCTTTCAAAACCTTTCTTGATTGGCTTGAGTCATCAATTGCTTCTATTATCTCACTTGGACCACTATGTCCCAACTCTTTTGAAAAAAACTAATAGAGAACCCATCCAGACCAATTGTTTTTAGAAGATTTTTGAAGAAGCTAACAGTTTCCTACAATCTCTTCTAGCTTCTAAAAATTTACCCGATTGGCAATTTTGATCATTGTGATCTTGTTCATATCCCTCCTAAATTTTTTGATGTTATGGAAGTATTTTTATTTTCTATCCCCTTCATTGATTGAGGTTTCTTTTGATTTTTGTCTCCAATGGGCCTCCTCTTTAGCAAAATCATCCTCCAGGTTCTTCAACAACTCTTTGTCGTTGTAAGTTTTTATTTTCCTAGTGGGTTAGTTTATTTTCCTCATTTTTAGAAAATTATGAGATATCATCGGAAAGGTATAGATGAACACTTTTCATCCATGGATGTATTGAAAATAATTTTTTACATTTTTTACCAAATATTGCAGGTTGAAGTTGCATTTTTTCTTCAATAGGCCATAACTTTCACCCCAAAGATCCATTTAAAAAAAAAGAAAAGGTGTTGGAAAGGTATTGAAGAGAACTACATAGCTATATGGATAATTTTTCCCTATTTTGAATCAGGTTCATTTTATATCAAGATTTGTAATTTTGATCATTGTGGGCCTAATGAGAATTGTATCTTGAAAAAGGATTTGTAAATGCAGTAATCATAAAGTACCAGAATTATAATATCTTGGGGGGATAATTTGTGAGACTAGTGGAAACGGGGTGTCTCTTAATGTCTCTTTCTGAATTCACTTAAAGTGGTTTTTTTTGTATCAATATTGGGGGGATTATACAAACAATTTGTAATCATGAACAAAGATAAAGTTACATTCATGGGGGGTTAAGCATGTCTCTTAAAAATTATTTTCACCCCTTCTATTTCCATTTTAACTTCAAAGAACTATTTACAACCTAGTAGAAATAGCTTATTACCATGTACTCAAATGGATTTTATCAACAGTAATTATTCATACATACATTTTTAAAGGGTAGTTTCATATAATAAAAGATAGAAAAAAATTATCCATTATTTTAGCTGCAATTTCCCTTGTAGATTCTTTTACAATAATAAAATTTTAATATATTTTCCTAATCATTAAAATCTACCTTTATGTTGTATGCACTACCAACTACGATGGCATTACAATATTAAATAAAAGGTTGGTTAGGTAATGTGTCTAGAGGATCACTAGATAGATCAAGAGTATCTTCACCAAAGTAAGAACAAAAAAAAAAACATGGGAGCAGCCTCTATCTTGATGATAAATCGGTAAATTCTCATATACTCTTAAGTATTTAACTAATGCTTCATTACTTGTAAAAATATCAAATAGAGGATATCCATCTATAGAACAATCAAGTACTAAATCAAGATAAAGTAAGGGATAAATAAATATCATCACTAATAGCACATGGGCAATGATTTCCCTTAGTTATTATTTTTAATAACTTATGTAAGTTTATGCATGCCTTGTTACTTCAAACCTAGGCCTTTTCCCTTAGTATATCAAATGAAACTTATACTCTTGAGTATTTGACTAATGCTTCATTATTTGTAAGCATATCAAATGAAAAATATCCATCTATAGAGCAATCAAGTACTAAATCAAGATAATCTAAGGGATAAATACATATCATCACTAATAGCACATGAATAACTATTTCCTTTAGTATATTATTTTTAATTATTTTTAGAGTTTTATGCATGTCTTGTTGGTTCAAACCTATACCTTTTCCATTATATCCATTTCAAAACATGTTTTAATATTTCCCATAATGAGTAGCCTACTTAGATGGGGGTAATTGTATGACAAAATACTGACTAATTTTAGACCCATGAGATTTTGGCCCAGGTGCACCCTATCAAGATCATGCCTCTAGGAGGAAACTTCAAGTTTTGATCTAAAAATGTTAATCTCATATCGTCATAAGGCCCAAATGGTCATATTAAACTTGTTTTGGATCTTAGATAGGAATTTTGGGGTTTATTGAGCATTAAGTGTAAAAGTTGCAAAATTTGACAAAATGTTGTCAAGACAATTTTGTAAAAATGCAAAATATGTAAAATCATGGTATATGAAGGATCAAATAGTTGAAAAGTAAGGTATAGGAAATGGATTGGATTTAAAAAGGAATGTTTTAGCCTCATACATCTCGAGGAAGGTTGTGAGTTGTTGAATAAAGAATAATTTCAATGAAAAAATACTGTTATTATGTCTTTTTCCTACATTTTCATTGTTTTCAAGCCATTGTACGACCATAATTGAGCAAGAAACCTCTCCTCCTCCATTGTATGTGTTATCCCTATGAATCTACTTGAATTTTCACTTTGTTTCATTTAAATCCATAAATATTTGTAAAAGTTATGAGAAGATTTCTCCAGGCGACTGAAACCCTCTTCTAGGGTAAACAATGAGGTATCTAAATTGAGTTTCTTTCATTTTGAACAAATGGAATCACCTAAAAATTGGTGAGTAGGTAATTTGATGTGTGATTTAAAGGTTTCCAAGGTTTCAAATTTATTTGTTAAATTTTTGGGCCGAAAAAATGATGCCCTATGACTGTAAAAGGTGGAAAAATTTGGTAATTTTGTGTACAATGATGATTTATTAAGTTTTGTTTGTAGAATTATATGAGTCCATATTGTGTAATTTTGGTTTGAAGTGGTTCTTGGGTATAGGTGAATCCACTACAAGAATGGAATTGGTGAATTTATGAGTTTTTGGAGTCCTTTTTCCTTGTAAAGTTGGGTTGCAAAGAAAGTTGTTTGCCTGAAGGGAAGTTTTTTGTTTGGTGATTTGATTTGTTGTCAAGAAAAAATTGAGTAGGGTTGGTTGTGCTCCTACATTACATCAAGTGGTATCAGAGCTAGAAGGCTCTAGGAAAAGAGATTTAGTGTTTTTGGTTGTGTTGTGTAGGTTGAGGAAGGAACCTGATTGCCTAGGTGAGGCAAAGAGAGGTGGAGGAAAGGAGAGACTTGCTTGTGAAGATGGATTTTTTGGAGAGGCATTTGCAGGCAACAAAGTAGCAGAAGAAAGAAGAAAAAGAGAGGCAAGAGAAGTTAGACAAAGAGATAGAAGCATTGAAGCAAGAGATGGGAAGAATGGATGCAGAGTTAAATGATTTTTATGCAAAGTACGTGATGAAGATGGAACAGTTGTATAGACAAGCATTCAGTTGGCACTTGACCATGAAAAAGAAAGTGGTGTGGCCCATCAAAAGGATAGCAAAAAGAAGAAGAAGACAAATGAAGGTGATAGAAGAAGAAGCATTTGAAGATGCTGAAGAATAATTAAAAGATGAAGAAGAATAATTAAAAGATGAAGAAGACAAAGGTATTATATCCATTCCCAAGCATGAAGGTGAAGATAAAGCATAGATAAATGACTTGATTTCAAAGGAAGGAGATATTGAGTTGGTGTCAAGATTAGATGAAGAAATGATAAAGGATGAATTGCTTTTAGAGATTTGCAAAGAGTTGAAGAAAGATGGAGGTATTGTTGTAGAAATTATATATCATTTATTTGTTATATTGATTCACTAGACAAGGAAACATTTGCAGATCAAGATGTAGTAGATTGAAGAGGGACAAAAGGAGATTGGAACATTTCAGGGCATGAATGAGAAAATTCATAGAGATAGGACGAGATGGAAGCACGTTGGCATTGGACAACTCAAACCAAAGGTAAAGATGAAAGTTACAAGGAAAAAAGACTACAAGGAGGAGAATATAATGACACAATCCAAGAGGATTTGGAATTCTTTTGGCTAGAGAGAATGGTGCAAGTGCACCCTATCAAGATCATGCCTCTAGGAGGCAACTTCAAGTTTTGATCTAAAAGTGTTAATATCATATTTTAATAAGGCCTAAATGGCCATATTAAACTTTTTTTGGGTCTTAGATAGGCATTTTGGGGTTTATTGAGAATTAAGTGTAAAAGTTGCAAAATTTGACAAAATGTTGTCAAGACAATTTCGTAAAAATGCAAAAAATGTTAAATCATGGAATGCCAAGGGTCAAGTAGTTGAAAAGTTAGGTATAGGAATTGGATTGGATTTGAAAAGGAATTTTGTAGCCTCATACATCTCAAGGAAGGTTGGGAGTTGTTGAATAAAGAAGAATTTCAATTAAAAATACTGTTATTTTGTCTTTTTCTTGCATTTTCATTGTTTTCAAGCCATTGTACGACCATAATTGAGCAAGAAACATCTCCTCCTCCATTGTATGCGTTAGCCCTGTGAATCTACTTGAATTTTCACTTTGTTTCAATTAAATCCATAAATATTTTAAAAAGTTATGAGAAAATTTCTCTAGGCAAGTGAAACCCTCTTCTAGGGTAAATAGTGAGGTATCTAAATTGAGTTTCTTTGATTTTAACCAATGGAATCACCTAAAAATTGGTGATTAGGTAGTTTTATGTGTGATTTAAAGGTTTCCAAGGTTTCAAATTTATTTGTTAAATTTTTGGGCCAAAAAAATGATGCCCTAGGACTGTAAAAGGTGGAAAAATTTGGTAATTCTGTGTACAATGATGATTTATTAAGTTTTGTTTGTAGAATGCGAGTCCATATTGTGTAATTTTGGTTTGAAGGGGTGCTTGGGTATAGGTGAATCCACTACAAGAAATGAATTGGTGAATTTATGAGTTTTTGGAGTCCTTTTATTGACTATTTTGTCAAACAAAGTTGTTATAGTCCTATTTTGGAGACAAAAATGAGGGTTTAGAATGTATGTTGATATATCATGAAGTAAGAATGGGAAATGATATAAGGTGTTTTTAAAAACATGATTACACTTGCTTGGGGTATTTTTAAAGAGATTTGGGCTTGGGAAGTTGGAGTTTCTTGGTTATGGGGTCTTAAAAGGCCTAATTTATGATTTTGAATAGTCTATTTTAGTAGGTTTCAAATTTCAGATGACTAAGTTAGTTATAGGGTTTGAGTCTTATAGTTTGAAGGTGCTTAAAGAGGTTGGAGAATTAAACAAAAGAGTTTGTGCTTTGTTCTCAGTTGGATGCCTTGAATCAAGAGTCTTGTGAAGGAAATTGCCTTGTAAAGTTGGGTTTCAAAGAAAGTTGTTTGCCTCAAGGGAAGTTTTCTATTTAGTGATTTGATTTGTTGTCAAGATCAAAGTGAGTAGGGTTGGTTGTGATCCTGAATTGCATTAGATTTTTCACCTCTATTTGGACAATAATCTATATGAAAACCTAGAGGTGACATAGTGTCTAAGTCATGATCAATAGGCAAAAGGGAAGATTGGTTACATCATCTTGCTTTGATGTCTCAAAATCTAAAGATCACCACTAATATTTATAATAGACATGATATACAGGATGAGAAGGGATAGAAGACACTATAGACATGATGAGTTGTATTGGCTAGAGTCAATATGGTATATTTTTTATTATTTAACAAAATTAAAATAAGCAACCATAATTTTTTACCAAACATTGCCTATTCTAAGGCAATGTGGATGGTACAATATATATTAAATTAATCAATTAAAAAACAAAAAATTCAAATGAGTATTATAGGCAATACATGGGGCCCTTATTTAGCGTTTCATATTTTGTAAACATGTTTCAATGTTTCATATTTTGTAAACATGTCTATGAGGGAAGTTTTAACCATACGATGCATTGGTTTCAAACACTCATCTCAAATTTCTTATTGATCTATGGATATTAGTTTTATATCTTAGTTTCAAGAGTAAAAGCAATTAATATTGAAGATGAAAACAATTATTTCAAATGTTATTCTTAATATTTTTGAATATAAAGTTATAAGAATCATAATTTATCCATGGAGATGGGGACTTGTCATGAATGATTTTTGTGGTTTAAATTAAAGAGGAATTTTGAATAACATAAAATTTAAATGAATATTGTGAGGAATATGTAGGGCCTTTGTCCAACATTTCACATTTTGCATACATGTCTACAAGAGGAGATGAAAAATTTAAATAATGATAATAATTGAGTACCTGCATCATATTTATGACAAGGATATGGTAGAAGTAACATAGAATAATATAGATTCTTGTGCCTATGAGAGAATCTAAGCAAGAGAAACTAGGGGAGAGGACCTAGTAGTTGTGCACCCTAACTTCACGCTTCTCAAAATACTACATGGAAATTTCAAATCACTCCCAATTTTTACAGTAGCTTACTTGGCAAGTCCCTTGGTTATAACTTTCATTTTAGAGCCACATCATCAAATATGATACCACATTAACATGCTTTTGTCAAGGTGTCCAAAAAGGCCCAAAACAAAGTGAGACCAATACTTGTGCATTCACAACATGGGTAGTTGAGCACTGATGTGGCATCACATGATTGGTTGCTTTTTAGATCAAAGGAATACATTTTTTTATTATGGGTAGTCAAGTCACAACTATTGGAAATTATATAAACAACTACCATCACAACTATTGGGTATGTAAACAACTACTAGCACAACTATTGAAACATGCTCAACTATTGGGTCCTCTCCCCTAGGGAAAGGTTGAAATCCTAGTAGAAATGAAAGTAAAAAATGGTTTGAAGCATACCTAAAAGTATAAGAGTTGGAACACCTCTTAGTAGTTGATACATAAGGCTTGGAAATGTTCACTAAAGGCAATAGTTGGTAGGGACTCAACATGCAACAATGAGATTAGCGAGAGGTGGGAGGGTGACGGTTGACTAGAGAAATTAAGAACATCAGAATAACATTATAGCATGGGGGCATGATGTAATGTAAAATATCTTAATGTTTTATGATTCACAAAATGAGGGAGACATGTTAACTTTTTGTGATCACAATTAAGGCGACAAGTTAAAGCTTTATTGGTTATGGTTAGGGAATTTGTAATAGCCACAATATTTGGAGTTAATGATTGTCAAATGAAAAGGTTAGTTTGTGCATAATGGTTGTTAAACTATCAACACTAATGATGTTCAATGTAGGGCCCACATGACACATTGGCATATGAAAGGTTAAAGTGTGTTAGATAAGGTTAGTCATCCTTTTGAAATATAGATATGCTAAGTGTTAAGCTAATTGATTGACTAATTCATGTTGACAGTTGTTGAAAACTCTAAAATGTTGATATGTGCTTGAGAAAAATTTCATAGTGTTAATCTCCTAAGGTGTAATCTTTATTATGATCTATAGTAAAACAAAAACTAATGTTTACCTTTGATCCAGGTGGATCTTCAGGACCTGGAAATTGAAGTGTTCCAGTTTCTTCTAGAAGTGATGCCATCCAGAAGAGCTCGATGAACTGAATCCAGCGCAACTTGAACGGACAAAAAAGAAGTTCATTTGCTCAAGTTACAAGCAGTCAAAGATTTGTCAAAGCTCGGTCAACTCAGGTATCAGGGACGAGAAAAAGGGTAAAAAATTCATCATCTCCAAAAATATTGAATTCAATGTCACTCCGAAGAGCTCCTCGAGAGCTTTCCAATGACATTCGTTTTGCGCAAATCGGAGCTTGTATGTGTGAGATATTGTCAGTCAAAGTTTGTAGTTGACCAAGTTGATTGGAGAGTAGAGGGATGACGTCAGCATGACATCGGCAAGCAGACTTGGTGGATGGGTCATCATACGGACACTGACGTGGACCAACAGTGTCTTGACACGTGATATGTCCATACGGATAACATGGCAGTACGGTCATCAATGACGTCAGCGAGGTCGGCAAATCAGGTGTTGACACATGTCAGCCGTATCGTGGCAGGTGATATGGCACGGTTGACGTGGCAGGGGACATGGCTCATACTCCAGCATGGAATAAACACAAGATGACACGTGGCATTTTGTGGGCATGCTGAATGGACGGAGACAGGGAATCAAACCGCGCCACGTGGCACAACGAGGATGCGCTACGTGGCCCGAGTTGTTCCTCAGCTTGGTCGGTCTGTAGAAATGTCTATTAAAAGGCGCATGGCTCATACTCCAGCGTAGAACAAACACAAGATGACATGTAGCATTTTGTTGATATGCTGCATGGACGGAGACAGGGAGTCAAACCTTGCATGTGGCACAACGAGGATGCGCAACATGGCCCCTGAGTTCTTCCTCGTCGAGGTCGGTTGGTTGAAATGTCTATTAAAAGGCAATGTAGGGCGTCGACCCCGTAGCATCCTTCCAACGAACTCAAATGTCTACCGTTGCAACCGCGCGTATAGTGCTTTATCAGTTGTTGGTGCCGGTTCCTTTTGTTATCTTTTAGTTTGAAATTGATGGAAAATTTATTGCCACCGATACACCATCCGCTGTATGCGAGACATGTGTTGCACCGATTGGATTCAGTTAGGAGTTAGGCCCGAGGCCTAACCAAATAACCCAAAAATGGGTATTTTGTTGGAAACAAAATTAACAAAATAGAAACCCCGAAACAAACACAAACAACCTAAGCCCGAAAATATAATAAAAAGGGCTTTAAAAACAATCTAATTGTTTTATTAGGGGGATTTGTTTTTTTATTTTTCCATATAAGGGGAGATTGCATGATTTTGTAATATTAGGAGGAGATTTTTGTAACTTGGTGAAGAATTTGCATAGGCTATTTTAGACTCATTTGTAAAAGTTTTGTGAAGCTTCTTTGTTCTTTTGTAAGAACGTCTTGCTGACGTGGAAGTTAGGTTCATAGGTGGAGTCACTTTCTAGAGGCCTCTTCTAAGGCGAAAGTGTATTCTTTTTGTAACCTCTGAAGATTCCAAGTCTTGAAGGCAATATATTGATTCGTCTTTCTGGCGAATCTGGAGATGTAGCCAATTTCGGTGAACTCCGTTATAACTTTGGTTGTAATCTTTTTCTTTGTGATTTCTTGCAATTTTTTATTTGAGTTTAGTAGATTAGAGATTTGGATTTACATTTTGGGTTCAAATCAATAATTTAAAGATCCCGATGTTAGATTGACTATTGTAAGTCTTTTTGAAAATCTAACTCGTGAACTTTAACGAGCAAGTGCTTGATTCATTTACGGATCAACCTTGGCTAGTATGAAGGTTGTAATAGAACCTCAATTCTTTTAGCAAATAGATTTTCAAACAAATTATAGTAATAAATTTATAGTTAATATATTCAAATATTTACATTCAAATAAATAAATATCAATATTAACTATTAAAAAATATATTTCTAGTTGAAGTACCCAACTAACAATTATTTAAGACTTATCAATTACAATAGTTACTCTAGGGATTAATAAGTCAACATTATTAAAATCATAAAATTTCCATAATTCATATTGATTTTTAGTCAATATATTTTTGGAGTTGTCAATGGGCTCTTGATTTATTGGTGAATTTGCATGGTTTTTAATGATTCCATCAGGGATCAAAGTCTTGTTGAGTTCAAGGCTTCGTCATCGTAAGGGATGAGGCTAGGATCGTGCTCTAGGTGAATTTACTGGAATGGATACCACTCAATCCTTGACTCTTAATTGAAGAGGTTTCAGTCCAAAGACATGTGCTTCCATATCAGAAACCTAAAAGTTGTTTGTGGATGATGATGGATCGTAGAACTTATCCTAAACTTTGATAATAAAAATCTACATAATGCATGCTTTCACCATCGACCAACTGCACTCTTGAGGAACTTGTGTACAGGACAAATGCCCACGTAATCTCCACAAGAGTTCACAGCTTAGTTTTGCTAGTCAACGCGTGAACACTACAAATATATGATTCGTTTTTACTTCTGATTCCATATGTGTATGGGTAACCGGAAAGCTTTTAATTTTCGAATAGCCAGAGAGCTCTAGATGCGTGGAAAGGGAATGAAAATTTTGCAAGAAAAAGCAAGGTAAATCTGCACCCTTTAGTACGCTTGGATTACTTCAATTTTGGCTTGCATGGGCAGAATTATTTCAACCTGTAGGCCCTCTGCCTTGAGCTCTTCTTTTGCATTTTAATATATGTTGGTCATTATGTTTTATGTTCGAACAGAAAATCGAAGTCCAGCTGGAGCTTGACAATGGCAGGCGTAGGGGTGATCATTTTACTTCTCCCTCCCTCCATTACTGCACAAGCCCATACAAGTTTTACCTTCAAACAATTCGATGCCTTGACCCTCGAATTGTTTGGGAGTGCTTCAGTGCAGTCCAAAGCCATCTCTCTTAATAATCGATCCCAATTCACTATCGGCCGTGCTTTTTATCGACATCCTGTGCGCATGAAAGATGGCGGGTCTCTGAATTCAACTTTGTCTTTCAGCACAAGTTTTGTGTTCAAAGTTATAAACCCCAATTCATGCAGCGGGCATGGACTGGCGTTTCTAATGACGCCCCACAAATCTCCAGAGGGATTTCTATCAGCCCAGTACCTTGGATTGATCAGCAATCTTTCAAGCATGGGAAAGGCCTCTAATCATCTCTTTGCGGTCGAGTTCGACACCGTACGGAACATAGAATTTGGGGACATTAACGGCAATCATGTTGGTGTTGATCTGAACGGCCTCACATCTGTAAAATCTGAGACTGCCGGCTACTGGATTAACAAAAGCAAGATCCAATATTTGGATCTCGACGACGGACTAAATATTCAAGCTTGGATTGATTATGACCACCTTCTAAACGAGCTCAAAGTAACCATTGCAGACGCCTGTTCAAATCGCCCAGATAAACCGCTGATATATCTGAAAAATATGTCTCTATCCAACATATTTGAAGAAGAAATGTACGTTGGTTTCTCAGCAGCTACAGGAAACCTTGTTGAAGAGAATTACATAGTCGCCTGGAGCTTTACTACAAACGGAGGCGCCTCGTTCATGAATTTGGAGCTATGTGCACAGAGAAAATCCAAGAGCTCAAATTTCAGATTGATAGCTGGCATTACCACAGCTTGCGCCGTCGTCCTCCTGGTGGTGGTGGCAGCATCAGTTGTGCGGTGGAAAAGAAATCAGTACAGAGATATAATTGAAGACTGGGAGATGGAGTACTGGCCTCACAGATTTAACTACAAAGATCTAAATATTGCAACAAACGGTTTCAGAGACGAAGAACTTTTGGGCTCCGGAGGCTTCGGTAAGGTCTACAGAGGAGTCCTTCCCACAAACGGTCTCGAAGTAGCGGTGAAATGCATCCTTAGAGAAACCGAGGAAGGGATGAAGGAATTCATAGCAGAGATCTCCAGTCTCGGTCGCCTTCAACATCGAAACCTTGTGCAGATCAGAGGCTTCTGCAGGCGAGTAAAGCAGCTATTCATAGTTTATGACTACATGCCAAATGGGAGCCTAGACAAGATGATATTTGAAAATTCAAAGACAGTGCTCGAATGGGGTCACAGGTACAAAATTCTGAGAGATGTCGCTGCGGGTTTGCTGTATCTTCACGAAGAGTGGGAGCAATGTGTAGTGCACAGAGACATCAAGTCCAGCAACGTTTTGCTGGACTCAGAGCTCAATGGAAAGCTTGGAGATTTCGGGCTTGCACGTCTGTACGAGCATAACGAAAACTCGCAGACTACTCGTGTGGTGGGAACGCTGGGGTACATTGCGCCGGAGCTCATACACACAGGAAAAGCCAGCCCAGCCACAGATGTGTACAGCTTTGGTATTTTTCTGTTGGAGGTTGCATGCGGAAGGAGACCTGTTGATCCCTCTCTCCAACCTGAGCAAATAGTTATGGTGGACTGGGTGAGAAAGCTGTACACCACAGGCGCTCTCATGGATGCAGCCGACCTGAATCTTGGTGGGCAATATGTTGAAGCTGAGGTGGAGAGAGTGCTCAAACTAGGGCTGGTCTGTTCTAATCCACGGCCAGAAGGCAGGGTTGGCATGGGTCAAGCTCTGCAAATACTTGAAGAGGAAGCTCCAATACCAGGTTTTGACTCTCCGTTTTATTTGGAGATGAGTTCACCCAACACTACTTTGAAGTCGTCTCCTCCATATTGCAGTAGCAGCACAGCTGCTTCCACTTCCAAGTCTCTTGACGGAAGATAGACGCTGCACAATCAGGGTAAAACATCAACCTTGTAAAACTTCTTTTTTGACGGTGCTTCTGTGTATAAGATGGCTCTTGGTGTGTTGTGCTGTTGCTGCTGTACAGTATCTATACTCTTCATGTTAGAGAGTGCTTGTCAGTGTCTGTATACTCTTCATGTTAGAAATCCACCTTCTGGATGAAAGCATTTGTACTGTTTTTGGATGCAATCGGTAACTATAGCTTTTAATTAGCAGCATTTGCTTGCTCAGTTAGAAATCGTTGGTTTTACAACTAATATCATAATTTGTTACTGTAACCCCAAGCTGATCCGTATACCTGGCTATTTAGAACCCAATCAAAATAAAATTTATGTCCAATTTTTTTTTTGCAAATATAATATATCTATGGCTCATGTTCCCTTATTTCATTGACTTCCAAGTGTGCTACCAAGTGTATCTGGCAAGCGATGTAAAGTGTTTACTTTTCATTAGATTTGGAGGATATTGATGGTAGTGAGTTGAAAATTTTGAGATATTTGTAGAATATATATAATTTTTATGAATAAGTGTCAGTATTTCTATTAATTAGAGAATAAAAGTACACATATTCACAAAAAGAAGTGGGTGGATATGAATAACATCTCAAGAATCTATGTAGGGCAAAGCCTAGATCAAAACAACAGTTCATAAACTGAAAGGTTGCTAAACAACAAGAGCTATAGTAGGAGGTGGAGACAATAGGTCCTTATCACCCGACCTATCCCATACATTAGCTGGGTTTGAAGTCACGTAAGGGGAGTCCCACTCCTCATCATCTTTATTTTTATCTTCTTTGCAGGTCTGAGAAATAGTCAATGCTAGCTGACAAACATTGTTGGAATCAAACCATTTGGAATTATCAGTAGACAACCACCCAAAAGCACCACTAGAAGGCCACCCAAAAGCACCCCAAAAAGTCCACCCAAGAGTAGAGCCCTAAGAGGGCTCGGTGAGGTCGAGTACCACTGAATAGACTGCAACACACTCCTATGACTCCTATCCCTCTGGTGAGTGAAGGGAGAAACCTAGGGCCAAGCATCTTAATTATCATGAGTTAATATACTCCTACCTCTCCAATGCCCATGAGAAGGCGAGTGACCTCAGGAAGAGGAAGACGACAGAGGAACTCTAGCCATAGAACAAGGATCATTGCCCCAATGATCAAGTAATTCCTAAAAGTGAGCTACCTCTAGGACAACCTTGTTGGATTGCACACGAATCTATAACAACATATTAGAATATATAATATATTTTAATAATATTTAATTATGATAAATTTTACTTAAATTATGTAACAATGTCTATCTTTTTTGAAATAGTAGTTATAATAGAGTAAGTCTAAATTAGATCTATTTATACAAAATATTGTAATATTGAAATTATATTTTATTGTAATGATAAAAATCATATATTTATACTTTTATGTTTTGTTTCTATTTTAATTAGATTGTTTTTATGCAATAACAAGTTTATAATTGACATATATTAGTGTTGTGTTAAACATAGTTCATGATCTTATCTTAGCATATCTTCATCATTATCCATTTATAAGACCTTGCTTTGATTTTGAGATTTCTTTTTGACCATCTTAGTTTAGTTTTGCAAGTGCAAATTTGTGAAGTAGACAACCAAGATCAACAATCTTCAACACCAAATAGCCTTCCACACACAAGAGAGAAACATTGATAAAAGATGTTATTTTACCAATCAAGAATATAAGCATGGATACAATATTTACAACATGTCCAAGATGCATAATGTGCAAGGTGAAACCTAGGAAGGAAAAGGATCAAGAAAAATGTCAAATCATATACAATGAAACACAAAGATATAAGTATCCTAATTGTACTCTAGAAGCTACCTAAGAAAACTTAAGAACTACGTGTGAATAGGTCCTAAAAGAAACCAATTAGGAAATAAACCTTTTCACACCAACACACACCCTTAAGTGCAACTTAGGGAGTGTAACAACGAAAATTGTATGCCCTTGCAAATGGTATAATTTATCTTAATTTGGGAATAATTAATGATAAATTGGACTTGATATTGCCTTGATCTAGTGCTGTGATGAGTTTTACACATCCACATTAGGTTTTGGGCCCTTTTAAAGCTAAACAAACTTAAATTTTCCTTAATTTAGTGTTGTAAAGTGTATTTATTTACACCCTAACATTGAATTTTGGGCCCTCTTGCATTTATAACCTTTATATCATCATCAATAGGCCTTTAGGACCCCTTATTATGCATCTTGAGGCATATTTTAACAAAAATCCTGACATAAACCTCAAATAAACTTAATTTCTTCACTCCACGACATTTTCTCTCTCTAAAAAGGCCTTTTGGGACCCATATGCCACATTGGGCATATGAGTCCCACTAGGTGCGACCTATACACCACAAATGGTGTATTAGTCCCATTTGGTTCTTTTTTTGAGTTTTGAGCAAGAAATTAGGGTTTTAAATTCAAATTTCTTGAATGTCGGCCTTTGGGATCTAATAAACAGTCATTTGGATGTAATACCTATATAAACAATGTCTCAAATCATTATTTCACCTAAGTAAGATTAAACATTCATGATATCAGGTCAAGCACTCAAGAGTTAATCATTCCAAGACTTTACAAGATCATCAAGAGAGCATTCAAGATCATTTCTAAGGCATTCAAGGGCATAATTCTTCATCAATTGTTGCAGCAATTCAAGATCCATCATCATTTCAAGATTATAAGGCATCAAGCACATTGTTGAGCTAGTGTTGTGATGTAGCATTGAAGATCCAAGATTACACATTATTCTACATGGCCACTTCATGTTAGATTGCTGATTTGTATTACAAGACATCATTCAAAGTATCATTGATCATGTTTCATTTCCTTTGTTGCATGTTTCATGTTCATCTTTCATTATTTCATCATTTGGTTTAATTGCCTAAAAGGGGTTTGACCAAGGAAAACCCCCATTTACTAACAAATCAACAAGTTTTTCTCTCTCTACATGTGTGATTGTAGATCCAGGTGTCTTGGAGCTTGAAGATCCCTTGAAGATTAGGTTATAAACTTGGAGAAAGTTGTTGGAGTTGTCCCATCATTTTCAAGGTTGCTATCTTCACAAAAGTCATTTACAAGTTTGAAATCAAGATTTTAGGTCCAAAAACAAAGCATGGCAGAAAGAGAAAAGATTGAAGAGAAAAATCAAATCTTAACCTTCAAAAAAAGCACATTGGGACTGATACGCCACCTTGGGTATATGAGTCCCAGTACAACCAATTTTCAGGGTTTCAAGAGATTCATAATCAACATTATCAGATTCCAATTTTGGCATAGAAAACCCAGTCTGGGACTAAATCACCTAGATTGGTGTATGAGTCCCAATTAGCATCAAAATCAGTGTTTTTAACATTTCCAATCCTCATTCAGGCCTCTTCAAGTTTCTAGACCTGCATGCCTCTAATTTTATAGCTTTTTATTTTGATTTATATGCATTTCTAGGTCATTCATTCAAGTTTCAAGGAAACCCTACAGATCTCAATCCAATGAAGAAACGAGAAAGAGATATGTCAATAGAGTGTCCTAGGGTATGATTATAAACTAATGAGGGGTTCACCACCAAGCTAGGGCTTGGAAAAACAAATGAAATGCAAGATCTAATGACAAAATCTAGTGATGCATGAAACTTGAATGAATGAACTAGAAATGCATATAAATCAGAACAAAAAGTTGTAAAATTAGAGGCATGCACCTAGAAACTTGAAGAGGCCTAAATGAGGTCTGAAAATGTTGGAAACATTGATTTTGAGGTTGACTGGGACTCATACACCAATCTGGGTGATTTAGTCCTAGACTGGGTTTTTTGTGCCAAAACTGGAATCTGACAGTGTTGATTCTTAATCTCTTGAAACCTTAAACATTGGTTGTATTGGGACTCATATGCCCAAGGTGGCGTATCAGTCCTAGTGTGCTTTTTTTGAAGGTTAAGATCTGATTTTTCTCTCCAATCTCTTCTCTTTCACGTCAGGTTAAACAAAATGTAAGATAGAAATTTTTTGCCATTAGGGTTTAGGACCTAGGACAACAAACTTTCTCTACTCCACATTCAAGGAAACCCTAGAGATCTCAATCCAATGAAGAAAGGGGAAGGAGTTTTGACAATAGGGTGTCCTAGGGTCTGTTTTATGATTACAAGAGGGGTTCACCACCAAGCTAGGGCTTGGAAAGAATAATGAAATACAAGATCTAATGACAAAACCTAGTGATGCATGAAACTTGAATGAATGACCTAGAAATGATTATAAATTAGAACAAAAAGCTGTAAAATCATAGGCACACACTTGGAAATTTGAAGAGGCCTAAATGAGAACTGAAAATACTAAAAAAACTAATTTTGAAGCTGACTGGGATTTTATTAGTCCAAGTGTGAATGAGAAGAACCAACCTTTGAATTTCATGAGCATCTAGTTTGTAGTTCTCCTAAAAACTCTCCTCCTAGGGTAGATATCATGGTGGAAGGAAATGACAACATTAACAACAATAATTTGGCTTCTTTAGGTGATGGTGAAAAGATGATATTAGACTACATTTTATTAGAAATATGTATCAAACTAAGACTGCTGAGGTTATGAATGCACAAGTGTCAATTAGATCATGCTTGATTAATGAACCTCCTACATACGTGTATGTGCAGGATCATCATGGAAAAATAGGCCCTTAAATGGCAAAAAATTCAGAAAAATTAGAGTTAGGCAACTTGATGTAAAAAATTGAATAGGTTATCTATATTATTTCAAAAATATGTAAGAATAGAATTTGTAGCAAATTGAATGTAGTTTCTAAACTACTAGGTTTATTTAAAAAACAAAATAATCTATTTGGTGAAAATTTGAAATTTCAATGTAGTAGTACTTAAATTTTAGGGAAAAATAAGTAGGTGTTATTCGACCACCCTAACCACAATAAAATGATAATATTTTTTATAAGATTTTAGACATAAGTAGAGGACTCATGTCCGATGTGATGCATATTTTTTGTAATTTTTTTCCAAGTAAATAATTAATTATGAATTTTTATTACAACTTTTAAAAAATATAAAAACTCATATGTCTGACCACCTTAACTTGGTCAAAACTTCATGAAATTCAATTATTCTTTTTTTAATCCTATAATATGAAAATCATAGAATGTGATGCATATTTTGGATTCCAAAAATGTGATACCATTTGAAAGCTATAGATGTTTTCCAATCAACCTATCAATCAGTACTTTAGTCATAATTCAAATAGAAAATGAATAACAATTATTTATTAAATTCAAAGTAAATCATAATTTATATTGGTGGAAAGTTGAGAATCTCCTTTAAAAACCCTTTTCATTTCATTAATTTTGGGTAAAAAAAAGTCGTTAGCCACATACCCTACAAATACCCATCATATTGCCACTTTTTGGCCCATCATGATCCTGCACATACCCATACCCTGTGGGACATCCTAAGGATCCTCTAATTCTTTATCCACCTTCACACAAACCTAAAAATCAAAACAAATCCAAATTTATCCTCTACCCACCTAAGAATAATGTGTCACAGTAGCCAAGTCATAATATCGTTGCTCATACATATAACACTAATAACACTAGGAACAATCCACAACCAAGAAAAACACTTTCAATATCCCTCCCATTGTCTAATCCTATCCTACCTAACCCTATCTTACAAAGTCCTCCTCGTGGAAAGGAGTATGATCTTGTCAAACAACTAAAGAATACGCCGACTAAGATATCATTGTGGGACCTTATTTAAGCCTCCCCTCACTATCATAGCATGATTCAAAGTGCCTTGCAAAAAGTTCCTATCCCTTCTAATGCGCAACCAAATAACATAGTAGCCCTGATTCAAGGAATAAATGCTAACATTTTTTTCCACCAAAGTGAGCTCCCTCCTTTGGAAGTGCAAAAAAAAAAATGAATCTTTCATAATAATAGCTCTAAGATATAAAAGAATAGGCATAAAGTGAACCCTTGTTGAAAATGGCTTCACTCTTAATGTGTGTAGCATAAACCTTTTGGATAGGCTTGGCGTGGATAAATTAAAAGTTCAACCCAACTCTTTATCCATTAAAGGATTTGACAATGTAGGAAAGCAACCACTTGGTTTAATCACTTTACCTAGATTATAGCTGGAAAGGCCACAATAGAAACACCGATCCATGTTATGCCTCATGATCTTTCATATAATATCCTTTTAGGTAGGTTGTGGATTCATGCAATGAATGGGGTACCTTCTGCTCTTCATCGTGTAATGAAGTATGTCTACAAAAACAAAGTGTACATGCTCAAAGCTGATCTTGAACCAAACAGTTGTTTAAACATTGAGAAAAACAAGGAAAATTCTTTGAAAAAATTGACACAAACAACACAAGTAGAGTCCATGCAACAGAAAGAAAAAGAAAAACACATTGAGGATGTCACAAAGCTATTAGAAGATGATTGGGGTTCCTTAGAATTTGAACCAACATTCATGGGAGAATACAAGATCATAAACAAAGACTCTCAAAAGGGGAAAAAAAAGTGGTAATGTCAACACAAAATTCATTAGACTCTTTCAAAGAATCCACTCAACCACTTTAGAACAAAGGACAAAAAATTACACCAAAAACTTTGATGAACATAATTATGAGCAACCATCGAATTCAAAAGAGATGAAAAATCTTTATGGAAAAGGTTTTGAACTTATGAAACAACTTGGATATAGTGGAAAATGATGTGGTGCTAGAGAACAAGGTATTCGAGTTCCTATAGATCCTCACACACAAGAAAATACTAGTGGTCTTGGTTATTGTCATTCGAAAGAAACAAGAAATGCTTCACTCAATATCAACACTCTTACAAAAGATTCTTCTAGGCCGACTTTAACAATAGTGCATCCTGAACTGATATACACTAGTAGTCTTGATTGTTATCCTTTGCAAGAACTGAAACAAACAAAGAAATCTTCACTTAATGTCAATGTCATCTTGCAAAACACTAATGATTTGAATTCATTAGATTTTACACCCTCCTATAAAGGAGAGTACAAAATCTCACAATCTAAAGAGTCTTGTGTAAGTATGACACTTAATACTAAGCAATAGATATATTTGTTGCAAAATAAAGGAACATCTTCTACCATTTATCAAGAGGGTATCTTGTCGAGACTCCTCCAAGATCGTTTAATATCTCTGCCTCCAAGAACATGAAATAAATTATTTTACAAGAGTTCATTTTGTGCATATCATAGAGTTCATGGTCATGCTACTAATGAATGTAAGGCTTTGTGTAATAGAATTCAACATCTTAAGGAATATGGTGCTCTTCCTTGTGTTGAGGCACCTATTTCTTCTAATTGACACACATTTTCATCCTATTTAGCTCATCCTTGTCCTACACTAAGTGGGAGCAAGGGGTTAGTTAGCCTGTCCCTCGTATGTCACTTGTTGTTGTCTCTTTTAGCTAGTTGACTGTCTTTCATGTACATATGAGAGAAAGCTTGAGATGTGGATGACATGCCTTAAGTTGGCTCGCATGTGACATACTGAGTTATAAATTTTGGGGTCAACCCCTTCCCCTTTTCATGATGTAGCTTATTGGAAACTAAATTGTAGATTTTTGTATAGGTGTTATGACTCTCTTGCTCAATTAGGGTTTTTCACCTAAAGGAGAGATAGACCCCAAAACTCTAGGTGGTTCATGCAAGCTAATGCAAGTATAATGAAAGTGTGCCTAAATGCAATGAACTAAATGCAACAAACTGATAAAATAGATTGATTATTTATGCAAAACCTAAGAAATATGAGGTGTTTGAAAACATAGTGTGATATCCAGAAATAAGCTAGAAACATGCACAAATGAAAACAAAACTTAATAAAATTGAATGGAGTGACCTGGAGGTAGAATGTTGATGCTAGAAGGTTATGGAATATTTTATAAATGAATGTTGATGACCACTAGGACTGATTTTCCACATATGGTGAATTAGTCCTGCTTCTAGTAAATTCTATTGAAACAGGTTTCAGGGTGTCGAGAATTGAAAACCACAGAAAACACTTTCTCTAGCCTAGTAGAGGGACTGATTCACCACATATGGTGAATTATTCCACCTATAGAAATCTACAAATTCTGAAGTCAACTCTGTGGGTCTAGATCTGTACTTGTCTACTTGTCGGGTTGATGGATTCAAATCTACAGAAAGTGGGGCGAATGATGTCTCCAAACTTAAATTAGGTCTTGGTTGACTTGAATAGCTTTGATGACTTGTTGACAACTTTTCAACACCTACCTCTTTGAAAAAATTTCCTACAAAACCTACAAACACACATGCAAAGAGGGAAAAAATGGTTAAGGGTTAGAGTATAGGGTTTTGCCTTGGTCAAACCTCACTTTGGTAATCAAACCCTTGATAAAGAAATAAAATGAAAATGTCATGAACTTGCCAAACCCTTGTTTTTGAAGTCCCAAGATATGCCAATGGTTGCTCCATGATGCTTGATAATTGCTTGATTGAATGATGAAAATTGCTTGAATGCAAGGATGAATACTTGAATGAATGGATGAATGGGGGGTTAAAACGGATAGAAAAACACTTATTTATACACACTTATGCCCTAATTTCTTGAAAATCAACATCATAGGCCAATGTTAGGTCTTAATGAATAAAAACACGAAAGAAATTTGAAATTATTTTGAATTTTGTGCCAAGAGGGACTCATTCGCCATCCATGGCAAATGGGTCCCACTCAAGGTATGCAAGTGGGTGTCGAGGATTAAGTTGCATTTAATGATATTTGTCAAGTTTACATTAAAAAATACACTTAATTAAGGCCTATAAGTGCATAAAGGGTCCACATAAAGCATAAGAAAGGTGTAATTAGGGGTGAAAAGCCTAGAAAAGTGTGAGAGTTTGTTAGAACTCTTTAAAAAACTTTAAAATAAGACTTGGTAAGGGATAACAATGGAATATTTAGATGAATTATAATAAGAAGAGTCTAGAAAAGTGTAGAAATGTGCTGCAACACTTCACAACACCTTTACAAGATATCATAAGATCTTAATAATTTAAATATTCAAGTCCTAATGTCACATTACAACATTAAATCTAAGAAAAATAGGCCAAGCATCATAGGAAAAGACCTAAATGACCATGAAAATGTTGAAATATCTATTTTTCTATGGTACATTTATTCCCCCACTTTAGTGAGAGGATGAACTTGCTTCAAACTCACACTAAAGTAGCCATGCATATCGAAAGGGATTCCAGATGCACTTCTGCTAGAAAAATGAGACAACATTGATCAAGAGGGATGATCAAAACCCTAGGATGAAAATCCCATGGTAAACTAAACATAAGAACAAAGGAAACACATGAAACAAAAAGGAAGAGAAAAAGGAAAAGTCAGATTAAGCTTCAATCATTTGTCTAACTAGTTATGGATCAGATCTAGGCTGTTTGTCTAAAAGAAAAAAATGCATACTGACTCTGGGGTGACGAAGCTCATGGTTGTTCACTTAGTGAGAAGGCCCAAAAGGTATGAAACTTACGCTCAACTAGTATGTAATCACAAACACATAGGAGGCTAAGGGGAAAGTCATGCCTCAGAATAGGCTTCCTGCTCAACCATACCAAAGTTATACCTCCTGATAACTTTAATAAGGTGCCACAAAGGAAAAATGTCAGTTCGAGCTTCATGAGACAAGCACAACTTTGTATGTTTAGAACTCATGAACAAACAAGTTGGCATCAAAGGCATGCAAGTTGCATTATGCAAGGTGGCCATAAAAATGCAAAAATGTAAAATGAAAAAGATGTTCAAAGGAGTCTTGCTTAGTTCATGTGAGGTCTATCACTTAAGGAACATTGTGTCTAATGTCTCCAAGAGGACCAATCAAAGAATAGAAAATTCACAACTTAGGGGATGTAGTGCATCGCATCAGGCCACTAAGAGGAATGTAATATGCTAAGATAGATCACACTTATGAAAGACATTACACCCAATGTCATCCACAAAGTGACAAAAACATCATATAAAGTAACAAGGCTGCACTAAGAACCAGGAAAAAGAAAATGCAAAATGAATAATGCCAATGTATGCCCACACTTTAAAGAAATTACTAAACACTGTTCTGTGAGAAATTACTTTAAAGTAGCAAATGAAAAATAAAAAATTAAAGAAGACATGAGAGCCAACTTGGAAAGCCCCTATGCCAAGTCATATGTTTCTGAATAAGGCTACATCATGTGAAAGGAAGGAATTTAAAGAAATAATAGAAAGGGGTTGTCCCCAAAACAAGAACACTAAACACATAAGGGGTCTATGGATTTTAGGTCAGTATGTTCATTGCTGTAATGATTTGATTAAAAAGCTCAAAACTGTCAGCATTCCCCGAATACATAGAACTGGAAGAATGAAATAAAGAGAGTGAAAACAAAAGAAAAAGAACCATTTGGGTCAACATGGAAGAAACATAGCGTGTCTCAACACTTTGCATCGTCCCCAAAAGAAAAACGAAAATCAAAAGCGAAGAAAGGTGAAATGTAAAACAAAGACTTTTGGGTCAACATGAAGGATACATTTTGGTCTCAATGTCTTGCATCATCCCCAAAAGGAAAACACAAGAAAAGACAAAAAAGGAAAAAGGACCTTGTGGGTCAACATGGAAGAGACATTGCATCTCTCAATGCTTTGCATCATCCCCAAAAGGAAAACACAAAATGAAATGTAAAAAGCGAAAGCGATGTACCACATATAGAAGAATGAAGGTACAAATAGAAGAATTTGCACAAACAGAGAGAGAACATTAAACATACATTATGGGGGATCACATGACGCACATGCACCAATCAAAGAATTTAAGGAAAAGAAAAAGGAAAATGTAAAAAGGCTGGTAAGGAAAATGTATGTCACACATGAAACAAGTCATCCACCTCCCAATCTCAATTAGTACATAAGTGGGAGAGTAAACAACATGGCTAAGGGGCAAGGACAAATGCATTACTTGGACAAGGTTGGTCCAACTGCTTGCCCACATTGAGTGCAAGGAAAGAATGAGCCAAGACAGGTGATGGGAAAGGACATGCAATAGTGAGAATGGAAGATTCTATGACTATTGTATGTGAAGGGATGGGAAGGTTGGACTATGAGAGTATGGGATAGTAGTCGGTATCAATGAAGTGATACTTGCTCATTATGTCCTTCAATGCTAGAAATTCATCACTGTGATGTCCAAGAACACAATGGTATTTACAATATGGTACATTGGAATCTTTAGGATGAATGAGGTCAACCTATTCAAAGGTGGTAATAGTATAAGACCTCCATTCAAAAGCATTTGCAGTTTCCTTTCACATTTAGGTGGTGGATAGAGTATAAAATTTAGTTTTTTCAGCTTGTAAGGTTGTTTGTGTTTACTAGATTCACCCTTTTCATGAATGAAAGGGGGAGAAGGACCCATGGGGATCCTTATAGTCACAATATTATTATTAGTCAAAGGGTGCTCATGAGGAAGAAGAATGCTCAAATCAGGGGGAGCTTGAGAGGCTATCCCTTGTGTGTTTTTGTTAGTTGTTACTTGTTCAAAAAGCTAATGTATTGGATGTTCAGTTGTAGTGTCACATCCTTGATTTTTCAAAATAGTAAAGCCTTTTCCATAGGTTTCTTCAAGGTTGATTGGTGTGTGGTAACTATGTGGTAATAGAATGGTTGAGGAGGGCTTGGCTAGAGGAACTAGGTCCATCAGTTCGAGGGAACTTAGGTCTTGCATTTGTTTCAGAAGGTAGGTATCCAAATGTATCAGGAGGTGAGACGGTTGGAAGGTCTTGGTGTTTCATGAATGGATAAACGACTGCATTAGCTTCAAGATTGTCAAGGAATCCACTTAAGAACTTATTCATGCTAGCATCATCTTCTCCAACGATGTCAACATCATGAGGAGGATAGTCATGAGGAGTTGAAGGAGCATGAGGAAGCTCAAGGTCATTAGGATCACATCTAAAGGCACAATTTGACATGTCACCTAAGGATTTCAAAGACATCCAAAAATTATTAAAGAAAAAGGCCATGATGCAAATGAATGAAAGTAAACAAATGAAAGAAATTGAATAGAACAGTGAATCTGCAAATAGTGACAGCTTGATGCAATTACAAAAAACAAAGATGCAGAAAATGTTGTGAAAATAACATAAATTTATGTGCAAAAAGTGCAAATAGATTGATTCGCTTAGGGTGGCTAATGAGTCCAGGGGTGAATTTTTTTGTGATTTTTCAGGAAATTTAAAATTAATTCTATGCTTTTCAGATGCACAACTAGAATGCAGATGCAAAATTTTAGTATTTTTGATGTTTTGAAGTGCAAACAAGAAATCTATATGAGATATTCACTAATGCAATTGTGAAAACCATAGGATGAAAAATAATGCAAAAGCTAATGCAATGAGTCCTAGGAGGTAAATGTAGATGTAAATCAAAAAGATAATGTTCAAAATGCAAGTTCACCAAAATGAACCCTAGATGTTTTTATAGGTTTTATGACTCTCTTGCTCAATTAGGGTTTTTCACCTAAAGGAGAGAGATAGACCCCAAAAATATAGGTGTTTCACTCAAACTAATGCAAGTACGATAAAAGTATGCCTAAATACAATGCCCTAAATGTAATAAACTAATAAAATGGACTGATTATTTATGCACAACCTAAGAAATATGAAGTGTTTGAAAACATAGTGTGATATGCATAAATGAGCTAGAAACATGCACAAATTAAAAAAAACTTAATGAAACTAAATGGAGTGCACCTGGAGGAAGAATGTTGATGCTGGAAGGTTTTGGAATGTTTCATAAACTAATGTTTATGACTACTAGGACTCATTCACCACAGATGGCGAATTAGTCCTACTGCTGGTAAATTCTATTGAAACAGGTTTCAAGGTGTTAGGAACTAAAAAAATTAGAAAATACTTTCTCCAGTGTGGTAGTGGGACTAATTTTCCATAGATGGAGAATTATTCCACCCATAGAAATATAAAAAATTTGAAGTCAACTCTGACGTGGGTCCAGATCTGTACTTGTTTGCTTGTCGGGTTGACGGATTCAAATCTGCAGAAAGTGGGTTGAATGATGTCTCCAAGCTTGAATTAGGTCTTTGTTGAATTGAATAAATTTGGTTACTTGTTGACCACTTTTCAACACCTATCTCTTTGAAAAATATTCCTACAAGACCTGCAAACACACATGCAAAGAGGGGAAAAATGGTTAAGGATTATAGTATAGGTGTTTTCCTTGGTCAAACCCCACTTTGGTAATCAAACCCTTGATAAAGAAATGAAATGAAAAAGGAATGATGAAAAAATAACATGCAAATTTCATGAACTCACCAAACCCTTGTTGTTGAAGTTTGAAGATAGGTCAATGGATGCTCCAAGATGCTTGATAATTGCTTGATTGAATGATGAAAATTGCTTGAGTGCAAGGATGAATACTTGAATGAATGGATGAATGGGGGGTTTAAAATGGATAGAAAAACACTGATTTATACACAATTATACCCTAATTTCCCAAAAATACATCATAGGAAAAACTTAGGTCTTAATAAATAAAAACCTGAAAGAAATTTGAAATTATTTTGAATTTTGTGCCAAGAGAGACTCATTCACCACCCATGGTGAATGGATCCCACTCAACGTATGCAAGTGGGTGTCATGGATTAAGTTGCATTTAATGATATTTGTTGGGTTTACATTTAAAAATACACTTAATTAAGGCCTGTAAGTGCATAAAGGGGCCAAATAAAGCATAAGAAAGGTGTAATTAGGGGTGATAAGCCTAGAAAAACTTGAGATTTTGTTACAACTCTTTACAAATATTTAAAATAAGACTTGGTAAGGGATAAAAAGGGAGTATTTAGATGAATTATAATAAGAAGAGTCTAGAAAAATGTAGAAATGTATTACAACACTTCACAACACCTTTACAAAACATCATAAAATATTAATAATTTGAATATTCAAGTCCTAATGTCACATTACAACATTAAATCTAAGAAAAATAGGCCAAGCATCATAGGAAAAAGACCTAAATGACCATGAAAATATCCAAAGATCCATTTTTCTATGGTACATTTAGCCCCCACTTTAGTGAGAGGATGAACTTGATTCAAACTCACACTAAAGTAGCCATGCATATCGAAAGGGATCCCAAATGCACTTATGCTAATAAGATGAGACAACAACGATCAAGAGGGATGATCAAGTCCCCAATATGGTGATCTAATGGAAAACTAAATATAAGAACAAAGGAACACACATGAAAGAAAAAGGAAGAGAAAAAGGAAAAGTTGGATCAAGCTTCAATCGTTTGTCCAACTAGTAGTGGATCAAATCTAGGCTATTTTTCAGAAAAGAAGAAAATGCATACTCACTCTGGGGCGACAAAACTCATGGATGTCTACTAGGTGAGAAGGCCCATAAGTTGAGAAACATATGCTTGGCTAGTATGTACTCACAAACACACATGTGGCTATGGGGAAAGTCATGCCTTGGAATGGGCTTTTCTCTCAACCATACCAAAGTTATACCTCTTGTTAACTTTAATAAGGCATCACAAATGAAAAATGTCAGTTCGAGCTTCATGAGAAAAGCACAAATTTGTATGCTTAAAACTCATGAACAGGTTGGCACCACAGGCATGCAAGCTAAATTATGCATGGTGGCCATTTAAATGCAAAAGATGTTCAAAGGAATCTTGTTTAGTTCATGTGAGGTCTATCACTTAAGGAACATTGTGTCTAATGTCTCCAAGAGGACCAATCAAAAAATAGAAAATTCACAACTTAGGGGAAGCAGTGTGTCCATCAGGCCATGAAGAGGAATGCAATATGCTAAGATAGATCACACTTATGAAAGACATTACACCCAATGTCATCCAAAAAGTGATAAACACATCATATAAAGTAACAAGGCTGCACTAAGAACCAGGAAAAAGAAAAATGTAAAATGAATAATGCCAATGTATGGCCCCACTTTAAAGGAATTGCTACACACCGTTCTATGAGCAATTACTTTAAAGTAACAAATGAAAAATGCAAAAAGAAAGAAGACATGAGAGTCATCTTGGAAAGCCCCTATGCTAAGTCATATGTTTCTGAGTAAGGCTACATCATGTGAAAGGAAGGAAAAAGAAAGAACATAAAAGGGTTTCCCCCAAAATGAGAAAACCAAACACATAAGGGATCCATGGATTTGGGGTTAGTATGTTCATTGCTGCAATGGTTTGATTAAAGAGCTCAGAACTATCATAATTCCCGAATACATAGAACTAGAAGAATGACATGAAGAGAGAAAAAAACAAAATAAAAAGAACCATTTAGGTCAGCATGGAAGAAACATAGGGTGTCTCAGCGTTGTGCATCGTCCTCAAAAGGAAAACACAAATCAAAAGTGAAGAAAGGTGAAATGAAAAAGAAAGAATTATGGGTAAACATGAAGGATACATTTCGGTCTCAATGCCTTGCGTCATCCCCAAAAGGAAAGCACAAGAAACTTAGATAAAAAAGGAAAAGGGACCTTGTGGTTCAACATGGAAGATACATATAGGGTGTCTCAATGCTTTGCGTCATCCCCAAAAGGAAAAAAAAAGGTAAAAATTGAAAGTGATGTATGACATATAGAAGAATGAAGGTTCAAATAGAAGAATTTGCACAAAGAGAGAGAGAGAACATTAAACACACATTATGGGGGATCACATTACGCACGTGCAATAAAAACAAGAAGGAAAATTTAAAAAGGATAGTAAGGAAAATGTAAGTCATGCATGAAAAAAGTCATCCACCTCCCAATCTCAATTAGTATAAGCAAGAGAGTAAACAACATGGCTAAGGGACAAGGACAAATGCATTACTAGGACAAGGCTGACAACTACTTGCCCCCACTAAGTGTAAGGAAAGAATGAGCCAAGCTAGGTGATGGGAAAGCACATGCCATAGTGAGAATGAAATATTATACGACTATTGTATGTGAAGGGATGGGAAGGTTGGACTATGGGATTATGGGATATCAGTCGGTATCTATGAAGTGATACTTGCTCAGTATGTCCTTCAATGTTTGACATTCATCACTGCAATATCCAAGGACACGATGGTATTTACAATATGGTACATTGGAATCTTTAGGATGGATGAAGAACCTATTTAAAGGTGGTAATAGTATAAGACCTCTATTTAAAAGCATTTACAGTTTCCTTTCATATTCAAGTGGTGGATGGAGAGGAAACTTTAGTTTTTTCAGCTTGTATGGCCGTTTGTGTTTACTAGATTCACCCTTTTCATGAATGGAAGGGAGAGGAGGACCCATGGGGATCCTTATAGTGGCAATATTGTTATTAGTCGAATGGTGCTCATAAGGAAGAATAATGTTCACATTAGGGAGAGCTTGATAGCCTAACCCTTGTGTGTTTTCATCAGTTGTTACTTGTTCAAAAAGCTAATGTATTGCATGTTCAATTGTAGTGTCAAATTCTTGCTTTTTCAAAATAGTAAAACCTTTGCCATAGGTTTCTTCAAGGTTGATTGGTGTGTTGGTAACTATGTGATCATAGAATGGTTCAGGAGTGGCTTGGTTAGAGGAACTAAGTCCACCAGTTGGAGGGAACTTAGGTCCTACATTTGTTTCCAGATGTAGGTATTCAAATGTATGAGGAGGTGAGATGGTTGGAAGGTATTGGTGTTTTATGGATGGATAAAAGGATGCATTGGCTTCAAGGTTGTCAAGGAATTCATTTAAGAACTTATTCATGCTAGCATCATCTTCTCCAATGATGTCAACATCACGAAGAGTATATTCATGAGGACTTGAAGGAGCATGAGAAATCTCAAGGTCATTAGGATCATGACTGAATGCACAATTTGACATGTCAACTAAGGATTTCAAAGAAATCCAAAATTTATTAAAGCAAAAGGCCATGATGCAAATGAATGAAAGTAAAAAAATGCAAGAAATTGAATAGAACAGTGAATCTGAAAATACTGACAGAGAAGCAATTACAGAAAATAGATATGTAAAAAATGTTGTGAAAATAACAAAAAATTATGTGCAAAAAGTGCAAGTGGATTGATTCGCCTAGGGTGGCTAATGAGTCTAGGGATGAATTTTTTGTGATTTAAATCAAAAAAATTAGAATGAATTTTATGCTTTTTAGATGCACAATTAGGATGCAGGGTATGTGCAAGATCATCATGGAAAAAACAAGCCCTTAAGTGGCAAAAAATTCAGAGAAAACAGAGTTAGGCAACTTGACGTAAAAATTTGAATAAGTTATCTATGAGTGATTCCACAATAGTGGTTTACAATTTTTGGCCAAACTAGACACTTATATTATTATTTTTAACTAAATCTTCACATTTGGGCACCTATAGCGGCTAAACCATGAGGAATTTGAAGATGATGCAAACTAGAGTCTCGTCACATTTTATCTGTAGATTCTAAAAATATTATTTTTAGAATTTTTGGAGTTTTCCATCTCCCATGAATATTGGTTTTTTTTTTAGAAAATAACATTTTAAAAAAGTGACGCACACCGTATAACGCATAATTTTTTTTCAATAAAGGATAAAATTATAATTCTTTCTAATTTAGATTTGTAAATCTGATATCTAGTGCTTCCACTTGGTTAGATAGCTTTTTATTGAATATTTTTTCTTTAATCAAGTTTTGAAGTCAAACCAATTACAATTCAGACATAGCGCGACCGTATAACTCATAACTTTTTTTCTATGTATCAAAATTCTTTTTCTTTTTTTTTGTGTTGGATCAAGGACTTGAATATCTGGTGCACTCATATTTTTCAAATTTTTTTTTTGATAATTTGCTATTTTTCCACATGTGCAAAACATAGACCTTCATTTTCGATGAAAAACCTATGTTTAATAAAACTAAAAAAAAATACATAATAAAATTAAAACATAGTAAAATTATATTCATTGGATAGCTCGTTTCGAGGACTACTTGATTTCAGTTGGGTTTTTCAAGACTCCTCCATTTTCATCCTCAACCTGAGCTTTGAAGCGTAAAAAATTAGGTTTTTTTGTGAACAATTTCAAAAATCAAGGAAAAGGGGGGTTCAAGCAAACCAAGGTTCATTCGAACCCCCTTCAATATGCATTTTTCTTTTTTTTTTGGGTGGGAAATGTGGGCCCAGTAATTAACGGGTTCTCTCAAGGGTGCTGCCACAATAATGGGTTACACTTTTTGGGACATCCTAATTTTTGCCTGAAATCACATATTTTTAGAAAATACAATGATTTATGACTTTAAAGGTTCCATTTAAATTATTTTAATTAAAGAGGGATTGATCAAAACCCCTTAGATCAAACCCCCTTGGATAGAACCTTGTTAGATTTAAACCATACCTATAATTGAGTCTCCTCTACACCTATCAAAATGCTGATAAAAAACCACTTTTGATTTACCTTTTGAGTGATCAAATGAATTCATTTAAAATTTATGCTCTATAAGCCTATAGCCCTTATTATAAGCTTCCTAAAAATTATAATTTTAAATATGTTTAATTTGATTATTATATTTATTTCTTATTTCTTGTGAATGTAGGATTTTCAATGAACATCAAGTTCTTTATTTCACATATACGAAAAAATAGAAAAATGGAGAAAAAAATTCTAAAAAATACATGTGCCCTAGGTATTGATGTCCTTATTCCAACAAAAAAAGAATAAGTTAATTCAAATGAATACAAAAAAAGTTATGCATTTCGAAGTACACCTCTTCCAAATTATAATTACGCTGACTTGGAAAATTAATTAAAAAAAATATAATGTAACAAAAAATTATGAAAAAGAATCCATCCCCTAGATATTGGTGTGAAAAAATTTATTTTAAAAATCAAAATTGTATCCTATCTATAAAAAAAATTATGTGCGCCGAAGTGAACATCACTTTTTCAAAATGCTGATTAGTAGAAAAAAAAGTTATTAAAAATTACCTAAAATGATTCACAATTTATTTTTTATTTTTATTTTTAAAATATAATTAGAATCTACACAAAATATCTAACAAATAACTAGTTTGATTCATCTTCAAAACCTTAATGGTTTAGCTACTATAGGTGTAAGAAAGTGAATGTATGGTGAAAAATACTGATTTTAATGTCAAGTTTGGCCAAAAATTGTAACCCACTGTTGTGGGATCACCCTCAAACACTAGTTCTGTAGAACCCCTTTTTGGTTTAGTCAAACTTGTAGGTTCATTCGAACCCCTAAAACCGATATTTTTGCCATGGGGTCATTTTTTCTTAGTTTTCCTTCCTCCATCAAATTGTAAACCACTATTGTGGCTTCACCTCTATATTATTTCAAAAAAATGTAAAGAATAGAATCTGTAGAAAATTAAATGTTGTTTCTAAACTACTAGGTTTGTTTAAAAAAATATATATATTTGGTGAAAATTTGAAATTTCAATGCAACGGTACTTAAATTCAGGGAAAAAATAAGAAGTAGGTGTCTGTCTGACAACCCTAACCACAATAAAATGATAATATTTTTTCTAAGATTTTAGATATAAGTAGAGGACTCATGCCCTGATGTGATACATATTTTTTTGTAATTTTTTCCAAGTAAATAATTAATTATGAATTTTTTATTACAACTTTTTAAAAAATATAAAAAATTGTATGTCTGACCACCTTAACTTGGTCAAAATTCATGAAATTCAATTTTTCTTTTTTAATCCTATAGCACACAAAGCATAGAATGTGATGCATGTTTTGGATTCAAAAAAAGTGATACTGTTTGAAAGCTATAGATGTTTTTCAATCAACCTATCAATCAGGACTTTAGTCGTAATTTGAATAGAAAATGAATAATAATTACTTATTAAATTTAAAGTAAAGCATAATTTATATCGGTGGAAAGCTGAGAATCTACTTTAAAAACCCTTTTCGTTTCATCAATTTTGGGTAAAAAAAATAGTCATCGGCCACATACTCATCATATTGCCACTTTTTGGCCCATCATGATCTTGCACATACCCTGCATCTATGCAAAATTTTAGTATTTTTGATGTTTTGAAGTGCAAAAATGAAATCTACATGAGATATTCACTAATGCAATTGTGAAAACCCTAGGATGCAAAATAATTCAAAAGCTAATGCAATGCATCCTAGGAGGTAAATGCATATGTAAATCAGAAAGATAATGTTCAAAATGCAGGTTCACCAAAATTAACCCTAAATGTTTGTATAGGTGTTATGACTCTCTTGCTCAATTAGGGTTTTTCACCTAAAGGAGAGAGATAGACCCCAAAAATATAGGTGGTTCACTCAAACTAATGCAAGTACTTGATGAAAGTATGCCTAAATGCAATGACCTAAATGCAACAAAATGATAAAATGGTTTGATTATTTATGCAAAACCTAAGAAATATGAAGTGTTTGAAAACATAGTGTGATATATAGAAATGAGCTAGAAACATGCACAAATGAAAACAAAAATTAATGAAATTGAATGGAGTGCACTTGGAGGTAGAATGCTGATGCTAGAAGGTTTTGGAATGTTTCAAAAATTAATATTGATGACCATTGGCACTCATTCATCACATATGGCGAATTAGTCATGCTTCTAGTAAATTCTGCTAAAA
The DNA here is from genome assembly GCA_007258455.2 of Sequoia sempervirens. NCBI lineage: Eukaryota > Viridiplantae > Streptophyta > Pinopsida > Cupressales > Cupressaceae > Sequoia > Sequoia sempervirens. The sequence goes on along the minus strand of VDFB02271358.1, from coordinate 825,120,146 downwards.
TAGGTTTTAGGGTGCCAGGAACTGAAAACCTTAGAAAAAAATTTCTCCAATCAGGTAGTGGGACTGATTCACCACAGAAGGTGAATTAGTCCACCTATAGAAATCAACAAATTATGAAGTCAATTATGTGGGTCTAGATCTGTACTTGTTTGCTTGTTGGGTTGATTGATTCAAATCTACAGAAAGTGGGTTGAATGATGTTTCCAAGCTTGAATTAGGTCTTTGTTGACTTGAACAAATTTGATGACTTGTTGACCACTTTTCAACACCCATCTCTTTGAAAAATATTCCTACAATATCTGCAAACACACATGCAAAGAGGGGGAAATGGTTAAGGGTTAGAGTATAGTGGTTTCCTTGGTCAAACCCCACTTTTGTAATCAAACCCTTGGTTAAGAAATGAAATGAAAAAGGAATGATGAATAAATAACATGCAACTGTCATGAACTCACCAAACAGTTGTTGTTGAAGTCTGAAGATATGTCAATGGATGATCCAACATGCTTGATAATTGCCTGAATGAATGATGAAAATTGCTTGAATGCAAGGATGAATACTTGAATGAATGGATGAATAGGGGGGTGAAAATGGATAGAAAAAAAAAAAATTATACACACTTATTCCCTAATTTCTCAAAAATACATCATAGGCTGACCTTAGGTCTTAATGAATAAATACCCAAAATAAATTTGAAATTATTTTGAATTTTGTGCCAAGAGGGACTCATTCACCACCCATGGTGAATGGGTCCCACTCAAGGTATGCAAGTGGGTGTTAGGGATTAAGTTGCATTTAATGATATTTTTCAGGTTTACATTCAAAAATACACTTAAGGGTATGTGTAGGATCATGATGGGAAAAAAAGGTGGCGATATGATGGGTATGTGTAGGGTATGAAGCTAGCGACCTTTTCTTTACTCAAAATTGATGAAACAAAAAGGGTTTTTAAAGGAGATTCTTAGCTTTCCACAAATATAAATTATGTTTTACTTTGAATTTAAGAAATAATTATTATTCATTTTCTATTTGAATTATGACTAAAGTCCTTATTGATAGGATAATTGAAAAACATCTATAGCTTTCAAATGGTATTACATTTTTTGAATCCAAAACATGTGTCACATTCTATGGTTCGCAAACTATAGGATTAAAAAATAAAATTGAATTTTACGAAGTTTTGACCAAGTTAAGGTGGTCAGACATACAAGTTTTTATATTATTCAAAAGTTGTAATAAATGTTCATAATTAATTATTTACTTGGAAAAAAAATATAAAAAAAATATCCATCACATCGAGACATGATTCATCTACTTATATATAAAATATTATAAAAAAATATTATCATTTTATTGTGGTTAGGGTGGTCAGACAAACACCTACTTATTTTTTCCCTAAAATTTAAGTGCTACTGCATTGAAATTTCAAATTTTCACCAAATAATTTTTTTTTTCTTAAATAAACCTAGTAGTTTAGAAACTACATTCAATTTGCTACAGATTCTATTCTTACATATTTTTAAAATAATATAGATAACTTATTCAAATTTTTATGTCAAGTTGCCTAACTATGATTTTTCTAATTTTCATCAGCACTTAAGGGCCTATTTTTTCCATGATGATCTTGCACATACCCTTAATTAAGGCCTGTAAGTGCTTAAAGGGGCCAAATAAAGCATAAGAAAGGTGTAATTAGGGGTGACAAGCCTAGAAAAGTGAGAGTTTGTTAGTAACTCTTTACACCACTTTAAAATAAGACTTGGTAAGGGATAAAAAGGGAATATTTAGATGAATTATAATAAGAAGATTCTAGAAAACTGTAGAAATGTGTTACAACACTTCACAAGACCTTTTTAAGACATCATAAAATCTTAATAATTTAAATATTCAAGTCGTAATGTCACATTACAATATTAAATCTATGCAAACCAAGCATGATAGGAAAAAGACCTAAATGACCATAAAAATATCCAAAGATCCATTTTTCTTTGGAACAAAAACATATGACTTGGTATAGGGCTTTCTGAAGAAGCTCTCATGTCTTCTTTTACTTTAAAGAAATTTCTCATAGTAATGGTGTTAGTAATCGCTTTAAAGTGGGGGCATACATCGACACTCATGTTTCATTGTGCGATTTTCTTTCTTCTTGTGATATGTCTTTTTATTGGTGATGTCATTGGGTTTGATTTCCTCCAAGAGTGTGATATTTCTTTGACTTTTCCTCTCCTGGAGACATTAGCCTTGATGTTCCCTAAGAAGAGACCTTGCACGAATTAAGAAAAATCCCTTTGAATGCACTTTACACTATTTGTTATATGGAAACCTTTCATAACACACTTTGGTTGCCTATGGTGCCATCTTGTTTGTTCATGAGTTCCAAGAATTTCCTCATGAAGCTTGAAGTTCATTTTTTTTCATGAGCTCCAAGCATACGGAGTTTTGCTTGTCTCATGAAGCTTGAAGATCATTATTATGTGGTGCCTTATCAAAGTTATCAAGAGGTATAACTTTTGGTATGGTTAGCGAATGGGAGCTGAACTTAAGCATGAATTTCCCATAGCCACTTGCTTAGGGTCTCACCTAGTGGATGACTTGAGTTTCCACTAGCCCTTGTGAGCATGCATTGGTTTGCATCGTGGACACCATGTTCCACTTGTAAGCCATCCCTTTGGATTCTCACACAAAAGACAACCCGAAGTTTTGTTGCCTTAGAGTGTGTGCATTATCAGAAAAAAATAGCCTAGATCTTATCCACATTTTGTTGGACAAACAGTTGAAGATTGATCTACCTTTTCTTTCTTTTCCTTCCATCTTCATATCTTTGGCATTGTATATTTATGTATCTTGTTTTGCTATAAATCTTAAACCGTGTGTGCATCCCTTTGTGCTTATGTCAGTTTGACCTAGGATCTTGTATCCTGGGGGCTTGGGAACCTCCTTCAGTCTTTGTCATCCTCTTTCATCTACATTGGTATACTTGGACTCCTCTTAAATGTATACTTTAGAGTGAGTTTGAAGCAAGTTCATCCTCTCAATAAAGTGGGGGCTAAATGTAACAACAAAAATTGTATGCCCTTGTAAATGGTACATTTTGTCTTAATTTAGGAATAATTAATGATAAATTAGACTTGATATCACCTTGATTTAGTGTTGTGATGAGTTTTACACATCCACATTAGGTTTGGGTCCTTTTAAAGCTAAATAAAATTAAAATTTCCTTAATTTAGTGTTGTTAAGTGTATTAATTTACACCTTCACATTGAATTTTGGCACCTCTTGCATTTATAACCTTTATATTATCATTAATAGGCTTTTAGGACCCTTTATTATGCATCCCAAGGCAAATTTTAATAGAAATCTTGATATAGACCTCAAATAAACTTAATTTATTCACTCCCCAACATTTTCTCTTGCTAGAAAGGCCCTGTGGGACCCATACACCAGAGATGGCACATGAATCCCATTTGGTTCCTATTTTTGAGTTTCAAGTGGGAAATTAGGGTTTTAAATTCAAATTTCTTGTATGTTGGCCTTTTGGATCTAATAAACGATCATTTGGATGAAATACCTATATAAACAAGGTCTCAAATCATTATTTCACCTAAGCAAGATTAAGCATTCATGATATCAAGTCAAGTACTCAAGAGTTAAGCATTCCAAGACTTTACAAGATCATCAAGAGAGCATTCAAGATCATTTCTAAGGAAGTCAAGGGCGTAATTCTTCATCAATTGTTGCAAAAATTCAAGATCCATCATCATGTCAAGATTATCAAGCATCAAGCATGTTGTTGAGCTAGTGTTGTGATATAGCATTGAAGATCCAAGATTAAGCATTGTTCTACACTCATTTTCAAGATCAATATCTACATTCTACATGGCCACTTCATGTTAGATTGTTGATTTGTATTACAAGACATCATTCAAGGTATCATTTCTCATTTTTCATGTCCTATTTTGCATGTTTCATGTTCATATTTCATTATTTTATCATTTGGTTTAATTACCTAAAAGGGGTTTGACCAAGGAAAACCCCCATTTGCTAACAAATCAACAAGTTTTTCTCTCTCTACATGTGTGATTGCAGATGTAGGTTTCTTGGAGCTTGAATATCCCTCGATTATTAAGTTACAAGATTGGAGAAAGTTGTTGGATTTGTCCCCTCATTTTCAAGGTTTCTATCTTCACAAAAAGTCATCTACAGGTTTGAAATCAGGGTTTCAGGTCCAAAAACAAAGTGTAGCAGAAAGAGAAGAGATTGGAGAGAAAAATTAGATCTTAACCTTCAAAAAAAGTACACTAGGATTGACACCACCTTGGGCATATTAGTCCTAGTATAGCCAATTTTTAGGGTTTCAAGAGATTTAGAATCAACATTGTCAGATTCCAGTTTTGGCACATAAATCCCAATCTGGGACTAATTCGCCCAGACTGATGTATGAGTCTCGTTCAACCTCAAAATCAGTGCTTTCATCATCTCCATTCCTCATTCAAGCCTCTTCATAGGTGCATGCCTTTTATTTTTCTCTCTAATATCTTCTCTTTCAAAGGTTGGTGAACCCCTCATTAGTTTATAATCATACCCTAGGACACTTGTTATGTAGAAAAATGGACCCTTTCCTTGACATGGGATTAATTCATGATAAAACGAAATTAATGGGGCCTTTATTTATGTGTTTTGAGTCATTTTATGCATCCACACTAAGTCTTGGACCCTTGCAAATTAAATAAAATGAATTTAATGACATCTTGTGAAGATGTTGTGAACTTTTGTGAAACATTCCCACACTCTCCTAGACTTTTTTTGTTATAATTCATTTAAATATTCCTTTTCACTCATCATCAAGTCCTATTTTTAAGTTTTATAAAGTATTGTAACAAGATTTCACACTTTTCTATGTAGAACTTCACTATTTATCCCTTTCTCATGACTTATTTGACCCTTTCATGCCCTCATATGTCTTAATTAAGTGTATTTTTGAATATTATCCCAACAAACAACATTAAATACAACATATTTCCTAACACTTGTTTTTAGGTCCTAGGTGGGACCCATTCGCCATGGGTGGCGAATGAGTCCCCCTTGGCCCCAAATTCAAAATATTTTAAATTGTCTTTCGTGTTTTTATTCAAAAACACTTGATATTGGCTTGTGATGATGAATGGATGGGTTACTAAGGCACACGAGTGTAGAAATATATGTTTTTATTCTCATTTTGTATCTCCCATCTCTCATTTTTCATCTTACAATCCCATTCATCAAATCAAGCAAGTTAGGGCTTTCACATTGCAAGTCATTAATTTAGCTTCCTTAGAAATTCAAGGGAAGATTCTACATATTTTATCGCAGAATTTCAAGATCAATCATCATGGAAAGGTAATATATTCCATTGTTTCATTTTTCATTCATTTCTTTCATCATTTTGGTTTAATTACCTAAACGGGGTTTGACCAAGGCAAACCCCCATGCCTTTACGATCAACATTTCTCCTCTTCTTCTTGTGTCTTTGCAGATTTAGGTCCATTGGAAGCTTGGAAATCATTGAAGATCAATTTGAAATTTTTTTAAAGTCCTCTCTTCATCATTCAAGTCAAAATATCAAGAAAAGGTCATTTTCAGACCCGAACACGACAGTTTCAGAAGCAAACACCTATAGAGAGAATAATTGCATATCTAGCTCCACATAATCAACTCTTGAATTTGTTGATTCCTGTAGGTGGAATAATTCACCACCCATGGCCAATGAGTCCCATTTGTAGGCCTGAAAATTGATTTTTTCAGAATTTAGCTCCCAGTAGTCAAAAACCTATTTTTGAAACTTTTCACCATAAGCAGGACTGATTCGCCATCCATGGTGGATTAGTCCTAGTGGTCATTAATAGTGACTTTTGAAAAATTCAAGAACCTTCTAGTAACATCAACCTACCTCTAGGTGCACTCTGTTCAGTCTGATTCATTTCTCTTGCATTTTTCCATTCATTCGTAGGTGATTTTGCAATACACAATGTGTTTTCAAAAAAGTCATATTTCTTAGATTTTGCATGTCTAATCAATCAATATTATCAATTATTTGCACTTATATCACTTCATTTAGCTATTATAACATCACAAATATCTTAATTTGAATGAACCTCCTAGATTTTGGGCAAGGAATCTATCTCTTTCCATTAGGTGAAAGACCCTAATTGAGTAAAAGAGACAAAGCATTCCTTGTCCCAAAAATCCATGGTTCAACACTCTATTGACAGATATTTTTTCCATTTCTTCATTGGATTGATATCTCTAGGGTTTCCTTGAATGTGGAGTATAGAAATTTTATTGTCCTAGGTCCTAAACCCTTACGATGGCAATTTTCTATCTTATAGGGAGGAATAAACTAATGCAAAAATGTAAATGTGGGTCTCAACAACAAGACATGATGAAGTGGCCATGTAAAAACAATCTCTCACAAACAAAGAGAATGAGACAAAAATGTTATGAAGAAAAAATTATCTTCAAAAAAGAGAAAACATGTAAAGAAAACATGGAAAGTGGAGGAAGGACTCAAAAAGAACTCCTAAGGACAATTCCTTCACCTCAAGAATTGATTGCAACTGAAGATAACAAGGTGATGTCAAAGGTTTAGTGATAGTGTTTGCAACCAACTACTTAATAGGAAAGTACTCCAAGCTAAGAACACCATCCTATATGATTTTTTTGATGAAATGTATGTGGATTCAATACACATAGTACATTAATTATGCTCCAATAGGTTGTGTAATATATGAATGGAACTCAAATTATCACACCAAAGACTAGTGGGATGATCTAGAGAAAGTACAAACTTAGTCATGAATTGATAAAGCTAAATAATCTCTTGAATAAACAATATTGTACTTCGATACTTAGTCTCTATTGATGATAATGCAATAGTTATCTACTTCTTGTATGACCATGCAATCACACCAAAACTAAGGAAAAAGAAAAAGCCAAAAGTAGACTTCTTATAATCAACATCACTAGCTCAATCTAAGTCAATGAAGCACACAATCTGAGAAGCTCATAATGTGTAATGAATGCTAAAGTGTGATTTTCTTTTAATGTACATCAAAACACATTTGTTTGTGTTCCAATGAATCTCATGAGGCTCCTGAGAGAAGTGAGAAACAAGTCCAACCAAAAAGGAAATATTAGGATAACTAGCAGTTCCATGTAGAAACATGCAACAATGAGCCAATAGGCAGAGATGTACAGGAGAGGGAGGGGAGATGCGGGCAATGAGGCTAGCAGGATTCAAAATTTATTGTGCCAGATGTAGAGAAGAGGAACAATGTAGGATGCAACAACACATAGAACAATAGTCAATAATACCTAATGTAACGAAAGATGGAATGAATAGCATAAATTATTTTATTTTGTTGCAAGAATAAGCAGAAAATGAAAGCCATAAATCAAACAAGATTGGTTTCAACAACCACTCAGATGTAGAAAGCCACAATATAGGTTGAGCTATACAATAATAATTGACAAAAACTCCATAATCTAGATAATTTAATTCTTACATATATATATTGATATTAAAATGTACCCAATATAACGTAAGGAAAATAGCAATAATTAATAATACGTAATGTAAGTAACCATAGAATGAAAAACATGTATTATTTTATTCTGTTGCAACCATAAGTAGAAAATGAAACACATAAAATAGATCCTTTTCAACAACACCTTCTGCAGAATAAAACAATATAGCTAAAGCAACAAAACTGTAATCAACAATGCCCAAATGGAGGTAACACAAAGCGTATACAAGATAGAGAAATTGAAATAATGTAGCGTGCACAAGAGAACCCTATAGAAAATAAATGAATGTAGGCTAAGATAGAGAACAATAATCAGTAAATTTTTTGATCTTTTGTCAATAGTATGGCTTTGAAAATTCAAAGGAGATAGGCTTTTGAAGCGGATCCCATTGAAAGCAATGTCCAATGGAAATAAGAGAAAGTAAATTAACATTAACTATTTTATTCCATGACAACCATAGCCTGAAATAGATGAATTCTATTTGAATATTACATCATAAATATACAGATGTCTACATAAAATATATAAAATAAAACAAAAAAAATGAGTTGTAGTTTCCAACCTTCCATATTATGCCATGGACCCTCACGGACTATCACCAAAACGCTGAGCAGGAATATACGGTCTTGACGACTTTGATCAAGGATGGTATGAATTTTGATTATCACAATCAACATTGAGTATAGTGGGGTCTAGTTGCCATATGACCATTGCAACTAATTTTGCAATTAGTTCATCAAAATCACCATTATAGCTGGAGTATGGTATGGGAAAATAACAAAAAAATATAAAGCTTAGTGTGGTGAACATCTGAATTTGAGACAAAATATGTAAATTAGCAGATTTAAAGACCTCTATAATGTATACTACAAAATATACAATACACATGTAATGCAAGGTATGAAATAAGTAAAATTTAAGCATACTTGTGCATGTGTTGCATTCCAACAGGTAGGGAAGAAAACAAGGGGTGGTGTGCACCCTACCACTTTGATCAATGATAGAAGGAATGCTTTGGCTACTAATGAGTATAAATAAAATCACTGGAATCCACATTATGGCTTGAGTATGATTTGGAAGAATAAGAGAAAAGTGCATATATTAGTGCAGTGGTCATCTCTAATTGATACACAACATGTAAACCAAGAGATGTGAAAGTTGGTTATTTTATAACATACAACTTTCTATGAATTTGTAATGCGAGGAATGAAGTAAACAAAACTTAGACATACCTGGTGTATGTCATAGAATGCACTATCAACATAAGAAAGCAGCACCCGATGTCCACCCTACCATAGTGGGCCATGGAGTGTCATGCGCTCTCACCAAACCCCCAAGCAAGGAAAAATAAATTACCCACCATTGGCATCAATGGTGAAAGCAATTTCTAGGCTGCTGCTTACTTAATGCAAGCTCTAAATTGAAATAACATAGCATGCACAACAAAACCCTATGCAAAATAAATGAATGCGAGCTAAGATAGAGAACAATAATGAGTAAATTTTATGATCTTTTGTGAAGAGTATGGCTTTGAAAATTGAAAGGACACAAAATTTTGAAGAGCATGCCATCAAAAGAAATGTGCAATGGACCCTAAGAGAAAGTGGATTAACATTAACTATTTTATTCCATGACAACCATAGCCTCAAACATATGAATTCTATTTGAATCATATTTCAGAAATATACAGATGTGTGCATAAAATATATAAAATAAAACACAACAAAATGAGTCTAGTGTGGTGAACAACTATATTTGACGCAGAACATGTAAATCAAGATATTTTAAGAGATCTATAATATAAACTAAAAAATATACAGTACACATGTAATGCAAGGTATGAAACAAGTAAAATTTAAGCATACTTGTGCATGCGGTACATTCCAATAGGTAGGGAAGAAAATGAGGGGTGGTGTGCACCCTACCACTTTGATCAATGATAGAAGGAATGTTTTGGCTACTAATGAGTATAAATAAAATAATTGGAATCCACATTATGGCTTGAGTATCATCTAGAAGAATAAGAGAAAAGTGCAAATATTAGTGCAGTGGTCATCTCTAATTGATACACATGTAAACCAAGAGATGTGAAAGTTGATTATTTTATTTAACATACAATTTTCTATGAAGTTGTAATGCGAGGAATGAAGTAAAAAAAAACTTAGACATACCTAGTGTATGAATCCTTCACCTTATGCAATTTTTTTCAATTGTAACTGTCTTGATTTTCCATACAATTGATTGATAGCCCAAGCTATATTGTTGCTTTCTAGATCTGGGTGGCTATTGAAACCAAAGTTGTTTGATTTATGTGTTTTCATTTTCTAGTTATGGTTGGAACAAAATAAACTAATTAATCTTACTATCAGATTTGTTTGCTATTTCTGCCACCATGTAGCAAGCTCCAAAGATAGTTATCATATTTCCTTTTGAAGACCAAGACAACCATGGCTAATTAGAACTTTGTATATTTCTTTTAGTTCATCTTGGCTAGACAACAATATTGTTTCGTTTATGTCTTTTGTTTTGTGGGGATGGTTGCAATGCAATAAAATAGTTAATGTTATGTAGTTCATGTTGCTTTGCATCAAACATTGTTCACTGTTCCCATCTGCCTTATGCTTTTTTATTTCATTTATGGCTTCCATTTATGACACCAGCCCTTCCATTGTTGTTCCCCATCCCAGTCAGGCTATGTATACATACATATGTTTGTAAACCACCACTGAACAATGCTTTATTAAGAATACCCTAAACTACTCTAGTAGTTTGGTGATTTTTAAATGAAAAGTATTATTGCAAGCATTTCCAATGTATGCAACACATATAGGAAATCTCTGTCAGATTGTTTCATTCACGGTGTGCAGCATGTGGCACACTAATCCAAGCAGTAGATGGCAGATGTATTATAACTCTAGTTAGAATATTTTGTTAATCTCCCATACATACACTGGGTGATTTTCAACAAGACATTGTTTGGTGTCATTCTGTTGCTATACCTGAAATGAGAGCCATGAGTGATCAGGGTAAGCTTATGTGAGGATGCAAGCTAGATTAAGCTCTGTCCAGCTTCTATGAAGGTGCTTGTAGGTTATTTTGTGTTTTTTGAATGAACAGATGGATGCAAATGCAAAAGAAAAGTGTCACCTCTGATAATATTTTGGCCATTTTTGTTCAAAAAACTTAGTGAGAAGACATTTGTTTGAAGCAAGTGGGAAGAGATCCATGTCAAAGGAACCCTTCATGATTTTGCTTGATTTGTGGTTCATGAATTGTACCATGCTAAATTGCTTGATTTTCCACAAGGTACTGTTGATTATTTCAAATATCTTGCCTCATCTAGATTGTTTTGGTTTTTTCTGCATCACTCTGCATGGATTTGATACTATGATTTTTGTTAGGTTTCATATCTATGTACATATATATATATATGCAAATATATATGTGTGTATATATATACGTACATATATACATATATCTCTCTATGTCTATATATATATGCAACTGACAGTGCTACATGGATATCATAAATGAGTGAGAAGGGAATACTACTGTGAGGGTGCAGGTGCCTTTATCGGTGGTAAAATTTCTATGAAGCTGGTACTTTATGTTAGCTTGCATTGAACATTATTGATAATTGATCTTTGCTTAAGTGATATCATTCCATAGAGGAGGCCGGGAAAATAGAGTGGTTGTATAGGAGGCCAGTGAAATGTCATCAACATTTATTTTTGTATGTTTTTTGTGTATTTGTGATTATGCAAGTAACATTTATTTTAAAGTCCTTGGAAAACAAAAAAAAAATTGTACAGTTATCGATAAAATATTTTTCGGTCTCACTCTCTTGGTTTATGGGATCCATGTTCTAGCCATGTTTGCAAGCTTGGGGGAAGAATGCATATTGCAGATATCCAACAAGCAGAGGTCTATTTGAACCAAGCAGGAAAAGATGCATGCTAGTAATACCATTTGCCACATTGTTTCATTTGTGTTATGTAGTTTTTGGAACCCTATATCACTACTAAATTTGACTCCATTTTCTGACAAACATTCGTCGGTCTTGTGACAAACATTTTTCAAAAAAATGACGAACTAATGAAATAACTTTTGTTGCCAATTTTTCATCAAAATTTAGATGAAGAATTAAATGTCAAAATAACAACCTAGATTCATCGGTCGTCGGCATCATAAAATGGCTCTGTTGTTCATCAAATATCGACGAAAACTTTGTGTATCCATCGATGAATTATAACCAAAACACAATTGCAATGCCTCTTTCAAAGCTTTGAAACAACACTAGAAGTTCATTTCCATTTTGATGAAATGGGCAAGTAGTTACGACGAATCTTTCGTCGTAGCTATAGCAACTTCATCAGACCTTTTCGGTGATTCATTAGTTTCCTTCATCAAAATTACGAAGAAACAATGCAAAATTTTTTTAAAAAATATTTGTTGAAATGTACCATCGCGGAGACTCTTGGTGATGACCACTAAATCCAACCCATCGATGAGAGATCAATCATCAGTACAGGATAGAAAACTCACTCTTATAGTCCATGTCTTGTTGATGACTTCCATCGGCAAGACAGATCCAATGTCACACCAATCTGACCTCTATAGAAGTTTTAAATAGACCTACACCATGTCATCACAAAGACTCTTGGCGATGACCACTAAAGCCAACCCATCAGTGAGAGAACAATCATCGGCACAGGATAGAAAACTCACTCCAATAGTCCATATCTTGCCGATGACTCATGTCAGAAAGATAGATCCAATGTCACACCGATCTGACCTCTTCAGGAGTTTTAAACAGACCTACACCATGTCATCGTGAAGACTCTTGCCGATGACCACCGAAGCCAACCCATCAGTGAGAGATCAATCATCGACACAAGATAGGAAACTAACTCCAATAGTCCATGTCTTTCCGATGACTTCCATCAACAAGATAGATCCAATGTCACACCGATCTGACCTCTTTAGGAGTTTTAAATAGACCTACACCATGTCATCACAAAGACTCTTGGTGATGACCACTGTAGCAAACCCATCGGTGAGAGATCAATCATCGACACAACATAGAAAACTCACTCAGATAGTCCATGTCTTGCTGACGACTTCTGTTGGCAAGAAATATCTAATGTCACACTGATCTAACCTCTTCAAGAGTTTTGAACACTGTTGGTTATCAACAAGACATTCTGAGTGTCTCACCGATTAAACAAGTGTCTAAGAGAAAGTAAACAAATGGAACCTATTAATTTTCTTATTTTGGGGTTCTTTAAATCATAGAATAGATACCATCTTCTTATGTAATGTACTTATATTCAGATTTGAATTCGAGACCAATTTTCATTGCACATTCCATTTTACTTGCATAGAGTACTCTATAAGCAATATATTGATAATGCCAAATGATTTATGGTGTTGTATAACTCTACCTATCATCACAGTTCTGTTGTTCCCCCTAGAGAATCCTACAAAGACAAGTTTACAATACCAAGTCAAATAATATGAAAAAGACTTACTTCCATACATATTAAATGACTATTCTTATAATGGAAATTGCCTAATCACAACAAAAATTCCATGAAAGGCTATCCATGCTTCATAAGAGATGACTGGTCATACATACAGACTGCAAGATGCATAGAAAAATAATTACACTTGAGAACAACCAAGGGCTAACAAGGGAAGGAGTTAAGAAACGTCTAGATTGAAGAGAAAATGTGTAGGGAAAATGTTGAGCAGTGTCAAGAGAAAAGAGCTTTTAGAACATATTCTTGACCTAATCAAGCTCTTGAATAACTTAAACAAAATTAAAATACTAACACATACATGAGACATGTAATGAACTTCCAATATCTTCTTCTTTTTCATTAATGGAGAGGTAGGTAAAGGAGAAATAATTATAATTGTAACACTATTCATAGTCTAGTAAATTATGTTCATAATTTATATTCAATGGACCTCAGTTTTATCATTATATTGCCCATCTAATACCATATTTTAATCCAAGGTTCAACTATCTCAGATCTAAAGAAGCACCTTCAATTAACCATTTAAAGTACTATAAAATAAGGTAAGACTTTTACTTGAGAAAGAGTGGGTACACTTGTAGGATTAAAGTTCTTGCAATCATTAGGATTTATTGTTACACAAACAAACCTTGCAACATATGAAGTAATGGATGACTACAAGTTAGTAAAATGATCCTTAATATGTGACTGATTTGCAAATTGATTGGTAGAAAATAAGGTTACAAACAGATCTACATAAAAAATAATGAGGACAAACTATTGTAATCATCAAAATAGATGAAAAGTGCAAAGGAAAGAGTTGAGCTACATCTCTAGAGCCTAAAAAAAATACATGCAAGAAACATTAAAAAAAGAACAAACCAATTTTTGGATGAATACAAAATAGTGCCAATTTTTGGATGAATACAAAATAGTGCCTTCAACAAGTTATTCATATGCTTTCACACTTGACAGGACATTAAGAAGATTTTAGTCTTCCTCTGTGAAATTAACTACTTACAGAAAAAACCTAGAAACCAATATTATATACCTCCATGTCTAGCCAAGGGTAGGTATAAGAGAAAACAATTTCCTCAATGAAATGCCGAAAAATATCAATGTGTGTGTAGGTTTGTATTACTCAAAATATCATTTCACTACCTAAGGAAAAATACCAAAGTGATTTTTTAAATTTCAATCTTCACATAGGCTCCCTTATTTCTACGCATGCATATACAAGCATTATTCGAGCTCTAAACTATTCAAATAATAAGGATTTAATTAGCTATAATATGGAAAGTTGTTGTTTAGAAATAATCCATCATCTTTTACACATCTTTATTCACTTCTAGAGCTTTAGATAAATTTGTGTAAATGAGACAAAAATGTGAATCTTTTATGAAAAAAAAAAATATTAAAAGGAGGGGGGAGAGATAAAAGGGTAGGGGGCAAGAGAATGCTTGAATGTATAGCCAAGTATAACATTTTGATCATTATAACAATGAAACGAATCTTAAGTTTGAAGCATTAATATCATTTAGAACATTTATGATCAAGAATGAATGTAAGTAGAGAAATTTTTGCATACCTACAAATGGTACAAAATTTCATGGTTAAGTGGAAGCCTCCCATCAACAACAAGATCCAAATATCCATGTATATATCTCAATCGAGCCTCTAAACCCTTCAAAGCTGTCAATTTTTCCACTAACCTATTATGCACAAAAGTCAAATTTTAGAGTTGTCACCACTAAAAACAAAAGAAACAGAGCTTTGAAACCAGATCCACACACAACACAATGTGGTATTCATACAAAGCCATACAAACAAACTAAAATCAGAACATTGGAATGGAAACCACTTCAAATTATGATGTAGAGCATGGATTCAGGGTATAAAGAATCATTTTTCAGCCATCATAGTGAAAAGTTATCACTTTCTTTAATCTTTGCATATTGGTTTGATGCTTCAAACGATGCATTTCTTATATTTAAAAGTGCATTACCTTACTGAGCTTCTCTTTGTTTTGAGAATAGTTTAATATTCTCTACTTAACAGGGCCAACCATGTGACGGTGGAAGCTCATTTGGCCCCTCCCCCCTCCCCCCTCACATCACTCTCAATTCCCCATACCTGATCATATAACATTAATCATTCATTCATCCATTAACAAAATATAAAATTCATTCATTCATCCATTAATAACATATAACATTCATTCATTAACATATTCACATTCATTCATTAACATATAACATTCATTCTTTCATTTTTTACATATTATCAAAAATATGGTTGTCATGATATGATTACAATCACTTTTTTTCTTTCTTTCTTTTTTAAACCTAAAAAAATCTGAAGTGGAGTATCATTTTCTAAATCATTTGTACCCCCTTTAGTTGTTCTTCCCTCTGCTCCTGATCTTAATGTACGCCTAGTCATGTGCTCACAACATGGACGTCGCTGCAAGGGGGGTCTATTGCAATAAAAAAGAAATGTTAAATTGATATGTTTATTATTATTGTTACTAGTATTTCATTAATTAAAATAACATTAGAGTGGTTCTCTTTACCTGATCGTTCCACATCATGTTCTTGAACTTCTCTTATAGACTCATGCTCAACATGTTGAACACCCTCTAAATCTTGATGTGCAATTGAAACATGAAAGGTTACATTAATTAATACACCAATTGGAATTAAATATGTTTAAAAGAACATTAGAGTGGTACTTTACCTGATGGGGCCACATCATGTTCCTAATCTTCTCTAGCATGATCTTGCTCAACATGTTGATCACACTCTACATGCTCTAAAGTTGAAACACGAAAGGTTACATTAATTAATATAGGTCAATTGCAATTAAATATGTTTAAAAGAACATTAGAGTGGTCCTCTTTACCTGATGGGGCCACATCATGTTCCTAATCTTCTCTAGCCTGATCATGCTCAACATGTTGATCAGGCTCTACATGCTCTAAAGTTGAAACACGAAAGGTTACATTAATTAATACACCAATTGCAATTAAAGATGTTTACTTGTATTATTCCATACTGCGTTTTGTATAGCACATGAATACATCCAGTACCGGGATGCACACCATGAGCTTCATCTGCAGGTTGTGCTCCACCCTCACCAGGGTGCATTCCAATGTCATGTGCAATATTATCATTGCTTGTATGTTTAAAAAAAATAGGCATGTAATTACTTTATGGTGGAAATTAATATTGAATAGATTTCACAAGTATTCAATTTTAAATAAACTTTATCGAGTTTATTTACCTATGTGTCGAATGTAGTGGAAGATTGTGTTTGTCTAGTCAAGACTCTTAGGTGTTCAACCAAGGCTCCATAGCCTTGCTAGAAGGAAATCTTCAAGTCCTCTTATGTGGGAACTCTATTGAATTTAGAGCCCTGCATTTTTGCGTAAGATCATGAATTTTGCTTCTATGGTGTGATAAAACCAATTTTTTTTGCAATTTATTATTTGGATGTAATATTTCATTTATTGATACTTACAATTCGTGTGGATAATTCCATATAACTGCCAAAGCCAGGTTTGTGTTGCCCGTGTTTTTCCAGTCTTTCCTTTGTTTCCTTTGATGTTTCGGGTAGCCTATGAAAAGTTTGAAATACGTTAGATTATGTAAAAGTAAAGAGTAATTAGTATATAATTACATTGTTGATAGTATCACATACCTTTCTTGGCTCGATGGTGTCTTTCCTTTTTTCTTTTTACCCTTCTGCTTTCTATCTGACACTAGGTCCTTCCACTCCCTCTCTGGAATCATGGGGGGACACTCATACTTTTTTTTCTTCTCTAAATGTGACCTATAGTGGTCCCTCACATACTTTAGATAGGTACCAGCTTTCTTAAGGACCTTGGTTTGGTTGAATGTTTTATCACCGAACAACACAACTAAATGATTAATGATCTCATCTTTTAAATATTGATTTTGGGAATTCCACAATGTACATATGGTGGGCCCGAAGAGCTCCAGTGTAATATCACTTAGATGTTTATAAAAAACATCATTTCCTGCAAAATGATCATGGGATCAATAGTCTTAAAAGAGTGATCAATAAGTAAATTTCAATTGGATTATATATAATAATAATTAAAACATTTTAAAGTACCTGGGACCTTCTCTATCTTTATGGGAACAAAATCCTCAGTTACCACAAATGTGACTGGGAATGTTCCCATACTAGTAATACGGGAATATCTAGGAAATACTGCTAAAACATCACCAATACTAGTGGCCTCTACATCCCCAGGTACATGTCCTGACACATGTTTTGGCATGTGTTTGCTGCTAGAGGGTGCAGTAGCGGATGCATGCATGGTATGTGTTGCCGACATTTCAGATGACAATATACACACAAATGATGTTAGTGATGTGATGTATGTGAAGGAAGATCAGGATGGACACTTGTACCAATCCATACTCCTTGGGAAACATTTTCATTACGTACCCTGATCATGGCTAGGAGCATCATGAGGACAAAAAAATCCTATAGAAACAACATATATTTTAGTTCATGACATAAAAGAGTACAAAATATAAAACCATGAATGAACTTATGTTATAATTAAAGACCTCATGAAAACTTACTTGCAAGTTTTGTGCTCTTTCAATCAATATTTTAACCCTCTCTCTTATCTCATCTATTTGAGGCACTATGAACAACAACTTAAGGATTTCTTCATTGCATTTTTTGTGGGTCTTCCTTATCATATCGAGAGGGTTTGCTAAATAAGCGATGTCATCATCACATAATATTGATTGCACCTCCCTATGGATGCTCTCATCTATTGCTGGTGCCTTTCCCTGATTAGTCGACTACAACAAGAATATTAAAAACATTATCGAAATTAACCCAATAAACTTATGAAAAAAATATAATAATAAAATATTTTTCTCGTATCTAATTTGTACAATTACAATGAGGTAAACCTGTTAGGTAGAAGTTCTTGAAGATGCATTGTGATCTGTGCTCTGGGCGAAGACTTCCCCGTATGATCAATGTCCCACTGTGACAAAAATTAAATATAAAAAAAATTACCTAAATGAAACCAATAGACTTACGAAAAAAAAAAAAGAATAAAATGGTATATTGGAGTCATTAATTGGAGGTTGGGTAAAATGGTACATAGTACATACCACCCCAATAGTAATTGTGTTTGTAACTAAGAGATTCAAATTGTAATCAATTAGCAATTCTTCCCCTGCAGTTATTGATTTTATCTTACATACGAATACACGGTTTCCCTCACGTGCCTCGAATATGCAATTGGGTTGCTTATTTGTTGACCCAGGTCATGTACTATTTATAAACCCTACAATATTCTCTAATGCTTTTGGCCTTCCTTCAATGTACATAGCCACTCCTTTATTTTGATCCTTATATTTTAGCTATATATAATTTGCTGACAGTGCATACCTATGCATACTTCATGTTTATTGAACCATCTGCATCCAATCTTTGTAATTGTAATAGGGTCCGACATACTCCATCAATTCAGTAACTTTATTGTAATAGACCTTTATGCCATCCATGCAAAATAGGCCCAAACCATGTAATGACGATGGTGCTATGTGATATATCCTCTTGTTGACACAAAAATCAATGTTTATTGGAGGAAGTTCCTTGGTACTCATTTTTTTATAGATGTTTGTACCTCAAGGGAACCTCAACGTCACCTATGCTCTCATCATCTTAAGAACATGACCCCCCTTCAACAAGAAAAAGTTCCACGTGTTTACAAAATTTTCTTCTAATCTTTTGACCTCTAGTTGATCTCCCTCTTTTAGACCTACTACATGTCTCGCTTTCCTCTTCTCTTCTTGAATTTCCCTCGCTCGAGGAAGATAGATATAAAATATACCTATTTGGTGGTACTTTCACTCATAAGGATGTTGGATGAAGTTATTTCATGGTGATGTGATCCCAAGGTGAAATTATGATTAATCTATCATTTCATTGCTAGAATTTCACAGCTTATAAGGTAATCAAGTCTTGATAGATTGCAAGTTATTGTTACTACCGTCTAGATGTGTCCATCACAAATCAAATCTACTTAATTTTTTAACTCCCAAACTTTGTAACAAGTGTTAAATGTGACTATGGTCCACCAATTACACAACCAAGGCCTCAAATGTATTCTCTAATTGTAATCAAAGGAATTTTTCTCTTCATTCAAGTAAATAAACTTGAAGGGAAACACCACCAAGTGGTTTATTGGACACCTAAATGACTGAAAATAGTAGAAAATTTACATTTTATTTCCATATTTCTATGTGGTTAATAGGGAGGGAGTGTGTACTACGCCTGGTTAAGTCATCATAAGTTTATGCTTTGGCAATAATTTTTTTTTTTAGTCATCTTAAATCTTCCTATGTCTAATTTCTTGGAGACTTTTGGTATGTTTTAAGGTAGGATGAGTGGTTGCATCAATGTTCTAGTTCTCTATGGGGTATGTGCAGGATCCTAATGGGCCAAAAACTGGCAATATGATGGGTATGTAGCTGATGACTTTTTTTTACCCAAAATTGATGAAACGAAAAGGGTTTTTAAAGGAGATTCTCATCTTTCCGAAATATAAATTATGCTTTAATTTGAATTTAATAAGTAATTATTATTCATTTTCTACTCAAATTACGACTAAAGTCCTAATTGATAGATTAATTGAAAAACATATATATTTTTCAAACAGTATCACATTTTTTGAATCCAAAATATGCATCACATTCTATGCTTCACATACTATAGGATTGAAAAATTGAATTTCATGAAGTTTTGACCATGTTAAGGTGGTCAGACATGCGAGTTTTTAATATTTTTTAAAAGTTTTAATAAAAAATTCATAATTAATTATTTACTTGGAAAAAAATTACAAAAAAATATGCATCACATTGGAAAATGAGTCCTCTACTTATATGTAAAACCTTATAAAAAAATATTATCATTTTATTGTGGTTAGGGTGGTCAGACAGACACCTACTTCTTATTTTTTCCTCAAAATTTAAGTAGTCTGCATTGAAATTTCAAATTTTCACCAAATAGATTTCCTTTTTTGTTAAACAAACCTAGTAGTTTAGAAACTACATTAAATTTGCTACATATTCTATTCTTACATATTTTTGAAATAATATAGATAACTTATTCAAATTTTTACGTCAAGTTTCCTAACTTTGATTTTTTTAATTTTTTTGCACTTAAGGGCCTGGTTTTTCCATGATGATCCTGCACATACCCTATGACAAGGTTTCAACATCTTCAAATAGTGAAAATTAGTGCTCATATTCATTTGAAACAACAAAATTTTGATTATGTCTGATGGTAGGATTTGGTGACTTACAATATCTCTACTTTGAAACAAAATTATATCTCTAACAACTCTAAGAGCTATAATGGGATGGCCACCATCATAGGAAAGATTATTCATTCTCACTTTTAGGTGTTAAAATTTAACAATACCTTGATTGATGAAAGAGCCCAAAGAGCCTTATCCAAGTACACATAGCCACGGTCTTCTCTTATATATTTGGACATGATTTAAAGAACTTAGCTAGAAATTATTCATTTAATCTAAGGTTTTCTCATAATGCCATCATTGGAAAAGTATGATCAAATTCTTCTATTATGAAGAATTGGTCTATGTGCCTCTAGTAATCACTATAAATATTTGTAAGGATAAAATAACTAATTGCATCAGGTAGGAGAGAAACAACTTTGAGTTCTTCAAAGATTATATTCCTCTATTCATAATTTTTAAGGGTTGTGTGTGGAGGAGGTTATCACTACCAATAAGGGAGGAGACCTTTCCTTGCATATGTTTGTTGTGGAGGTATTAAAGAAGAATTGTATGCCTCTATTTCCATTCATTAGATCTAGCTTAGCCTAGCATATACATGGGCTAAGTCTACAATTGCTTTAGACTCATGCAATGAAGGCTATGTGTGATGAAATCCTAGACCTCAACCAAGATGTGGGTAGATTACAGGATTTTTTCAAAGACCTGAGGCTAGTTGATAAAAATGTGAAAGACTAAGCTATTTTTTTTTTTTTGTCTTATCTTATACCATTTTACGAGAATGGGGGTGCCAATGTACGAGAAGATCTTTGGAAACTAGGCATGAAAATTGCAAGATAAAGAGAATGGGGGTGCCAAACTTACAGTACTCATTGTCCCTTGGTCGTTGATTTTCCCTGAGTTCCCTCAACCTCGTCCTCGGTGCTGGTATTGACCTTGTTTTCACTCCTCCAAGCTCTTCCTTGGTGTTGATATTGACATTGTTTTCACTCCAAACTCTTCATCGATGCTGGTATTGACCTTGTTTTAACTCCAAACTCTTCCTCGGCGCTGGCATTGACCTTGTTTTCACTACCCCAAACTCTTCCTCAGCACTGGTATTGACCTTTCAATTCTCCAATTTGACGAGCTATAACCTGGTTTCATTAGGTTTTAGAAGTATGTTAATTAAATTGAAAATTATGGCACCATTTAGCTAGGTTTTAATATTCTACAATATAGTTAAGTATATATTAGCTATATTTTATGTAATAAATAATATAATTATTCAACTTATTATAATTATATATTATATTCTTTAACAAAATTATTAAATACATATAAAATTATTATAATTAATAATTGATAATAAGTATATTTTTATATAATACAAAATATAATTAATATAATATATATTTAGTATAATATATATTTAATATAATAGTAATATATATTAATATAATATTAATATGAGAGAGAGAAACTAAATTTTGATTGGTTATTTCATGTCAACAATCCAAGGATGGCATGTGTCCTTGGGGAGTTATGCTCAAGGTAACATGCCATTTGATTAAAGATATGATAATTGTCCTTTAAGACCTATTCAATGTACCCATTGCACACTTAAGGAGACAAAGATAAATATAGAGAATAAAATATATAGAGAGAGGGAGATAATGAAAAACATACAAATAGAAAGGGAGACAAGGAGACAGAGAGAGGCAGAGAGATAAAGAGATAAGGATGAATAGATAGAGATATATGAAGGGTGATTGATATATTTCTCCATGTCCCTCTCTATCTCTCTATATCTCCCACTAGCTATGTCACTCCTTCTTCCTCCCTCTATCTATTGAGCTATCTCTCCCTCTCCACCCTTTCTCTCTCATTCACTCCATCTCTCCCTCCATATCTCCTACTATATCTATCTATCTCTATTTCTCTTTTTATCTCCCTCTCACTCCTCTCTCTATCTCTTTCTATCCATATCTTTCTCTACCTCTATCATGATCTCTCTATATCTTTCACCATCCCCCTCTATCTCTCTATAGCACTCCCTTTCTATGTCT
This sequence comes from Sequoia sempervirens, assembly GCA_007258455.2. Lineage (NCBI taxonomy): Eukaryota > Viridiplantae > Streptophyta > Pinopsida > Cupressales > Cupressaceae > Sequoia > Sequoia sempervirens. The sequence goes on along the minus strand of VDFB02271358.1, from coordinate 825,097,698 downwards.
CTCCCTCTCCCTCTCTATATATTGAGCTATCTCTCCCTCTCTCCCCTATATTCTTCTCTCTCTCCCTTTCTACATATCACTCTCTCTCTCCCCCTCTTCTTTCTCTCCCTCTTCTACCTACCTATCTCCTTATCTTCTATCTTTTCCTCTTTAACCTATCTCTCCCTCTCTCTCCCTCTTCTCTATTGCTCCTCCTCTACCTATCTATATCCATTTCTCTCCCTCCCCCTCTCTATCATCCCCTCTCTATCTCTCACCATATCTCCCTCCCTATCCCCCCTATCCATTGACTCTCTATCTCCACCTCTCTTCCTTTCTCTTCCCATATATCTCCATCTCTCTTTCTCTTCCCATATATCTATATATCTCTCTCTTTCTCTCTCCATCTATCTTTATCTCCCCATATATTAACTAAGAAGCCATGCAAGAATACAATAGTATATGTTGGTAAAACTATAATAGTGTTTTATTAAACTATAAGTAACACGTATCTTTCTAATGTCAAGCCTTCTTATAAAAATAGTGTTTTAAAATTAAACTATAAGTAGATTATTGTTACCACTCTTCATTCAACATGAAATGCAAAATGTAGCAATTGTTTTTTTTATTTTGTCAAGTCTCATTAACCAAGCTATTTACTAGGTTGAATAAAGTTTTGTTATGACCCTTCATATCTTTAAAATAATTAGACAATATTAGCGAGATCGAGAAGGGGAGAAAACTAAACTCCTTCAAAATAGGGGTAGTTGTGGGTTTGTTGGTTTTCTTTACATACTATATACTTAGTTCCTCTAGGATAAATAAGTCACTTTAGATCATTTTCTTAGTTGTGTATCCTAACTAATATAGAGTAAGCTTTTTAATTTTAATTGAGTACTACATAATAGTTTATGTGTTGAAAGAATTGTTTCCATTCTTTATAGTTTTTACATTGGAATACAAATCATATTTAATTTCATGCCAATATAATTCTTTCATAAACATATTTGTTTGAAATAAGTGCTTCATAACCCATCTAATCAAATCACAACCTATCAAAAAGGAAATAGGAATTTTCTAAAGAAAATAGCACTTGACCCAATCATAAGTGTATGGCCTTCGCATAAAGGAGTGATCCACCTTAGCAATAACAACTACCTAATTTAGACCTAGTAGGTTCAACTCAACCAACCTATCAATCTGAATTTAAGAGGCTTCCAACAAGTTTAGAATGACCAATTTAAAAAATCCAAACAACTCTCAAAGTCTCACAAAGAATAGAAGTCATATTTCAAACTTTGACTCCTTGAATCCATGTAACAGTGTAAACCTAGTTTTTTCCCAAAAATTCAAAACTTTCCCAAAACACTAGAGAAACCCTTGATGGTTTTAGACACCCATTTTGGAGTTATTAAACATACTTCAAGGGCAAGTTCAAGTGATTTTTCAAATTTTACAGTGATTTTGCACTCATTGATTCCCTAAAGAAAACCTTATCTTGAGTATAATCCATCATAGTCACACATGATCACATCATTCTTGACCATTTGATATCATGAAAAACCTCCAAAATCTAGTATTCAAATAACCCATATCAACAAGAATGTGTGCAGGTCTCTTTGATTCATAAATCATTATATTCTCATTTTCAGCATATCGACAAAAGAACATAAATGTCACACCAATCGGATTCCATAAGAAAATACACATCGAGATGACACATTCCACAGTCTCATCGATAAAGATTTTCGTAAACAAGACAAGTTCCATCGGGGTGAAATGAAAAGGTCATACCGAGCATATAGGTCTCACCGATGAAGTTCCATCGGCAAGAAATCTCTCTTGGACTCTCACCGATCAAAGCACAAGGAGTTGTATCAGAAGGAGTCTTGGTGACATGAGATCAAAAGAATAATCATCGGGGAGACTTATAACATCGAGTAAATTATTGAATTTCTTAGTGATACACCATGTCTTATCGATGAAAACACAAACAAATCAAGATAGTCATTGGGGTGACTCTTGGTGACATTTATATGAATCAAATGGATAGATTATATGATATTGGCATAATGTCTCCCCAACCAAAAGAATGTTGAATGAACATTAGTCAAGCCTGAATAAAATGATCACCCAAATTTTGAATTGTCTTTCCAATAGAACATTTGATTTGATAGTGGGTAAATTCAAAGATCACCTATGCTCATGTTCAAAGCTAGGATTACTAAATAAGACATATTGATGAGATTGGCTTATGGTCTCATCGATGAAGGGAATCTATTGGCAAGACAAGTCATCTGGGCATGAAAAATATATGTTGGCTTGAACATTTAAGTCTCACCGATGAAGTTTCATCGATGAGACCATCATTTCTTTCACCGACGTGAGCACTAGGAATATATCAGCGAGACATGTGCCATCGGTGTAAATCCTAAATGTTCACCTGACCTGCTAAGTTACACCAATAGGAAGATATTGACAGGAGTTCTGGTGATATATTCAAGACCAAAATAAAATTTATCAATGAGACAGTTTATAACATCAGAGGAACCACTGAATGTGTTAGTGATACTAAAGGTCAAGCTGATAAAGAAACAAATGAACCAAAATGATTCTCAAGGTGACTCTTGGTGATGTATATGAGAAAAATGTTAACATCAGTCAGATGTGTAGAGTGTTACCCTGATCAACAAAGTATTCAGTGAACGTTGGTTGGGGTCTAATGTATAGATCGCCCAAATTTTGAAGGTGTCTTGCCGACCAGTTCATTTGATGTGACAGTAAGGGATTTGAAAATCTATTACATTCATGCCTAGAGTTAAAAAATTAATGGTGCCATGGAGTAGAGGTAATTTTATAAATTAAAAGGAAATCGTTGCAAAATGAACATTATTGTGAATTGGTAATGAAGGAAACGAGGAGACAAACAAAGGGCTAGAGAATTTTTTCAGTTGAAATACCTCAATCCAAACCAGTAAGTCCTCTGCATTTTAAATTTTTCATTTCTGCAATTTTAAGCAAGTAATATGGAAGCCACCAACTCGAGGAAGTTGAAAGGTAGAAAAAAAAGTGAGAGAAGTCACCCTAAGAGTAAGAAGCAAAAAGTTGAGTCTAGAATTGAGTCAGGGGGTGTTGAATGAAAGTTGAATCAGGATTTAATTGACCAATTTCCTAGCTCTGGGTCCAAAGGTAGGCACTCTATGCAATTGAGGGTGGAAGTGGATAAATTGGACGACAAGTGCAAGCACATAGGAGATATTTAGACCCCAATAAGAGGATATTAATTGTTTAGATTCCACTTTCAATGAAGAGATCATTTTGAGCCAATTTGTAATATGTGGCGTCTAAATTTGGGAAAATGGTTTTCCCTAATGTGTTTGTCAATATAGAGCTAGTAAAATTGTTGGCCACCCACTATGACTCAAAACTTAAGGCCATATGTGGACCATCTAGGAAACCATTCATATACATATTAGAGGCTTCAATATGTGAGGTTTTAAAGTTGGAAGGGTGGTGTAATGAGAAATTTGTGAATGGAGAGTTGGAAAAGGAGTGACACAACTTACAAGGGTTAGAGGTTTCCCTTACATAGAATTAAACAAGATGGTAAAATTGTCCCACTTCACGATGGCGATGGGCCTCCATTCCATGTGGACTTATTCGAGCCCTATATGAGATATACCTATTTCTTGGTAGGACAAGTGTTGGGTATGGAAGTTCCTAATTATATGTCCATTGTTCCCATGGTAATTGTAGTTGACATTCAATGTCATAATTCTAGGTTATTCGACTATGCTTCATTTTTATCCAAGGAGCTCAACTTAGCAATGGTGGAAATGAAGAATAAATCCCATTTTTTGCACCTTAGGAATTATTCTCTTTTAATGCATCTAGTATTGTACTTCAGATAAGAGTTAAGGATTTGGCCAAAAAATTTGAAGGTTTCACAGTTTGATAAAGAGGGAAAATTTGTTCTCCATTCAATTATGGACTGCCATTTGGGATAGTAGGTTTTCTAATTCCAGTTTCCTGTATTTTGAAGAGTATTTTGTAAAGCCAGTAAATGAATTCTACAATCATCCTTGTGCGCACTCATTATCTGATGAAATAAAATTCTTCCTCAGACCTAAGGGCTTTAATGGACCAATTGATCACAATTGGGGAGACTAGTATTGCTTGGAAGATGCTACTATGGTAAGGGTGTTTGGTTTTGAGGATTCTCCATTTATTTTTCCTAAAATAGTCTCGGATAGGATTGCATATTTGGAAATTGTAAGACAAATGGATTTTTCTAGTTTCATGAATTTTGGTTCATTCATAAAATAGGCATTTATGCCTAGTACTCTATGCTTTGGTGATTTTATTGTTCTTGCAAAGGAAGGATATAATTTGATCCTTGACAAATTAATGCAGTATAATATGAATAAGGGTCCACCAAGACAAGGTTTTTATCTAGAGGGATATATCAATTCTTCCAAACAAAGGATAAAGTTTGGATGATATGATAAGAATAATTTTAGATAAGTTGTTTTGAAGACTCTAATTTATAGAAGATAAGTTGTTTTGTAGGTTATTGAATTTTAATCAAGTACTATTAGAATTATGAGAGATAAGTTGTTTTGTAGGTTATAGAAGAGTTAGGATGAGAATACCACTATGGTATCTAAAATACAACTAAAATCCACTTGCAAAAAACCATACAACCCACCTCTTAGAAATATTCTAAACTTAGTAAAAAATAACAAGTAATGATCAAATGGAATTTACATGGGCACCCAACCCACAACCAGTTAAATTCAAACAATATTGAGTGCTCCATTACTCACAAAGGCTCAAATGGCTAACATGCACAACATACAAACCTTGGTGCCCTACTTAGGATAATGCAAAATACACATGTGAAAATGGACAAACATGCAAGTCTAAGTGGTCTCCACTACCAAAGTGGATGAATAGAAGGAATATTTTCCCCATATGCTTTGGAACTATTACCGATGACTAAATCCACCTTTGTGAATGAAATTATAATTTTTCGTAGTTAAATACAATTAAATATTTGTATCCCTCATATCCCTAGGTATCCAAGGTCACCTTACAAGTATCATGGACAATAATGAAAATGACTTAGCATTGCAAGGTTAATGTCACCTTATCCTAACACCAACTACATTCAAAATTGTATGCCTCATAAGGTAGTGTGGAATATGAATCCTAAGGAGGCTTGGTCTCATATCAAGCATGATGTTTGATTATTTGGAGTATTTCTTAGTAAGGCTTGGGAATTCATTCCAAATGGTTGGCATAAAATAATGGAGAAGAAGAGTCAACCTTTTATTTTTGTTGGTGGTGTAGGGGCATCATGTCAACTTATGTACAAATATGGTCTTAGGCTAAGTTTTTGGTGTGTTGAGTCTAAATGTCATGTAATAAGGTCATAATAGACTTTTTTCAATGTATTGAGTCACTTTGGGTTGGTTCTAGGTGAAGTTGTCAAGTTTGTGTCACTTTTGCAAATGTTGTCATGTGTAAAATGTAAAAAATGTAAAAAGTGGGAGTTGAACGGTCATTTGGTTTCAAAGGGAAGTTGGAACTATTGATTCATGGTTTTTGATGTTTAAAAAGGCCTTGAAAATCTTGAGGCAAGGTTGGAGTGTTGTTTTGTGAAGTTGAAGCAATAATATATCACTAGTTTTCTTGTAAATTCTAGTAAAAACTGGTGCTACAAACCTCTGCATGGTTTTGTACTGAGGAATTTTCATCAAAAGAACATTTTTTTCTAGTAGAGACATGAATTAACTACACTTTGGCATTGATTTGGATTGTTTTCACCAAGTTTGAAAGATTTTGAAAGCATTTTTCTGAGAACAGTCTGGGAAACCTTGTTTTGAGGGGTTAAGGGCATAAAATGGACTTATAAGCCATTCCACCTAGTGAAACATGCTCTAACTTGGTGGAATGGGACAATTAGGTGTAGGTTTTGTGTTTAGGTGGTTGGTAGGAGCAAGGATGAGGGTTTTGATAAAAGAAGATGATGCCCTAGGCTGGGAAAGTACTTGTTTTGAGAAAATTTGATGTATGAAGGTAGGGCTTTGTTGAAAGTGCAACTGAGGGTTATTTCTAAGGATTAGATTCAATCAATAAAGCATATAAAATAAACCCAAAGAAGTAATGAAGTGCAAAGGAAAATAAATGAAAACACAGAAAATAGAACAATCTCACCCAGTGTCTTCAATCTCCATGACTGGTCTCCATTACACCTTCTAACTTGTTGATTTATGTTGCCCTTAGATCGAGTGTGTGAGAAATCTTGACTATGCCATTGTCCTAAACAAGCTTTGAAGGATTTGAATCTTAAATTCCTATGCCTATGACAATATGATAAATGAAGATAATAACTATGAATGTTAAATGACTATAATGCCTATATTAATGAAGTGGTCCCAAAATTATGAACAAAACTGACATTTTATAGAAAACGTAATTTTGAATGGACGGACGAGATCGACTCCTGACAGAAACCTAAAATCAGAGGACGAGATTCAATCTAATAATCCCTAATCAGGGTTAGGGAAAAATCCTTAAGTGAGTGGTCAAGATGTTATTTGAGAAAATCAAATCGGCGGTGGAGAAAAGGTGAGATAATTAATTTTGAAAATAAAGATTTTTAAAATTGAGAAGATAAAAATAGCCTGCTTTGTGAGATTCATGAAAGATGGACTGAAAAGAAATTTAGATTAAAATCAAGAACCTGCTTGCTTTATTTGATTTTTGGAAGAAAGCCACCAATTTGAATTAAACCAACTCAAAATATGGATTTTGTGAGACAAATAAATAATCATTTTTAGATTATTTACCAAAATCGACTGTCAGTTAAGATTGTGATGACATTTTAAATAATTTCATTTATGTAAAATGAGAGGAATATTAATTTTGTCAATTAAATAATTAAAGATAATTATTTAATTTAGAAGATATGATTAAGAATTAAATAAATTAATGAATTTATTTAATTGTGAGGATTAGTGACATATTAAATAAATAAATGAAATTCATTTATTTAAAAATCAGGAAGAATTAATGAATAAAGATAATTAAAAAAATTTAGAAATTTATTTAATTAGAGGAAGACTTAGACAATTAATGACGTAGTTAATAAATAAATAAAATTTATTTATTTAATAATCATGAAGAATAAAAGGACATGAATTAATTAAATAATTATGAATTATTTAATTAATAGTCGAATGTAGACCAAGGACATAATTAAATGTCATAATTATGCTAGGACGAAAGTGGTAAAAATGAAGCTTGTAGGCCTAGGTCAGTTTTAGGTGTCTACATTTTGCCCCTCTTTGTCATAATGTAGCTTGTCACGTTATGACAAAGAAAATAAGTCAAAGCCATGCCCCAGTGAAGGTAAAGGGTATCAATGCCCCCTTGGGAAATTTTTCAAATTCTAAGTCGATGGCAAAAAATTTTGGAAAGGGTCCCGATAAGTCAATTTAATGACCAGAAAAACAACAGAGCAGTCGGTTTTGGATTCTGACATGCTTAAGAAAGCCTACGGGGTAGTCAAATGTGGTCAAATGAGCCTCGAGCAATAACTCACTTGAGAAAATGTCATTTTGACCTTATAAATAGGTTGACATAGGGGTAAAAGTCAATTCATTTTCACTATTTACCTTGCAAATTTTGAGAGCTCAGAGCGAAAAGGAGCACAGCGAGGATGGTGATTCCAGTCACAGAGCATCGCAGGGAGATTATGCAGACATTCAGGCAGCCAAAGGGCTCAGATCCAACGGTATGTACCCCTGTCCAACTTTGTAATTTTTTTGTTTTGTGTGTCATAATTAGGTTTCTAGGACAAACACCAAATGTGCCGCGACACATATGCGTTCACGTAAGCTGCATTCATCTTTGCGTTCGATGCATTTGATGCATTGCGATGCAAATGACACTATAAATTAGAAAAGACCGAAGGTTGCACCGCATTTGCGAAAAATTGTGACGCATTTTCCATTTCGAGCCACATTTGAGAGCTTGAATGCCGCATTCACTTTTGTGCAACACAATTGACTATTGAAGTGACACATTCGATTTCTTACGACACATTTGATTCATTGCGACACAACTATCAATCCTGTGATGCAAATGCTATGTCGTGATGCATTTGATCAATTAAACGACGTAATTGGCATGTGGTGATGCATGTGAATATTTAAATGACGCATTCGATGTTCTGTGATGCATGTCCCGTCAATGCGACACATTTGACTTTGACTTTGGCCAGGGCTAATTTTGATGTTTGTGAAACTTTAAATGGTTTGATAATACTGAGAGTCTGTGCAAAAGGTACTGACGACTTGTTTGGATTTTTGTAGAGGCAACTTGCCCCAATTTACACATGAGAGAGCAGACCGACGACATTTCAATTTGCTGACCAGTTGAGCCCATGAGAGCGGCGTCGGTTGATGCGATTAGGATTGTTGTATGTTGCTAACATGCCTGCCATTCGGGAAAATAGGGGATTACTAACTGCGTTGTGTGAGAGTTGGCATTCAAAGACCTATTCGTTCGACTTGCCGACAGGTGAGGCCACTATTACCTTGGAGGATGTCTACCGGATTTTGTGAGTGTCGATCCGAGGAGAGAGGATCGTCTACAACCCTCGCCATGGCGAGCAGACCTTCCGAGCGTACTACTTAGATCAAGGTGCAAGATTGGGAATCTAGGGATATGAGATCAGATGGGAGTTCATGGCAGAGCACTATGCTCACTTTGATGCATTCCTTGCGACTTTGATTGGAGGTATTTTGATTCCCGACCATCGGGGACACAGATTCCCTATTGGCTGGGGAGATGTCTTGGTTGGGATGAAATGAGATAGGACAGTTTATGCCTAGGGTCCTTGTTTGTTGGGGACACTCTACCATCAATTACATGATGTTGCTTATAGGAGAGCAGAGAGTATCTTGTGCGGGACTACTTTGATGATGATTTGGGCTTGGGAGCACATAGCCATATTTCATCCACCGATTGATAGACCACAGTTGGCCAAGGGGATTCCCTATGCCTATTACTATGCAGGTGCTTTACAGCAGACCCAGATGGGCAAGACTAGTTGGTGGTGACACAGGATTGACATGATGGTGTCTTTCATCTAGAGACTATACAGAGACTTCAAGAAGTGGGATGATGAAGACAACCACCTGAGCCTTTGCAGATAGTACATATATTTGATTGGGAGGACTGTGTAGACCTCACTGATTATCGAGATGTATTTGCCACAGTGTGTCCTTAGGCAATTCAGAGAGTAGTAGGGTGCACCTATAGGGACAGTCAAGTATGCCCGATCATCTAAAGAGTATGCTTGGGGGCCAACCATTCTAGTGGCCTTCACAGAGTAGCAGATTGATAGGAGCCCAAGCATGGGGATGGAGAGGTGGGATAGCTGATCCTCAGACCATAGCAGACTATGATTTATGGTGGCAGGCACACAGACCAGTGTCATTAATAGATCCTGACAGGCCAACACCTATGGACAGGCGGTCAGTGATACCTTGTGTGCCGAGGGACAGACGGGGAGGCAGGGACGGTGATAAGGGCAGGGGCCGAGGGAGGGATGTAGGTAGGGATAGGGGTAGGGGTAGAGATGGAGGCAGGGATGGGGGCATAGATGGAGGCAGGGATGGGGGCATAGATGGAGGTCGAGGTGGGGATGATGGAGATGACGGAGATGATGGAGGAGACAATAGGAGGTGGATGTGAGATGGTCAGAGAAAGGGCCAAAGGGTGCAACAGCACGTGGCTAGAGAGCCATTAGATGCCATCCCAAAGGTTTTCGAGGAGGGTGAGAGAGAGGAGGCAGAGCAATCATGACAGGAGGGGGAAGACGAGGAGAGACATGAGGAGGATGTGACGGAGGATGGGAGACATGAGGAGGATGTGGTGAAGGAGGGGAGACATGAGGATGATGCGGGGGTGGTAGAGGATGTGGATGACGATGATGATGAGGAGGATGATGCCATGGATGAGGCCGAGAGACTCCTCAAATGGCGGATGGTAGAGGTTAAGGAGGAGACACCTTCCTATTTAGGGTTGCCCCATGATGCCATGACCGACTAGAGGTTGGTAGACTTACAGAGGAGATTAGATGAGAGCATGACCCAGGTTAGAGCCTTGCAGTCAGAGCTAGAGGTAGCCTGGGTAGAGTGGGATCAGGCAGTGATCTGCCAGCAAGACTTGGTCCAATGGTGTACACAGTTTGTGGCATTATGTATAGGGCCTATAGGGGATATGGCTTGCGAGTTGGCCAGGGTGAGCATGAGATTGGGACAGTACATGACATTGTATGAGCAGGCAGTGCCACCTGAGCGACAAGATCCTACCTTGTCACGGTCATAGATGAGGAGAGGCAATGGGCACAGATCAAGTAGTGCCAATGGCAGTAGGAGTCACACCAGCGTCAGAGGGTCTACCTTGATAGGGCACACATCAGGGCATAGGTCACACCACTCACGCAGGCACACCCCGAGTCACCATTTGAGCCATAGTCATGGGTTGACTGGTTCAATACAGAGGTTAGTACAGGGATAGCCACCAGTTGTAGATCCATCTACTTCTCAGAGTTAGGCAGCAGTGACATCATAGATGTTCGTTATCGTGGAGATGACACCTTCATTCTCAGTTCCACCAGTAGCATAGACAGAGGTTGCTATAGGTCCACCTATGATTTCAGTGCTAGTGATAGAGCTTCTACCTCCACATTCTTCGCCCTGAGGGGATGATGAGAGTCTACCCTAGGGGCATGGTTGTTATTATGACACATTATATATATTATTGAGCCTGCAAGCTCCATTTTTGGGATATCTGTTGACTCCATCCTGTGATATTGTACATTTTTGAGATGGGATTTATATGATGATGCAGTTTTGATGCGGCCTACATGTGTGCTATGTGATGTTATTTGATTTATGTATATGATGTGATGTTCTATGTATGATGCTTAATTTATGATGCCATGTATGTCCTATGATGTGTGCTTATGATTATGATGCCATGACGATGTAGTGCTTACCTATATGAGATGATGATGATAATAATATGCATAATGTATTTATTAAATGGGTGCAATGTTGATGCTTATGTTACTGCAATGTTTGTGATTATGTAAATGCTATGGATGATGTATGTATGGACCTAATGCAATGTTTATATGATCATGTATGCACTTATGTTTTTGAATGTCATAGGATATCATCGTGAGATGGATGAGAGGAGATGACCAGATTGACAAGAGAAGATGACCAAACCAAAGAAGAGAAGGTGACCAAACCGAAGGAGATGCATGTTAGTTCCTAGACCAAATCCTTCAAAGCTTTACCATAGGACTTTAATATTTATTGCTCTTAATCATCATTGGGCAGACTGTTGTAATGGCCCACAAACACCATGATATGACATAGATCAAGGTGTGCAAGGTCGTACCATTACATAAGACTAGCAGTCACAGACAAGGATGATCATGACTCATACTAAGAGTGTGATTGCCCCAATCTTTTTGTCATAATCAACCACAAGAAAAAAAAAGAAAAAGACAAATCATGAAACGTCATTACTTCTCTAAATCCTGTTTACAGGACATCCTTGAGAAACTAGCGACACGACTGCCAAAAATATAACAAAATAGATCCCTTATCATTATACGTCATTGTTTTTCTAAATCTAAGAATTACGACCTCGTTGAGAAACTAGTAGTCATGCATGTCAATCGTCATGATACGTTGCTGCTTCTCTAAATCCTACTAGTGGGATCTCATTGAAAAACTAATAACATGATAAAAAGCCAAAAGACAAGTGTCAAATGTTTGCCAAGTTCGTCTGGATATCCATTGTTCTGATGTCAAGATGCCATGTTTGATAGTGTCGAGATGCCAAAATGTTTAAAGTTTTGATGATCTTAGATGAAAAATGTCAAGAATTGCCGAATTCAGGAAGGACACATCCTAAATAATGTTGACGTCAAGAGGATTTGATCCTTAATAGTCGAAAGGGGTCCCTTGAAATGATGACGATGCCTAGGAAGGACACATCCTAAGGCATAGATGACAGAGTTGGTTCTTCAGAAGGACACATATGAAGAATACTGATGTCATGAGGAGTGATCCTTAGATGTCAAGAGGATCGCTCAAAATGTCGAATGACAATGACAATGCCTAGGAAAGACACATCCTAAGGCATGAATGACAGAGGTTATCATTCAGAAGGACACATCTAAAGATTAACTAGGGGTTGTCAGTTTGATAGGTTACAATGATTTGACTTGTTTTGACCAAGTTTGACTCGTGCTAACTAGATGTCGCTATTATCATGATGATATGTGCTGATGAGATTTGTCATGTTGCGATAAATGATTGTCATAATTTTCTTTATGGGTTTTGTTCATTTGGGAAAGATTTGCATTGTCTTGAAGAATTTATGATGTGTGTGCCAGTGTGATGTCACAAACTGTAATGGATTGACCTAGTGCGGCCTTGGGGGCTCATTGATAGATGGCCTTGCCTACGTCATACACTCAGAGACCTCGTAGTTCGACACGACCAATGACTTTGTATTGATGACCAAATATTGTGCTATGATTTTATTTTTACAAACCTAAAAGGACTGACCTAATGTCTCGGGGACTCGAAAATGAGTCTTGCCTACATAGCAAAGGCGCATAGACAACGTAGTTCAGAAAAACAACAAAGACTTGATTGATTGACATGATAGATTTGACCAGAGATGATCCTGTGTTTGACATTTTGTTGTGGTTTTCTTCAGGACATATTTCAATTTTTAGGTCATTCTTTAGGACATTTTGTGATATTTTTTGTCTTTTTTTCAAGACATTTTCAATTTTTTGGTCTTTTTTTAGGACTTTTTCAATGTTTTGGTCTTTTTTTCAGGACTTTTTCAATGTTTAGGTCTTTTTTCAGTACATTTTTCAATGTTTAGGTCTTTTTTTAGGACTTTTTACCAAGTTTTTCGAAGCCATATGTGACATCCATTGCAGTTATATGATACAAATTTTTCCCCCAGTCAAATCCAAGACCTAGCCAACTTTAAGGAATATGGATGGGATGTTGCTAGTTTACTAGATGGACAGTCGTCAGTACTTGATGTCAATCATTTATCAACCATGAAAGGAAGGGTATAATGTCATGTTGACTAGCGTGATAATGGCATGAGATGTCCTCCATCCTAAGCAAAGGTAGACAAAGTGACAGTAGATGGCAGAGCAATGATTGATTACGCATGGTGCCTGTTTGCCAGGTTTTCATTGTTGCATGAAATTTTTCTCTTTACTATTTTGTCGTTTTTCTTCTTTTTTTGTTGTTGTCGAGACACCTGTTTGCCAGGTTTTCATCAAGGCAACAATTTTTTTATCATTTTCCATTTTTTTTGTACTTTTTTCGTTCTTAGCTCGATCTCCTGATGATATGCGTAGAACTTCCGGAGATGTAGACTGTTGATAGGCTCTGTCAATTATTCTCCCTCTGGAGTCACCAGTTGATAGGCTCCAGAACCAAAAGAAGAGATGATGACATAAGGACCTAACCAGTTTGCTTCAAACTTTCCTGGCTTTTCTCTATCAGCTTGGTTCTTAGGGTTCTGCATTAGGACTAAGTCACCAATGTCAAATTTCCTGACCATGACCCTCTTATTGTAACTGTGACATAGACAGTTCTGATATGCTTGTAGATGGTTTAGAGAATTTTGCCTTCTTTCTTCTAACATCTCCAACTCATGTAGGAGCGACTGTCTCTACTCTTCTTCATCAGTTAAACCCTTCAAGTAGACTTGTATGGAAGGAATTTCAACCTCAATGGGCAAGATGGCCTCAGCTCTAAAGACTAGGGTGAAAGGAGTGGCTCCTCTAGGCATGCGAATGCTAGAACGGTAAGCCCACAGAGCCGGGTTGAGTTGTATATGCCAGTCACGGCCAGCATCATTAACAGTCTTTTTGAGGATTTTAACAATGGTTTTATTTGACGCCTTAGCTTGACCGTTTCCTTGTGGGTAGTACGGAGATGAAAAATGGTGTTGGTTATGAAATCGCTCACATAACTCATGAACGTATTGGTTTTTGATGGATGTCCATTGTCAGTGATGATGGATTGCAGAAGGCCATACTGGAAAATGATGTAGTTAAGGATGAACTTGGATATTTGTTTGTCGGTAATATATGTCAATGGGATGGCTTCAATCCACTTCGTAAAATACTTAGTGGTGGTGATAATGAATTTATGACCATTGGATGAGGCTGGATGGATCTTACCCATGAGGTCGAGTCCCCATTAAGCGAAGGGCCAAGGAGAGGTGATCGGCCAAAGTTCCTGTGTGGGAGCATGGATCAAATCACTATGAATTTGACATTTGTGACAAGTCTTGACATATTCTAATGCATCCTTTTCAATGGTCGGCCAATAGTAACCAAGTCTAGTTATCTTCTTAGCTAGAGTAGGACCACTCGAATGAGATCCGCATATACTGTCATGTACTTCGCGTAAGGTTGTACCCGCTTCGTTTTGTGTCGAGACATCTAAGGAGGGTGTTGTCAAGGCTACGACGATAAAGGGTGTCACTGACGATGGCGTATCTTGCAGATTTTTGAATGAAAGACTTCCTCTGGTTATTCGATAGGTTGGGTGGAAGGGTTTGGGACTTAAGGTAGTTGTGAATGTCTTGATACCAGGGAGAGTTGGGACCAACAAGTTCGCAGACCATTTCTGACTCTGGAATGTCATAGGCAGGAACCAACAATTTTTCTATGAGAAACTCCAACTATGGCAGATTGCTTGGGATGTTGAGGAGAGAGCCTATTGTAGCCATTGCATCTGCTACTTTGTTCTGTGTTATGGGAACTTGTTCAAAAGTTACCATATGAAAGTAAATTTAGAAACTGTCAACCATTCGCTTATAGGGCATCAACTTCTCATCTTTTGTGTCATAGTCATCATTAACCTGGTTGATGACAAGCTGAGAATCTCCATAGACATGTAGTGCTCTAATTTTCCATTTTATTGTCATTCTTAGTCCTGTAACCAATGCCTCATATTCTACCACATTGTTTGTGCATGGAAAGACAATGTAGAAAGACTTAGGAATGGAGTCTCCTTGAGGGGTGATAAACAAGATTCCTGCCCCCGAGCCATGATTTGTGTGTGATATGTCAAAATAGAGTCGCCAAGGTTCCTTAGGTTCCGTATGGAATATCGAGTCATCTGGAAAATGTGCCACTAGCAGGTGATCACTTTGCAAAGGTGCGTCTGCCAGTTGGTCTGCAATGACTTGTCCTTTTATCGCCTTTCTTTCCACATACTGAATATCATATTCACTTAGGATCATAACCCATTTTTCCAGATGTCCTGTTAATGCTACCCTACTCAACAAATATTTTAGGGGGTCAATCTTTGCTACTAGTTGCATCTGATGGCTTAGCATGTAATGCCTTAGTTTTTGTGTTGCAAAGACCACGGCTAGGCAAGCTCATTCAATTGGTGTGTAGTTCAGCTCATACCCGACCAACGTCTGACTAATATAGTATATAGCTCTTTCTTTTTCTTCTTGGTTGTTTTGTGCTAATAATGCCCCTAGTGCTGAACTAGTTGTCGAGATGTATAGGATCAATGGCTTTCCATGAATGGGAGGCATGAGAACTAGCGTTGATAGTAGGTAGTCTTTGATTTTTTGAAAGGCTTCTTGACATTTTTTTGTCCACACAAAGGGGATAGCCTTACGCAACAGGTATTGGAATGGGTGGCACTTGTCAACAGATTGGGCTATGAAGTGCCGAATAGATTGTACTCTACCTTGTAGAGTTCTGAGTTCACTGATTCCTCTGGGAGGAGGCATGTCTATGATGGCTTTGAATTTTTCTGAATCAACCTCAATGCCTCTTCAAGAAACTATGTAGCCCAAGATTTTACCTGATGTTACACCGAAGACACATTTCTTAGGATTTAGTCAGAGTTTGTATTCTTGCAGTCATTTGAAAATTATGTCTAAAAACCTGAGGTAATCTTTCCTAGTTGCTGATTTAGCCAATAGGTCATCTACATAATCTTCCATTATTTTATGCATCATGTCATGGAAGATTGTAGTCATAGCCCTTTGATATGTGGCACCTGCATTTTTGAGACCGAAGGGCATGACATTCCAATAGTATGTTCCCCATGGGCAAGTAAATGTCATTTTGTACTGGTCTTCTAGGGCAATGCAAATATGATTATAGTCAAAGAAAGCATCCATGAGGGATAGCATCTCATATCCTGTTGTAAGGTCAACTATGATGTCAATGTTGGGTAAAGGAAAGCCATCCTTTGGGCATGCCTTATTTAGATCTCTAAAATCTGTACAGACGTGGATCAACCCATTTGGTTTTGTTACTGGCACCAAGTTAGATATCCATTCAACATAATCAATAGACTGTATGAACCCCGCGTCTAGAAGTTTCTTCAACTCTGCCTTGACCAATAGAGCGACTTGAGGGTGCATTTTGTGTAACTTCTACTTGACTAGTTTGACATTAGGCAATAGTGGCAGATGGTTCAGGACCAGTTCTGGGTCTAATCCTGGCATGTCTGCATAGGACCATGTGAAGTTTATTTTACATTCAACAAAGAATTTATAAAATTTTGGTCTCTCTTCTTCAGTCAATGATGCAGCAAAAAGGAACATTTTGGGATCTTCTGCAGTCGATATGTTATCTTCTATGGTATCTTCTACAAGCATAGCAGACTTCTCTTGTTGCACATGAAGAAAGTCTAGTCCTCCATCTTTGGGCGCCTCAGAGAGGTTTTCACCTGCAGATACATCCTTTGTTTTTACTATTTTATCATCAAAAGGTGCCTTTCGGTTTTCATCTAGAGACGTTTCATTTTTTACCTTATTTTTATTTTTACTTTTGCGACTGGAGGACGAAGCAGTCTCACCGAAGTATGTCGTGCAATCTAGATCAATATTGAATCCTACGTTGTGGTCACCATTAGGTATGTCCTCGCGTAATCCCATAAATTCTTTAATTGCCTCATCATTTTGAAATGTATCTAGGACTGGCGGGCCTTGTTTGTCCCAATCGACTAGTTGAGGATAAACTAGGGAAATGCCATCATCAGTGTTGGTGAATTGTGGGGAGGATGTAGAAAGAATGCAGATGGATTAAGTGATATTGTAGATGAGGTTATCATCATCCAACTCCACATCGGATTCTATCCAATATTCCCCTTCGCTTGTCTCATAGTCGTTGTCAAAATAAGGGGTGAAGGACGTAGAGTCATGATTATCAATGTCATTTGGTAATTCAGATGGGTTGGACTAATGGGATTCAAATAGCGAGGTTTGTAAATCATGGGGGGTGGTAATGGTAGTTTGACTATTTGGTGCCTGATCAATTTTAAATGTTTAACAAAATCTTTGTTCAGAGGTCAGTTCCCCTTCTTCGACAAACAAATCATCTAGGCAACAGTCACTTAGGGATCATTCTGAGCCAAATTCCCAATCTTGGGAGTCAATTTCAGTGAGGGTTTCCCTAGTAGTCTCAACACTGTCTGAAGCATGTACTCGCTCACTTGAAAGTCCAGAGGTACATCAATCGTCATAGTCAGGCAATCCAAACCCTAATCCAAGATACTTTGGTATTTTGAAAGGTTCTATGGGCTCTCTTCGACCAGCTTTATTTTTTCCCAGGCCACTAGTACCATCGTAGCCCTTAGCCCTAATTATATCATAACCCTTGCCATATTTTTGAACTGGTAATGGGGGTAGTGTGATAGTATCCTTATAGATCCACCCTGTGATGTCAGCAAGGTCCTCATTACTCATGTCCCCCCATTTGATGAAAACCATTTTTGGTGGAACCTTAAAAATTATTTGGGGTTCCATTCTGAAACATGGCCTACCATAGACCTTCGGGGACTTGGGTATTGTTGTTATGATGTATGTTGTGTGAAGTTTGAATTCTCCGCAGTCAAGGTCCTAGATCTTGACAATGGATTCAACCTTAGGGCTTGCGGAAGATGGTGGTATGGCAGAAGACGTGGATGGAGCGGATGTGGAAGATGATGTGAGTGTAGATGGGTTAATGTATTTAGATGATGAGGAGCGAAGTGCTTCTCGCTTAATAGGTACTCAGTTTTCAGAGACACCCCTTAAGTTTGTAAAATATTGGAAAGGGTCGGGGTCTCCATATATGGTTATTTTTGTGTCATCAAATGGAAACTTTAGGCATTGGTGATATGTGGATGGAACGGCTTTTAAGGCATGGATCCATGGATGGCTGAGGAAGATGTTGTATGGTAGTTCCAAATCCAGGACCTGGCAGGTTGTGTCCACAATGATTGGTCCCACTCTGATAGGGAGAGAGATAACGCCACGTGAAGAACGTTCTTTTTCATCATATGCTTTGATCACTATACTCTTTGTTGGGTCCACCCATGCATCAAAGAATCCTAGAGCCTTAACCAACTTGAGGGAGCATATGTTCAATCCTACTCCACCATCTACTAAAACCCGTCTGACTTTGTGTTTGTGGACAAATGTTTCTATGTGCAAGGCATCGTTGTGGTTGGTTTTAGGTGATGAATAGTCTTGATCCAAGAAGGTGACATGGTGAGGTGTAGTGAGGTATCCCACCATGGTCTCAAACTAGTTGACATCAATGTCCTTAGGGACTGACGACTCTTGCAGGGTTTTATCTAGTATATCCTTATGAGAAGGAGAGATACGAAGTAGCTCAAGTATAGAGATTTGCGCGGGAGTCTTGCCTAGCTAGTCAATAAGGTTGAACTAACTTTTGGGTTGCCCCTGCTTTGTGGTCAAGGTGGGTTTTGTTTGTTTAGCAGATGGGCCAGGTTTGGTAATTTTGGGTTGCCTAGTAGGAGACAGACTAGCTATGGTGACCTTGGCACTTCAAGTAGTAGCATTACACTGAGGTGCTCTCTTGATTGTAATGGTGTTGATGTATTTGTCATCAGTTTGTACATTATTTATAATTGGTCCACTAGAATAGTCGTACTTGGCTCGGGCGAAGTTAGCTTGATTATTGTTTGTTTGTGGACCTGAGGTGGGAGCATTATGAGAACCATGGTCCTGTAGTGGGTTCTTATGGATAGTATGATCTGAATTGGAGGTGAATTGAGATCTGCCTACCTCAATGATATGACATTTGATAAGATCTTGTACTAGGTTTTTCAACTATCGATAGTTAGAGGTTTTATGTCCTTTTGTACGATGATAATCACATAATGCATTATCGTCCCACCATGTTGGTTTGAATTGTCCTAGGTCATATGGTTTTGGTTCCTGAAGTGTGATGACGGCAGTCTGGAGGCATTTCTTGAGGACTTCCTCAATGGGTTCACCCAAAGAAGTGTATGTGCGACCTCTAGGAAATTGTCTCATCTAATAGTATTGTCCCTAATTATTTTGGCCACTCTGGTTGTTTGAAGGGACATTGAGAGGAGGTTTCAATGTCGTTGTTGGTTTGTTTTGTTGTTGAACCCCTTTTAGGGCTAGTACAGGACCCACGATGTTTGCAGTCTTGGCGTCAACAACACCATCATTTGTAACGTGTTTATTTTTAACCCAATATTTGTTTTTATCGGCGGGTGGATTGGCGTTTGTGTTTTTGGGACTGTATCTTTGTTCTCCCTTTGCGATAAGGGCTTTCTCAATTTGGACCCCTTTTTCAACTAGGTCTGTGAAGTTTGTGCAGCAATGTACTTGCAATGCATATTTTAGGGGCCCAAGAATTGTTTGTATGAACATGTTAACCTTTTCCCTTTCGGGTATATCAATATGACACTGACTAGCTAGACTTCTCCATTTTTGAAAGAATGGGATGAAAGTCTCACCAGCATCCTCTTGCATGAGATTACACAAGCTAGTGATAGAGGTATCCATGTCGATGTTGTACGCGTAATTTTTTATGAATTTTTTGTTTAAGCTTATCCCATGTTTGGATATCCTTTTGATTGGAAAACCATTCAAGGGCAGGACCTACCAGACTTTTAGAGAATAGTCTCATCAAGTATGTTTGTTCATAAGCGATGTCCATACAATTAGTTGCAAACTCACGAACATGTTCAATGGGGTTTGTCTTGCCTCTATATTTTGTGAAATTGGGTGACACATATCCTGGAGGAAATGGAGGCATGTATAAGCTCATGTCGAATGGGTATACATTTAGATCATATGATATTTCTGATTTCTTTCCTGATACATATATGTTTTGGATAGTTTTCTCTACATCCATCAATCGCGTTTGTAAGGCATCCATAACAGGATCATTTGTGGTCCCGTGTGTTGGGTTGCCTGGTACACCATAGGTCCCTGTTTGTTGTGCGTGAATATTGGTGAATTGTGGCGATATGGATTGTTGTGACATGTATGATGTGTGTGGATTGGTGTGTTGTTGGTACTAAAAGTTAGGGTTGGGTGTATGTTGATGAGTATGAACGTGGGATGAGTAGGTTGGAATATGTCCCCCAGCCATTTGTGTTGATATTTGGGGAATATGGTGACCATGAACATTTTGATTTGTGAATGATGTCATGGGTTGTGTTTGTTGACTACCTTGTCCAAATTGTTGATTTTGTGCAAGGGGAATGTTCGTATTGTGCCCTTGGGGTTTGATGGTATTTGATAGTGTTGATGTGTTCACATTTTGTTGTTGTCCTTGAATGAATACATGTCGTTTGCCTCCCCCCAAAGGATTTTGTGAGATACCAATGAGAGGGTGTGTCGAAGGTGTACTCATGGTACTAGATGTGGTTGTCAAGGGGGGATTGTTGTGACTTGATGATGCCCCCGTGACATTTACCGTTGTGGTAAAGAGAGGGTTTGAATAATTTTCCCACATTTATGAGGGGCCATAGGTGGTTCCAGCCGATTGTGACAGTGTCGTGGATGTTGGGGGAATTGTGGCTGATTGTGATCCTCCAATGGATGTTGTGTTTATTGAGTTGGAGGTGTTTGAGATGTTGGGAGTAGCATGTACTATTCGTTGTAGTGTCAAAGAAAGTGTTGCTCGTAGTGTTGGAAAGTTGATCACTATTTGACAAGTTATGTGTGTTATTGATCTTAGGGTCTGGGGATGTTGATCTCAATGTGTCGATGTTGAATCCTTTAGGTAATTTGGCTCCTTGACTTAAGAGTATGGCCAAGTATCTGTCTCTATCGTATAGGACCATTTGTTCAACGAATTGAGAGGCCTCTAGATCTTGTGCCACTACCTCTAGGTTTTCCTCAAGTATTTGACTGTATTCATCTTTACGCAAGAATAGTTCAAATGGACTGTTTGATGAGGGGGGTGTTGTTGTGAGAGGTTGGTCCTTTGTGTTGGAAAATGGATCGTCAAAAGTCCAGTTTGGATCGTATGTGGGATTGTTGACAGTGGACGTGGGGTCTTGTCAAAAGTTTTCCATTTGTCTCTTTTGTTTTTGGAGTCTAGTCTCCACCATAAAATGATATTGCTCAAAATGGAGATGACAACTAAGTGCAAGGATGACACTATGTGAGGTCTAAGTTCAAAATGACGACTAGAATGTGTAATGTTTTTGGATTTTTGGGAATAAAATATACAATGTCTAAACCTATAATGCAATTTAAGACAAGGATATCTAAGCACTTCTAAACTGACTCTTTGTTTTCGATTTTGGTTACTAAAGGACTTTGCTGAAAATAACAAGATGACAAGGCCAATATGACTAGTGAGTTTTCCTAACTAGACTTTTGAGTTGGAAAAAATCTCACAAAAAGGGACAATGACTGAAAATGATAATGATGGTGAAGTCCAAGATAACCTAGTTTCGAAAATAATGACATTTGTGAATTGGTGCTGAGATTTATCTAATCCAAAGTATGCAATGATTTGAAGCCTAGGGACAAACTAATGTCAAATGTATGCACCTAAAAATAATGAATGGTGAAACCTATGGTGAAGAAAATGCAAACTAATGGAAAAATGTTTTGAGCAATTTCAAAATTAGTTTCTGACAGGATTCCTTTGGAAAAAGTGTTTGACAAAATTTTGGGAAAGTGTGGACTCAGATTTGGATCTATTTCAAGGTTTCACTCATGACAGGCGAATGTGTCGTTTGAAGTTGTGAATGCATCACAGTTTTTTGAATGCAGTTGGTTTTTTCAATTGCGTCTTTTGGAATGTCAAATGTGACTCGGTTTTGCATATGCAGCGTTTTAAATGGAAAATGCGATTTAACAAAGCAATTGCATCTCAGAAAACCGATTGTGGTTCAACAGATGCGACACATTTTGTGGAAATTGAGTTTTCTTATCGTTTTGATGGCAAGTTTGATCTGTTTGGTGTTGAATGTTTTGTTTAGAATTGTAAATTTGATGAATCCAGAAAGCACTTAACAAGCACAATGTTTTGAATGTAAGCAATCGCACATAAGACAAGTATAATCCTAAAGGGCCAATAGGCCAAGGGTTTGTATACTTGATATAGCCCACCAATATACCCCAGATTGGTGATAAACACCTTTCCTTCTTGAGAGTGGATAGATTAGAATTTTGGTGGTATTGGCTCCCCTCCACGACTCATTAACATCATTCGAGCACACCAGATTCGGATTCTTTGGGTAATGACAACCCAAGAATTGCTATCTCTACTCAAGGGGATCAGTAGTGAGTGTCTTCGGGCATGATACTGTACCCTACACTATATCAAGCAACAGCCAATAGAATGGTTGGACACTAAGACAAGAGGTGTTTAATATGGGCATTCCATTCGTGGGGCATGATCCATGTAGCGAGAGTCCCCTTTCAGATCCATCTTGTCAGAACCACACTTGTGATTCTTGGGCTTTCCCCAAGAATCCACTTTTATATACCGGATGGAAGTCCCTCGGGTTCAGGGTGCTACCGGTCTGAGTCATCCTAGGGTGAGTACTTCTTCCCACCAGAACAGGCCCAAGTTCTAGAGTCAGTACCTATTTCTCTTACACCCAGGATCACACAAGTGTGCAAGGGGAGAGGATACTTCGATATACCAAATTGTGAGGGTGACACAAAAAATAAGGTGGGTCTGGTTTTCTGATCACCTAGTTTTCACAAGGTGAGAGCATAATCACCTACCACCTTCAAGCACAATCAGACATAATCAAACACATCCATTTTAAAGCACCAAATGAAGTGTTTTCTACACTAGAAATTGCAAACACGTTGTTTGAGAAATGAGTCTTTGACTAACGAAGCTGCAATACCACAAGTTAGCAGTTTCATCCACCAGTCTTGGACCCACAAAACGTAATTGCCACACAATTAGTAACATAAAAGCCCCTACTAAGCAGAATGCAGAAAAAAATAGAGTGCTAAAAAAAAAAAAGAAAGAATAGAAAGACCTCAAAAACCTGAATGCAAATGAGAAGAAAACATTACCAGGTGAATGCGTCGCGACTGATCAAATGCATTGCGACCTAATGAATGCATCACTCTTTGTATCGAATGCGGTTCATGATCTCAAATGCGGCTTTCCAGTATGCGATTGCGGCTCAATAGAGCGATTGTGGTGTTTTGGGCTTCTAATGCGTCGCGACGCATCAGATGCATCATGATTGTTTTAAAAAATGACTGCATCGCTCCATACCTGTACTTGCAAAAATGACAAAAAACACCTAAAAACTGTATGGAAATAATAACAAATAATAGAGTCGTGTTCACATCGGGTTCACCAATGTAACTGAGGGTTATTTCTAAGGATTAGATTCAATCAATAAAGAATATAAAATAAACCCAAAGAAGTAATGAAGTGCAAAGGAAAATAAATGAAAACAAAGAAAATAGAACAATCTCACCTAGTGTCTTCAATCTCCATGGCTGATCTCCATTACACCTTTTAACCTGTTGATTTATGTTGCCCTTAGATCGAGTGTGTGAACAATCTTGACTATGCCATTTTCCTAAACAAGCTTTGAAGGATTTGAATCTTAAATTCCTATCGATGAGCCCAAAATGTGCTCATAGTTTGGATATTATGATGAACTTTTAATGCCTTTACTTTTGTTATTCGTGGTTGTTTAAAACTCTTTTGAAACCTTTTATTGGGGTATCATGTAGCAAAATATTTTCATATTGTTGTAGCCTATTGTGTTGTCTTGACTACATTTATTACCCCATTGAATCCCTAAATGATTGGTATATCGCATATAGTTTTTGAATGATGAAATAGATTTAAATATGTGATTAATGAATAGATATTGTGTATGTGCCATGCACCTTTTCTTTCACATCTGTTACCTTGTGTTTCACAGGTTGTTGAAGAAAGTATGATAGAGTCAAGCGCAGCCGATCTCGGCCTTGCAGTAAAGTCTATTTCTTGCACGACTTCGAGGAAGCTTTGGCGAAGACTCTTAGACCAAAACCATTGGAAAATATTTTTAATGACAGTCAATCTAGAAAGAGTGGAGCGCTAGATTCTCTCTGGATCGGGTTGAACGGATAAATTCATTTATGAAGTTTGTTCCTTGATTCTGGGATACACTTTACTTCTAGGTCTTTCTTTGATAGGGTTAGTTAATTAGTTGTTCTCCTGCTTTTAAATAAGGTTCTCCCCCTGTGCGAGGGAAGAAGGAGATGATAGTTGGAAGTAAGATAGAAGCATAGTGATAGAGATATAGCAGATATCATGTAAGAATGAAAAGAAAAATCTGTATGACAAGAGACAGATTTTGTTGTTAGTTTCCATATCAACAAAGCAATGTATACCATTTTGTTTTCATGAATAAAGTTTGATGAAGTTCTGAGTTTAGTACTTGTGTAATCAGTAGATGCTTGCTAAGGGGGCCGACTTAGTAAGTATATGTAGCTAGTTAGTTAGTTGTTCTTTTCTATTTGATCATCAGTTAGCTTTCATCTTTGAAGTTTTCATACAAACTCAGTCTTGTATTGCTCTTGTAGCATCGAGAATCCATCCCTGTGCATGTTCCTACAGCATAAGGTTAGTTCATAGTTTGTGTTTCAGTCGTAGCTGTTATGGTTTCTGTTTTAGTCAAATCATGGTTGAGTTAAAAGAACTTTGCATCACCTTTCCGTAGCATAGATAGAATTCCTTCCAAGTATTTATTTCTATTAAGATGTGACCGAAACTAGTTCTTAGTGCATATATTGTGTTGCACCATTCAAAGTATACGTTCCCTGGTTTGACAAGTAAATGAACATCCATAAAGAGATATTAGTCACCTGCTAGAATGTCCAATTCCCAGGAAAGGTTTTACTGTGATTTTCATATCCTTTTGTGGGCGCGACCATTTTTGGCACCATTGCTGGGGATGGTGTCAATCTAAGAACTTGCTATAGTCATTGTTAGCAGTAGTTTAGTCAGTTGTTTAAGTATTTTCAAGTTCTTTTTAAATACCACCTATTCTATTGTATGCATAGAAGAAGAAGAGATGCACTGGGAAGGTTCCTCCCTAAAAAACCTATTTGTTGAACTACCATTTAACCTAGCTAATGAAGAACCTGAGGAAAATCCATTTGCTCTACTATTCTAGCACGCAAATATGGCAAATAATCCACCTAATCCACCTCCTGCTTTTGAGTTTCCCATCGTTCCCTAGCGAGATACTGACAATCTTAAAAATATTCCTTCTTCATTGCTTCCCAAGTTCTATGGCCTAGTTATGGAGGACCCAGAAACTTTTATGTTTGAGTTTGATGTCCTCTATCACAGTTATGACTACAATTCAGATGCTCACAAACTGAAGTTGTTTCCTTTCACCTTGAAGGAGGGAGCTCTCAGATGGTTCATGAGTTTGGGAAGAGGTGTTGTTGATAGTTGGGCAGCCATGCAAACAAAATTCCTTGAGAAATATAAGGAATATTGTAAGAGTGCCAGTAAAGGTGATGATATATTCAGAATTTAGCAGAAGGAGGATGAAAGTTTGAAAGATTATATTTCAAGATTCTTGTTTTCCCTGAAAAGGAACTCAAACCATACTCTCAATGAAGAATCTCAGAAACTACTCTTTCTAAGGGGAATCAGTGATGCCTGTATAGACGCCCTGGACCTGATGGGAGGAGGTGATATAACCCAACTTCCTTGGGATGATATAAATAAAATGTCTTAACTACTCTCGAGCAATAGTTAAGAAAGGTCGAGGTCATCATGCTATAGTGGGGAAGTTTTCTTCCGATAGAGTTTCCTGGATGGAGATAACAACTTTGTTGTCTGATTTCAAGCAGGATATCATTAATAATATGGCTACACAACTAGACATTATGCAAGCTCGGAAGACACATGAGGAAGCTGAGGTAGCTTTAGCCGAGTTCCTATCCATACTGTAGATAGAAGAAATGTGACTGTAGATGCAAGATGGTGGCTAATCTGGAAGCTAAGAAATTACTTCCTGACTTTAAGCTAGTAGAAGGTGATGATGATCAAGTGTTCTTTGTTGCACAAAGGAGACCATGGGCTCAAAGACAAGGTATGCCTCAAGATCCTTTAACTTTTGGCAATCCTTATTCTGACTATAATAACCAATTGCAACCTACATATGGACCACCACCACCTTGGAATACATCTCAACCAAGTTGGCCTAATTATCAAACCCCTCAATGATAATCTCCTCAAGGAGGTTGGTAGCAGTCACAAGGACAATGGACCCCACCCTCAGGTAATTGGTAGTAGAATCCTCAATGGAGAAGTCCCTAGCAATGGCAAAACCAGTCCCCTGAGTTCCTGCAGCTTCTAGAGCCACAACCACAAGCCCTCATGCCACCTCATGCAACAACTACCACAAATATTGGCCCTCTAAAACAAATGCCTATGCCTGCCCAGCCATTGCCAAATCCCAATAATAAGTAACAGCAGCAGCCACAGCAGCCTATGTATCTTGCTAAAGCCAACCAATATTAAGCTTATGCCTTAAATGTTAATGATATCCATTTGAAGGTCTAGAACCACTCTACCTACTCCAAAACTGCCTCTAATTACTGAAATACCAGATTCTCTCCTTGAAGAATCTACTGCACCTGTTGTTCCTACTGAGCATATGCTTATAATTGATATGGTTTCTAAGGAGCCTATTTTGTAAAGTAAAAAAAAACCACCTTTTCCTCAGAGGTTGCAAGGTACTGCATTTAAATCCATGGAAGAACCCACTTTTGATATTTTGGATTAGCTCAAGAATGTACAAATTCAAATCCCTTTATTTCAGGCTATTAAAGATGTTCCCATTTTTGGAAAAACTATTAAAGAGGCTTGTTTGAAGAAGCCTGGATGAAAGAAAAAGGATCCCCAAACAATTTATGTCTTAGGGAAATTGGCTAATATAATGTTGGGAAATGTAGTCATTCCAAAGTACATTGACCCTGAAAGTCCTGTAGTGCAAATACATATAAATGGCCAAATTGTGAAAAATATTTTCATTGACTTAGGTGCTACCATTAATGTCATGACAAAGCATACTATGGACTCCTTGAACATTATAAACATTAGTTCTACACCTACAGTTCTACAACTTGCAGATAGCTCCACAGTTAAACCCGATGGAATGGTGGAAGATGTAATTGTCACTCTTGAATCTTGGGAGTATCTAGCTGATTTCATAATATTATTAGTTAAGGCAACTTTAGGAGGATATCCAGTTATCTTTGGTAGACCATGGTTAGCCACTGTTGATGCTTTTATAGGATTTCATTCTGGAGATATGACCATTTTTTATGGATAGTCCACAAAAAAAATGGCTTTGTATCTACCTACTAGACCTCAACCAGATTTGTCCCAACCTATTTGGCTAGATGTGGGGGAAGAAACTGAAGAAGCCAATTTGTTGGTTCAATTAATGATGCTTCAAAATGATCCATTCTCACAACTTCAGAATGAGGATGCCTTGCTTTTTCAAATTCTACAGTTTAACTCTGATACGGGTAGTTCATCTGATCCAAATAGTAGCCATCTACAATGTTTCCTACAACAACTAAATTTTGAGAGTTTGTTGCCTCAACTTCCTACAATTTTTCATAACTGTCTTCCACAAGAGGTACAAACATCACCTATAGATTCTATGAATAATCTCACTAAGTAGATAGAATTGTCTCTAGGTCACTGTTTGAATATCAATAGCAAGCTGTCACAATCCCAACAGGCTGTCTTATTAAAAATGCTACAAGATCAGCATAAAGCTTTTGCATGGGAATATGGGGACATGCAAGGAATAGATCCTCGAATTTGTACTCATAGGATCTATATCAAAGAAGATTGTTTACCAGTTAGGCAGCCTCAAAGAAGAGTAAATCCAACACTTAGAGAAATAGTTAAAAATGAGCTTCAAAAGTTGCTTGATGTTGGTTTTATTTACCCAATCTCTAACAGTCAGTGGGTTTCTCCATTAGTTATTGTCCCTAAGAAAGGTGGAAAATGGAGAGTGTGTGTAGATTACAGAGAGTTGAACACTGCCACAAAAAAAGATCACTTTCCACTACCGTTTGTAGACCAAGTACTAGACTAACTGTCTGGCAAAAGATATTTTTCCTTTTTGGATGGTTACAGTGGGTACAATCAGATAAAAATTGCCCCTAAAGATCAAGACAAGACCACTTTTACCTATCCATGGGGAACATTTTCTTACTCAGTCTTGTCTTTTGGTCTATGCAATGCACCAGCAACATTTCAGAGAGCCGTAATTAGTCTTTTTGCTGATATATCTCATGATTGTATGAAGATTTATATGGATGATTTCTTTACCTATGGAGTCACATTTGAAGAAGTACTGGTGAATTTAGAAAAAGTATTGAAAAGGTGCAGAGAGAAAAATTTGTCTCTAAATAGTGAAAAGTGTTTTCTAATGATGGAAGAAGGTATTGTTCTAGGCCATCATATTTCCAAGAATGGAATTCAAGTTGACTTTGCTAAAATTGAAGTTATTATGAATTTACAAACTCCTAAAAAACAAAAGGATGTCAAAAGCTTCCTTGGCCATGTAGGGTATTATAGAAGGTTTATAAAATATTTCAGTAAAATTGCCAGTCCACTTTATGCCTTATTAACTAAGGATTCTCAATTTGAGTGGACAGAGGCCTGTGAAAAATCCTTCCTGCAACTAAAGGACTTGCTTACTAAAGCCCCTATTCTTCAAGGTCCAAAATGGAATTTTCCTTTTCACATACATGCTAATGCCTCTGATTTTGGTATAGGGGTAATCTTAAGTCAAAAAGAAAATTCAATTGAGCATGCTATCTATTTTATCAGCAAGAACCTTCAAGGTCCTGAGCTAAACTATACTGTTACAGAAAAGGAATTACTCGTAGTAGTGTATGCTTTGAATAAGTTTGGGCATTATGTCACAGGTTATCAGATATTTGTCCACACTGACCATCCAAAAATTAGGTATCTGATGAATAAACCTGCCATCTCTAGTAGATTGACAAGATGGCTCCTGTTGTTACAAGAATTTGACATTACAATCATTAATAAACCAGGAAGAGCTAATGTTGTGGCTGACTTTTTATCAAGACTTCAAATAGCTGCACCTGTTGAACACGAGGTCATTGATAATAGGTTCCCAGATGAGCACTTGTTTTCCATTGCTGCACATACTCCATAGTATGCAGACATTGCCAATTATCTAGCAGCAAGCAGAATACTAGCTCACTTTTCTCCAAAAGAAAATAAATTGTTAATAAAGAAAAGTTTTAACTTTTCATGGATTGCAAATTGTTTGTTTTATACTGGACCTAATCAAGTGATACGAAGATGTGTAAGAGAAGATGAGACTTATGATATCTTGCATGCTTGCCATGATGAACCATGTGGGGGACATTTTGCAATAAAGAGAACATCAATGAAGGTTCTTACAACAGGGTACTACTGGCCAACGTTACACAAGGATGTTATGGCATGTACAAAGAAATGTGATAGATGCCAACGTATGGGAAGACCAACCAAGTCAAATGAAATTCCACTATATCCACAGGTAATAGTCACCCCTTTTGATAAGTGGGGAATGGATTTTGTGGGACCAATTGATCCACCATCAAATGGCAAGTCATACATTCTAGTTTGCACGGATTATGTAACAAAATGGGTTGAGGTAAAAGCTATGACTCATGCTCGAGATAACAAGGTTGCTGAATTTCTGTATGAACAAATTTTCACTAGATTTGGAGTTCCCAGAGAGCTTGTAACTGATCAGGGAGCTCAATTCACATCCAATTTGATCACTTCACTAATGAATGACTATAAAATTAAACATAGGAAGTCCAACCCCTATCACCCTCAAGCCAATGGTCAGGCTGAGGTTACAAATAGGGAAATTGAAGCGATCCTAACAAAGATAGTGCAGCTCCATAGAAAATATTGGAGTAGTAGACTTCCTGAAGCAGTTTGGGCCTACAAAACTACATGAAAGACAACAACTGGGTTTACACCTTTTGAGCTACTTTATGGGAAAACAACCATGTTGCCCATAGAATTTGAGTACAAAATCTTGAGGACAACTCTTGAAATCAATATAAAAATATCTGAAGCATAGAAGGAACATCTCCTGCAGCTAAATGCTTTGGATGAGATGAGAAAAGTTGCCCTGCAACATACAAAAGCGGTCCAATAGCAAAGGAAGAAATGGCATGATCAACACATCAAAACCAAGCAATTTTCTGCTGGTGATTGGGCTCTGTTATATGATTCCAGATACCAAGAAAACCAATGTAAGCTCACAACACGCTGGCTTGGTCCCTATGAAGTTGAGAATGTGTTCGACAACAAAGTTGTACAGCTGGCGATAATTGATCTAGTCCATTTCAAATTGCTAGTTAATGGCCACCGACTCCGGTTGTACTATAAACTAGTCTCAAAAGAAAAATTCATGCAGCAGTTTGTTCAAGATCTTTCCGCTACTCTTCCTGCAGCCAAAGGCTTTAGCCTTTCTCCTGCAGCTTCACCGTAATTTTGAAAAGCATGCTCATAATAAAGGTTTTCTTTTTAAGGAAACCCCTTTTTCTCCATACTCACTTGTTGCCACATCCCACTTCTTTAGCTTCCATCTATCCATCCATCCATCCATTCCATCCATTCATCTCATTTGCCCACGTCACCCATCCACCTCATCCATCTGCATTACCCTTCATTATGATATCATTCCCAACTGTCACCTCATGAAGACGCTGTCATCTTTCTTCACATGTACACGCAATTATCAAAGGTACGCCATACCTTTTGTTATCGCATATTTGATTTATTTTATTCTATTCATTTACTGCTATGCTTGTATTGGTCATTATTATCCGATATCTGCCTATTCTTTAGTACATGTGAGGACACATGTCATACTCTAAGTAGGGGGCGGGGTAATCCATCTTTTAAAACCTGTCTTTTCACCGCTGCCACAACTGTGCAGATAACCTTTCTTTATTATTTTTCTGGTACTTTCCAAATATGATCGCATTTCCTTTTCATTGCATGTTTTCCTTGTAAATTATAATCAAAACTGCTTATTCAAAAATTCATTTTTGGAAAAGGGAGAAATGTGACAGCACGACAAAAAGAAAAAACCAGAACAAAAAGGGAAACATAGAGGAAATTTTTTGAATTCTCAGCAGGGAGTTGAGTTCAGCTAGGGGAAAACTGTGAAAATGGGTGGTCAGGTGGTGCGACATGAACCTATAGCTCATGAATTATTATTGTAAAATACTCAAACAATCTAGGCATTCAGCCTCTGTGGATGGTTAAACTACTTTTTAAGTTTAAATGCTTCTGATGAGGAGGTTGTTGGGGAATTTTTGAGAACCCTTTCTGAAGGGGAGGCTACTATATGGGGTCTAACGGTTGTTGCAACTAAAGATAGAATTGCTAAAGTAATCAGGCTTCTAGCCATTGGAGAAATTTTTTCTTCAGATGCTACTTCTACAAGGGCTGAATTCTCAATACCCACTGATGGACCTTTGGAAGTCTCCAAGCAGGGATGCAAGTGGGTATTGTTGCCTCCTTCTTATTTAGAATACACTGCTTACATAATCAGGTATTTAACTTGTGAAGGTTGTTTCTCCTACTTGCATTCTTATCATTTTAAATTATTAAGTCATATGAGGCATGGGTTAGTTGTAAATGTTCTGAATTTCTTGTTAAAATTTCT
Source organism: Sequoia sempervirens (assembly GCA_007258455.2). Lineage (NCBI taxonomy): Eukaryota > Viridiplantae > Streptophyta > Pinopsida > Cupressales > Cupressaceae > Sequoia > Sequoia sempervirens. Next base: position 825,065,587 of record VDFB02271358.1, on the reverse strand, counting down.
AGAACAACATGCACATGGAACCCAACAAGGGAAAGATAATTCTATTGCTCACCATGGCCTTATTAAATTATTGATTGAATGCTCTTTGAAAGATGTCTCACCTCTTTCCTAGCAACAATTTGCTGCCCAAAAGAGCTTGCAAATTCCACAACCCCCTAGGGTACCTACCCCATGGCCCCAGAAAAAGAAAGAAGAAATTGCATCTACCAGTAGAAGAGCAGGGCAAGGGTCATCTACTCCTGTAGCACCTGGTCCTACAGCTCCCCCACCAGAATCCTCTGCTTGGGTACAAACTAGGTCTACCACTAGGAGAGAGAAGGGAATTACAAAGGCAGAAGATTCATCTGGGGTGGAACAAACCCCAGAGTCTGACCCTTGTTCTCAGAAAAGGAAATGCTCTTCTCCTGCAGCACCTTCCCCTACAGCTGTCTCTCCTACAACAACACCTATTGCTATCACCAATTCACCATCATCCTCTGGCAGGGCAGAACCCTCTAGTCAGACCAGAAAGAGGAAGGCTACCAAAACACCTCCTGTAGCCGCACCAGTGCCAAGAAGAGTTTCCATAAGGAAATAATGTAAGACCTCCCTTGCTTCACCTCAACCAGAGGTTATTGTAATTTCAGAAAGGTCCGTAGAGTCTGAATTTGATGTTTATTAGAATGTGTCCGAGAATGCTGCGTAGAGTTCATTCATTCCTGAAGAGGAACAAGTTGAGACAAAGGAAATGGGGCATAATGAAAAAGGGTTACCAAGTCTTGATGACTTGGCTACCGCTGCTATACAGTTTTCGGAGGAAGCACAGTCTTCTCCACTGCAGCAACAAGAATTCATCTTGCAACAAGAGCAGGAACTGACTAAACAATTGGATGTGCTTTGTGAAACTACATTTCCCTCTGCAACTTGTAAAGCCATTGTTGTTTATAAGAAGACGTTTTTAAATGAGTTTCTGGAATATGTCAAAGCTAACTAGGAACTAGTTACATTGCAAACCTTGAATTTCTGGCACATAGCCCAAACTGACATGCAACAAAGTCTATGGGAGGTAGAAAGGAAGAAACTAAAAAAAGAAATTGAAAGTTAGAAATAGGAAATTTTTGAGTTAAAAGCAAAAATGGATGAAATGTTAAAAGTAACTGGTTAGATTATGGAATGCAGACCACCACCCAGAGTTTATGCTATGTGCCTTAAGGAACAATTCTTATGGTTCCAACTAATGAGAATTTCTAGAAATCAAGATCCTATACTTCACACTGCTAAAGAATTCTACAACGCATACTACGTAGCCCCCAATTGGTTAAGAAATTCTTTGTGTGAATTTTATTTACATGACTTTTTAATTCCATTTGAAACAGAATGAAATCCTTTTTTGTATATTGGTGATATCCATTTGAGATCATTTATGTCATGGGTAGCAAATGAAGTAAATCATGGCAAGCAATGGGAAACATATGAGAAAGCTGAAAGGAGTGAGCCTGTTCCATTACGCTCTCAAAGTTCAAACCCCCATGCAATGCTGAAAACCTGGTTTACTCTAACATATGGCATTCATAATAATACAACCAGAGAGAAAATATTTGATCTCAGGAAACAGGTATATGATGAATTTCAGGCACAATCATATTCATTTTGGAGACTGTCATACACCAGAAGTGAGAAAAGGTGGAAAAGATTAACTGTTGGGCTAAGAAGGTCCGAACCTCACAGTCCCCTAAATTTCACAGCAGCTCTTAAACGATCAAGCAAATATATACAGTTGGCACTTCAAAAGAGATTTGAACTGTGGTTGCCATTGAGATTCAGACCTCCTGTGCTAATGTGGCCCCTTTATCCTTACCAAGCTACAAATCTTAATGATGATTCAGAAGCTCTTAGATATGATAGGTGGCAAACTTTAAGAGGATTTTATTACAGGTTTGGAACTCCATTTCAGAGTCATGCCGCAACCACTGATTTCAAAGAAATCACTAGGAAAGTTAATGCTGGAGGACCAGTATTGGGCTAAGTAGGGGGTAGATGATGAGCCCAAAATGTGCTCATAGTTTGGATATTATGATGAATTTTTAATTCCTTTACTTTAGTTATTTGTGGTTGTTTAAAACTCTTTTGAAACCTTTTATTGGGGTATCTTGTAGCAAAATATTTTCATATTCTTGTAGCCTATTGTGTTGTCTTGACTACATTTATTACCCCGTTGACTCCCTAAAGGACTGGTATATTGCATATAGTTTTTAAATGATGAAATAGATTTAAATATGTGATTAATGAATGGATATTGTGTATGTACCATGCACCTTTTCTTTTGCATCTGTTACCTTGTGTTTCACAGGTTGTTGAAGAAAGTATGATCGAGTCAAGCATAGCCAATCTCGGCCTTGCAGTAAAGTCAATTTTCTGCACAACTTCGAGGAAGCTCTGGCGAAGACTCTTTGACCGAATTGTTGGGAAATATTTTTAATGATAGTCAATCTGGAAAGAGTGGAGCACTAGATTCTCTCTGGATCGGGTTGAACAGATAAATTCATTTATGAAGTTTGTTCCTTGATTCTGGGATACACTTTACTTCCACGTCTTTCTTTGATAGGGTTAGTTAGTTAGTTGTTCTCTTAATTTTAAATAAAGTTCTCCTCCTACGTGAGGGAAGAACGAGATGATGGTTAGAAGTAAGATGGAAGCATAGTAATAGAGATATAGTAGATATCATGTAAGAATGAAAAGCAGAATCTGTATGACAAGAGACAAAGTTTGTTGTTAGTTTCCATATCAACAAAGCAATGTATACCATTTTGTTTTCATGAATAAATTTTGATGAAGTTCTGAGTTCAGCACTTGCATAATCAGTAGATGCTTGCTAAGGGGGCCCACTTAGTAAGTATCTGTAGCTAGTTAGTTAGCTATTCTTTTCTGTTGATCATCAGTTAGCTTTCATCTTTGAAGTTTTCATACAAACTCAGTCTTGTATTGCTCCTGTAGCATTGGGAATCCATCCCTGTGCCTGTTCCTGCAGCATAAGGCCAGTTCATAGTTTGTGTTTTAGTTGTAGTTGTTATGGTTTCTGTTTTAGTCAAATCATGGTTGAGTTAAAAGAACTTTGCATTACCTTTCCATAGCATAGATAGAATTCCTTCCAAGTATTTATTTCTGTTAAGATGTGACCGAAACTAGTTCTTAATGCATATATTGTGCTGCACTATTCAAAGTATATGTTCCCTAGTTTGACAAGTAAATGAACATCCATAAAGAGATATTAGTCAGCTGCTGGAATATCCAATTCCCAGGAAAGGTTTTACTATGATTTTCATATCCTTTTGTGGGAACGACCACCTATGCCTATGACAATATGATAAATGAAGATAATAACTATGAATGCTAAATGACTATAATGCTTATATTAATGAAGTAGTCCCAAAATTATGAACAAAATTGACATTTTATAGAAAACATAATTTTGAATGGACGGACGAGATCGACTCCTGACAGAAACCTAAAATCAGAGGACGAGATTCAATCTAATAATCCCTAATCAGGGTTAGGGAAAAATCCTTAAGTGAGCGGTCAAGATGTTATTTGAGAAAATCAAATCGGCAGTGGAGAAAAGATAGGATAATTAATTTTAAAAATAAAGATTTTCAAAATTGAGAAGATAAAGATAGCCTGCTTTGTGAGATTCATAAAAGATGGACTGAAAAGCAATTTTGATTAAAATCAAGAACCCGCTTGCTTTATTTGATTTTTGGAAGAAAGCCACCAATTTGAATTAAACCAACTCAAAGTATGGATTTTGAGAGACAAATAAATAATCTTTTTTAGATTATTTACCAAAATGGACTGTTAGTTAAGATTGTGATGACATTTTAAATAATTTCATTTATTTAAAATGAGAGGAGTATTAATTTTGTCAATTAAATAATTAAACATAATTATTTAATTTAGAAGATATGATTAAGAATTAAATAAATTAATGAATTTATTTAATTGTGAGGATTAGTGACATATTAAATAAATAAATGAAATTCATCTATTTAAAAATCAGGAAGAATTAATGAATAAAGATAATTAAACAAATTTAGAAATTTATTTAATTAGAGGAAGACTTAGACAATTAATGACGTATTTAATAAATAAATAAAATTATTTTATTTAATAATCATGAAGAATAAAAGGACATGAATTATTTAATTAATAGTCGAATGTAGACCAAGGACATAATTAAATGTCATAATTATGCTCGGACGAAAGTGGTAAAACTGAAGCTTGCAGGCCTAGGTCATTTTCAGGTGTCTACAGAAAGACAATTAGGGGATCATTCTATTGGATGAAATAAGCATGGGTAAACCTATTGTGATGTGTTTGTAGTGTTGGTTTGTAGAGTAATGGCTTGGAGTTGGTAGTTTCAATAAACCCCTATGTGTACAAGCCTAAATAGGCTTAAACAAGGGTTTTGTGATTTGAAGAACTTGTGGTTGTTTCTATTGATAAAAGTTGTGGATTCAAACCATTTGAAACTTGTGAAGAACATTGGAATAGATATTTGTGGTTGGGAGTGTTTTTTTTTTGTACTTGGTTCATAAAACATGGCTAATTAAGTCACTTTTCAGTGTAGCAGTCAATTTTAGGAGATGAAGGTTTGACTATTAAATGTGGATTAACCGACTTTGATGGGTACGCATTGAATGGTAAATGTGGATTGAGCCAAATTTGGAAAATATTTTTGTTTTTCTGAAGTCGACATGAAGTGACTAAATATTTGATAGCAGATATATAGATGAGTTCGAGTAATTCATTTTGATGTGTGTGAAGAGCGGAGTAGATGTGTGTGTTCGACATGTGTTGATGTATGTGTGAATATCAGAAGATCAGTTGAGAAAATTTTTCTTGTCCAAAAGAGGATTGTTGTGAAGTGAATTAAGGTAGAGTAGAGTGAAGTACAGAATTAGACAAAAGGTCTAGAATTTGATCAATGAGCCTAATTGGAATTGTAATCAGGCATTTGTAGATGCTATCTTCTTAGTTCAACTTTTGTTGTAATCTAAATCTCTTGTAAGGTAGTGAGCCTTCCTTCTTTTGAGCAGTGAGCTCTAGGAAGTGTGCCTGAATGAATGTGCATTCCCTTTTTCTTCATAATTTTAACAAAATATAAATTATGGATTAACCTCCACCATGGTTTTTCCCCTAACAAGGTTTCCACGTGAAAAATCTTGGTGTTATGGTATTTTGATTGTTTCCTTCATGTGCTTGCATCTTTAATTTTGTTGGAATTTTGTAAATGGTTTAAGATCTAGATTGTAATTTAAATATTGTTGAACACCGATTCACCCCCCCTCTTAGTGTTCCTTGAGTCCAATAATTGGTATCAAAACACGGTTCCTCTGCAAAAGTTTAATAGCTTGAGGTGGATCTTGGAATGCAATGGACTCTGGTGGTCTTCAACAACAACTTTTGGTGGCACTTGATGATCCTTATCAGTCTAAAGCAAAAGTCCTGGAATTAAAAGCAAATATTGAAGATGCTGAAAAATTCACTCAATCATTGAAGGATAAAATCAATGAGTTAAGAGAAGAGAGGAAGGAACTATGTGATCAACTAAAGCAGAAAGAAAGTAAATTCTTGGAAGATTTCCACCTGAATCAAACCCTAAAAGAAATAAAGGAAGAATGTGAAAATCTTGCTAGAGACAATGGGGTATGTGTAGGATCATCATGGAAAAATAGGCCCTTAAGTGGCAAAAAATTTAGAAAAATTAGAGTTAGGCAACTTGACGTAAAAATTTGAATAAGTTATCCATATTATTTCAAAATAATGTAAGAATATAATCTGTAGAAAATTGAATTTAGTTTCTAAACTACTAGGTTTATTAAATAAAAAAAATCTATTTAGTGAAAATTTGAAATTTCAATGCAGTAGTACTTAAATTTCAGGGAAAAAATAAGTAGGTGTATGTCTGACCACCCTAACCACAATAAAATGATATTATTTTTTTATAAGATTTTAGATATAGGTAGATGACTCATGTCCTAATGTGATGCATTTTTTTTTTTGTAATTTTTTTCCAATAATTAATTATGAATTTTTATTACAAATTTTTACAAAAGAAAACTTGTATGTCTAACCACCTTAACTTGGTCAAAACTTCATGAATTTTATTTTTTTAATCCTATAGTATGCAAAGCATAGAATGTGACACATGTTTTGGATTCAAAATGTGATACCATTTGAAAGCTATAGGTGTTTTTCAATCAACGTATCAATTAGGACTTTAGTCATAATTCAAATAGAAAATGAAGAATAATTATTTATTAAATTCAAAGTAAAGAATAATTTATATTGGTGGAAAGCTGAAAATATCCTTTAAAAACCCTTTTCGTTTCATCAATTTTGGGTAAAAAAAATGTCACTAGCCATATACCCTAGACATACCCACCATATTGCCACGTTTTGGCCCATCATGATCCTGCACATACCCAATGCTACTCTAAAGCTTGAGATGGAATCTATGGTGATGAAGCTAACTAAGGAGATTGAAGAGAGAAAGAAGAATGAGGAGAATTTGGCCCAGTCCTTAAAGAAATATCTAAAGAATGCAACCGAGTTAATAGTGGATTCATTCAGCAGGAGATTGAACTACAACAATCTAGAAATAATGAACAAGAGCTTGATAGACATATATTTATTCTCAAAGATGAAATCACTACTGCAAATGAATACAAGAAGTTTAGGATCAGTTCTACTAAGCTTTATGAGTTGACTAAAGGATAGAAGGATGCAAATGACAAGTGAGGTCTTGGATATGAGAAGGGAGAAAGCTCTGGATCTGAACATAAGGATTCCAGACAAAGAAATTAGATGAACAAAGGCAAAAAGTATCCAATAAGAAAACCTGATGCTCAAAATTTTAATGGTCACTTCTTTACTTGTAATAAATTTGGTCCTATAGCTTCTTAGTGTAGAAGTAAATTAAATCCAAGTGAATCATCATTCTCAAGCCAGTTTTTTAATTGCAATAAGTTTAGTCACAAGTCAAATGAATGCAGAAATGCGATCAAATTTTTTTATAGAGATGTCAAATGCTATGCATGTAATAGATTTGGGCATATTGATAATCAATGCAAATCAAGAGGAAATCAATGGAATGAATGGTCTATAAAAAGAAATCCTATGTGGTACAATTGCAATAGATTTGGTCACATTGCAAGATTCTTTAGGAATAGAAACATGGATAGAAGAGGTCTGGTATACAAACGCAGAATTTCACAGAAAGATGATAAAGGAAAAGGGAAAGTGAATATGGAAGAAATAAGAGATTAGATGAAGAAAAAATGGGTAAGGAAGAGTGAGTTTGACGAAGGAGATAATCCCGCACTAGAATCTACTTCTGGTAATTCCTCCAGAAATTAATCTTAGGCCATTGGCCTAGGGGGAGTTTTTCAAGAAAATCCTTTCTCGCCTTGTTAGCAATTGACACTGGAATGCAATAATTTTTATGTAGTTATGCTAGTGGTTTACAAGTGTATCAGTGGTCACTTGTGCATAAATTTGAAAAGTAGAAGGTGCAAAGATGAATTATTTTTTTGATATCTAAGAAAGTAGAGTATCTGAAACACCTAGGGAAAAAAATTTAATGCAGTAAAAAGGTTAGGTGTGCGAGTTATAAAAGGGTATTTGGAACCCTCATTTGTCACTGTGCATTGAAGAATAGAAGGAGAGCCTCTACAACATAATTTCAAAGGAGTTAAGTCAATTCGGTGGTGAATTCATTAAGTATTTCAGTTTCTTGTAGAATTCTCACTCAATTTGGTGCTCGGTAGAAATTTGTTCGACACAAAAAGGAAACTAATGCAAATCAAAGGAATGGTGAATTTAGATGAATATAACAGTGAGAAGATTAGGGAGGTGAGAAATATGTTGCCAGTAGATGAATGGAAATGGATTGAAGGTGTGAAACACAAAAGTTTGGACATTTGGAGTGAATTTCCATATTTTGATAACATGGAAGTCGTTAGGTTTATCCTGAACAAGTTGAATGATGAAATTCTAACTCTAGATAAACCTTGTCTCATTTTGAAAGAGATGATCAGGAATCTAACTAGATTATGCAATGTTTAGGATATTCTAAAAAATAAATCAATTTAGAACAAAGAAGTCGAAATCCTAACCAGAGTAACTGGAGATCAAAGGGATTCGATAATTTCAATGATCAAAGATCTGATAACAAGGTACATTGCGCATGGAATTCCATACAAAATAATTTTGAGAAATAGGGAAGGCACAACTTTGGCAGGTGAAATTTACAAATCTCTTATAAAATGATAATGGAGGATCAAGATTTTGACCTGTGTGGATTGCTAAAAGATCAATTGATGGAAAATGTGCAACTAACTAAGGAGGCAAATTACCCCTTCAGGTTGGTACCTTGGTCATATGTCTTGTGATGTATTTTTTGAATTTCTTGCCATAGATTAGTAATGTTGTATGGAAAGAGAATGAACCAGTTTGCAAACAAATTTTTGAACATTCTAATACTTTGGAAAATTGTGAGCAAGAGGCAAATTTCTTCAAAGAATTGCTAGGGAAGTTTGGAGCAATTAGCATTTCCATTTTGGTAAGAGCACTTGAATTTGGATCCTCTTCTGGTGAGATGGAGAGGAAGAAGAAAAAAGCACAAGAGATGGTTGATTACACTCCTTCAGCACACAAGACTCCAAAAATTGAAGGAAAAGGTAAAGAACAAGTGATTTTGGACATACCAAATGAGGAATCTAATGAGTACACTCCAAGGGGAGAACCATAATCAATTGAACCAGATGTAATAATAGAAAAATGAAGCGAAGAAGAAGGTGTTTTATCTAAAGTAAAGATACTACAACTTGTTCTGGAGAAAGAAGGGATGCATAAAATTGTTGCCATATGGTTTGATAGACCCTCATATGAGTAGGACTTGATCGAGAGCACACTAATTACTTATTTTTTGCACAATAACATTGGTTTGGAGAGTTTTCAAAATGTGTTTCCTAAAGAGATGATCAAATGCATTAAGGAAGCCATGGTCTCTGAGTCTCAAGACAAGAAAGAGGGAGAAATAATTCTATATCTGAAGGTGCAATTCAGGCTATCTCTTACCAAACTAAAAAGGAAAATGAATGTGCTGAGGCAATGCATAAATACATCAAATAACATCTACAACTATTGTCTTCATTGGCCTCATGTAGTTGGGAGATACAAAGATAAGATGGAGAAAATTGAAACTAAGTTGAACAAAATTTGTTACAATTATGACATGTTTTAGGATCAAGATGGTGCAATCAAGAAAAGGATTCAAGCGTTGTAGTTTGAGCATACAAAAGTTCATTTCACCAAAAACAACCCTGTGGACAACTTTTGGAAAGTGAAGGATTTAACTGAATGCAGGCTAGAACAGTTAATTGAGATTTTGAGGAAAGGAGAGAAATTAGAAGAGGCAATCACAATTCTAGAATCTCTCATCCAGATTATCAATCAGACATTAGAGAACAACAACTTGATCTTAATCATTGGCATTTCAATAGAAGCTTGGAGGAAATTTCTTCTAGAAATGAAATATAAGTACAAGATAATTTTCTGACTTGAGTAGTAGTTGTATTTCTTCAAATTTTTATCCAATTTTTGAAAGGGGGAGAGAGTGCGGTGAAAAATATTTTTTGTCATTGATGTCAAAGGGGGAGAGAGAGAAGTGAAAAATTCCTTATCATTCTAAGGGAGATTTGTGTTTTGAAAATTTGAAATCTGGCAATGTAATCATATTAGTTCTGACACTTATTCATTTTTCACTAAGTGTTGACATCAATGCCAAAGGGGGAGATTGTTGGCATATGGCTTTTGTTGTTGTCATTGATGGAAACCTAAGTCATTATTCTAGTCTGCAGATCAAAATTTGTTCATCCTGGTAGGCAAAGTAAAGAACATAATATTACTGAAAGAGAGAATGAAGAACAGGGTATCCAGTTATTATGTCGATCTAAATGCTTTAGCGGATTATTATTTTGAGTTGTGGATCTCGGGGAAGGTTTTAAAGCATCTATATTATCTTATTGTTAAGTTTTGTGTTGTTGCATTAATCGGTGTATAAGTTAAGAGATCCACTAGAATGATTTTTTTGTTTATTTGTTCATGAAGGGCGACTTAGTGTATGTAGCGTGTCGCAGATGTATAACGAGTAATTGTTTAAATGTTTATGTGTTTGAACATTTTGTTTTGGGGCCACAACCATGCATTAGCCGACTTTGATGGGTACACATTGAATATTAAATGTGGATTGAGCCGACTTTGGAAAAAATTTGTTTTGCTGAAGCCGACATGAAGCGACTAAATCATTGATAGCAGATATATATATGAGTTTGGGTAATTCATTTTGATGTGTGTGAAGAGAAGAGTAGATGTGTGTGTTCAACATGTGTTGATGTATGTGTGAATATCAGAAGATCAGTTGAGAAAAAATTTCTTGTGCAAAAGAGGAATGTTGTGAAGCAAATTAAGGCAGAGTAGAGCGAAGTACAAAATTAGACAGAAGGTTCAGAATCTGATCAATGAGCCTAATTGGAATTGTAATTAGGAATTTGTAGATGCTAACTTCTCAGTTCAAATTTTTGTTGTAATCCAAATCTCTTGTAAGGCAGTGAGTCTTCCTTCTTTTGAGCAATGAGCTCTAGGTAGTGTGCCTGAATGCATGTGCATTCCCTTTTTCTTCATACTTTTAACATAGCATAAATTGTGGATTAACCTCCACCATGGTTTTTCCCCTAATAGGGTTTCCACATAAAAGTCTTGGTGTTATGGTGTTTTGATTGTTTCCTTCATGTTCTTGTATCTTTAATTTTTTTGGAATGTTGTAAATGGTTTAAGATTTGGATTGTAATTTAAATATTGCTAAACATTGATTTGCCCCCCCTCTCAGTGTTCCTTGAGTCCAACAAGATATGCTCAATTTTCTCTATTTAGAATGTTGCAAGGTAGTTTGTGGGAATTGTGAGATAGAGATCAAATTAAGGTTTCTCAAGATTGAAGGTGTAGACACTAAAAATTGACCACTTTAATTTGTTCAATTTACCCCTAATTCAACTAATGTCATATCCTCTATATTAATTAAATAATACCCTATTATTTAATTAATATTCATTATCCCTTATCCTTCCATCCTAATTTATTTCTTCTATCATCTTTAAATCCTAGCCTAAAGTAAATAATTACCTTTAATTATTTACTCCTATCCCTTATCCCTTTTCCTCTAAATAATTAAATAAATAATCTATTTATTTAATTCCCTTCGTGTCACATCGTCCATAACCATTTTCTAATCCTGATTAATTTACATAATCCTAGATTAAGGATGTGCACATTCCTAATCCTTGATTAGGGAGGTATCACATCCTCCATAAAATGCAAGTGGATCATTAATCCTCATTACCCACCTAATCATTTGCCTAATCCCTCACTTACACAACCTAATCATTGATCAAATAGCCTAATCAACCCCTTAGTCAATTCTCCCCATCCCCCAAGGAATTTTTAATTCCTCTCCCATCTCCCAAGGAATATTAAATTCCTTTTTTGTTTCCCTAGGAATATTAAATTATTTTTCTCTTTCCATGCACATTAAAAATGAATTTTTAATTCCTTTGGTAAACTTTGATCTCAACCCTTGACCTTCCTCCCCCTTTCAATCTCCACCGTCCATTCCATCTCCCTTGGCTAAATGAGTAACACTTAGCCATATTTCCATTCCCAACCATCCTTAAGTATTCAACCATTCTCAACCACAATCTATTAGATTCATCCCAATCTTTCAATCTCCATAGCCAAATCCTTACAACGATAGCCATCTTGCATCCAAATCAAGCAAAAACCAAGCCATTATGTTGTCGAAATCATCCTAGAGCACACATATCAAGCCATCAACAAGGGAAAACAACTCCATCAAGCTCAAACAAGGTAAAAATTGGATTTATTGTCATTTTTAAGTTTGAGTTTCATCTTTAGCCCAATCTTGAGTGTTTTGTTTTGTGTTTATCTTCTTGCTTGAGTTTATTTCTTTCTTTTTAGATGGGGTAAAAACACAACACACATTTTGGCATGCCTAGTGGGACCCACGTCACGGGTCTCTTTCACTATTTTTTGTTGTTTCAAGTTTTGTAGGTTCGTATTTCACACATAAGGGAAAATCTGCCCCTGACGTGTAAATCTCCCTGACACAGGGGTGAGTCTACATTGATATAAGTGATCACGCATCCACATATCCTATAAAAGGGCGATTATGCACCTACCTATCCAATACTTGACTTACAGATATGAATTTATGGATGAATAAGTGAATTTGTGGATGAATAGGAAAATTTGCAGATGGATAGGCAAATTTGTGGACGAATAGGAAAATTTGCAGATGGATAGGCAATTTTGTGGATGACAGATAGGAAAATTTGTGAATGATGGATATGCAAATTTATGGATAGGTGAATTTACAGATGATAGATAGGCAAATTTTTGGATAGGAAAATTTGCGAATGATGGATAGGTGAATTTTTGAATGGACAAATTTGAGAATAGGAGACTTTATGAATGGGAAAACCTGCCAACGGTTGAACTTGCTCCTTATAGAGGTGATCTTGCAACCTTTATAGAGGTGAATCTGAGGTATTCTAGAACCTTTAATTTTTTTATTTGATCTTCAATTTGATTTTGGTTTTGGGTACTAATAAACTGCAATTCCCCGCTACACAACCCTAGAGGAAGTTGCAATTAACTACTCAAATGTACATTTTTTTTTTAAAGTACAATTAACATGAAAGTTCACTACCCATTGAAACAACCTCTAAGGTTATGAGACTGAGATTATTTTAAAACCCAAATAAGAAACATGAATTGAAACCATAGCATTTAATTACTTAATGAATTAACACATACAATCCATGCATGGTAAATAACATCAAAGAATATGAGATTCCACAAGATTTCAGTAACAATCATTTAACAATAAGACTACAACACTCATTCCCCGAATGAGATAAATCCAATAAGCATGGTTATAAATTACATCTTCCACCTCGATAACAAATGAGGGGTAATAAAATACAATATCAATTGAAATGAATAAAGCATGAAAAGCAACTAGATCCCACAAGCTCTCCAACTGGAAATCTCAACCACACGAACAAGAAGAAGACCCAACGGATTTAGGTGCACGTTCCACCCAACCAAGTGATACCCGAAGGCTCATCCCCTGTGCTAGGAGATAGTAACAAGGCATTCCTATACAAGACCATCTACCTCTAAACACAAACTACAACTTAACTTAACTAAATTAAATACAAGCACAAAAACACTTAACACAATAGTTACAATGCTTCCAATGAACAATGATCATCTACAAAGTACAAAAATAATAACTCTTGGTCGACATAGAGAGAGTGTCACACATCATTTTCTATGAGTTACCCTAGCTCAATTCCTAGGCTACCAGACCCCCACTTCGGGGTTACCCTAGCTTTCCTCTTAAACCAGCAACCAGACCCCCATACCCACTCTTAAACCAAAGGAGGCACAAACCATCCGTGTTCGTGAAAACCAGGTGAAACAATAGGATACATCTATACGCACTACCCAAGAAAATCCAAAGGTGGGCTAACATTTTATGACAACCCACACAATTAACTAAAAAGTCCCATTTGGAAGATTTACATAAAAAAATGACTCAACTACCCAACATCGAGAATGAATGAAAACATCACTTAGAAAGCATTTCAGGCAACTCAATAAACTAATGTTAGGATTTCCTAAATCCAAGCCAAGCAATAACATAGTGCATGAAATCAATTAAATAATTAACATTATTTGCACATACTCAAAGGTAAATCAAATCACATTGGCAACATTAAGGAATTTAAAATTAATAATTTAATTCCATTTGTTCAATCCTACATAATGATTAAAATCAATCTTTTTAAATAAAATCATTTATTATAAAGTCGATTTCTTTCCAATCAATTATAATAAAAAATAATCATTTTAAAATTCATATATTTAAATATTTGAATTTTATTTAAATATATATTTAACCTTTAAAAAAATATATTTTATATTTCAACTAATTAAAAATAGATCCCCATTATTTAATATATATAATAATAAAAATATTTATTTAAATTATAATATATTATATATAATATATATATATTATATATATAATATTTAAATATTATATATATAACATATAATATAAAATAAAAATAAATTAAAAATTAAAAATTAAATAAAAACAAAAAAAAATGAAATTCTTTTTATTTGGCCCGCGGCCCCCAAAGGAGAGGGGACGTAGCCACAGCCAGCTCCCCTATGGAGGTCGTGCTGCCACATCAGTGCCCCTCCATAGGGGGCTATGGCAGCCCGGCTGCGGCCTCCCCAACCAAACACATGAAAAAAAATTATTTTTACATTTTATTTTCAACAAATATATAAAACACCCTCCCCTGTTTACACAAAAAAAAGTTCTTTGTAGAATATTTTCAAAAAATAAAGTTTTCCATGATAAAAACATATTTATAATATATGTTTCAATATATATAGATCAAGAACATATATATATATATTGAGACATATTATAAATATATACCTAAATTTCCATTTACAATCAAATTGTGCGACTTTTCCACAAAAAATTTACAATAAAATTAATTTCTCAAACAAAATTTCCTGGTTTAAATCTCAAATTTGAAATGAACCATTTCAACTCCAAATAGAGATTTTCTAATTTTATTTTGCTTTCTTTCCATTTTCTATTGTTGAAATTCAAAATTTATGTTGTAAGTTTTATTTTTCAACAACCAATCTAAATTTCTTCAAGATTTAAATAGGGTTTCAAAACAAAGATTTACAAGTAAGTTTTAAACTAAAAATAAAAATTTCTAAACAAATAAATAAGGAAAACTTGTGATCTACAGCTTGAAGGAGAGTTTGAAGAAGATAGTTGAGCTTCCCTACAAGAAGATTCTCCAAAGCTTTTCCAAAATCCCTCCCAAAATCCAAAATGCATCCACAAAACATGAAGAACTCTCCTTCCTTTTTTTTTCTCAGCCCCAATTTTTAAGAATGAAAAATCCCTCTCTATTTTTCCCAAATTTGGTCAAATACCCTAAAAATATCCTATCCACCATAGTTATTGCTCCTCTTTCTATTTTGGAGATATTTTATTTTTTGAAATTTTAAAACTAAAAATAATTTTCTTTCAACATGACTTTATTTCTTTATTTCATTTTTCTAAATTTCTATTTCATTTTCTAAATTTCTATTTCAAAAGAATTTAAATGTTTTTAAACATTTTCATTTCCAAAAGAATTTCATACATTTAAAATTTTCTTTTCAAAAAGAATTTAAAACTTTTAAAAAAAATTATTTTCAAAAAGAATCTAACACTTTTAATTCCAAGAAGGATAACTTAATTCAATTTCTCACAATTAATTTAATTAATCAATCAAATAAATATAATCCAAGATTATATTATTTTATTAATTAAATTAAATTAATTAATAAAATAAATAACATTTCTAACATTACAACCAGATATATTTAATCATCAATTTAACTACACAAGCCATTTATTTACCTTTATAATTTGAAATTAAATATAAACAAAGGTGAAATAGGCAACATTAAAACAACTAAACCCGACTACAACCCGACGACACACTATGGCTAGGGTGATGACTTGGCACAAAAACCTTAGCTACTATCTCCCAATCGAATACCATTGGCCAATGGACACACTCAAACCTATGAAATCATGTGGAGTCAATGTCCTGTACTTATTAACCTGTGAACAAAGAGTATATCAAACATGCATATATACATAATATGATCAAACACACCATGAAGAGAAAATATCAAAATCGTAGGGCACTCATAAGCGAGTGGTACAATCCCATCCCCTTCACCAATACAATATTACTAACTGACGAATCTAACATCAATAATATAATCAAAAGCATAAAGCATCATTAATTCAAATATATGCTAAGTTAATCCAAACATGCCATAATGATAACATCAGAGTAAAATACCATCACATCAAAATATAAAATTCACATCTCTTTACATTTTGAGATGAAATAGTAACTAAGTACCAAATTCACAGCATAAACAAAAACAACATAACAAAGAAGAACACTATCGAGCAAAAGAGCCCAAAATGGAGGGGTGTTACATCCTCCCCCCCTAGGGTTAGGCTTACTCTTGGAAGGCTACAAACATAAGGGATAGAGCTACCTCAAAACCAAGTAGACCCTAACCTACTCAGTACCTCGATCCCCAAGGATCGACTCCTGAAGCCGAAGGATGAACTGCACCTAGATGCTCAACCTGATAGTTATCCACCTCAGTAAATGCCCTATGCGATCTGCTTGCATATCCTACGACTGGCTCTAAAGCTATCAGCCTCTGACTAAAACCAGAAGTGCCCTGCTGAGGACACTGACGAGAAAAGTGGCCCTGCTAACCACAAGTGAAACAACCTGTCCCTCTACTAAATCCCTGGAGAGCTAGAGATACACTAGGTCATGGAAGACCACCTCCACTAAACACCGAGTGAGAAATCTTAGCAAGCTGATCATAATGATCATGATGAGCTCGCATCCAACTCCGATCTCTCTTCTCCTATATCCAACTTCTATCAGGTTGGGACTAAGGATTCTGCTGCCTTGACTATGAAGGTTGTTGTTGCTGACCCTTAGCAGGTGACTGATGCCCTCTAGAAAAGCCTGAAGCCTGAGATCGACCACTCTGAGATGCAACACCAATGGAAGGTGCACTACCAAACTAAACTTTTGTCTGACCACCTAAAACCAAGGCTAAATTCTCCTCAACAATACAAGCCTTATACACAGCTATCTCCATGGTCTTCAACTCGAATACCCGAACTCCACCATTAATCTAGGCATTTAAGCCCTGAATGAAATGTTGAACCAACATACCCTCATCATCACCTATGCTTGTAAACTGTTTGAGCTAGAAAACACGATGCTCAAACTATTCCACTAACATATACATATGTCGTAGGGCATGGAACTCATCTACACGACACTGACGCCAATGATCATAAAGGAATCAAGCTCTGAACTACTCTAGGAATAGATCCCAAGATACAGTACTGATATCCAAATGGAGCTTCTACTCCTCCAACCTCCACTAGGTAGATGAAAAGTCCCTTAGATGCATGATTGCACACCTAGATTTGGTGTTGCTACCATATAGATGCATAGCAAAACACCTATTTAGATCAATCAACCATGTCTCGGCCTCTGATCCACTGCCCAAACCATCAAAAGTGGGTGGACAATCTCTAAGAAGATCTCTCATATGAGTACCCATGACTACCTCAGATAGAGCTGGAACCTGATCTCTCCCACCTATGACCTCTTGATCTCTATCCTTCCTAAGGCCCATATGAGCAAGAGTCTCCTCAAGCAAGCGATGCAATTGAGTGCCCCTGATCCCTAGTGGATCCTGATGCTGATTACCGACCTCTGGCACAAACTGAGAAGCCTGTTGCTCCTCATGATCAGAAACATGGGGAACAATGGGAGGTGTATCATGCTGATTACCTCCTCGACCACCTACATGACCATGACCTTTACTCCGACCTCGCCTAGGTGGCATGATCCTATGAAGATACACACCACAACATAAGACAAGGTACACAAACATAAACTCTATGCAGCTAACAAATTAATGGGTCCACATTATCCCATAGCACCCAGTGTTTAAACTTGGGCTCTAATACCATGTGTAATGCCCCGCCACACAAACCTAGAGGAAGTTGTAATTAACTACTCAAATGTACATTTTTTTTTAAAGTAAAATTAACATGAAATTTCACTACCCATTGCAACAACCTGTAAGGTTACAAGACTAAGATTCTCTTAAAACCCAAACAAGAAACATGAATTGAAACCATAACATTCAATTTCTTAATGAATTAAGAAACGCATACAATCCATACATGGTAAATTACATCAAAGAATATGAGATACCACAAGATTTCAATAACAATCATTTAACAATAAGATTACAACACTCATTCCCCAAATGAGATAAATCCAATAAGCATTGTTATAAATTACATCTTCCACCTCAATAACGAATGAGGGGTAATAAAATACAATATCAACTAAAATGAATAAATCATGAAAAGAAAGTGGATCCCACGAGCTCTCCAACTGGAAATCTCGACCACATGAACAAGAAGAAGACCCAATGGATTTAGGTGCATGTTCCACCCAACCAAGTGATACCCGAAGGCTCACCCCCTATGCTAGATGATAGTAACAAGGAATTCCTATACAAGACCATCTACCTCTAGACATAGACTACAACTTAACTTAACTAAATTAAATACAAGCACAAAAACACTTAACACAATGGTTACAATGCTTCCAGCGAATAATGATCATCTACGCAATACAACAATACTAACTCTTGGTTGACATAGAGAGAGTGTCACACATCATTTTCTATGAGTTACCCTAGCTCAACCTTCCTAGGCTACCAGACCCCCACTTCGGGGTTACCCTAGCTTGCCTCTACCAGCTGTCGAACCCCCATACAAATTGAGCTTCTCGTCTCATCTCAAGCCTTGATAAGTGCATGAGTTATGAGAGAGGCATTCATTATCTTATTTAGTCTAAAATTTTTTCATTAATTCCTTTTAGGTTATCACTTACTTAAACCCTAAGTGAGTTACCCTGGCACCTCTTTGTGTGCCAGACCCTCACAAAGAGCCACTCTCCTATTGACAACACATACAATCCAAAACCACAATTCAATGGGTAAACTAGATAAGACAACCACTCCAATCTAAGGAGGCAACAAATAATGGAAACTCACTCCAAAAACTAGAGGAAACAAAATACATAATCCACTCCTTCTAAAGGAGGCACAAACCACATAACCCACTCTTAAACCAAAGGAGGCACAAACCATCCCCATTCATGAAAACCAGGTGAAACAACAGGATACATCTATACGCACTACCCAAGAAAATCCAAAGGTGGGATAACATTTTATGACAACCCACATAATTAACTAAAAAGTCCCATCTGGAAGACTTACATAAACAAATGACTCAACTGCCCAACATCGAGAATGAACAAAAACATCACTTAGAAAGCATTTCAAACAACTCAATAAACTAATGTTAGGATTTCTTAAATCCAAGCCAAGCAATGACATAGTGCATGAAATCAATTAAATAATTAACATTATTTGCACATTCTCAAAGGTAAATCAAATCACATTGGCAACATTAAGGAATTTAAAATTAATAATTTAATTCCATTTGTTCAATCCTACATAATGATTAAAATCAATCTTTTTAAATAAAATCATTTATTATAAAGTCGATTTCTTTCTAATCAATTATAATAAAAATAATCATTTTAAAATTCATATATTTAAAAAAAACATTTTATATTTCAACTAATTAAAAATAGATCCCCATTATTTAATATATATAATAATAAAAATATTTATTTAAATTATAATATTTTATATAGATATATATTATATATATAATATTTAAATATTATATATATATAACATATAATATAAAATAAAATAAAATAAAAAATAAAATATTAAATAAAAACGAAAAAAAAAAATCTTTTTATTTAGCCCGCGACCCCCAAAGGAGAGGGGACGCAGCCAAAGGTTGCGCCCAGCCTCCCCTGTGGAGGTCAGAGCTGCTTATGGCAGTGCTTCACCCACACATGGTGTTGGGAGTGTTTCCATAGCAGCGCCCCTCCATGGGGTGGCTGTGGCAGCCCTGGTTGCGGCCTCCACAACAAAACACATCAAAAAAAAAAAATTACATTTTATTTTCAACAAAAAAATAAAATACCCTCCCCTGTCTTACATAGAAAAAAGTTCTCTCTAAAATATTTTCAAAAAATATTTTTTTCCAGAATGATAAAAACATATTTATAATACATGTTTGAATATATATATATATATATACCAAGAATATATATATATATTCAAACATATTATAAATATATACCCAAATTTTCATTTACAGTCAAATTGTGCAACTTTTCCACATAAATTTAACAATAAAATTAATTTCTCAAGCACAATTTTTTGGTTTACATTTCAAATTTCAAATGAACCATTTCAACTCCAAATAGAAATTTTCTAATTTCATTTTGCTTTCTTTCCATTTTCTATTTTTGAAATTGAAAATTTATGTTGTAAGTTTTGTTTTTCAACACCCAATCTAAATTTCTTCAAGATTTAAACAGGGTTTCAAAACAAAGATTTACAAGCAAATTTTAAACTAAAAATAAAAAAATTTAAATAAATAAATAAGGAAAACCTGTGATCTGAAGCTTGAAGGAGAGTTTGAAGAAGATAGTTGAGCTTCCCTGCAAGAAGATTCTCCAAAGCTTTTCCAAAATCCTCTCCCAAAATCCAAAATGCATCCACAAAACATGAAGAACTCTCCTTCCTTTTTTTCCTCACAGCCCCAATTTTTAAGAATGAAAAAGCCCTCTCTATTTTTCCCCAAATTTGGTCAAATACCCTAAAAATATCCTATCCACCATAGTTATTGCTCCTCTTTCTATTTTGGAGATATTTTATTTTTTAAAAATTTAAAACTAAAAACAATTTGATTTCAACATGACTTTATTTCTTTATTTCATTTTTCTAAATTTCTATTTCAAAAGAATTTTAATGTTTTAAAAATTTCATTTCCAAAATAATTTCATACATTTAAAAAATTATTTTCACAAAAAATTTTTAAAACTTTTAATTTTTTTTCTTTTAAAAAAGAATCTAACACTTTTAATTCCAAGAAAGATAACTTAATTCAATTTCTCACAGTTAATTTAATTAATCAATCAAATAAATATAATCCAAGATTATATTATTTTATTAATTAAATTAAAACCCCATCCTCCTATCCTAATCCAACATCAAAATCTTCCAACAAGGTTTTAATCCACCATCTCAATATTCCTATCTTAATTCCCCATCCACTTTCTCCAACATCAATCTACCATCCATGTCCTCCTATCCTAATCCACTATCCCAATATTCCTACCTTAATCCTCCATCTAATCTTGATCCCCCCACCAATCCTAATCCTCTACGTACCCTTAGTCCTCCACCCAATCCCATTCCGCCATCAAATCCTAATCCATCAATTCATAATCCTAGTCCTCCACCCATTCATAATCCTTCATCTATTCCCACCACATCATCTGAGCCTAGAATATGTAAGTATCTCACTCCATATGTCATCCAAGGACTCATGACAAAGAATGCATCCCCAACTCCACATCTTGAAGTTGTGGAACCATGTTGCCCCACTCCCCCATGTACAGTCACTAGTGATGATACCCTTCTCCATCCCACACCTCTCATTACTATTACCACCCCTAGCACCACCCAAACCATTGAAACCATCAAACCTACTGAATCCTTTGAATCCCCATATTCTACTCCTAGATCCACCCAATCCATTGAAGACACCCAAATCCAATCCACTCCTTTGACTACAAGTATCACCAAAATCCATTCCCATGAACTTCATGAATCCTCCATCCTTCCATCTCCCCCACTTGAGGAGTCCCTCCAACACTCCATCATCATGCCTCCCACACATGATGAGTCATGCAAAGAGCTTGATCCAAAGCATACCAACATATCCCCTCCTCCACATCAAGATCCTCCCATCCCATCCACTCCATCTCAAGATCATACTAGCTCATCTACTCCATCCCATGATCCCTTTATAAGTCAAGATATTACCATTAAACATGATCCGCCTCACGATTCCTTATCACCTCCTCCTCTAAATAAATATCATACCATACCATCATCTATATCTCATGATCCTTCATCACCACCTCACCATACCATCCCAACACCATGTTTACATCCCCTTGGTACTCACATTCATCCATGGTGATTTTCTTGTAGAAGAGGAACCGAGCGTATACACCACCCATCCTCCTTCACCTAATAATGGAATTGCATCATGCTTCCAAAGTAACAAGCATCCTACCATAGATCAAATAATCAAGAGAATAAACTATCAAGGAAAAGGCTTAGGCCTTCATGAGCAAGGTATTTTAGAGCCCATCCATGTCAAAGAAAATCCATATGCACAAGGTCTTGGATATGTATCTCAAGACTCACAATCCAAAACTTTTGGTACAACCTCCATACATCCACAATGGGCCTCTTCCAAGAGAATAATAGGCTCTTCCAATCAATCCACCAAACAATTCATTTACATCCCCCCTCCTCCATCTTATTACCTTAAAACAACCATCCATATTCCTCCTTCATCCTCTAAATCCATTTTGGGTCCTTATGTCCCTCCATCCACCATCACACATCCTCCAGGAACTAAGTCCATTTTGGTCCCTTATATCCCAAAATCACCTCCTCCCTCTCATCCTATTCATCCTTTTATCCATCCATCACCTATCCATATCACCCATCATAAAAACCCCACTCTCATGTTCCCCAATTATGATCAACAAAGGTGCATACCTACACATCCTCCATCCACATATCATCCTCAAACCCTACCTCCATCACTCCATTCATGTTTCCTCCACATCATCCATCTCCTCATACCCACCCCATTGCTATTAAAATCACTTTGGATTCCAAAGTAAAAATGCATAAATATAATCATCCACATGAATATAAAACTCCTCATGTCCCCTTAAAAAGACATGTTGAAGAAAAGATAAATCCAATCCAAAATCCAAATCAATCCCAAAAGGTACACAAGGCCACCAAAGAAAAAATTAGAACCATGTGGATCCAAAAGAAAAAAGATGCAATTCCTTCAAAAGAAAAATCTGTAATAACATCCAAAGTTGCTAATCCAAAAACTAATGATTCACATCCTCCATCTCCTAAATATATTTTGGGTCCTTATGTCCCAAAATTTAGTATCCCAACTCCTCCATTATCCCCACACTCTTCATCCATTAATCCTCCTATCCTTTCAGATCCACCACCATTTGTGCCAATGTTGGTCCTAAAAACATTCCCCCATCACACTTCCACCCCATCATTCTATCCATACACTTTCCAGTATCCCATCCATTATCCCACATATCTCCCATGTCAAATCCCTCTAATCCATTCCCTTGCATAATCCATCCATCCTAATAAGGTTGTACCAACATCCAATATTCACTTTACACATGGGCTCTTATCACCTCATATGGAACTTGATGTTGGAGTCCTTCATTCATCTCCTTATCACATGTCTTCGAAATCCACTTATGCACATCCCTATCCCTATCCATCTCCATCCACCATACTATCTTAAAAATTTCAAAAAAATAAAATAAAATAAAATCCAAAGATAGTAAAGAAAAAAACATTCATCCAATGGTGAAAACTTGGAAAAAAAGTTCCATTGATAAGTACCATGATGAAAACCTAGAAACATGCATCATGTGTAAATCCCCCATCCAGTTTACTTCCAAACTTGGTGGAACTGCATCCCCTCCTCCCATCTCCTCCACCCCACCTATCTTACACATCCTACCTGTCATATCCCATTTATCCCAATCCCTCCATCCTCCTTGCGATCTTGATACAGATAGGGGAAAACATCTATGCATTCTTTGGACACCTCTTAGTGTACATTCCCCTCACCCATACACTATCCTATTCCTTATATCCTCTCCATCTACCTTCCTTGTCCACCCATCATGCTACCATCAATCTCCCTTATCCATACATCCTATCCATCTCCCTCTCACTCACTTCTTTTCCCATCCTTCTATCTTCCATCCCTCCTATCTCATCATACATGACATATCTAGAGTGGGGCATCTCCTTCTTTGTGAGATGGTCCTTAGAGAAATCATTCATCAATCCTATCATCCCTTCCATATCCCCATCCTTATCTTCCTCTCCACCCATCATATCATCTCTTCCATCCCCACCCGTATCTTCCTATCCATTCATCCCTATCCTCATTCCATCTCATAATCCCTTGTCATCGGTATCTGGCTATAGTCTCCCCCTGGGGCAAGAGCACCCACACTTCACCCTCATTTTGTGATTGTTTGATGTTAAATAAGGAAGGTTAGTTGGTAAATATGGTATTATGAGTCTTTTACTCTTAATAAGGTCTAAAATAGACCATTATAAAGGTTCCAAATGGTCTAAAAGTTATTAGTTAAGGTCATTAAGTCGGTGGAGTCTAAAAGTGCAAACTTGTGAATTGTTTAATACAACAAAATTTGTTATGTGTTTCCAAAAAAGGTTAGTTTTGGTGGTTAAAAGTTTGGGAAGTTGGATTTAAATGAATAAAAATTTACTTAATTCCTTCAAGGGCTTGAGACAAGGATAGTTTAAGGATTTTTTTGAATCAATAAAGATTTCAATTGCTCAATTTTCAGATTTTCCTATTTTCTTGTGTTTTCTACCTATGCATAGGCTGTACAAGCACCTTTTTTGTATCAGGACATTATGTAGGATTTTTTACATATGTCTTAACATTTCTTTTGATTTATTAATAAGTGTTCTTTCATTCATTTTGGGCCTTAAATCTTAGGTTTTTCCTTAATGGGTTCCTGAATAGGGGTATAAGGGTTTGTAATTCTTAGTGGCTTGAATCTCATCCCACCTACGGTATGCCAATGTGACTTGGTGGGATGAGTTGGTAGGGTATAGGAAATTATTTCTCAAGAGTGGAAGGTGTGGAGAACTGATTTTTGGAAGGGAATGAAGAGATAAAGGTATGGAAATGTTAATTTCCCACTTGAAAATAAGGCCTCTAACCTATGAATTGGTATTGTAGGAATATTTGAAGCCAAGTGAATGTTTTTTAGGCTTGGGAGGACCTAATTATGGATTTATGAGCAGTTGGTGTGGTCTTGAATGGTGGGAATATGGAGAAATAATAATGGTGCCCCACAACCCTAGGTTCTTGTGTTTTAAGAGGGTTTTTTAGATTTGAATTTAATTTGTGCACTTGGAGGCCTAAAACCTAGAAACTATGTTTTTTTAGATCATTCCTAAAGACTTTTTTTAGGTGTGGTATCTTGGTGTGAAGATCTAAGGGTGGCCTCTTTGTAAAAATGGCCTAATTGGAGGCCTAAAACTATGAAATTTTTAATTTTGACGACTTTGATACAAAATAATGATATCTAGTTCTTTGATATGTTAAATAAATTTGAAAAGGGTCCTTGATTCTATGATTTATTTCTTAGGTGTTTTGGAAGGATTTGGCCAAAAGGCTAAAAAAACTGGTTTCCATGTACTACAAGAAGTGTTAGTGGTAGAAGGTGAGTTTTTGTAGGTTATGTTGAATCTAACTTTGAGATTGCATTTAAATGGCTAAATTTTCATCATTGGCATGTTGAGAAACTTTTTCAGGGCCTTGGTGGAGGTTTGGTGTTGTTTTGCAAATTTGAAGGGTTGAGACCCTTGAGGGTGAGTTGATGCTTGCAGGTTGAAGGTTTTTCAAGGAAGAGTTCATCACTTTTGTATTGACACTAGTTTTTTGTGAGTTTAATCTTCACCTTGGCTCTACATCACCCCCTCATTCAACCAAATTCCATCTATCTCACTATCATCAATCCAACCTCTTTCACACATCTTTCCAATCTCCTATCACTTTTCATCACTCATCCATCCATCATATCATCCTCCCAATTCATCTTTTGATGATTTGGATAACTATCACATTCATGAGCTACACATGATCACCACCATCCTATCCACAAGTTATATCTTGTCTCATCGTACTAGATCCATCATTGTATCTACTTATCATGGCCATCTCATCATCCTTTATCCATTGTTTGTCTTTGGCCTTTAGTCGAACTACGTTGCCCCTATGCTTGCACACAGGCAAGGTCAATTATTTGATTAGCCCCTAGGGAATTTTTCTATCTAGTCTTTATCATCCATCTTGGTCCCCATCATCCTCTTTTCACTTTTATCCATGGTATTTTATAGAACTATGAGGGCTCTACACTTTCACATAGGAAAGGCTAATCTTTGATCAGCCCCTAAGCCCCTAGGTCTTTAGGGTGTCTCTTGTCATCTATCATGTTGTCAAGTATGTCCCTATCTATTTGGTTCTTAACAAACAATATCCACTAGTATCATGAGGTTCAATCAGTTTTGAGTATCCTAAGTCATGTCAATTACTTAGTTTAGTCTCCATTTTTGGTCTTAAACAAGATGCATCTTTTGTACATCAAACTGCATCAATCCCATCCACCTTTTGATCCTGTGGAAAAGGATATTTGAAATTGATTGATTTATGTTGATTCTTTTAGCATTTTTTTTTATCATTTGAGCTTCCTATCATACCTTGTTAGGGTCACGATGATCCATCATATCATGGTGTGCTTAAATGATTGGTAAACATAGGGGCATATCTTGATCTTTTGTCTATTTTTTTCTTCTTGGTTGTCCTTCGTAGCACCCACCAAGATCCCTATCATATTGTGTTACTCTAGGGCATCCTTTATATTTGTGGTTTTTTAACATTGGCCCTACCAAAGCCCCCATGACTTTGGTATGTTGGAATAACCTTTTGTTTGTTGTGTCAATCCCATGCATGTGATATGAAGTCACCTTGGTTCCTCATACCCTGTTGCATAGTATCTCATGCTATATCAAATTAAGTGCTCATTGTACATGGCATCATAATGCATAACAATTAACTTTCTTGATTTGGTTACTATCCATTCATCCTTAATCACTCTCCTCATCTCTCTATCCTATCCATTTTCATCCCTTCACTTTCTTCATCCTCATCATTTCATCATCTCTTCAATCTTCTTAGGATAATATAGATTTTTTATTCTAAGCATCTTTTCCTCCATTGTCTTCATTCATCTCAGCAATCTCACATCTCAATCCAACCCTTATCCATTCAATCTAGTAAAAATAATCTAATCACATCCTTGGTATTCTTCCCATCTTTGCTACAAGCCTTGATCCAATCATCATCATCATCATCATCATTGGGATGTATCATTCCCTATCCTTTGGTGTTTTTTTGAGATGTATCCTTCCCTCATCAACAACACTTTCATCATCATCATCAGGATGTATCCTTCCCTATCCTTGTGTTGTTCTGGGATATATTGTTCCCTCATCAACAACACTCCTAACATCATCATCAAGATGTATCTTTCCCAATCCTTGTGTTGTTTTAGGATATATCATTCTCTCATCGACAACACTCCATCCATCATTAATCAATATTGGCTTGCAACTTGACCAGGGCAACATCATATTTGTCCTTGAATCCATTTTTTCTTGTTTACTTCACATCTTCTCCTTTGATTATCTCTTCCTCCTCCCATTCCATATTTTACCCATCATTTTGCATCATTTTCCTCATTTATCTTGCATCATCTCATCTATTTTGAGAGCACACCCGTGTTATCTTAAACCCACATGTCCTCTCGAGGGGGCATTCTCAATCCCTAATCTTTATTCCCATCATTTGTCCTCCTAGTCACTCCTTTGAATAATTGGGACATCTTTCACAATCTAACCATATTCTTCCAATTTCTATGTTTTAATATTCTTTGAAATGACACTACTTTGTAACACCATCTCAAAGAGGGGAAAAATGTACACATTGAAAATTGACCACTTTCGTTTGGTTAATTTACCCCCAATTCGACTAATGTCATATCCTCTGTACATTAATTAAATAATACCCTATTATTTAATTAATATTCATTATCTCTTATCCTTTCATCCTAATTTATTTCTTCTATCATCTTTAAATCCTAGCCTAAAGTAAATAATTACCTTTAATTATTTACTCCCATCCCTTATCCCTTTTCCTCTAAATAATTAAATAAATAATCTATTTATTTAATTCCCCTCATGTCACATCCTCCATAACCTTTTTCTAATCCTGATTAATTTACATAATCATAGATTAAGGATGTGCACATTCCTAATCCTTGATTAGGGATGTGTCACATCATCCATAAAATGCAAGTGGATCATTTATACTCATTACCCACCTAATCATTCTAATCCCTCACTTATACAACTTAATCATTGATCAACTAGCCTAATAACCCTTTGGTCAATTCTCCCCATCCCCCAAGGAATTTTTAATTCCTTTTTGTCTTCCCAATGTCCTTTTGAGGAATTTTTAATTCCTCTCCCATCTCCCAAGGAATATTAAATTTATTTTCTCTTTCCCTAGGAATATTAAATTATTTTTCTCTTTCCCAAGGAATATTAAATTCCTTTTATCCTTTCCATGTACATTAAAAATGATTTTTTATTTCCTTTGGTCAACTTTGATCTCAACCCTTGACCTTCCTACCCCTTTCAATCTCCACCATCCATTCCATCTCCCTTGGCTAAATGACAACCATTTTTCCATTCCCAACCATCCTCAAGTATTCAACCATTTTCAACCACAATCTATCACATTCATCCCAATCTTTCAATCTCCATAGCCAAATCCTTACAACCATAGCCATCTTGCATCCAAATCAAGGAAAACCCAACCATTATGCTACCGAAATCATCCTAGAGCACACATATCAAGCCATCAACAATGGAAAACAACTCCATCAAGCTCAAACATGGTAAAAAATGGTTTTATTGTCATTTTAAAGTTTGAGTTTCATATTTAGCCCAATCTTGAGTGTTTTTTTTTTCTTTTATCTTCTTTCTTGATTTTATTTCTTTCTTTTTAGATGGGGTAAAAACATAACACACAAAAGGATTGTCCAAATTAGTTTGAATTGTGATTTTTTCAAGATCTCCTCCCTGATCTGCATCAAGTGGTATTAGAGCATAGGTTTGATCATTTCAAGGAAGAAATTTTGTAATTTGAAGAAGGAGAAGTTGTAAGTTGAAAGGGAAAGATGCCTCTTAAAGGTAGTGCAATACTTGATAGAAAAATAAAGTTGATAAAGGAGTCACAAGAAGCCCTTTTAGCCATATTTGCAACATTAGAGACAAAGCAAAGGAGAGGAAAGGCCAATGAAGAGAAAAGTGATCTACAGGAAGAGGGTGGAAGTGAAAATTCTCTAGGTAGAGTCCAAGATGATGAAGAGGAATTGGACCTTGATGAGAGAAGGATGGTGAAAATGATAAAGATTGTCAAAGGAGATGCTTCTGATGTGAAACTAGATTTCCAAATGTATAGTGGAAATTTGGATGCTGAAGAAGTATTGGGTTGGACTGATGCACTAGACAACTACTTTGAGTACAAGGAGGTTGTAGAAGAACAAAAGGTAAAGTTTTCTAAGACTAAGTTGAAAGGACTTGCTCTAACCTGGTGGAACAATGTGTAGGAGGAAAGAGTGAAAAAAGGAAAAACAAAAATCATTTCATGGGATAAGATGGTGTCAAAGATTAAGAGCCAATTTTTTCCAAGTGATCATGCAATACAAACTTTTAAGAAGATGCAAAACCTCAAGCAAAAGGAGAAGGATGCCATGGCCTACATTGAAGAATTTCACAAGTTAAGTATTAGAGCTGGCCATGTTGAAGATGAAAATGAAAAGATAGTAAGGTATATGAATGGATTAAGATTTCAAATTAAGGATGAATTGATTCTTGCTATTCCTAGGATAGTTGAAGAATATTTTCAATTGGTTGCTAGGGCAGAAGAGAAGCTAAAAAGAAGGCACTAAATACAAGGAAGAGGCAAAGGCAGCACTAGTAGAGGAAGAGGTTCAAGGCAGTCCTATGAAGACCAAGAAGATGCAAGTAAAAACAAAGACCAAGTTGTTGATCAAAGAGGTAGATTTAGAGGCTTTAGAGGAGGATTTGGTGGACAAGGTAGAGGTTCAAGCACATTTTTAGGGAAATTTTATCATTGTAATTAGTTTGGTCATCAAGCATGGAAGTGTCTAGAGAAACAAGCTTCTACTTCAACTAGTGGTGATAAGAGAGTTCAGTTGGTGCAAGAGGACGATTGTGAGAGTGTTAACTCTCCTAATTAGCTTGCTGCTTCAAAATTTGGAGAATCCTTAATGGTTAGAAGAAAAATCCTCAAAGCATCAATGGAGAAGGAGCCAACACAAATAAGAACACTATTAGGGACAACTTGCAAATTATGCAATGGAAAGGTATGTAAAGTTGTAATAGACTCTAGAAGTAATGATAACATGGTGTCTGTTGAAATGGTTGATAAACTTAAGTTGGAAAAGATACCTCATGAAACACCTTATAAAGTTTCTTGGTTGAATGAGAATCAATCTATTTTGGTGAATGCGCAAGCTTGGGTTGAGTTTAACATTGGTGGATATAAGGACAAAATTCTTTGTGATGTGTTGCCTATGGATGTGTGCCACTTGTTGCTAGGAAGACCATGGAAGTTTGATAGACATGCAATCTATGATGGTAGGAACAATACTTATGAGATTGAGAAAGATGGAACCTCTTTTATATTAACTTTATTGGTAGAAGATGATATAGGACAAGCTAAGCGAACTAAGGTGATAATGTTAGGCAAGAAAAAGTTTTTAAAGATAGAGGAAGAAAATAATATAGAGGTTGCAACCATTTCAAGACTTGAAGATACCAAGATAGCAAACGTGAAGAGTGATCTGATTTTGGGGAAAGATGAGATTGAGAAGGTCAAGGATGAATTGATTTTGGAAGTTCAAGATTGGATTAAAAAACATATTTCTATGATGGTAAGTGAAGTGTTTCATTCCTTGTTTGCACAAGAGGTTGATGGTCATCCAAAGGTGGGTAAATCTGAGGATTGTAAGCTTGATAAAATAAAGGTTCTAGGGGCAAAGAATCTGAGGGAAGAGATGAGGGGAAAAGAAGGAATGATTAAAGGTGAATTACAAGGATATGTGGGTAAGTTCAAGCATGCAAAAAAGGTAAGGAAGAAGATAGTTCATGGTGAATATGGAAATTGTATGTTAGCAGGTGTTGAAGTAGGTTTAGCATCACTT
Organism: Sequoia sempervirens; assembly: GCA_007258455.2. Classification (NCBI taxonomy): domain Eukaryota; kingdom Viridiplantae; phylum Streptophyta; class Pinopsida; order Cupressales; family Cupressaceae; genus Sequoia; species Sequoia sempervirens. Next base: position 825,034,613 of record VDFB02271358.1, on the reverse strand, counting down.
CCAAATGAAGAGGATGTCAGGCAACATCCATCAAGTCAGCTTACAAAGTTTGAGCAATGTCTAGCTGGAAAAAAGTTCAATAGTGCAAAGAATGAGACAAATATTCAGTACCTGATCTAGTGGAAAGGGTTACTAGATGGAATTAAATTTGTAGATCAAAGGGATGTTGTGGTCAAGCATGATTAAATACTACAATACAATCCTCAAGGGACTTGAGTTATTTTCTATCTAGGTGTATGGTGCAAGGGCACCATGTCAACTTATGTAAATATGGTATTAGGTTAATTTTTTGGTATGTTGAGTCTAAATCTCATGTAGTAAGGTCATAATAAACCATTTTCAATGTATTGAGTCACTTTGGGTTGGTTCTAGGTGAAGTTGTCAAGTTTGTGTCACTTTTGCAAATGTTGTCATGTGTAAAATGCAAAAAATGCAAAAAGTGGGAGTTGAATGGTCATTTGGTGTCAAAGGGTATTTGGAACCATTGAGTCATTTTTTTTTTATGTTTAAAAAGGCCTTGAAAACTTGGAGGCAGGGTTGGGGTGTTGTTTTGTGAAGTTGAAGCAATAATATATCACTATTTTTCCTATAAATTCTAGTAAAAACTACAACTACAGACCTTTGTACGGTTTCGTATTGAAGAATTTTGATCAAAATAACATTGATACTAGTAGATACATGAATTATATAGACTTTGGCTTTGATTTGGATTGTTTTCACCATGTTTGAAAGATTTTGGAAGCATTTTTCTAAGAACGGTCTATGAAACCCTGTTTTGAGGGGTTGAGTGCATAAAATGGACTTATAAGCCATTCCACCCAGTGAAACATGCTATAAATTGGTGAAATGGCACAATTAGGTGTATTTTTTGTGTTTAGGTGGTTGGTAGAAGTAGAGATGAGGGTTTTGAGAAAATAAGATGATACCCTAGGCTAGGAAAGTACTTGTTTTGAGCAAATTTGATGTATGAAGGTAGGGTTTTATTGAAATACTATTAGAGGATCATTATAGTGGATTAAATAAGCATGTGAACACCTATTGGGATGTGTTTGTATTTATTTTTTTCAAATTAATGTCTTGAAGTTGGTAGTTTCAATAAACCCTTGTGTGTACAAGCCTAAATAGGCTTAAACAAGGGTTTTGTGATTTGAAGACCTTGTGGTTGTTTCTATTGATAAAATTTGTGGATTCAAACCATTTGATACTTGTTAAGAACATTGGAAAGGATATTTTTGGTTGGGAGGGTGATTGGCTAGTACTTGCTTTGTAAAATAGGGCTAATTGAGCCACTTTTTAGTGTAGTAGTCAATTTTAGGAGATGAAGATCTAAAACAAGTGTATGCACAAATTAGATATGTTGAATTATGCCATAAAGGGTATCTATAATACTAGTCCTTTTGTGGTTTTGACAAGTATTTTGAAAGATATGCTCAATTTTATCTATTTAGAATGTTATAAGGCAGTTTGGGGGAATTGTGAGATAGAGATCAAATTAAGGTTTTTGAAGATTGAAGGATTTTCCAAATTAATTTGAATTATGATTGTTTGAATATCTCCTCCCTACTCTGCATCAGTTGGCTATTGTGAGGATTTCAAGACATATAGGTTATTTGATCTTGATACATGGCAGGTCTACTTTCATCCTAATGTATGGTTTGATGAGTTCTTCACATAGATGGATACTATATCCCTTGCTTCTTCATGAATTGAGGATAAATATTAATTCTTTAGGGTGTGCAACATAGATTTTTGGGAACCTAAATGCTACTCTTACACTTCTAGGGTTTTCCACCTAAAAGGAGAGAGATTTAGGTCCAAAACATCTTATGTAACACTCAAATTATGATGTATGTAATGTGATGTGATGTGAATGAACTTAAATAAATGAAATTGAATAATTAAAATGAACTAAAATGAATGCAAAAGTGTAATTTAAGCTATGTTTGAGAACACTTTGTGATATGCAAATAACTATGTAAATGAAGAAATTAAGCAGAACAAAAAGTACAGGGATGAAATAGAGTGCACTTGGGAAAAGTGTGATGATTCTAGAGTATTCTAGATGCTAATGCAATTTACTAATTTTTCACAGTGGGACTCATTCGCCCATGGTGGAGAATCAGTCCACCTACTGGTGAAAATTTGTCAGGAGCTAGTTTATGTCTATCGGGATCTAAAATCTGACAAAAATCAAGTTTCTAGTCCTAAGGTGGGACTCATTTTCCACGGGTGAAAAATCAATCCTCCCCCAAATTCCTAAAAAACTAGGAGAAAATTCTACAACACCAGATCTGGGAATGTCCACTTGTCGGGTTGCCAAAGTCAAATCTACAAAAAACAAACAAATAACTCTCTCCAAGCTTGATTTTGACTTATGTTGACTTGAAGTACCTAGTTGAAAAAAAAATCAATCTTCAACACCTAATAACTTGTCAAATCTGCAAAAAAAAAAAGACTGTAAATACACAAGAAAAATGGTGAAAATGATTAGGGTTAGTGAATAGGGGTTTGCCTTGGTCAAACCCCACTTTTGGTAATAAAACCCTTGAAAAGATAATGAAATGCAAGAGAAGCATAAAGTAATAACATGAAAATGATATCAACTCACCTAACTCTTGATAATGTAAGTCTGAAGTAATGCCAATGGCAGCTTCAAGGTGCTTGAAAAGTGCTTGATTTGATGATGTAAAAATTCTTGAGACTGCTTGAATGAGTGAAGAGATTGAGTACTTGAATGAATGAATTCATAGGAGATGTAAAATGAGGTGAAAATAATTTATTTATAAAATTCTTGTTCCTTACTATTCGTTCATACTTCATCATAGGCTGATATCAAGTGTTTTTAAATAAAATCCTAAAAGTAAATTTGAAATATTTTGAATTTGGGGCAAAGGGGGACTCATTCGCCACCCATGGCGAATGGTCCCCACCTAGGACCTAAAAACAAGTGTTGGGAATAATGTTGTTATTAATGTTATTTGTCTAGGTAACATTCAAAAATACACTTAATTAAGTCATGTGAGGGCATAAAGAGGTCAATTAAGTCATAAGAAAGGTGTAAATAGTGAAGATGTGCCTAGAAAAGCGTAAAAGCTTATTACAAGACTTTACAACACTTCAGTATAGGACTTTTTGATGAGAAAAAAAGGTGATTTTTAGGTAAATTGTATTAAATAGAGCCTAGAAGAATGTAGAAATGTCTTACAAAACTTCACAACACCTTCACAAGACACCATTCTTTGAGTTTTAGTACCTAAATCAACATGTTCAAGCCATGTGAAAACATAAAATTAAAGCAACATAGTTCCAACATCATGAAACAAGACTGAAAAGGCCATGAAAATGTCAAGGGACCATTTTTCTACAACACATTTAGGCCCCACTTTAGTGAGAGGATGAACTTAATTCAAACTCACACTAAATTATCCATGAACATCAAGAGGATGGTTCGAATGCACTCATGTTAGCAAGATGGAATACAATGATCAAGAGGGATGATCAAGCCCCTAGAATGAAGATCCCATGGAAAATAAAACATAAGAACAAAGGAACACACAAGTGTTGAGATGATTGGATGAAGCTTTGATCATCAATCCAACTAGTTGTGCAAAGAGATATAGGTCAATTTTTTGAAAAAGATAATGTGTACTCACTCTAGGGCCACAAAACTAGTTGTCAATAGGGTGAGAAATCCCAAAAAGTAAGATACATGCTCTAGTTGGTATGCACTCACAAACACAAAGGTGGCTATGGGGAAAAGTCATGTCTCTAGTTGGGCTTCCTACTCAACCATGCCAAAGTTATACCACTTGATAACTTTAACAAGGCGCCACAAAGGAAAGGTCATAAACAAAAAGGAAAGGTACCACAATCGTGCAAGTTACATTATGCAAGGTGGAAAAAATGCAAATTGTAAAGTTTCAAAAAAGTATAGGATGTTCAAATGAGTCTTGTTCAGTTTATGCAAGGTCAATCACTCAGGGAACATTGTGTCTAATATCTCCAAGAGAGGACCAATCAAAGAATAGTATATTCACAACTTAGGGGCGTAGACATCGAAAATATACAGATTCATATCGCACACTCGATCTTGATCTACTAACATCACTTCATCCTAAATTAGCCCTCTATCTAACCATTTAATCAAATAGCCTTATTTGATTAAAGTCTTCATAATTCTCCCTTTAATTAAATAAATCCCTCGATTTAATTAAATCATCATCTCTGTGTAATTAGTTACGTCATTTCATCTTCCTACCTTTATTTAATTAAATAATCCATATTATTTGATTAAATCTCAAAATTCATCTAATTAAATTAAATAAATCAAACATTTATCTAATTTAATCTAACATCACCCCTTTTGGTTAAATAAACCAAAAATATTTATTTAACTAAGTTTAAATCATTCTTTTCTCATTTTGAGTTATTTAAATCCTAAAATCTAAGTCAAAATGGTCAAATCAACTAACATCATTTAAATTAATCAAATCATGATCAATGATAATCTTAATCTATCAAATCCTCTAGATTTTGCAACTTGCACATGAAAATCAATTTAATTGATTTATAAATCATCTATTTTCATTCAAAAAGGCATCACAGATGGAATATTCCTCAAATTTGAAATCTCCCCCCAAAAGGACTTGTCCATCCAACAAAGCATTTAAAGCTCTTACATTATCTCTTACATGTCTCCCACTTGGCATTTAACTCATCTTTCATCCTCCCTAAACATTTCATCTATCAAATTCAAATTTCAAACTTGGCACATTCCCCAAATCTTGCACATCCTCCACCCATTCATAGCTTGACAAGTGGAATCATGCCATTGGATGAATGTTAGTCCCACATTGCTCTATTTTGGACATTCATCCATCTTGGCATTCTATAAATAAAGAGCTCATATCCTTATTTCATCATCCACATTCCAAGCAAAGTTACCATGCTAAAATACTTAGCAATTCTCATCCATCATTTGAGTTCATAGTTAGGTTTTTTTTGCAGATTTGGCTTGGAGTCTTCATCATTCATCATCAAAAGTGGATCAAAGTTCAACATCAAGTCTACATATCGAATCTTGCATCTTAGGGATTGAGAAAGGACCAAATTTCCACATCAAATTGGCACCAATTCCCCCATGGGATTGAGAGTTTGAATGCTTAATTAGGATTCAATCTTTATTTTGTGATTTATTTTGTGTTCTTCATCATTTTCTTCCTATTTTGAGCTATGTTAATGAATCTCATGGGGAATCCTTGTTTATGCTTGCAAAATCTAACTTAAGGTGTTTATTGTCTTTGTTTTGTAGGTACATAGATTTGGGGTTCACATTATGGTGCTAGAAGGAGGGCTGATCGACAAATTCTAACACTTTTTTTTTATTTTCACCATTTTTTTATAGTTATGTTCATAAATCCCCATTTTAGCGTCTGTGATCACTATTATAGCGCCCATAATCACTGGTATAGTGCCCGTGATCACTGTTATAGCACCCATGAACACTGTTATAGTGCTCGTGATCATTCTTTTAGCGCCCGTGATCATTCTTTTAGCTCCCTTGATCATTCTTTTAGCGCTCTTGATCATTCTTTTAGCGCTCATGATCATTCTTGTAGTGCCCATGATCACTGTTATAGCGCCCATGATCACTGTTTTAGCGCCCATGAGTCAGTTTTAAAATGACCATATCTTGGTCATACAAAGGTCTTTTTTTATGCTTTTTTTTTTTGAAATAGGGTAGAATTTCATAAGCTATCCAATGCTGTAGTTGTTTCTTAACTATTAATGAGTTAAAATGTTCAAATTTTCATCTAAAGTAAAAAAACATGATAACTTGGCTATGTTTTAAGGTGTTTTGGTAAATGATTCATCTAACCCCTATATCCTTTTTTTTTTATCTCATCTAACATTTTGATCACTTTTGTAGGTTAGGAATCGAATTCAAAAGAAAGAGGAGCATGGGGATGATATTTTGTCTAATCAAAGTGTTTTTTAACACTTAAGTGTTTGTTTAACACTTCTTCAAGAATTTGTCATCATTTTCTTTCTTTAGGACACTAGCTTTCATTTGGGTTTAAAAAGGATTCTTTTTGTTTATTTCTTGCAAAAGGATTAAAAAGAACCTTAGGATCAACAACTTACTAGATTTCGTTTATGGATTAAACAATTGAACAAATGTCTTTTCACTTGTGATTTGGTGCTCTAAAATGAACTCACACATTGCTTTGAGGATTTAAAAAGAACAAGTGTAGCTTTGTTTGTTTGTGAAGGCTTACTTAGACTAAACCCATTGGAAAAGGATGTATGCGCTTCTCTTGCGCTTTATAGAAATCTTGAGAATCAAAAGGTCTTTTCCATGACTTTGGGTTGAGATAAAGCAATCACTTCCACACTTCGATTTGGGCTTAAAATTGAAGAAACTATTGTGCGAGTGTGAGTGGGGGCTTTGTTGCGTATATTCTCTCTCCTTGTTGCCTACAAGGATTGATCGAGTTATGAATATTGTTCTTCATTTGCTTTTGTTTATCTTAGAGGGCCTGCCTTGTGGGAAAAAGTAATCACCCAAGGGAACGGCTCAACCGGTAACACTCTGAACCCGAGAGTATTTTCAGCTGGGATATATATGTGGATATTGGAAGAAATGCCAATATCACATGGTTGACTCCGACAAGATGGATCCTAAATGGGACTCTTGCCACATTGGGTTAACTCCTATGAACGGAAAGTCTGAACTAAAACCCTTGTTTTGTAGTGGCCTATTTATCCATTGAGTGAGTTTATCAAAGTGGTGCATTGGAACTTAGATTCCAAGAAGTTACTTGCCATGTCCGATCTTGGTTGAAATATAGAGGTTGGATTTCATCATACCTTTATATTTTTCCTTGGTTGCTTGTAAAATCATCTCTTCTACAAAGGGCATGAGGCAAGCCCATCAAGAAAAATGTACCCATTAAGCTAAGATGTTGCATTGCTTGTGAGTCAATTTGAAAATGCATTGCTTGCTCGAAAACAAATAAAAAACAAACACTTAACATCATCAAAATTTCAAACCCTTTTGAAGACAAATATCATTGACTCAATCCATATGTTATTGCTTTCCCGTGGGATTTACATCCTTAGAGGTTTCTAAGCATTGGATTACATCTCAATTTGTCTCCTTAAGTAAACAATAGGAAAACCCTTGCCTTAAGTTCATTAAATTTCCACATAACATATCTTGTGGGGTTTGAAGAAGTTAGGACATTGGACATTTAGTTTGAAAATCTAATCAAGAAAGTGTTTGTGGTAAAAGAAATTCACTAATCAAGATGAAATCAATTGAACCCAACACATGTGCTTGTATATCCTTTTTCTTATGGTCTTTTGAGCAAAAATTGATCTTTTGGTTTGAAAGGAAAAGCATGTTCTTCAAAACCTTGGCCTTGTAAACAAGTCCTTCTTAGGTTCATCTAGGATCAAAATCAAACACTTCATCCATCTCAAACATTTATCAAAATCCATCCCACCAAACAACTTTAGAGCTTTGAAAACATCATTTTAGACTTGGGTAAATCATCCTTAAATCAAATCAAAGTCATTTGTTTAATTAGGTGTGTGGGAATGCATCCTTTCTCATACATTTAATTAAATCAACTATCCTTTGAACAAGTTTATCCTAAAGATCACATCCAACATCTTAGGGTTTACAAGTTCATCATCCAAATCAAACCAATCAAAATCAAATCCTAAGTCTAGCATTGATCCAAAGTCCCTAAACATTCAGACATTCATATCATTTACACATTTCATCCTCCATCTCATCATTGGTCCTAAGAACCTTAGAGATCACTTTTCATAACAAGGTCAAAACATAAGAAGAACATGGAATATAAACTTGATCCATACATCTTGGGTAATCCAAATCAATTGAATCTTCAAAGCCTTACAATACCGATTGATTATCAAAACTTACACTTATACAATCCATACATGGGACCATTACCTTCAACAAATGTCAATAGAACAACAAGTGTGAGTATGCCCAAATCAAAGATTGGACCACATTTTCCGATAGGAGATTTAAATCCAAACCTAAAAATCCATCAACTGAACAATCAATGCATGAGCCTTCAAACAAACGTCATCCCACTAAATCCCTACATGCCAAAGGAGAACATACCAAGTACAAGTTTTTGAAACATGAATCGGGCAAACTTTGGGATGGACACATATGTAAATCATACAAACATGAACAATGGTCAATTTCAACCTATCATGCCAAATCAAAGCATCATCCCAAATCAGAACGTCATCCAAAATCCATTTGTCCATGATCCCATTCAAAAATGACAAGCATGCATGCCAAATCTAGTTAAACAAGAGCCAAATCAACTATATCAAGGGAGTCAAGATCAAAATCAAGAATAAATTTGGCGAGATCAAATTGCAGCACTTTCCAAAATAGTTGAGGCATTGCACCAAGGGAAATCTCCACCACCATTACTGACATCATTCCTTGGTTTAGGGCTTCCCCCTTTACCTAGCATCAATCACTCCATCCAAATCAATCCACCTAAAACCATCATGACAAATCCTCCGAATATACCATTGACATCACACCAACGGATGGTATTTAATCAAGCAACAACATTAATCCCAAATCAAAATATAGTCTCCCAAGGACCTATCACCTCGGTCATTCCAACCATAAATATCCCTTTAATCATTCCAACCACCACTATCATGCCCATCACATCTCAAACCCTCACAATCACTCCAAGCGTATCACTCATCACTACATCTAACACAATTCCAAATCCACCACCACTACCACCAAAACCAAACACAACAAGACAATATGACATTGCACTAAAAGCTCACCAAGCCTACCAAAAGGCTATCAAACAATATCTAGCCACGCAATGGGCAAGAAAAGCTCAACAAGTGCAACAAGCTTCTCAAGCTACTCAACAAACACAAGCACAAACACAAAAATTGACAACTGTTGAGAATAAGGATCAAGATCAATCCATCACTAAGCACCTTGAAGTTATGTCTACTTCATCCAATGATCAAATTGACATATGTCAAGAGTCACTTTTGAATCATGATCAAAATCCACCAATACTCGACAATGAGCCAATTCAAAAAATATCAACATCACTTGACTCTATGGTCGAAGACATTCACAATCTCTCAACTGCAATTGTCGAAAACAATGATCAAAACCTCTCCATTGAGGAGCACATTGAGGATGTATCTACACAATCCGATGATCAACTCACCATACATCAAGAGCCACTTTTTAGTGATCTATTTCAAGGAGTGTTAGGATTATTTGATCCAATTGACATAATGCACAATCAGTTCACCTATGATCATGTTGAAAATGTCTCTACATCACCTTACGAGTTAGAGGACATCTCTCAAGAATTCATTCTGAAGCAAGATCAAAGTCTTCCACTAAAGTCTATCAATGGTCCTTTCCAAGACATGTTGACCCCCTTCGACCTCATGGTTACATATACTGAAAGAGCATTGAACTCGACACTTGAGGATATTGAACCATTTACCATGTCTAATGATGACATCCAAGCACTCTTTGTGAGAAATCCATCCTTTGAAACTGATCCATGTCAAGAAATTGATCCAAAGCAAGTCAAAAGCAACTCTAAAATCATTCAAGATCAAGAATTTGTATCTTCAGGATACTACAACAATCTAATAGACACTCTCCTATCTATGCAAGACGATCATATCCATGTAGCACATACTCCTCCATCTACCCATGAGATTCTTTCTATGGATGGACACGTAGATGATCTTCATTCAGAAAAAGATTCGTTTACTCCTATTACACAAAAAGAGCAGAGTATTAATTCCTACAGTAAAATGGAGTTATCAACAATAGTATCAGATATATCACAAATGAAGACTAAGGACATCATGAATAAAGATATTGAACATTATCCACTCAAGGAAGCAAGTCAGATAGAACAGTATAATCTAGAGTTAGTAAAGCAACAAATTGAAATAAGGCCATCTACAGTGATCATTGATCAGATAATGCATTCTAAACAGGAGCTCGTAGAACAAGTAGAATCAAAGCATGGAGGTACTACTTCTACCATATTGGGGGAAACTTTATCTCAACCAAATGTCAACATAGGGAGCATGAAGAGTCCTTATGATGAAACTAGCATCAATACTACAACCAGCCACATCACGAATCTTCGTCCACCCATCACCCCATCCATAAATTGGGACCAACGTCAAAAGAAAGATTTGAATCAAAGTACGAAGAATGTTATCAACACAAAAGAAGTTGATAAGCATAATGGACATATCAAATACATATGGATACCAAAGCATACAAAGAAAGATCATCCCTATCAAACTCCATCAGTCAAAGAAACTATGGGGAAAAATAAAAAAGGGAAAAAGCATCCATCAAGGATGTCGACAAAAGCAAAATCAGGCTTTTCAAGCAATGTACAAAGTGTATCAAGCAGTTGGTCCTAATTCCATGCACACTTCCATATCATCATTGCTCAACTTCCCAAGTTTGGAGAGTCAAAGGTTCCAAATAGTCAACTGATCCATCTTTTATCCCTAAACACACTCCATCCACGCCTCCACGTATGATATCCAATTCTCACATTGACCGTGTATTGGCAACAACCCTTCATCATAAGGATTCAGAAGGAAATCTATCGCGATGTGTGCACAAAGAAAAAGTCAACTCCAGTATCAATGAAGCAGATCAAGAATCCCAAAAGTTGCATTCAAGTGCACATATCTTAGCAAAGCATCTCCTTCAGGCAGGATATCAATGGCACATCATGACAGGGGCATCTACATCAGCAACACCTTATGATTCAACATAAGCTTAAAATCTTTTAGAAAAATACAAAAAAGTCAAAAAAATATGAAAATCAAAAAAAATCAAAAAAAGTATTGAAAATAGTAAAGAGAAAAATCATCCTCCAGTGAAAACCACTATGGTGGCGCTTTGGGAAAGACCATGATGAAAACCTGGCAAACAAGTGTCATGAGTAGAATCAAGCATCCATGTAGAATCGAGCATCCATGTGCGCCAGCTTAGTTGAAAGCATCTCATCCCATCCGTAATAAGTCTAGCATCCTATCCATCTTAGCCATAATAAATACATCCATCCATGAACCATTTATCTAATCCATTCGCATATATCTACATTCATCATCTTAGTTATCTTGATCTTGATAAAATTTTGGTTCACACTTTACGCTTGCTTATGGTAAACATCTTGACATGGGTCATTTTCATTGATCCTATCCTACCTAGCTTTATCTGAGCTATGAAGCATTATCTAAATGAGCATTCTTTATCTGAACACCTTATCTTATCGCAAGATAATCCTTGGCATCCTTTGTGTGCTTACCATATCCATCCATCCATAAACCTATCCAAGCATCCACTCATGACATTCCATACATTGCTAGACATTGGGGGCAGCTAGTTGCATCTTGCTTCAAGAATAAATCTTGATTTATATCCTCCAACTTATGGCAATCCGAACATTGGCAAACATGAAATCAAATTGGTCAAAGCATTTGCAATCCAAAATCTGAATCACTAGCCCATGGCACATTTTGACGAGAAGATGTTCTTTATCAGTCTTTGTCTTTTATCGAACATCAATCCAAACAATCACTATCAGTCACATCTAATTTACAGTTCAAACATCACATCAAATCATTCAAACAACTTTTGTTCCAAATCAAGCTTCATCAATCCTGATCAATCAAATCCAATCAAGAAATCATCAGGATATCCTTGTGTTGCTTAACACTATCTTTGCATTGTTGTGCATCCTCAACAATGTTATCATCATCAATCTTGATCAATCGAATCCAATCAATCCATAATATTGGGATATCCTTCCCAATCATTGTGTTGCTTAACACTATCCTTGCATTGTTGTACATCCTCAACAATGTTATCATCATCATCAATCCTAATCCAATCCTTGCATTGTTGTGTATCCTCAACAATGTTATCATCAACAATCCATCGACCTAATTGATCAAACTTAGCTTGGTTTTTAGAAAAAATCCTAAATAGAGCACTGATATCGTCATACATATCCATATCCAAATCATCAAAATCATGCGAAAATTCAAAAAATACAAAAAATAAAATAAAAAATATCAAAAACATTGGAAATCTGAACTACGTCATCTCTGAGCTTAAACGTAGGCAAGGCTAATCTCTGATCAGCCCCTGAGACACAAAATCCAAAAACATTTGAAAAGCATCAAAATCCAAAAACATTCAAAAAAATACAAAATCCAAAAACACTTGAAAAATAAAAAATCAAAACATTTGAAAATCTCAAAAATACCAAAAATAGCCTCAAAACATTTCAAAAATCATCCATATCCCTAAATTGATCATCCATCACAACCACAACAATCAGCAAAAGCAAGCTTCAATCATAAAATCAAAAAAACAACAAATCTTTAAAACAAAATCAAACTCTTGATCATTTTCAGACATGTCAATCAACTTTATATCAATAGCCTATCAATCAACTTATCAACCCATCATCATCCTATACAATGCATGTCCTAAGATATATCATTCTGACAATGGGCATCATTTTGGATATCACCTTGGATTCTTATCCTATCAAAACACATCCCTTTGGTTGAAGGTATGAAGAACATTGGCTTGTGTGTGTACTTGATCTTTTCTTTTGGTTTATCTTATTGTGCTCATTCCAAGGACCTCTCGATGATACCCAAACGAAGGATTTAGAGAGATAGGAATGGGGCAATGATCATTATCCTTTTGTCTGTTGTGCTTGTTGGACGTTCTTGTAAAATAACTTGGCAAATACTTGCTTTGTTAGGTACGTCCTAGCAAGGTTTCCATATGTCAAGTGTGAACAAGAATACTCCTATCTGTTTGTTGAGTCAAAGTCCATCACACTGGGTGCAACGCCATCTTGGTTCTTTATACCCTGATGCATCGTGCCTACATGTGTTATCAAACATAAGGTAATTGGCCCTTTTAAAATCCCAACTCCTCAGCAAGTAATCATCATCATCATCATCATCTCATGTCTTGTTGGCATCTCTTATTTTCTTCTATCTCTTGCTTTTTGCGCTAACATGGTACCATGACAGTTAATAATAAATCATCATTAATGCATCCAAAAACCATACTACATAATGAATATCATATCATATAGAAAGCATTAATCATACCACATGCATTCATCCCCATCATTGCATAATATAGATTGGTTATTCTAAACATCTCATAAACCATGCATTTATCATCTATTTGCATAATCATTAAAGCATCATCATATCAAATCATGTGCATCCATACCATCCATACATCATTATATCATCCATTACACATAAACATCATAATCAACTTATCATCAATAATGTAACTATCATGCTACAAATCAGGATCAAGTGTGTGTAATATATCAAAATAGGCATGAGACTACCCATGGTTGATGACTATCTACATCATCAAATCTGTCTACACCAAATATTCGAGTTGAATTGATCTTGAACCTCTTTTTCGAGAGATCGACCCTCAAATCAAACCTCTTCGCTCGATCTCTCAAGGGGGCAGTATACCAGTGTAATTCTTCATTTGCTAGGGCAATAGTGGGGCATCCAAAAAAATAAAAGAAATTTCAACTTTTGATCATGGCAAGATTATTCTTTGAACCAACGCAACAAGTGCATTGCTTCAAAGAGGGGGAAAATGTAGACATCAAAAATATATAGATTGATATCGCACACTCGATCTTGATCTACTAACATCACTTCATCCTGAATTAGCCCTCTATCTAACCATTTAATCAAATAGCCTTATTTGATTAAAGTATTCATAATTCTCCCTTTAATTAAATAAATCCCTTGATTTAATTAAATCATCATCTCTATGTAATTAGTTAGGTCATTTCATCTTCCTATCTTTATTTAATTAAATAATCCATATTATTTGATTAAATCTCAAAATTCATCTAATTAAATTAAATAAATCAAACATTTATCTAATTTAATCTAACATCACCCCTTTTGGTTAAATAAATCAAAAATATTTATTTAACTAAGTCTAAATCATTTTTTTATCATTTTGAGTTATTTAACTCCTAAAATCTAAGTCAAAATGGTCAAATCAACTAACATCATTTAAATTAATCAAATCATGATCAATGATAATCTTAATCTATCAAATCCTCTATATTTTGCAACTTGCACATGAAAATCAATTTAATTGATTTATAAATCATCTATTTTCATTCAAAAAGGCATCAAAGATGGAATATTCCTCAAATTTGAAATCTCCCCCCAAAAGGACTTGTCCATCCAACAAAGCATTTAAAGCTCTTACATTGTCTCTTACATGTCTCCCACTTGGCATTTAACTCATCTTTCATCCCCCCTAAACATTTCATCTATCAAATTCAAATTTCAAACTTGGCACATTCCCCAAATCTTGCACATCCTCCACCCATTCATAGCTTGACAAGTGGCATCATGCCATTGGATGAATGTTAGTCCCACATTTCTCTATTTTGGATATTCATCCATCTTGGCATTCTATAAATAAAGAGCTCATATCCTTATTTCATCATCCACATTCCAAGCAAAGTTACCATGCTAAAATACTTAGCAATTCTCATCCATCATTTGAGTTCATAGTTAGGTTTTTTTTGCAGATTTGGCTTGGAGTCTTCATCATTCATCATCAAAAGTGGATCAAAGTTCATCATCAAGTCTACATATCGAATCTTGCATCTTAGGGATTGGGAAAGGGCCAAATTTCCACATAAATTGGCACCAATTCCCCCATGGGATTGAGAGTTTGAATGCTTAATTAGGATTCAATCTTTATTTTGTGATTTATTTTGTGTTCTTCATCATTTTCTTCCTAATTTGAGCTATGTTAATGAATCTCATGGGGAATCCTTGTTTATGCTTGCAAAATCTAACTTAAGGTGTTTATTGTCTTTGTTTTGCACGTACATAGATTTGGGGTTCACAAGGGGATGCAGTGCATTGCATCAAACCACCAAGAGGAATGCGATATGCTAAGAAAGATCACAATTATGAAGGACATCACACCCAATGTCATCCACAAAGTGACAAATGCATCACGTAAATGAAAAGGCTACACTAGGAAGCATGAATGCAAATGAAATAATGGTAATGTATGCCCCCCACTTTAAAGGAATTGCTACACATTGTTCTGTGAGAAATTACTTGAAAGTAGAGAAGAAACAAGAAAGTAAAAAGAAAAAAAGACACAAGAGACAACTTGGAAATCCCTATGCTAAGTCATTTGTTTCAAAGTTAGGTTGTGTCATGTCAAGGAAAAATGAAAAAAGAAAAGAAAGGGAGTTTCCCCCCAAAAAATAAAATACACCAAACACATAAGGTATCTATGGATTTTGGGTCAGTATGTTCATTGCTGCAATGTTTTTATGAAAGAGCTCAGAACTATCATCATTACCCAAATACACATAGAACTAGAAGAATGACACAAAGAGAGTGAAAAAGAAAGGAAAAAGAAAGTTCATTTTGAGTCAACATGGAAGAGACATTGTGGTCTCAAAACTTTGCATCATCCCCAAAAGGAAAACACAAGTGAAAAGAAACAAAATGAAAGGGAAAAAGAAAATAAAAAATATTTTGGGTCAACATGAAAGAGACATGTCAGTCTCAATGCCTTGCGTCATCCCCAAAAGGAAAACAAAAAAGGAAAAGGAAAAAGAAAGAAAGAAAAAAAGGACAATTTGGGTCAACATGGAAGAGACATAGGGTGTCTCTATGCTTTGTGTCATCCCCAAAAGGAAAAAGAAAAAAAAAGGAAAAAGAAAAAGAAAAGAAAAAAAAGGACAATTTGGGTCAACATGGAAGAGACATAGGGTGTCTCTATTTTTGTCATCCCCAAAAGGAAAACAAAAAAAAGGAAAAGGAAAAAGAAAGAAAGAAAAAAAAAGGACAATTTGGGTCAACATGGAAGAGACATAGGGTGTCTCTACACTTTGTGTCATCCCCAAAAGGAAAACACAAAACAAAGGCGAAAAAGACAAGGACCATTTGGGTCAACATGGAAGAGACATAGGGCGTCTCTACGCTTTGCGTCATCCCAAAAAGGAAAACACAAAACAAAGGCACAACAAATAGAAGAATAAGGGTAGGAATAGAAGAAGTGTACGAAGAGAGGAAATATCAAATGCACAATACGAGGGAACATGAGATGCACATGAAAAGGAAAAGAAAAAGGACAAGTAATGAAAAATGTAAGTCAACCATTAACTAAGGTATTGGTTTCTCAATCTTCGATAGACAAGCGGAAAAGGAATAACATGCTTAAGAGATAAAAATAAATGTATTACAAAGAAAAGGCTAACAACCTCTTGCCCCACATAAAGTGGAAAGGAAAGAATGAGCCGAGATGGGTGATGGGAAAGGATCATGCAATAGTGAGAATAGGAAACTCTACAACTATGGCATGACAAAGGGTTTAGATTAGTTTAAGATATAATGGGGAAATATTCGGTATCAATGAAGTGATACTTATCCAGTATGTCCTTCAATGTACAACATTCTTATGTTCAATGTCCAATAATACCATGGTATTTACAATATGGTATGTGGGAATCATCCAGGGACAAATGACCAACCTATTAGAAGGTGGTAAAAGTATAAGAACCTTGTTTTAAAGCAGTTGAAGTCTCCTTTCACATTCGGGTGGAGGATGTGTATGAAACTTTAGCTTATTCAATTTGTATGGTTGTTTGCATTTACTAGGTTCTCCTTTTTCATGAATAGGAGGAAGGGGCCCCATAGGGATCCTAACATCCTTGTCATTAGAAGGAGAGAATGGTTGCTCACGTGGAAGGAGAATGTTCAAGTTAGGAGGAGGACTCAAAACCACTATACTAGCATCCTAAATTCTCCTAGGTTGAAGAGGATTTCTATCAAGATGAGAAGGATCTTGATAGCCTAGTCCTATTGTATGTGCTTCAGTTGATTGTTGTTCAAGAAGTTGATGGATGTCATGTTCATATTTTATGTCACAACCTTGTTTACTTAAGATAGTGAATCCTTTACCATATGTCTCTTCAAGGTTAATAGGAATGTTTGTGACTGTATCCTCATAGAATGGTTGGGAGTGTGATGTTTGAGAGGAACTAGGTCCACTTGAGGGAGGAACCTTAGGTCCTATGTTAACTTCAGGATGTAAATATGCAAAGTGATCAGGAGTTGCAATAGTAGGAAGTGTTTGTGATCTCATAGAGGGGTAAAAGGTTGAATGTGCTTCTAGGTTGTTAAGGAAATCATTGTAGAGATTATTTATGCTAGCATAATCTTCTCCAATGATGTCTACATCACAAGGAGGACAATCATGGGGAGTTAAAGGAGCATGAGGTTGTTCAAGGGAATTAAATTCACAGCAAAAGGTATAGTTGGACATGTCTACCAATGATTTCAAGGAATTCCAAAATTTATTGAAATAAAATGCCATGATGCCAATGAAATAAGATGCAATAAATGAGGAAAAACAGAGAATCTATAACTAAAAATAGAATGCAGGAACAAGGAATAGGAATGTAGAAAAATGTCAAAAGAAATGCAGAAATATTGTCTAAAAAGTTTACAGGGACTGATTCGCCCTAGGTGGCGAATGAGTCCCAAGATGCAATTTTTTTTTGTGTTTTTTAGAATTTTAAGATGAATCAAATGTTCTTTAGAATGCAATTACAGATGTAGAATGTAGATTTTTAATTTTTTCAATAAATGCAAAAATGAATTCTAAATAAAGGTTGCACTAATACAAAATGAAAAGACCTAGAATGCAATAACAAATCAATGTCCTAATTGAATGCTAATGCAAGTGAAAACTAGGATGCAATATGTGAATGCAATCAGAAATGTAAAGTATTCAAAAGTCGGGTTCACCAAAATGTAACATAGAGTTTTGGGAACCTAAATGCTACTCTTACACTTCTAGGGTTTTCCACCTAAAAGGAGAGAGATTTAGGTCCAAAAATGCTTATGTAACACTCAAATTAGGATGTGTACAATGTGATTTGATGTGAATGAACTTAACTAAATGCAATTGACTGATTAAAATGAACTAAAATGAATGCAAAAGTGCAATTTAAGTTATGTTTGAAAACACATTGTGATATGCAAATAACTATGTAAATGAAGAAATTAAGCAAAATAGAAAGTACAGGGATGAAATAGAGTGCACCTAGGAAAAGTGTGATGATTTTGGAGTATTTTCGATGCTGATGAAATTTACTAATTTTTCATAGTGAGACTCATTCACCCAAGGTAGTGAATTAGTCCATCTATTGGTGAAAAACTGCCAGGAGTTGGTTTTCGTTTATTAGGATTTGAAATCTAACAAAACTCAAGTTGCTAGTCCTAAGGTGGGACTAATTTTCCACAAGTGGTGAATCAGTCCTCCCCCAAATTCTTGAAAAGTTGGGAGACAATTCTGCAACACCAGATTTGGGAATGTCCACTCATCGGGTTATCAAAGTCAAATATGCAAAAAATAGACAAATCACTCTCTCCAAGCTTGATTTTGACTTATGTTGACTTGAAGTACCTAGTTGACATAAAAATAAATCTTCAAGACCTAATAACCTGTCAAATCTACAAAAAAATATTGCAAATACACAAGAAAAAGGGGGGAAATAATTAGGGTTAGTGAATAGGGGTTTGCCTTGGTCAAACCCCACTTTTGGTAAAAAAAACCCTTGAAAAGATAATGAAATGAAAGAGAAAGATATAGTAATAACATGAAAATAATATCAACTCACCTAACTCTTGATAATGTAAGTCTGAAGTAGTGCCAATGGCAGCTTCAAGGTGCTTGAAAAGTGCTTGATTTGATGATGTAAAAATGCTTGAGATTGCTTGAATGAGTAAGGAGATTGAGTACTTGAATGAATGAATTTAGAGGAGATGTAAAATGAGGTGAAAATAACTTATTTATACAATTCTTGTGCCTTACTATCCGTTCATACCTCATCACAGGCCAACATCAAGTGTTTTTAAATAAAATCATGAAAGGAAATTTGAAATATTTTGAATTTGGGGCCAAGGGGGACTCATTCGCCACCCATGGTGAATGGATCCCACCTAGGACCTAAAAACAAGTGTCGGGAATAATGTTGTATTTAATGTTATTTGTTGGGGTAACATTCAAAAATACACTTAGTTACGTCATGTGAGGGCATAAAGAGGTCAATTAAGTCATAAGAAAGGTGTAAATAGTGAAGATGTGCCTAGAAAAGCATGAAAGATTTTTACAAGACTTTACAACACTTCAATATAGGACTTTTTGATGAGAAAAAAGGTGGTTTTTAGGTAAATTGTATTAAATAGAGTCTAGAAGAATGTAGAAATTTCTTACAACACTTCACAACACCTTCACAAGATGTCGTTCTTAGAGTTTTAGTACCTAAATAAGCATGTTCAAGCCATGTTACAACATATAATCAAAGTAGCATAGTTTAAACACCATGAAACAAGACTGAAAAGGCCATGAAAATTTCAAGGGACCATTTTTCTATGGCACGGGGTGATACAAATGATGGTCTTGATCCACCTCCTCCATATCTGTAGAATTTTCCATGATAGGAATGTATGACTCTTGAGGAGGTTAGACCTCTTGTTAGTGATCCCATAGATACTCATCACACTCATTCTTGGTTTTAAACAATTATTCTTTTGATTCATGCCATTTAAGATGATCCTTGATTTTTTTTAGATGTTCCACGTATTCCTAAGTGGGATAGTGTTATGGCTAAGAAGTATTCCTCTTTGATAAAGAAACATACTTGGGATCTTGTTCCTCTTCATAAGTGAATAAATTTTATTTGTTTCATGTGGGAGTATTGTACAAAATATGCAATAGATGGTTCTATTGAAAAGTACAAGGCATGTCTTATTGCTAAGGGGTTTTCATAGGTTGAAGGAGTTGACTATTTGAAGAAATTTTCTCCTGTTACCAAGAACTAACTCTCTTTGACTTGTACTCTCTCTAGATTCTTCTTAGGTATTGTTAATAATTCAAATGAATTTAAAGAGTTCTTTCTTTCATGGTGATCTTCATGAGGAGATCTACATGGAGTGGCCTAGTTTTTTTCAAGGCTCTTCATTTATTTGCAAGCTTCACTATTCATTGTATGATCTCAAATAGGCATGTCAAGCTTGGTATGAGAAGACGGATAGCTTCTTGCTTGCTTATGGTTTCACACATTGTCATTATAATCGTACAATGCATGCTTAGAGACATTGGGATGATCTTCTAATCTATGATTTTTATATTGGGGAATATTTTCCAATTGACTAATTGTTCAAATTGAGAATTCAAAATTTGGCTAATAGTATAAGTTGTAAGGTGACTTGAATTGAAAAATTTTTACAAATTTTTATTTTAGTCATTGGTTAAATCACTAGAATTTTTATTTTATTAAAATTGTAAAATAAAAAATTCACCACAATATTCAATATCTAACTAGATCATAATTGCCTAAATTTTATAAGTTATAGTAGAAAATAAAATTGATTTTCCAATAATATTATATATTTTTTGGTTACTTTAGGGCCAGATTGTCAAATTTTAATAACTCCTATTGATATTTTATTTATAATCTAATTGTTGGTGTTGTATTTCAGGGGTTAAAATTCATCCAGAGAGCTCTAATTCCCATTTAGCTTGAAATTATATTTGGGTCAGTGAAAATTTATAATCTAATGGTTGGGGTTAAATTCTATGTGCCAAAATGTACCCATAGAGATTCAATGCCTATGGGGCTTGAAACTACATTTAGGCCCCATGGACATTGGATCTCTATGAGTATATTTTGGCCCACGAAATAGAACCCAAAAAATTAGATTATAAATAAAACCAATGGTGGTGAAAAATAATTTAGGGCTGATTTAAAATATTCAATGTTTGATTTAAAATATTAAGGAATTAAGGAATTATAGATATGAGCACTACACCTTAAACTAGTTAATCACTACCACCCTCAAGCCACTACTTTTTGATAGGAACTTAGTTTTTTTTTTTTAAAGGAAGGATTCACCATCAGTGATTTTTTTAGTGGCTAATATTCACCAATTGGCTAATAGTTGAAATTTGGGAATCCAAAATTGGCTAATAGTTTGAGCTACAATGTGACTTGAATCACCATATTTTATTAAAAAATTTAACTCAATCGCCACAATATTCAATACATGATTAAACATATTCACCTAAATTTTATAAATTGTCGTAGAAATCTATATTAATTCACCAATAGTATATACCATAGTTATTAGTTGCTTTAGGATCATATTTATAATCTTTAGTTTCCATCATTGATTTATAATATATCTAATGGACCTTGTTGTATCCCATGAGGTAAAATGTGGCCATGATCTATAATGCTTATTGGACCCACAATTTTGGGTCTCATGAGCATTATAGATTGTGGGTAAATTTTACCTGATAGAGTATAACGAGGGTTGTTAGATCAATGATCTAAAATAAATTTTGAGCCCCATGAGAATTACAGATCATGGGTACATTTTACCTTGAAGATTACAATGAGGGAAATTATATTATATTTTAAAACAATGGTGGAAAGTAAATATATAGTCTACCCCTTTAACCCATCAATAATTTCCACCCTCGGACCCTACTTTTCCATGAGAATTATTTTTATATTGGATAGATTCGCCATCGTAATTAATGCATTTTCCTATTATTTTTCAAGATTTACCAAAATTTTCTACAAAATTTTAGTGATGTAAAAAAAATTGACAATAAAATTAATAGTTTTTGAAAAAAAGGAAAGATTCATCAATAGAAATTAATATTTTTTCCTAAAAAAATGAAAAATTCACCCGAATTTTATATATATATTTTAGGGGGATTTCTTAAATTTATCACTATTCACCATGGTAATTAATGCATTTGCCTAATTTTTGTCAAGATTCACCAAGAAAATTTTCTAATTAAAATTAGTATTTTTTTTTAGAAAAATAAAAAGATTTTCCAATAGAAATTAATTTATTTTCTAAAAAAGTGAAAGATTCACTGGGATTTTATATCTTTTTTCAGGGGGGCTTCTTAAATTTATCACTACTTCTGATTCTTGTGTTATATGTGGATGATTTGATTCTCACAAGGAGTTCCACTTCCATGATCTAGAGTACTCAACAATCATTGATAAATTTTTTTATATGACCAATCTTGGAATTCTACATTACTTCCTTGGACTTTATGTTCACTAAAATTTTGAGAGGATCTTCATTTTTTGATAGCACTATGCTTTATATTTTCTTCAAAATTTTGGTATGACTGATTGCAAGCCTTCTTCCACACCTTTTCAATCAAATGTTGTAATATCTACCAATTTTAATACTCTTATAGTTGATACTACTTTGTATCGATTGTTTGTCAGTAGTATATTGTACTTGACACATAGTTAGCCGATAGGCTATTTGTGTCAACTTTGCTTAGAATTTTCATCAGCCTCGCCATTTTTTGACTTTTCTGACACCAGGGAAACTTGGCAGATGGGTTATAGTTTGGTCAGAATCTTCGTCAGCCCTGCTGGTTTAAGCTGTTGAACTTGGGTCTTCGTTGTTGTGTAAAAGGTGGTAGGCATTTGGCATGATGATAGAGGAGTCCGACGAAATGCCAGAAGTGTAGAGGAGGCCAAAAAAATGTCATTAGCACTAATTGTTGTATGGTTTCCGTGTAGTGGTAATGGTGAAAGTAACATCTATTTTAAAGTCCTCAGAAAACAAAATGAATGTATGTGCAATTATCGATAACGTATTGTGCAGTGTCATTCTAAGGGTTTATATTGTTGTTGAAGGTAGTTGTGAGTGTGAAGGGAAAGCTTCTGTGAAGGTGCAAGTGTGTTGAATGGCTATGCAATTTTTGTGAAGGTGGTTGAAGGTTATCTTGTGTTTTTTTTCATGCGTCAATGGTTCGAAAAGGTGTGGGTTGTGATAATTTTGTGGTGTTCTTTTGTAGGTTGTGGAGAAAGAATGAAGGAAAGAGGAAGCAAGAAGGAAGGGGTGTTATTAAAGGAAGCAGGAAGAGGTGCATCTCATCTGGGTTATTCTTGAAAGAAATATTGTTTCATTGTGTCGATTGTTGTTGGAAAGACCATATAGTTTTGTGGGTTTTGGCATGTCAATGACTATTGGTTATATATTGTTTCATTTATGGCTTCGGTTTTGTGTGAATGGTTGGAAAATAGTTAATCTATTGTGTTTTTGGTGAATCTTGAAATCGAGAGTTCTTGTGTTTTGTGGGTTTTCACATGTGGGTGAGTGTTGGCAGTATTGTTTAATTTATGGCTTCTGTTTTGTGTGAATGGCTAGAAAATAGTTAATTTGTTGTGTTTTTGGTGAATTTCCCTATCTGGGTTACCATTGAAACCAATATTGATTCATTTAGGGTTCACAGTTTCATGGTGAAGGTTTTGAGTTGGTCTGTTACTAGGAGCTTTTTTTGTTTTGTGGGTTTTGTATGTGAGCCACTATTGGAATTTTGTTTTTGTGTGTGATGGTTTCAACCCAATGAAATAGTTAATGTTATATAGGTTGTGTTTTTCTATGGTATATTGTTGCATTTTTTATAGGGTTTTGTTGGAAAAAGAGTATATAGTTTGTTCACATCGATATTGTTTGATTTATGGTTCAACTTTTGCGCACATGTTTTTTGTATGGATTTGTCACTGTGATTTTTAGTGTTATGTTCGTTTGGTCATCTGGGTGACTGTGGGTAACAATATTGTTTCCTTCATGTCTTTTGTTTTGTGGCGATGGGTGGAATGCAGTAAACTGGTTAATGTTATGTACTCCATGTTGTTTTGTATAAGGTATTGTTCACTATTTTTGTCTGCGTTAGGCTATATTGTTCCATTTATGGCTTCCATTTATCATTAGTTTTAGTACGATCATTTCCAGTACATGCAAACCATACAACAATTAATGTTGATATGATCCAGCGTTTAATTTCTACAACCTTCTCTATCCACGCAGCCCAAAAAATGCGGCCCTATTCCCAAGGCACCAAACAACTACCTCTGCCACCTTTTTCACAATATTTGGAAGGCCCAAAAATTGGGAAGCCGAGCAAAATTCCGACCAAATTTATAAGCTATCTGCCACTATATCTGTATATATATATATGTGTGTGTGTGTGTGTGTGTGTGTATATGTATGTGTGTGTCTGTGTGTGTATATATATATATATCGGCAAGCCTGACAAAAATCTCGACTAAACTATAACCCATCTGCCAAGTCTACCCCGACGCTAAAAAAGAGGAAAAATGGTGAGGCTGACGAAAATTCCAAGCAAAGTTGACACAAGTATAGCCTAATCTAGAGAACAATAATCAATCAATAATACCTAATGTAACCAAACATAGAATGGACAACATTAATTATTTTATTTTATTCCAACCATAGCCAGATAACGAAAGCCATAAATCAAACAACGTTGGTTTCAACAACCACCCAGATGCAGACAACCACAATATAGCCCAAGCTATACAATAAGAATCGACCAAAGCTCCATAACCTTAACATTTTTAATCTTACATATATATATTGATAATCAACAATTCTAAGCAAAGTTGACACAAGTATAGCCTAAGCTAGAGAATAGTAATCAATAATACCTAATGTAACCAAAAATAGAATGGACAACATTAATTATTTTATTATGTTCCAACCATAACCAGATAAAGAAAGCCATAAATCAAACAATGTTGGTTTCAACAGCCACCTAGATGGAGAAAGCCACACTATAGCATGAGCTACACTATAAGAATCGACCAAAACTCCATAACCTTAACAATTTTAATCTTACACACACACACACACACACATATATATATATATATATATATATATATATATATATATATATATATATATATATATATATATATATATATATATATATATATATATATATATATATATATATATATATATATATATATATATATATTGATATTAAAATATATCCTATATAGCCTAAGGGTGGAATAATAATCAATAATACCTAATGTAACCAAACATAGAATCAACAACATTAATTCTTCTATTTTGTTCCAACCATAGGCAAAAAATGAAAGGCATAAATGAAACATTACTTTCAACAGCCACCTACAAGGAGTAAGCCACAATATAGCTTTAGTTATACAATAATAATTGACAAGAACTCCATAGCCTCTACAATTTTATCCTATTGCAAACATAGCCACAAAGCGCAAATATCAAACACAAACCGTATAAGAATATATATGTGTGTGTATATATATGTATATATAGATATATATGTATATATATGTATATATGTATATATGTATATGTTTATATATAGTTATATATGTGTATATATATGTGTGTGTATATGTATATTTATCCCTTTTTCCACCATATCAACTAAATGCAAGCCATAGAGAGAGACCCAATGGAAATTGAAATATATATAAATATATGTATATATGTACACATATATGTAATTATTTTATTTTGTTCCAACCATAACCAGATGTTGGTTTCAATAGCCACCTAGATGTAGAAAGCCACAATATAGCATGAGCTACACAATAAGAATTGACCAAAACTCCATAGCTTTAACAATTTTAATCTTACATATATATATATATATATATATTGATATTAAAATATATCCTATATAGCCTAAGGGAGAGAAAAATAATCAATAATACCTAATGTAACCAAACATAGAATAAATAACATTAATTATTTTATTTTGTTCCAACCATAAGCAGAAAATAAAAAGGCATAAATGAAACAACATTACTTTCAACGGCCACCCGGAAGGAGTAAGACACAATATAACCTAAGATATACAATAACAATCAACAAAAACTCCATAGCCTCTACAATTTTATCCTGTTGCAAACATAGCTACAAAGCACAAATATCAAACACAAACCATACAAGAATATATATGTATATATATGTGTGTATATATAGATATATATATGTGGGTATGTGTAGGATCATGATAGGTGAAAAAGTGGCAATATGATGGGTATGTGTAGGGTATGTGGCTGACGACTTTTTTTACCCAAAATTGATGAAAAGAAAAGGGTTTTTAAAGGAGATTATCAAATTTTCACCAATATAAACTATGCTTTACTTTGAATTTAATAAATAATTATTATTCATTTTCTATTTGAATTACGACTAAAGTCCTGATTGATAGGTTTATTGAAAATCATCTATAGCTTTCAAATGCTATCACATTTTTTAAATCCGAAATATCCATCACATTCTATGCTTTGCATAATATAGGATTAAAAAAAAAAAATGAATTTCATGAAGTTTTGAACAAGTTAAGGTGGTCAAACATACAAGTTTTTATATATTTAAAGTTGTAATAAAAATTCATTATTAATTATTTACTTGGAAAAAATTACAAAAAAAATATGCATCACATTGGGACATGAGTCCTCTACTTATATCTAAAATCTTATAAAAAAGTATTATCATTTTATTGTGGTTAGGGTGGTCAGACAAACACCTACTTCTTATTTTTTCCTTGAAATTTAAGTACTACTACATTGAAATTTCATATTTTCACCAAATAGATTTTTTTTAAAAATAAACCTAGTAATTCAAAAACTACATTACATTCAATTTTCTACAGATTATATTCTTACATATTTTTCAAATAATATAGATAACTTATTCAAAAAATTTATGTCAAGTTGTCTAACTCTGATTTTTCTGAATTTTTTGCCACTTAAGGGCATATTTTTTCCATGATGATCCTGCACATACCCATGTATATAAGTATATATGTATATGTGTATATATGTATATGTGTATATGTGTATATATATGTGTGTGTATATGTATATATATCCCTTTTGCCACCATATCAACTAAATGCAATCCATAGAGAGAGACCCACAGGAAATTGAAATATATATAATATATGTATATATGTACACATATGTATAATTATTTTATTTTGTTCTAACCATAATGAGAAAACGAAAGCCATAAATTAAATAGCAATGGTTTCAATAGCCACCCAGATGCAAAAAGCCACAATATATCCCGAGCTATATAATAAGAATCGACCAAAACTCCATAACGTTAACAATTTTAATGTTACATATATATATATATTGATATTAAAATATACCATATATAGCCTAAGGCAGAGAATAGTAATCAATCATACCTAGTGTAACCAGACATAGAATCAACAACATTAATTATTTTATTGTGTTCCAACCATAACCAAAAAATGAAAGTCATAAATCAAACAACATTACTTTCAACAACCACCCACATGCAACAATCCACAATATAACCTGGGCTATACAATAACGATCGACAAAAACTCCACAACCTCTACAATTTTATTTTGTTGCAAACACACCCACAAAGCGGAAACATCAAACACAAACCCTATGAAAATATATATGTATATATGTGTATATATATGTATATATGTATATATGTATATGTGTATATGTGTATATATATGTATATGTGTATGTATATATATGTGTGTGTATATATATGTATATATATCCCTTTTCCCACCATATCAACTAAATGCAAGCCATAAAGAGAGACCCATGGGAAATTGAAATATATATAAATGTATGTAAATATGTACACATATATATATGTATATATACGTGTATATATATATGTGTGTGTGTTATTAAAATACACCCACTATAGCATAAAGTAGAGAACAATAATTAATAATACCTAGTGTAACCAAACATTGAATCAACAACATTAATTATTTTATTCTATTCCAAAAATGAAATGATATACCCTAAGGCACAACATTAACTATATTTCCTCCTGTTCTAGCCAAAGCCACAAAGTGGAAGCCATATATTAAGCAAAAATTGAATGAACAAAATTAATTATTCTATTCTATTCCAAAAATTGAAATTATATAGCGTGAGGCAGAGCATAAATTAAACAATATTGGTATCAAGAGTGATTCAGATGTAGAAATGATTTATATGTATATACATATGTGTGTATATATATATGTATATGTGTGTGTGTATATATATATATATTTATAGGTATTAGCCACAAAACGGAAGTGATAAATTAAACAATATTGGTATCAAGAGCGAGTCAGATGTAGAAATGATTTATATATATATATATATATATATATATATATATATATATATATATATATATATATATATATATATGTACAAATATATATATATGTGTGTGTGTGTGTGTGTGTGTGTTTGTGTGTGTGTGTGTATATGTATATATGTATTGATGAGGGTGCTAACCCGAGACACAAAATAACACTTACAAAATAGAGAATAATATTTTATTCAAAAATATAGAATTCTTACATGCAAAGGATCTCAAATCCTCGAGCTCAACAATACATGCAAATTACAAAAACTATAGAAATTCCCCTTTTCGCAGTATATGATCTTTTCCCCAAAAATTAGAAAACTAGCCCATAAATAGCCCCTTTTCGATTTGGAGCCAAAAAAAAAATTCGAGTTATGAGTTTTGGTGGCTTGGCACCAAAAAATTCAATTTGAAATTCAAAAATTAAGTCTTAATTTGAAAATTGGCAATTTTCCAAAAATCCTCCAACTTTTGGAAGCCATAACTTTTGATCCAGGACTCCGTTTTTTGAACTATTTGAACAGTTGGAAAGTTATTGAAGCGAAGAATGCACTAAGAACCCACTCTGCTAGTTCAGATGATTTATAGGCCCATACGAGACTATTTAGTGCCTCAAACTAGACTTGGAAGGTTTTTCAAGGCAAAAAGCAGAAATTGAAACTTGAATAACTTTCAAACCATGAATGATCTTGACCTAATTCTTTCAAAAAAGTGCTTGTTTTTCCATCTTGAACCTTCTCATAAATTTTTTTCTTCCCACACCTTCAAATTCACCTGCTAAAAAAAGAAGTTGAGCAAAAAAAGCAAAAAAATAGTTTTGAAAGTTGGGAACTCTTATTCAATGAAAAGGGTATCTAGAAATGCAAAAACATCTACAAAAATATTAAAAAAAAAGGGAACCTAAATGGAAAGCATATTCTGGGTGATGTAAGATTGCCCTCACACCACTAGATGTTTCTGCATCAGACACCCAGGGTAATTTGAGAAGTGACCCTATCACGTCTCAGATGGTTGAGAAAAACCCAAATGGTCAACCTTTTCCTTAGACAACCAAGATGAATCTTCCATAGGACTTCCTCTCCACTTCACCAAGTATTCTTCATACTACTTATTTCTGGTACTCCTTCTCATAAGGCTATCCAGGATTTCTTCAATCTCCTCCTTTGAAGTAGGTGTTTGAATTCCACATTGTTCCATTGTTGGTACTTCCTCTGTGCCACCTTCATGATACTCTGTCAAATCTGAAATATTGAACATAGGGGAAATGTTGACTCCATCTGACAACTCTACCTCATATGCATTCCCTGAATCATGCCTCTTCAAAATTTTACAGAGACTGAACTTCTTCATCTTCAATTTGTTATAGGTTTCCACTAGAAATATTTATTTCCTCAAGTGGACCATCATTTCATCACCAATCTGAAACTCCTTATACCTCCTCTTTTGATCTACCTTAGCCTTATACTGCATATTCATCTTGTTAATATTTTCTCTTACCTCCTCATGTATATTCTTGATGTGCTTTTCAAAGTCTTCAGCTTTGGCACTTGAATTCTTCTCTTGGTCCATCTTTCTCAATTTTGGAGTAGTCTTGGGACTGCCTCCATATACAATCTAGAATGGTGATCTACCAGTGCTTCTATTGACAGAATTGTTGTAAGAAAATTCTACTTGGGGTAAGATCAAGTCCCATCCCTTGGGTTTATCTCCTACCAAGCATCTCAGTAGGTTACCCAAAATTTTGTGCACAACCTCACTTTTCCCATCAGTTTGTGGATGGTGTGTAGAACTGAACTTCAACTCTATTTTCAACTTCTTCCACAAGGTCCTCCAAAAGTATCCAAAAAAATTTGTGTCACGATTTGAGACTATACTCTTTGGTAGACCATGTAGCCTCACCACCTTTCTAAAGAAAAATTCAGCAATGTGGACTACATCATGGGTCTTTGGGCATGTGATGAAATGTGCCATCTTTGAAAACCTATCAACTACCACAAATACTAAATCATTCCCTCTTTGTGTCCTTGGAAAACCAAGAATAAAGTCCATACTTATATCATCCCATGACCTCTCTAGTACAGGTAAGGGCTGATACAACCCTGTATTCTGGCTCACTCCTTTAGCCATCTGGCATACCCTGCAACTTTGCAAAAACTTCTTCACATCCTATGATAACTAAGGCCAATAATAATGCTCACTGATAATGGAAATGGTATTATCCTGACCAAAATGTCCTACCATTCCTCCACTATGCTTCTCCTTTATCAGGTTCTCCCTCATGGAACTCCTCATAATACAAAATTGGCTTCCCTTAAACAACACACCATCCTGGATTATGAAACCCAACCGCTTTGTCCTATCAACTGTAATAGGATCCTTGCAAGCTTTCCAAGCCTCTGCAAAATTAGTATCTTCAGGATACAATGTATTGAGTTCACTGAACCCAACCACTTCAATTTGCATCTTTGTGAACAATGTTTGCCTCCTACTTAAGGCATATGCAACCCTATTCGACTTCCCACTCCTATGCTTTAAAACAAAGTTATAACTCTGCAAAAATTCTACCCATTTCATATGCCTCTGAAATAATTTTCCCTAACTACTCAGGTATTGTAATGCTTGATGATTAGTATACAAAAAAAATTCCTTTGGCAACATATAATGTCTTCATTTCTTTAATGCTTGCACTATTGTATAAAATTCTTGATCATATATAGAGTACTTTCTCTTTGCATCATTTCATTTTTCACTAAAATAGGAAATGGGCTTACCTTCTTTGCTCAACACTGCTCCAATGACACAACCACTAGCATCACAATCCACCTGAAACACCTTATTGAAATTTGAGAGGGTTGAAACCAGTTTCTCTATCACCTTCTACTTCAACAAATCAAAACTCTTCACTACTCTAGTGCTCCACTTGAACTCTTTTCTACCCCCTCTCATTGTTTCAGTCAGGGGTGCACAAATACTACTAAAGTTTCTAATGAAATTTCTATAAAAATTGGCCAAACCATGGAAATATCTCACCTCAGTAGCAATTCTTGGGGTAGGCCATTCCAGAATTGCCTTCACCTTCTCTGGGTCCATTTTCAGACCCTCTGTCGAGACAACAAACCCCAAGTACACTAACTCCTTTTTAACGAAACTACACTTTTTTAAATTTATCAATAGTTTCTCCTCTCTCAACTTCTCAAAAACCCTAAGAATGTGCATTAAATGCTCATCCAAGGTCTTACTAAAAATCAAAATATCATCTAGATACGCAATGACAAAACTTCCTAGAAACTCTTTTAGTACCTCATTCATGAGGCACATGAATGTGCTTGGTGCATTGGTTAGCCCAAAAGGCATGACCAACCACTCATACAGGCTCTCCTTGGTCTTGAAGACAATCTTCCATTCATCACCCTCTCAAATCTGGATCTAGTGATATCCACTCTTTAGATTGATCTTTGTGAAGTACGGAGCTCCACTCAAACAGTCCATCAGGTCATCCATCCTTGGCAAGGGAAATTTGTACTTGATTGTTATCTTGTTTATGGCCTGGGAGTCTGTACACATCCTCCACTCCCCATCCTTCTTCAGTTCTAGTACTATAGGTACTGCACATGGGCTCAGACTCTCTCAAATCAAACCCTTTCTTAACAACTCCTGAACTTGTCTATTCAACTCCTCATTTTTTGCAAGAGTCATTTTGTGAGCTGCCTTATTCAGAAAACTGGCTCCAGGGATCAAGTCAATCTGATGACTGATCTTCCTCATTGGTGGTAAAACCTCAAGTACATTATCAAAAACAATATCATAAAACTCATTCAATAACCCATAAACTTCTACTAGCACCTTCTCACTATCTTCCTTATCCATTCTAGGAATCAATGCATAACACATACACTCATCCTTCATTCCTTCTAAAAATTTCCTTCCATCAACAAAAAAAATTCTAGCACTACTGCATACCTTTTCTTTGGCCTTCTTTAGGGGTTTCAACTTATAGCATACTCCATCCTTCATTAGGGAATAAGTATTTGCATGACCATCAGGTACAAATCATCTCTCAAACTTCCACGACCTCCCCAACAACATGTGACATGCATCCATGGGGATGATATCATAAAGTACCTCATCATGAGAGCTTTCGATCTTGAACTTTACCAGGCACTGCTCATTGACCAAAACTTTGTGATCTTTCTACAACCAGGAAATCTGATACATATGTGGATTCCTTTCCCTCTTCAGCTTCAACTTCATAACCATTTCTTCTGACACCAGATTATCGGTGGTCCCACTATCAATAATGACATCACAACATTTGTATTCACACTTGCACCTTGTGCGAAATAGATTCTTCCTTTGTTTTGGCTCCTTCTCTTCAGTCACCAGGGCTCTTCTAACCACTAGGGCTTCTCCCCTTTCAACATCATATGAATGCTTAGATTGAGCCTCCTCATCTGCATGTGCAACCCTTCCACAACCTTTCAGCCTTTTGTTTTTCCTTCCTTGGTGTTGTGGACATTCAGAGGCTCGATGCCCTTCTTCACCATAATGGAAACAAGTTCCTTTGAAACAACCTCTTCCAAGTCCTTGTCCAAATCTTCCTCGTCCTCTACCTCTTTGATCACCACTGTTTTGATCATGATGGTGGTAGAATTTATCATTCTTTTGGCTTCAACTGGTACCCACATCTTCATTTTTCCTTTCATCCTCATTTTGGCTTCTAGAAGATCTTCCACTACCCCTTCCACTTTGACCTCCTCATCCTTTCTGCTTGCTGTCAAATATTTTGTTTAGTTTCTCCTCAACTTTCAGAGAAAACTGGTATGCATCCTCAATGGTGGTCATTCTGACCAGGCTTAGCTCCTCTTGAATGCTCGGTCATAACCCATTAAGATAACAGGATACCTTCTCCTTGTTGGCCTCTGCATGGCCTGTTTTGATGATCATCTTTCAAAAATCTTCTATGTATTCTTTCATAGATCTACTTCCTTGCTTCAACCCTTGCAATTTCTTCAACAGATCTAACTCGTAGTCCACTGGTATGAACTGCTTCTTCAGTTTCTCCACCATGTGATCCCAATTGCTGATCTTTTCTTTTCCTCTTCAATTTCTCTCCAACTAGACCTCTTTACACCAAATATTTGTGTGTCCCTTCAGCTTTATTTTTGAACACTTAACCCAATTTGGGTCCTCTACTTCTTCATACTCAAAATACTCTTCTAGCTCATTGATACAGTCGATCAAATCTTTTGGGTTCAGACTTTCGGAATAACTGGGAACTTCTATTCTGGGTCTTTTTCCAATCTTCAAAATGGCCCTTATCAATCGAATGTGATCTTGATCAATTTCTTTGTCTTCCTCTTCTACTTCTGAATCACCCACCTATTCTTCATCCTTGGTTTCTCCTCTCCTTCCCGGGTTTAACCCTCTTCTCATTTGTTCCTGCAATGCATCATTTTTTCTCTGGAGGGCTTGAAAACCCTCGGTTGCCAATGGATCTCTTCCACCAACATTTTTGCCACCTCTTCCACCTCTAGCACCACCATGCCTACTAGGCATCACTCTTGGAGACATCTTGAATATCTTTAACCCACAACCATAGTCCTGGCATGAACTACCTCACGATCGGCTATTTGTCCACACGCTCAAGAAAACTCACTTTGATACCACCTGACGAGGATGCTAACCCAAGACACAGAATAAAACTTACAAAATAGAGAATAATATTTTATTCAAAAATATAGAATTCTTACATGTAGAGGATCTCAAATGCTTGAGCTCTACAATACATGCAAATTACAAAAACTACAGAAATTCCCCTTTTCACAGTATACGATCTTTTTGCCAAAAAGGCTCCCCAAAAATTAGAAAACTAGCCCATAAATAGCCCCTTTTTAGTTTGGAGCCAAAAAAAACATTTGAGTTATGAGTTTTGGTGGTCTAGTACCAAAAATTACAATTTGAAATTCAAAAATTGAGTCCTAATTAAAAAATTGGCAATTTTCCAAAAATCGGCCAACTTTTGAAAGCCATAAATTTTGATCCAGGACTCTATTTTTTGAATTGTTTGAACTGTTGGAAAGGTATTAGAGTGAAGAATGTGCTAAGAACCCGCTCTGCTGATTTTGATGATTTTTGGGCCCATATGGGACTGTTTAGTGCCTCAAACTGGACTCAGAAGGTTTTTCAGTGCAAAAAGTAGAAATTGAAACTTGAATAACTTTCAAACCGTGAATGATCTTGACCTAATTCTTTCGCCAAAGTGCTTATTTTCCATTCTAAACCTTCCCATAAATTTTTGTCTTCCCATGCCTTCAAATTCACACTTGCTAAAAATAGTAGTTGAGCAGAAAAGACAGAAAAGCAATTCTGAAAGTTGGGAACTCTTATTCGATGAAAAGGGTATCCAGAAATGCAAAAACATCTACAAAAATATAACAAAAGGAACCTAAATGGAAAGCATATTTTTGGATGATGCAAGATTTCCCTCACACCACTAGATGCTCCTGCATCATGTATATATGTATATGTGTATATATATGTATATATATGTATGTATATATATGTGTGTGTATATACATATGTATATATGGCTATTTGTGTCAACTTTGCTCATATTTTTTGTCAGCCTCGCTGTTTTTTGACTTTTTGGTACTGAGGAAAACTTGGTGGATGGGTTATAGTTTGGTGTGTTATGTTCCAACCATAAGTAGAAAATGAAAGGCATAAATGAAACAACATTACTTTCAACGGCCACCCACATGGAGTAAGCCACAATATAGCCTGGGCTATACTATAACAATCAACAAAAACTCCATAGCCTCTACAATTTTATCCCATTGCAAACATAACCACAAAGTGCAAATATCAAACACAAACTGTACAAGAATATATATGTGTATATATATGTATATGTGTATATGTGTATATATATGTATATATGTGTATATATATATGTGTGTGTGTATGTATATATCCCTTTTGCCACCATATCAACTAAATGCAAGCCATAGAGAGAGACCCATGAGAAATTGAAATATATATAAATATGTGTATATATGTACACATATATACAATAAAAATTGACAAAAATTCCACAACATCTACAATTTTATTCTGTTGCAAACACACCCACAAAGTGCAAACATCAAACACAAACCCTACGAAAATATATATGTATATACATATATGTGTGTATATATGTGTATATATATGTATATATGTATATATGTATATGTGTATATGTGTATATATGTATATGTGTATATATGTATATATGTGTGTGTGTGTATATATATATATGTATCCCTTTTCCCACCATATCAACTAAATGCAAGCCATAAAGACAGAGCCATGGGAAATTGAAATATATATAAATGTATGTATATATGTACACATATATACATATATATATATATACACATATATTTTGATATTAAAATACACCCACTATAGCCTAAAGCAGAGAACAATAATTAATAATACCTAATGTAACTAAACATTGAATCAACAACATTAATTGTTTTATTATGTTCCAAAAATGAAACGAT
>VDFB02271358.1:824936345-824993845 GCA_007258455.2 Sequoia sempervirens | reverse complement strand
TGTTCCTGCCACCTGTATTGGTTGTTTCCCATGTGCATGGAGCAAACTGCAAACATGCATTACTTGCATTTGCAGCCTTACTGGTGTATAGTGTGGCTTGTTTATATTTGACATATTTATGTGGCTTTCATGTCTTTGTTTGCTGGCTATTTGGGAGCAGCCATTGTTTAGATATTTACGTGTGTTTCTTTTTACTGGAATTGCATATAACTTTCCTTTTGTTGCAATATTTCCTATGTATTGTCCAATGGTAATTATACAAATAATGCAAACAAACATGTGAAACCCCTTATGTAGACTATGTTTAATGAAAGTCAAAATTGGTTGATGTTTGCAAATGTGACACCCAATGTCATCAAGCCATTCAGAGAAATGCAACCAAATGATTATTTTGTCAATGTTGTAGGAATTGATTTGCAACAAGCTCATCTGCAAGACAAAGTAGAATTAATGGAAGAAACCCAAAGGGTGGTGACAACTGATTTCCTCAAACTCAGCTGCTAGATGAAGAAGAAAGATGAAAAATGAAAGACTTGAAAGGAAAGGTGGAGATTTGGTCATATAAGCATAAGGCTTAGGAGGTTGAAATCAATTGGCTATGGGATGAAAGGAATTCCTTTGAGAGAAAAGTCGTTGAACTTCAAGCTCTGAGTGCAGAGGTTGTTCCAACCCTATAGAGAGAAATTGAGCAATCTCGGGCGACCGAGGTAGCCCTCCACGATGAATTGAAGCAAGTGAGTGATGGTTTGAAATAGCTCTGATAGAGTACCAATGATTAGGTAAATGAAATGAATGTTGCATTGGAGTAGGAAACTAAAAAACAAAAACAAACTGAGTTAGCCTTGAGGGAGAAGGAGGAAGAAAATATTGCTCTAAGGAATCAAATTTCAGTCCTGGAGGGAAGCATTACAGAGTTGAAAGTAGAATCGAGTAGCAAGGCTGCAAAGGTGGACCTTTTGATATCCCAACCTCCTGCATCCCAAATGAACCCACTAGAAATAGCCAAAGAACTGCATGCATCATACTAAGATAAGGTTAAGTCACTATGGCTTACCTTGCATCCCACTCTCAAATTTATGGTGCATGCTACCAACTTATGCAGGGTGGTTGGTGAAACAATGCAACGGGTGCAGGAAATGACTTCTGATAGAGTTCAGAAGGCTAGGCAATTGTTGAGAAAATTGTATATAGATTTCAATGAGGCATTGAGCAGTGTGGGGGTCGAGGACCAAACAACAGAAGACATGAGCATGAATTTTCTCATTTCTATGCATGAAGCCATCCAACATGTCGGTGAGTGCAAAACAAAGCTAACTCAAATTACCTATGATATGCGGGCTAAATTTTCCTAACTCAGCGAGGGCTTCCATCGCCCTTCTTGGTTGACCAAACAATGGCAGGCATAGAACATATCATTGAGAGGATTGAGGAGAAAAAACAAGATTTATTTATATTCTAGTCTTTGGATTAGCCTCCATCTGCCACCAATATCAAGAACATGGTGCATCAGTTTGCGCAACTCTTCTTCCAACTTGAGGCAAAAATATTTGGTGGATTGCCTTTTAAGGCAATTATTGATTTAAACATGGCACATGAAAAATTGTGCACTCTCCCTGCACCATTAGATGAATTTTGGGTGTGCCTTCAGGCTTCCCTCTCCAAGTTGTGAGTGATTAGTCCAATGGAGGTTGGACTGGTCTACAAGGCCATGATCTAGAAATTCACATTCCATATGTGAAATTTCCCTGTGAGTCACCAAGCTGTCAATATTTATTCATGCACTACTCTTTTCCTTTGCGGTTCTTCTTTCCTTCGCGGCTTCACCTTTTGTTTTGGTACCATTCACAACCTTCCAGCCATTGCCACATGGCATCCTATCAGAGCTTCCCTTTAAGATGCTTCTTTCTCCTTTGGTCAGGCTCTAGTTGTTTGACATGTCACCTCCGCCTGCTTTCTATTCAGATGGGGCCCACACCACAGTTACCTTTGTCGAGATCTTTCCACGTGGTGATTGTTCAAGCATATGTTGTTTTTTTTCAATGGTTGTTGCAACTATTTCCATTTTGTTGCTGTGTGTCCCTTCCTTTTCTACTATGTGTCCCATCTCTCCTTGGAGTGTCCTTGTTGGCATGTTGCCTTTCCTTCTTTCTATTGGTGCCTGCACTTGGGAATATTTCTCGTTGGGGACTTCATTGGAGCATCTTTCTTGTTGGAGCCTCCAGGTGGTGGGCTAGTTTATTTAAGCAGCCCTTTCTTCATTTTTTGGTTGTTGTTAGATCAAAAAAAAATTCCTAGCATTGAGAATTAGCCTCTGTAGTGTTTGATATTAAATCTAAACTTGCAGACTATGCCATTTTGTACGATCTCTCTATTTTCAAGCATTTGATATGACATTAGATTGTTCTTGCATTTTCTTAAATATATGAATATTTTTTTCAAGCTTTTCTAATATTTACATGGCTTAGCATAATACACATCATGTTGCTACAATTTTGTGTTAGCTTGTGTTGTATGTGTTATATTATGCAAATGGTTTGATGTTCTTATGTTTGTAGTGTTGGGAATTGTCTATTTGATATACACTAATTACTACTTGAGCCTTTGTTTCTACAATGTGCTTACTTATCTCATTATTGATTTGGCGCATCGCCTTAGCTTAGGTTTGTTTATTTTTATTTTTTTATTTGTTTCCTTTTCTCCCCCCCATTAAAGAATGAAGAGTCGGCTTCGATAAAATCTTGGAGGTCACTTAGCTATATGCACAAATCCCCCCAATAGCTAACCTTCCCATAGGGATGCTTCCTACAAACTTTTGCATCAACAAGAACTATGGGAAAAAAATAAGAAGCTCAAAAACTTGGGGCTTTGACTTTTGCACCATGGGAACCTTTATTTTTCCTATGCAATGCACAGTAGTAGGAATAGAGGATGCCACCAAGGGCTAGGAAAAGGAAGTGAAATGTGCAAAGGAAGAAAAAATAGAGGAACTAGAGGGGGAAGGCCCAAGGGAAAGAGCAAGCTTGTCCTTACCCTTTGGAGGGGTAGAAGATGAAGCATGGTGTTTTGCATGTAAGTAGGCCTAAACAAAGAAATAATATAAGGAGACAAGGAAAACCATTCTTCAACGTTGAGCCCCTAGTCTTGTATCTGTAATAATCTCTATACAAAATATCTCCCCTAGGAGGGAGAGATGTGACTAGGGTGGGTCAAAATTGGTCAAGGGAGAAGCCCCTGCGTGTTACCAATTGCTTGTATCTAGTATCTTGGACAACATGCATGGTACCCTCATGGTAAAATTCATACATTTGTGGATCATAGAAGCAACTACATTCATTAAGGCCAGCCATAGAATTCCCAACCTTTCTTTGAATAAGTCAAACTTCATGATCACAACAAATGCAATGTTCATAGCCTTAGTTCCTACTAGGATTGATAAAGAAATTTTTCCCATAGGTGCAATAGAAAACCCATCGTGAGTGCAAAGAGTAGCCTATGACTCATCATGTTACTCCTTATGTAAATTATTAATAAGCAATCCCTCCTCTATGATAATGTTCACATAGATCGATAGATCAACCATAACACCTATGATGAGGTTACTATTGACTCATGTAGGAACATAAAATGGAGAAGGATCCTTGTTCAAGGGTAGATTATGTGAGGTGAATGCAATATCAGGAACAACATTCACATGTTTTGCAGGAGGAATATGAGTGAATGAGACTATATTTACATATTTAGATGGGGAAATATTAGAAGATGAAAAAGAAGGAACAACCAAATTAGTTGAGTGTGTCAGGAAAGGATTTGCGTATATCTATAGTTGGTTATTAGGCTTCACTATAGACTTGTTACAATTTTTTTTCCTACTATCAAGGCAAATAGTCTTGTCATCAAAGCGATCCTAAATCACATGATGCAAGCAAACACATCTTTCGATATCATGTCCAACCACTTGGTGGTATTCAAATATATTTTGAGTGTTGAAGCATTAAGGATGCAACTCAGATAGTGGTCAAATCTTATGAAAAGTTATTACATTCTCTTTTAATGATTTTTGTAGGACACTATTATATGATTCTGACAATTTTTAGTAAAAGTTCTATTACATCCTAGAGCATTTTTATCTGATGGAACAAAGACCATGTTTTCCACAACCTTCTTCTTGCTAGAGACTAACACCACTGACCGACCATCACGGTGGGAGTGAGGAAAAATCCTCGTACTAGACAATTGCTTGATGGTGCTCTTGCAAAGTAGCTCACAGATGCACAAAAGATGGATATTGCATAAAAATGGATATTAAAAATAGACTTTTCTTGCAATGAAGGCAACAAGTTTCTGATAAGGAATTTTTAAACATCAAAATCAAGCAATGGATAATCTCAATTTGTGAAAATATGGTTTGATATTGATCTCTAAAACAGGTTAACTTCTCATGAGTCCCTTGCTTGCATTGGAAAATTTCATTGAAAGTGATCTTTGACCCTATGTTGATCTGAAAATGTTGGAGAAACTGATTAACTAGCTGATCGAAGGAGAAAATGGAATTATCAAGTAGGGCACAATGCCATTCCAAGATACCATCCTTGAGAGAATACATGAATAGCTTTCCCAATAGAGCATCATTATGGAAAAAAATAATACATAGTGCATTAAGGGATGAGATGTGTCCATAGATTCCCACGACCATTGTATTTTCAAATTTTGGAATCTCCACTCCTTAAGGGATAGGAGTGTTCAGAATGGAAATAGAAAGAGGACTATGATGGATGAAAGGTTGAAACATAGGTTGGGAGGAGGCGTTAGTCAAATTTTCTAATTTATTCTACATGCATCGCATGTTCTATAAAAGAGCATTGAGGACTAGATCAATAGATGAGTTATGACAAATTGAACTACTAGCATGACTACTAGCACCCACACTCGAAGAACCCTTAGCACCAACACCACCAAAGGCTATGAAACTGGCACCAAAAGAGGCACCAACACCAGAAATAGGGATGCCCTAAGCTTCAGGAGTAGAATAACTAAATCCCAAAGGTACCTTATTCACTTTGATAGTTCCACTCTTCTCAGGTACATTGTTGGTGTTAGTAAAGAGACTCGCATCAGTCATACACATCAACACCTCAGGCATCAAGATTTCCAACAGTTTTCTAGTGATCCACGATTCCATATCATAAGTAGCATTCAAGGTCTAATGTGTAAGAAGGAATGTGGGTATCTATAGTATTAGCAATACCATAAAGGAGCCTCAGACCCTTTCAATCTTTCATTACCTCTCTTAAAAATTTTAACCATAGGAGTTGCATGG
This sequence comes from Sequoia sempervirens, assembly GCA_007258455.2. NCBI lineage: Eukaryota > Viridiplantae > Streptophyta > Pinopsida > Cupressales > Cupressaceae > Sequoia > Sequoia sempervirens. The sequence continues at coordinate 824,988,528 of VDFB02271358.1, read as the reverse complement.
GAAAAAGCTTGATCTCCTACCAAGAATCCCACAAATTTTGTGAGTCTTAGCTCTAAGGAGTAAACTTTCTCTACAGGAACCTTAAGACTAGCTTCGTCTTCCAAGGAGGAGGCAGATATCATAGGTGAGGTAGTAAGGGTAGGAACATGATTCCTACCTTCAAGGATAGGAGGAGTATATCTGACAAAAATCCTAATAGAGAACTCCTCTAATGATGGACCGGTATAAGTAAGGCTAACCTTCCTAGATCCCATGTCTTGATTTTAGTAAATTCTTCTAACAACATGACTGAAGGTAGTTGATTGGGTCATAAATCTCATAAATAGCATCAAAATGCACTACCAAATACATGTCCTAACACATGAGAATTTTTTTTTCAAATAAGGATAAGGAGAGAAGAATTGCTCAAGTCGGGTTTACCAAAATGTGGAGGGTATAATATACTCCCAAGTCCCAAGAAAAATAGGGTCTAAAGGGAGTGAATTTCCCTCGATCACCTTAACGACAAAGGTAGAAAGGAAAACAAAGAAAAATCTAATCTATGTTTTTGGGTTTTTAGGGTGCAGGACTTTAGGAATCAGGTGAACAGACATCAGAGGTCCCGAGTAAAAAACTAATTGGCTATTAGCTAGAGGATGGTAGCATAGGTCAAGGATGGAAATCTAATGCAATGGAGTCTCTATGGTGTATTGGAATCTCTTATGAACAAAGAATATAGTTTTTAATCTGAAACACATAGGGCACATGCCAACAACTCTGGAATTAGAATCTGATAGTTTTAAAAAGAAATGACAAAATGTTATGAATGCATAAAAAGATAACAAGCACCACAAGGAGAATACTTTAAACGAAAAATAAAATAACTATGAAAGAAATGACAAGAAAAGGGTAATAGAAATCCAACTCATGGTAGGTCTAGCCTCCTGCAAGCTCCACACAAAATAATTACCTACATAGATGGAGATGAAAAAATATTGGGGATGTATTTTGGAGTTTTCCTCAATCAAACCCCTACTTTGGTGTTTCCACCTCCATGGAAAAATAGATAGAGCACAATAGAGAAAAGATGATAAAGAAAGGAGATAGACAATATGTATAGAAAGATAAGACAATATATATAGAAAGATAAGACAATATATATCCTAACTATAATATTGATAATGCAATAAAAGTAACAAAGTGTTACCCTCCCTTCTACAAGCTTGAAGAAGCCAAGAGGAAGGATGAGAACTTCAATAGCACAAGATGGATGTGTAAGAATGATCAAGAACTTGAAACCTTCAAGAAGGTGGTGTAGAGAGAGTGAGAGTAAGAATGGAATAAAATAATTGATAGAATGAAGTGAGAAATTTCAAGAGTGAGATAGGTCAAATGGAATGAGAAGTGAGTTCAAAATTGAGGCTTTGGAGGAAAAAGAGACATTTTCAAGGTCTACATTCATAGGAAGTGTTACAATTCATGGATGCCACGAAATGTAACATCCCAACACCCATTAACCTGAGCATCTATTAGGGATGTTTGTGTGACACAAAAACATCTGCATGTTGTAGAAACATCCTAGTCAAAATTCCCTTCACTGACAAAAAATGACAAAGTAGAGAAAGGACAAAAGACTTAGAGTGGTGAGTTTTAGCATTATCAATTTTACAAGGCTAAAGTAAAGGTATGTTATGGGAAATTTCACTAGGGAACAATTTTACACCATAACACCCTCACAAATTTATTGAGGAGGATTCTTTTTACTGGAATGAATATGCTAATGCAACATTTGAAATGTTGAAGGAGGCTATGTGTAAAAATCTAGTGCTTTCCACTCCATATTTTACCAAGGATTTTATTGTGGAATGTGATGCTACAAGAAATTGTATAGGAGTATTTCTCATGTAGGAGGTTCAGCCCATTGCTTTTGATAGTGCTCAATTAAAGGGTAAGAATCAACTAAAAACTATTTATGAGAAGGAAATACTAGCTATATTCTTCATACAGTAAAACAATGGAGACCTTATCTAATGGGTAGACACTAAGAAAAATCATGATAGCTTAAAAAGTATTTTGGAACAAAGATTATCTTTTGAAGAGAAAAAAATCGATCACTAAGGTGTTGGGAGATGTCTTGGAGATTGTATATAAGAAAGGGAAGGAAGATTTTGTAGTAGATTCACTATGGAGGAAGGATGAGAAGGATGAAGCTTTATTATGTTCCATTTCAATATTACAAGAAGAATGAGTAATAAAAGCTAAAATAGAGTAGCATAATGATGTTGCTATAAGTAATCTCATTCAAAAATTATAGAGTGATTCTAGTAATTTATATAAGGTTTGTTGGAAGGGAGATACTTTGTGGTATAAAGAGTGATTGTATCTTTGCAATAATTTCCCTCTCAAACAAAAACATCTCATACAACTTCATGAGTCTCCAGTTGGTAGTCATTCAGGATTTTTGATGACATATCATCGGGTAAAGAAAAAATTGTTTGGGAAGGGTTAAAAGGGGATATTCAAATGGTTTTTCAAAGAAATAAAGGGAAGAAAATTAAGGTACTTGGTCTCTTTCAGTCCTTATTTATTCCTATCAAACATTTGGAAGAGGTCTCCATGGACTTCATCACAGGTCTTCCAAGATCTAATGGTAAGAATTTCATCATGGAAGTAATGGATTTCCTCACTAAATATGCACATTTTATGGCATTATCACATCCTTTTATAGCAAGTACAATGGGAAAAACATTTTTGGAGAATATTCAAAAGATACATGGTATATTTAAGGTCATTTTTAGTGACTTTGATCCTATATTTACTAGTAACTTTTGGACATGATGTAGGAGCATCCATGGTTAACAAGCTAGATCTTGCATCAACTGAAAGGAATTTGAATTTGAATTCAAGCATTGAATTTTTGTGAGGTTGCGAGATGAATTTGAATTTCATGTGAGGGATGTTTAATTTCATTTCATCTTGGTTAATTTCATGTTTTTTCAAGCTCATTTTGAAATGGTCAAAATTGGCATAGTGCAAATAATAGAAAATTGCAATTTTATTGTAATTTGCATTCAAAAATTCCAAGAAAAGCATGATAGGAATTTAGATATGAAATAAAGGTGTTTTAAAAAAATTATTTAGAATCCCTAAAAAATAGGAGTTGTGGAGGTGGGTGCCCAGGTTTGCTTTTTCTAGGATTTACTTTTTTAGGAGCTAGTGGAGGAGCAATCAAATGTAACTCCCAACTTTTGTGGAATGGATAAATCAATTGGATTTATTTTTTAACATTATTTTATGTTTTAATTTATGTTTTTGGTGTAGCTACATGATAGCCAGGTCGTTCCAATTTGGGGAAATAGGAATTTGAAGGAAATGAAATGAAATGAAATTTCGGCAGGATGTTATGAAGGCATTTTTTCTTCCTGTAGCATTTAGTTTTTGGGAGGAGAAGTTGAAAGGGAGTTTGAGAGAGATTGTAGCATCCCATGGAGATTGCTTTTTGTTGTATGTTGTAGGTGTGAGGAGTTATTTGCAACAAAAAATAGACTGTAAGTTCATCTAGTTAGAACTTGATGAGTGTTGTGAGTGTTTGTTGCAGGTTGCATAACTGAAGATTGTGAGACATAAATCTACTTATTGAAGGGAGAAATTACATGAGTTTAGTTCTCAATTTTTTGGGGTTTGAAATGTTGTTTATTTCAGGTTTGGAGTGATTTATAACATCAATTCCTCCTCCATGATAACATTCACATACATCGACAAATCAACCATAAAACCTATGATGATGTTAATATTGATTCAAGCAAGAACATATAATGGAGAGGCTCCTTGTTCAAGGGTAGATTGTGTGAGGTGAATGCAATATCAGGAAAAACATTCACATGTTCTGTAGGAGGAATATGAGTGAATGAGACTATATTCACATATTTAGATGGGAAATATTAGAAGATGACAAAGAAGGAACCAAATTAGTTGAGTGCATGAGGAAAAGATTTGTGTATATCTGCAGCTAGTTATTAGGCTTTTCCATAGACTTGTTAGAGTTTTTTTTGCTCCTATCAAGGCAGATAGTTGTGTCATCGAAGCGATCTTGAATCACCATGTGATGCAAGCAAACACATCTTTTTGTATCATGTCCAACCACTTGGTGGTATTAAATTTTTTTTTGAGTGTTGTACCATTAAGGATGTAGCTCAGATAGTGCTCAAATCTTAGGAAAAGTTATTACTTTTTCTTTTCATAATTTTTGTAGGATGCAATTATATGATTCTGACAATTTATTAAAATTTGTATTACATCCTGGAGCATTTTTATTTGATGGGACAAAGACCATGTTTTCCATGACCTTCTTCTTGCTAGAGACTAGAAACACTAATTGACCATCCTGGTGGGAGTGTGAGGAAAAATCCCCATACTAGAAAATTTCTTGATGGTGCTCTTGCAAAGTAGCACACTGATGTGCAAAAGATGGATATTTCATTAAAATAAACTTTTCTTGCAACAAAGGCAACAAGTTTTTGATAAGAAATTTTTGAACATCAGAATCAACCAAAGGATAATCTCAATTTGAGCAAATATGTCTTGATATCAAGCTGTAAAATTGGTTAACTTCTCATGAGTCCCCTACTTGCATTAGTCGATGTCATTGAAAGTGATCTTTGACCCTATGTTGATTTGAAAATGTTGGAGAAACTGATTGACTAGTTGATCAAAGGAGAAAATAGAATTATTAGGCAGGGCACAATACCATTCAAATGTAGTATCCTTGAGAGAATATGAGAATAACTTGGCCAATAGAGTATCATTATGGAGTAAATTAATACATAGTGCATTAAGGGATGAGATGTGTCCATAGATCCCCATGACCATTGTACTTTTCAAATTTTGGAATATCCACTCCTTGAGGGATAGGAGTGTTTAGAATGTAAATAGAAAGAGGACTATAATGGCTAAAAGGTTGAAACATAGGATGGGAGGGGGCGCTAGTCAAATTTGCTAACTGATTCTCCATGCATCCCATGTTCTATAGAAGAGAATTGAGGACTAGATCAATAGATGAGGTATGACCAACTAAACTACTAGCATGACCACTAGCACCCACACTAGAAGAAGCCTTAGCACCAACACCACCAAAGACTCTGACACTAGCACCAAAAGAGTCACCAACACTAGAAATAGGGATGCCCTGAGCTTTAGGTGTATAATAACTAAAGCCTAAAGGTACCTTATTCACTTTGATAGTTCCACTCTTCTCAAGTACTTGGAAAGGTGATAATATTCTTTAAAAACTCTTTTCGTTTCATCAATTTTGGGTAAAAGAAAAGTTGTCAACCACATACCCTACACATAACCATAATATCACCACTTTTTGGCCCATCATGATCCTGCACATACCCTTTCCAACAATTTTCCAGCAATCCTTGATCTCATATCATAAATAGAACTCAAGGTAGATGTGTAAGAGGGAATGTGGGTCTCTACAATATTAGCAATACCATAAAGTAGCTTTAGACCCCTTCGATCTTTCATTACCATCTCATTCAAATTTTCAACCATAGGAGTTGCATGGGAAAAAGCTTGATCTCCTCCCAAGAATCCCACAATTTTTACAAGCCTTAGCTCTTAGGAGTAAACCTACTCTATAGGAACCTTGAGAGTAGCTTCATCTTCCAAAGAGGAGGTAGATGTCATAGGTGAGGTAGTAGGAGTAGGAACATGATTCCTAGCTTCAAGGATAGAAGGATTATATCTGACAAAAAGCCTAACAAAAAACTCCTCTAATGATGGACTGGTATAAGTAAGGCTAAACTTCCTAGATACCATGTCTTGATTTTAGTAAGTTGTAATAACATGACCGAAGGTAGTTGATTGGGTCATAAATCTCATACAGAGCATCAAAATGCACTACCAACTACATGTCCTACGACATGAGATTTTTTTTTTGAAATAAGGACGAAGAGAGAAGGATTTCTCATGTCGGGTTCACCAAAATGTGGAGGGTATAACCCAATCCCAAGTCCCAAGACAAATAGGGTCTAAAGGGAGTGAATTTACCTATCACCTCAATGACAAAGGTAAAAAGGTAAACAAAGGAAAAGCTAATCTATGTTTTTTGGGTTTTTAAGGTGGAGGACTTTAGGAATCAGGTGAATAGACATCAGAGGTCCCGAGTAACAAACTTGTTAGGTAGAGGATGGTATCATAGGTCAAGGATGACAACATGATGCACTAGAGTCTTTGCGGTGCATTGGAATCTCTTATGAACAAAGAATAGACTTTTTAATCTAAAACACATAGGGTGTTCTAAAAACTCGAGAATTAGAATCCTACAGTTTAACAAGAAATGACAAAATGCTATAAATGCATAAAAAGATAACAAGCACAACAAGGAGAATACTATAAATGAAATATAAAATAACTATGAATGAAATGAAAAGAAAAGGGTAGTAGAAATCCAACTCTTGGCAGGTCTAGCCTCTTGTAAGCACCACACAAATGAAGTACCTACATAGATGGAGATGAAAAAATATTAGGGATGTGTTTTGGATTTTACCTCAGTCAAATCCCTACTTTGGTGTTTCCACCTCCATTGACAACCAGATAGACCACAATAGATAAAAGATGATAAAGAAAGGAGATAGACAATCTATATGCTAACTATAATATTGCTAATGAAATAAAAGTAACAAAGTGTTACCCTCCCTTCTACAAGCTTGAAGAAGCTGAGAGGAAGGATGAGAGCTTCAAGAGCACAAGATGGATGTGCAAGAATGATGTAGAACTTGAAACCTGCAAGAAGGTAGTGTAGAGAGAGTGAAAGAAAGAATGGAATGAAATATTGATAGAATGAAGTGAGAAATTTCAAGAGTGAGTGTTATAATGTGAGACAGATCAAATGGAATGAGAAGTGAGTTCAAAATTGAGGCTTTGGAGGAAAAAGAGACATTTTCGAGCAGGTTTGTATTCATAGGAAGTGTTACAATTCATGCCATGAAATGTAACATCCCAACACCCACTAACATGGGATTCTATTAGCTATGTTTGTGTGATGTGCAAACATCTACATGGTGTAGAAACATCCTAGTCAAAATTCCCTTGATCAACGGAAAATGGCAGTGTACAGAAAGGACAAAAGGCTTAGAGCGGTGGGTTTTAACATTGTGAATTTTACAAGGCTAAAGTAATGGTATGCTATGGGAAATTGCACTAGGGTACAATTTTACAACATAACACCCTCACAAATTTATTGAAGAGGATTATTTTCACTGGAATGAATATGCTAATGCAAAATTTGAAATGTTGAAGGAGGCTATGTGTACAAATCTAGTGCTTTCCACTCCATATTTCACCAAGGATTTTATTGTGGAATGTGATGTTATAGGAAATTTAATAGGATCAGTTCTCATGTAGGAGGGTCAACCCATTGCTTTTGATAGTCCTCAATTAAAGGGTAGGAATCAAATCAAAACTATTTATGAGAAGGAAATACTAGCTATATTCTTCATGTAGTAAAACAATGGAGGCCTTATCTAATGGGTAGACACTAAGAAAGATAATGATAGCTTAAAAATTCTTTTGGAACAAAGATTATCTTTTGAAGAGAAAATAATGGATCACTAAGGTGTTGGGAGATGTCTTGGAGATTGTATATAAGAAAGGGAAGGAAAATTTTGTGGTAGATTCACTATCAAGATAGGATGAGAAGGATGAAGCTTTACTATGTTCCATTTCAATATTACAAGAAGACTAGGTTGTAAAAGCTAAAATAGATTGGCAGAATGATGTTACTACAAGTAATCTCATTCAAAAATTATAGAGTGATTCTAGTAGTTTAGATAAGGTTTGTTGGAAGGGAGATACTTTGTGGTATAAAGAGTGATTGTATCTTTGCAAGAATTCCCCTCTCAAACAAAAAAATCTCTTACAACTTCATGAGTCTCTAGTTGGTAGTCATTCAATATTTTTGAAGACATCATCGGGTAAAGAAAAACTTCTTTAGGGAAGGGTTAAAAGGGGATTTTCAAAAATTTGTGGCAGACTATTTGGTTTTTCAAAGAAATAAAGGGAAGACAATTAAGATACTTGGTCTCTTTCAATCCTTATTTATTCCTAGCCAACATTGGGAAGAGGTCTCCATGGACTTCATCACAGATCTTCCAAGATCTAATGGTAAGAATTCCATCATGGAAGTAATGGATTTCCTAACAAAATATGCACATTTTATTGCATTATTACATCCTTTTATTGCAAGTACAATGGAAAAAAAAATTTGGAGAATATTCAAAAGCTACATGGTATATTTAAGGTTATTTTTAGTGACTATGATCCTATATTTACTAGTAACTTTTGGACATGATGCAAGAGCATCCATGGTTGACAAGCTATCCTGCATCAACCAAAAGGAATTTGTATTTGAACTCAAGCATTTGAATTTTTTTGAGGTTGTGAGATGAATTTTAATTTCATGTGAGGGATGCTGAATTTCATTTCATCTTGGTTAATTTCATGTTTATTCAAGCTCATTTTGAAATGGTCAAAATTGGCATAGTGCAAATAATATAAAATTGCAATTTTAATGCAATTTGAATTCAAAAATGCCAATAAAAGCATGATAGGCATTGGGATATGAAATAAAGGTGTTTTAAAAAATTATTTAGAATCCCTAAAAAATAGGAGTTATGGAGGTGGGTGCCTAGGTTTACTTTTTCTGGGATTTGCTTTTTCAGGAGTTAGTGAAGGAGCAATCAAATGTAACTCCCAACTTTTGTGGAATGGAGAAATCAATTGGATTTAATTTTTTAACATTATTTTATGTTTTAATTTAGGTTTTTGGTGTAGATACATGATAGGGGTCGTTCCAATTTGGGGAAAGGTGAATTTGGAGGAAATGAAATGAAATTTCATTCTGACGGAGAGTTATGAAGGCATTTTTTCTTCCTGTAGCACCTTTCAGTTTTCGGGAGGATAAGTTGAAAGTGAGTTGGAGAGAGGTTGTAGCATCCCATGGAGGTTTCTTTTTTCTGTATGTTTCAGGTGTGAGGAGCTATTTGCAACAGCAAATAGATTGCAGTTCATGGATAGAACTTGTTGAGTGTTGGGAGTGTTTGTTGCAGGTTGCATAACTCAAGATTGTGAGACATAAGTCTACTTGTTGAAGGGATAAAATACATGAGTTTAGTTCTCAGTTTTTGGGGGTTTGAAATGTTGTTTATTTCAGGTTTGGATTTATTGATAACAACAAATAGAGTTCCAAGTATTTTAGTGAGAAGTTACAGGAGTTGCAAGTGGAATAGAGGTGTTGGAGAGTGCATTAATTTGTGGGACCTCACATAGTTTGTGCATGAGAATGTTTTTCAATGTATTTAATTGGATTATGTGATATTTTTATGGGTTTTTATTGCTGCTTATCGGTCCTTTGTGACTGAAAATAAGTTGTAATAATATTTTTCTTTGAAGCATATAGCAATGGTTGCAAGTTGCAAACCAAGATTGTGTTGGATTGTTTGCAATTTCTACATTAGTTGAAGAATCGATTGTGAGAGGATTTTAAGAGGGTTGTTGCAGGTATTAAATGTACATATGTTGTTTTCCATCAGTCCTTTTTTGACTGGAAAGTTTTTGTAATCCTTTGTTTTTACATTGCAATATCATGTTTGCAAGTGCAAACCAAGTTTTCTTGTTTTATGAGGAATACTTCCAACTGTTTGATGTAATTCCTATGTGGATTTTAAAGAGGGATTGAATTGGTTTTTAAAGGTGTTGCGGCCCTTCTTATTTCATCAGTAGTTGGTTTTTCTTGAGTGTGCAGGCAAAAGCGATGATGTGAAGCAGTTTGCACTAGGACCTGTGGGTAGAGAGTGAAGCAATTGCAAAGAGAGTGTGGAAAAGTGTTTGAAAAAATGTCTTGGAAGCTAGGAGAATGTTTTGTGATGAAGAAAGAATTTACAGAGACAAAAATAGAAAATCAAGAGCCCATATAGAGGAGTAATTTATTCTAAACAAGGTGTAAAGTGAGTGGGAAATGTTGCAAAGTCATTGTGGACAGTAGTAGCACCAATAATATTGTATCCAAAGAGATGGTAGACAAGCTAAAATTGAAAAGAATCAAGCATCCTAGCCCATAATACATTTCTTGGTTGAAAGGAGATTGCCAGATATGGGTAAGTGAGCAATGTGTGGTTGATTTTTCAAATTCGTAGATATAAGGATGAGATTGTGTGTGATATAGTACCTATGGATATATGCCATGTTTTGTTGGGTAGACCATGGTTGCATGATCGAAGAGCTCTACATGATGGTATGAAGAATACATATAGCATCATAAAGGATGGGGAAGAATATGTTTTTAATCCTTTGATGGATAGGAAAGAGGAAGTGGCAAAATAAGTTGTAGCAGATAATAAGGATAGAAAGGAAAATAAAATGGGAAGGGTTGAATCTTATTGTTCTATTGGTATTGATATGTTAGCAAGTGAAACTTTGTGTATAGGGAAGAAGGATGAAAAGGAAAATGTGAAAATCCTTGTTCAAAATGATAAAGAGGGAAAAGAAGAGGAAAGTGTACCAATGATTAAGGATGATGAGTGTCCTTTGGAGGACTTGAAAGGAATGGAAAATGAAAGTGTAGTTAAGAGTGAAGGTGAAGAAGATATGGAAGCAAGCAGTGGTGAAGAAAATGTTCAATAGAAAGAGGTAATGCATAATATGTTTCATTTTTATGGTGAATATGAGAGTGGATATTTTGTAGATGAAAACATTTTAAAGGTAGAAAAGGAATGGCATGTGTTGACGAAAGGTGGAGTGAAGATTGCAACAAAAGGTAATGAGGTGAAATCAGATTTTGATGAATGCCTTGATGAGGTTTAGAATGATATTTCAGCAAGTAATGAGAAGGTAAAACCTTTTTTTTTTAAATTATTTTCATGACTGGTTGGATTATTTAGTGAGTTCAACTGAAATGTTTCAGTTAGAGATTGCTACTGAAGTGTGGAATGCAAAGCATTTGTATGGTGTTTTTAAGTTTGGTGCAAGTACATTTTGGTGGAGGTGGGTGGTCAATGGTGGGTCAAATAACACAAGAGAAGAGAGGAAAATATGTGTAATTAGGAAGAGGAAGATGCTAAATGGTGGATATAAGTCCACAAGATGAGAGAATAATGAAATGTAGGGTTGTTGGTGAAGGATGGTGAATGTTTTGGCAAGATGTTGGAAGAGGAAGAAGAGATTGTCATGATCAGTGATGGAGTTTTCTACAAATTTATTTCAATATAAAAGGTTGGTACTACCACTCAACTCCATTTTGTGAATCCATATTCACAAAAATTTTCTTACTATGGGTGTCTGATGTAGGAGCATCCATGGTTGGCAGGCTATCTTACATCAACCAAAAGGAATTTGAATTTGAATTTGCATTTGAATTTTTGTGAGGTTGTGAGATGAATTTGAATTTCATGTGAGGGACATTTAATTTCATTTCATCTTGGTTAATTTCATGTTTATTCAAGCTTATTTAGAAATGGTCAAAATTGGCATAGTGAAAAAAATGCAAAATTTCAATTTTAATGCAGTTTGAACTCAAAAATGCTAATAAAAGCATGATAGGCATTAGGATATGAAATAAAGGTTTTTTAAAAAAATTATTTAGAATCCCTACAAAATAGGAGTTTTGGAGGCGGGTGCCCAAGTTTACTTTTTCTAGGATTTTCCTTTTCAAGAGCTAGTGGAGGAGCGATCAAATGTAACTCCCAACTTTTGTGGAATGGAGAAATCAATTGGATTTAACTTTTTAACATTATTTTATGTTTAAATTTAGATTTTCAGTGTAGCTACATGATAGGGGTCATTCCAATTTGGGGAAAGGGGAATTTGAAGGAAATGAAATGAAATTTCATTCTGAAAGGGAGTTATGAAGGCATTTTTTCTTCATCTAACTTTCAGTTTTTAGGACCTGAGAAGTTGAAAGAGAGTTGGAGACAGGTTGTAGCATCCCATGGAGGTTTCTTTTTATTGTATTTTTCAGGTGTGAGGATCTATTTGAAGCAAAAAATAGATTGGCAGTTCATGGTTAGAACTTGTTGAGTGTTGTGAGTGTTTGTTGTAGGTTGCATAACTCAAGATTGTGAGACATAAGTCTACTTGTTGAAGGGATAAAATACATGAGTTTAGTTCTCAGTTTTTGGGGGTTTTAAATTTTGTTTATTAAATTTTTGGAGTGATTGATAACAACAAATAGAGTTCCAATTCTTTTAGTGAGAAATTATAGGAGTTGCGGGTGGAATAGAGGTGCTAGAGAGTGCACAGATTTGTGGGAGCTCACACAGTTTGAGCATGAGAATGTTTTTCAATTTATTTCATTGGCTTATGTGATATTTGTATGGGGTGTTATTACTGTTTATCAGTCCTCTGTGACTAAAAATAAGTTGTAATAAAAAAAATTTAGGAATCATAGCAATGGTTGCAAGTTGCAAACCAAGATTGTGTTGGATTGTTTGCACTTTCTACATTGTTTGAAGAATCTATTGTGAGAGGATTTTAAGAGGGTTGTTGCAGGTATTAAATGAAAATATTTTGTTTCCCATTAGTCCTTTGTTGACTGAAAATATTTTGTAATCCTTTGTTTTTACATTGTAATATCAAGTTTGCAAGTGCAAACCAAGTTTTCTTGTTTTATGAGAAATAAATCCAACTATTTGATGTAATGCCTATGTGGATTTTAAAGAGGGAATGAAGTATTTTTTGAAGGATGTGGCATCCATTATTATTTCATGAGGAAAAATTTATTCAAACATTTGGGTACTCAATTAGCTCATAGTTCTTCATACCATCCTCAATATAATTGAAAAACAAAGGTTATTAAAAAGTTTTTGGAAGGATATCTACATTGTTTCACTTCAGATAAATAGTCTCAATGGGTATATTGGCTACCACTAGTAGAATGGTGGTATAACACTTCCTTCCATAGTTCATAAAAAATGTCTCAATTTATAGCATTGTATGGATATCATCCTCCTTCCATCACATCATAATTGAATGTTTCATCAAGAATTCATTATATATAGGACCATACAATTCATTGATAATAATTTCCTTTAGGACTTAAAGAGAATCTATCCATGACACAAAATCAAATGAAGTAGTAGGTGAACCAACACCATAGTGAAAGAAGTTTTGAAGTTGAGGATTGAGTTTTATTGATATTGCAACCTTACAAGAAAATTTCATTGAAGCAACAATCAAAGAATAACAAGTTGTCTCCAAAATAAATTATCTAACCCATATCAAATCATGTAAAATATAGGTAGTGTTTCCTACAAGCTAGAATTTCCATCAACAAGAAAGTTACATCTAATTTTTTATGTTTCTTGTTAGAAGAAGGTAATTGGGAATAATATCCCTACTCAAAAAATATTACTTGATCTCGATGAAGAAGGAAGAATCATATTGGAACCAGAGTTTATTATTTAGAAATGCACAAGGAAGCTACGGACCAAAACACTCACTTAGTATCTCATCTAATGGAAGAATTTACCAATTTAAGATGGCACATGGAGGACAAGGACTTCATTCAAAAACATCCAAACTTCAATTAGCATTGAGGAAAATTATTTTATGAAGAGTGGGCAATCTTATGCCATTTATATTGTAGACATAGAAAATATATAGATTGATATTGCACACTCGATCCAAATCTACTAATATCACTTCATCCTAAATTATCCCTCTATCTAACCATTTAATCAAATAGCCTTATTTGATTAAAGTCATCATAATTCCCCTTTTAATTAAATAAATCCCTCGATTTAATTAAATCATTGTCTCTGTGTAATTAGCTAGGTCATTTCATCTTCCTATCTTTATTTAATTAAATAATCCATATTATTTGATTAAATATCTAAAAGTTCATCTAATTAAATTAAATAAATCAAACATTTATCTAATTTAATCTAACATCACCCCTTTGGTTAAATAAATAAAAATATTTATTTAACTAGGTCTAAATCATTCTCTTCTCATTTTGAGTTATTTAAATCCTAAAATCTAAGTCAAAATGGTCAAATCAACTAATCTCCTTTAAATTAATCAAATCATGATTAATGTTAATCCTAATCACTCAAATCCTCTAGATTTTGCAACTTGCACATGAAAATCAATTTAATTTATTTATAAATCATCTATTTTCATTCAAAAAAGGCATCAAAGATGGAATATTCCTCAAATTTGAAATCTCCCCCCAAAAGGACTTGTCCCTTCAAACAAAGCATTTAAAATCTCTTGCATGTCTTTTTTCCTTGAGCCAAGTGGCATTCAATGCACTTTATTTCCCTCTTACATGTCATTTAAACAAATTCAAAATTCAAATATATGCATTTATTGACACATTCTTCAAAACTTGCACATCCTCCATCCACTCATAAGTTGACAAGTGGCACTTTTCCATTGGATAATTCTTAGTCCCACATTGCTCTATTTTGGACATTCTTCCATCTTATCATTCTATAAATAGGAGGCTTCATTCCTCATTTTATCATCCACAACTTGAGTAAACTTACTATACTCAAATCTTTAGCAATCTTTATCCATAATTTTGATTTATAGCTAGCTTATGCAGGTTTTTATCTTGGAGCATTCATCGCTCTTCAACAAAGTGGATCACTCTTCATCAATCTTCAGCATTGCATCATAGGATTTGGGAAAGGGCCAATTTTCACATCAAATTGGCACCAATTCCCCCATGGGATCAAGAGTTTTCTTGTTTTAATAGGATTTAATCTATTTCATTGTGTTCTTCATTATTCTTTCCTATTTTAAGCATTGGAAATAGATTTCATGGGAAGCTTAGATTCTAACTTGCATTTCAATCTTATAATGTGTTTATCTCTTGTGTTTTGCAGGTTTTAGAGGGATCTTGGTTCACATATTGGTGCTAGAAGGAGGGCTTTTGAACTTGAAAATTTTCAAAGTTTCAGAGTGCTAGAATTTAAAATAATTCTGGGTTTTGTTCAGAAGGACTCAATCCTCTTGTTGTCCAAATTTCGAGCAAAACAAAGCTGATTTTTCAAAGATATGAAGTTTTTTATTTTGTAGTTAGAGCATAATGTTTGAATAGATGCATTTAAAATTTGTATGCAATTTTTTAATTTTCTAAAAGTCTAGAAACTTAGATGTCGTGACTTTCCCAAGTTTTATAACCTCTGTCGTGGGTTTGCCAAGTTTTATAACCTATGTCGTAGAATTTTCAAGTTTCATAACCTTGTCGTAGGTTTCTCAAGTTTTATAACCTATGTCGTGAGTTTCTCAAGTTTCATAACCTTGTCGCAGAATTTTCCAGTTTCATAACCTATGTCGTGGGTTTCCCAAGTTTCATAACCTTGTCGCAGGTTTCTCAAGTTTTATAACCTATGTCGCGAAATTTTCAAGTTTCATAACCTTATCGCGGGTTTCTCAAGTTTTATAACCTATGTCATAGGTTTCCCAAGTTTCATAACCTTGTCACAAAATTTTCAAGTTTCATAACCTATGTCGTAGGTTTCCCAAGTTTCATAACCCTGTCGTGGGTTTCTCAAGTTTCATAACCTTGTCGCGGCTTTCCCAAGTTTTATAACCTTGTCGCAGGTTTCCCAAGTTTCATAACCTATGTTGTGGCTTTTCCAAGTTTCATAACCTTGTCATGGATTTCTCAAGTTTCATAACCTTGTCGTGGGTTTCCCAAGTTTTATAACCTATGTCACGAATTTTCCAAGTTTCATAACCGTTTCACGAAATTTTCAAGTTTTATAACCTCCTCATTTAATGATTGTAACAAGTGTTTTTAAATACTTTGGGGCCAATTATAATCCCATTCTTAAGGCTTTGTTATCTTCAAGCTTTTAGGACTAACTAAATTTCATTTGGACTCTAAAAAGAATATTTCAATTTCTTGCTACAAAGGGCTAAAATGAACTTTAGGAAAAACTTACTAGATTTGGTTTGAGGATTAACAATTGAACAAGGAAAATCTTCACACTTCATTTGGTGCTTTAAAAAGAACTCACAATTGCTTTGTGGCCTTAAAATGAACAAGTGCAACTTTGTCTTTGTGATGGCTTACTTAAATTAACTTCATTGGAAAAGGATGTATGCGCTTCTCTCGTGCTTTATAGCGATCTTGAGAATCAAAAGGCATTTTTTGTGATTTTAGGTTGAGATAAAGCAATCACCTCCACACTTCATTTTTGGGTTTAAAATTAAACAAAATCTTGTGCGAGTGTGAATGAACTTATTACATGTGTTCTCCCTTTGTTTCTAAACAAGGTTCGATTGAACTATGAATATGTTTATTCACTTTTTTTTTATCTTAGAGGGCCTGCCTTGGGGAAAAAGTACTCACCCAAGGGAACGACTCAACCGGTAACACTCTAAACCCAAGAGTATTTTCAATCAAGATATAAATGTGGGTATTGGAGTAAACACCAATATCACGTGGTTGGCTCTGACGAGATGGATCTGAAAAGGGACTCTCATCGTATGGGTCAATCTCCATGAATGGAAAGTCCTAATTAAAACCCATGTTTTAGAATTGCCAAAATCCTTGATCTATTTGTTGATACAAGAACGGTCGTTCTAAAGCCACCCCACACTTTTACGGTCTTTTAGTAGAAATGGAAAGCATTCCATGGGAGTTTCATGGGTGTTGATGCTTGGATGCCCCATATAAGTGAGTGTCATGGAGGGGAGCCAGTGGGGTCAAGCATCTAACCATTCTCTAAAGATAAGCATAGTTGGACTTGTCCAAGTGGGGACTCAACAAATATTGTATTTCATATCAATAGGGTTGTGCATGCTCTTGGTATCAAAACACTTGCTTGTTCAAAAACATTGGGAAACACACATTCAACAAGAAAATCAAAATTTCAAACCCCTTAGTTAGAGAAAATACCTTTGACAAAACCCAAGAACTATTGCTTACACTGGGGATAATGTCCTTAGAGGTTTCTAAGTAACTGGGTTTACATCTTAATTTGCTTCTACCAAGGTAAACATTAAGTAACCATTGCCTTGATTTCCTTGAATTCCACATAGCACTTTGTGGGATGAAAAGAAGTTAGGACATTGGACGTTTAGTTTCAAAATCTAATCAAGAAATTATTTGTGGTAAAATAAATTAACTAATCAAGATGAAATCAATTGAACCCCACACATGTGCTTGTGTATCTTTTGTCTTATGCTCTTTTGAGCAAACATTGATCTTTTGGTTTCAAGGAAAAGCATGTTCTTCAAAACCTTGGCCTTGTAAACAAGTCCTTCTTAGGTTCATTTAGGATCAAAATAAAACACTTCATCCATTTCAAACATCTATCAAAACGCATCCCACAAGCAACTTTAGAGCTTTGGAAAGATCATTCTAGACTTGGGTAAATCATCAAAATCAAAATCACCTTATTTAGTTAGGTGTAGGGGAATGCATCCTTTCTCATACATTTAATTGAATTAGCAATCCTTTGAACAAGTTCATCCTAAGATCACATCTAACATCTTAGGGTTTACAAGTCCATTATCCAAATCTAATCAAAACTAATCAAAATAAAATCCTAAAGTCTAGCATTGATCCAAAGTTTCTAAGAAAAACAACACCCATATCATTCACCCCTTTCATCCTTCATCTCATCATTGGTCCTAAACATCTTCTGGGTCACTTTTACAACAAGGTCAAAACACAAGAAGAACATAGAATATAAAATTGATTCATACATCATGAGTAATCCAAGTCAACAAAACTAGCAAAGCCTTACATTTCCAGTTGATTTTCAAAACTCACATTTATACAATCCATACATGGGATCATTATCTCCTACAAACCTCAATGGTACAACAAATGTGATTCTACCCAATCTAAATCTTGGAACACCTTTTTCGATGGTATATTTAAATCCAAGTCCAAAACTACAAATCTATCAACCAAAGACTCAATGCATGAGCCTTCAAACGAACAACATCATCCCATCAAATCCCTACATGCCAAATGTGAATGTACCAAGTACAACTTTACAAAACATGAATATTTTGAATCCAAACTTGCTAAACTTTGGGATGGATATGTTTGCAAATCATACAAATATTTTTCAAAGTCCAAACAAGATGTTAACGACTCCAAGTCAAGGTAACACCATGCAAAATCAAAGTTACCTAAATCAAGGCAATGTGATTCCCAACATCAACAATGTTCAATTTCAACCCATAATTCCAAAGTTGAACATCATCCCAAGTCATAACATTGTCCAAAATCAATATCAAATTTCACTAGAGAAACTTGCTTCACATTCCAAACTAATTGAATTATTGAGCCAAGAGACATTTTCACTCCAAAATCAATACACTCTTCCATTGGTTAAACCATGTCATCAAAGCATTGAGTTGTGTCCACAACCGCATCAAGAAAAAAATCTCCAATGTCAAGAGGTTAGATATCAAGATCAACATCAACAAAAAACCCAATTACCCCATCTCGAAGATCAATCACCACGTCTCAAAGATCAATAACCACATCTCAAAGATCAATCACTACAAGGTCAATTCAAACAAAAAATCTCACAAGGTAACAAACGGAAATACACACCACTTGGGGGACCCATTGAATTGATCATGCAACAGTTGGTGCAAGAAAATCTCATTAAACTCCCTGTTTATGAGGATTATCAAGAGCCCTTAGTTAAACCACCAGGGTATAATGAGAATTACTTTTTTGGCTTCCATAAAACAAAGGGACACGCAACATCAGATTGTATTTGACTCAAAAATATCATCCAAGGTCTTATTGATCAAAAGATAATCACTATTGGGGACAATGATCAAGATCTATTCATCAATGAGCACCTTGAAGATGTTTCCACCTCGTCCAATGATCAAATTAACATACCTTAAGATTCACTTTTCAAACTTGATCAAAATCCACCAACAATACCCAACAATGATTCAATTCAATAAATATCAACATCATTTGACCCTATGGTTGAAGACATTGATAATCTCTCTGCCACAATTGTTGAAAACAATGTTCAAAATCTCTCCATTAATGAGCACATTGAAGATGTTTCCACCTCATCCAATGACCAACTCACCATACATCAAGAGCCACTTTTTAGTGATCTATTTCAAGGAGTGTTAGAGTTATTTGGTCATATTGACATAATCCATCACCCATTGACCAATGATCATGTTGAAAATGTCTCTACATCACCTAGTGAGTTAGAGGACATATCTCAAGAATTTATTCCAAAGCATGATCAAAATCTTTCACCAAAGTCTAGCAATGGTACTTTCCAAGATATGTTGACATCCTTCGACCTCATGGTTATAGATATTGAAGGAATCCTCAAATCGACACTTGATCCAAATTCACTCAAATATCAAGAGAATATTGAACCACTTACCATGCCTAATGATGATGTCCAAGAACCCTTTCTAAGGAATCAATCCTTTGAAATTGACCCATGTCAATAACTTGATCCAAAGCATGTCAAAATCAATTCTAAAATTAATCAAGATCAAGAATTTTTATCTCCAAGATACTACAATGATGTAATGGATAGTCTCCTATCTATACAAGATGTCGCAAATGATGATCATATCCGCATAGTACATACTCCATCTACCCATGAGATACTTTCTGCAGATGGACATGTAGATGATCTTAATTCAGAATAGGATACCTTTACTCCTGATATTATTACACAAAAAGAGCAAGTTATTGATTCCTACAGTCAAACAGAGTTGTCAACATCAGGATCAGATATATCCCAAATTTGGATTGAGGAAATCATATATGGAGATACTCAACATTATCCACTCAAGGAAATAGGTCAGACAAAATAGGACATTCTAGAGTTAGTAGAGCATCCAGTCAAAATAACATCTTCTACAATGGTCATTTATCAGAGAATTCATTTTAAACAAGAGCTCTCGAAATAGGTGGAATCAAAGCATGAAAGTACTACTTCCACAATACTAGCAGAAACTATGTCTCAAGAAAACGTCAACATAGGGAGCATAAAAAATCCTTATGATGAAACCAATGCCAATACTACAACCAACCACGTCATGAATCTTCATCCACCCATCACCCCATCCATGAATTCAGACCAATTTCAAAAGAAAGATTTGAATCAAAGTACAAAGAACATTATGAAAGAAAAAGAAGCTGAGAAGCATAATGGACAAATCAAATACACATGGATACCAAAGAATACAAAGAAAGATCATCCCTATCAAACTCCATCAGTCAAAGAAACTATGGGGAAAAATAAGGGAAAAGTATCCATCAAAGATGTCCACAAAAGCAAAAGCAGGATTTTCAAGCGACGTACAAATTGTATCAAGCAGTTGGTCCTAATTCCAGGCACACTTTTGTATCCACCCATCATTGCTCATCTTCCCAAGTTTGGAGAGTCAAAGATTCCAAACTATCAACCAATCCATCTTTTATCCCTAAACACACTCCATCCATGCCTCCACACATGATATCCAATTCTTACATTGACCATGTATTGGTAACAACCCTTCACCGTAAGGATTTCGAAGGCACTCTATCATGATGTGCATACAGAGACGAGTTAACCCTGGTATCAATAAAGCAAATCAAGAATCCCAAAAGTTGCATTCAAATGCATGTATCTTATCAAAGCAACTTCTTCAAGCAGGCTATCAATGGCATATCATGATAGAAGCATCTACATCAGCGACACCTTGTGATTTGGCGTGAGATTAAAATCTTTTACAAAAATAAAAAATCCAAAAAAAATCAGAAAAAGGATTTAAAATAGTAAAGAAAAAAAGTGTCCTCTAGTGAAAACCACTTCAATGGCGCTTTGGGCAGGTACCATGATGAAAACTTGGAAAATAGGCATCATGTGTAGAATTGAGCATCTACGTGCGCCAGTTCAGGTGGAAGCATCTCATCCCATCCATAATAAATCCATTATTTAATCCATCTCATCCATAATAAATCCATTCATCCATGAACCATTTATCCAATCCATTCGCATATATTTGCATCCATAGTCCAAATTATCTTGATCTTGGTAAAAGTTCGGTGCACACTTTACTCTTGCTTACAGTGAACATCTTGACATGGGTCATTTTCATTGATCCTATCCTACCCAGCATTATCTGGGCCATGAAGCATTATCCAAATGAGCATTCTTTATCTGAACACCTTATTTTATCACAAGATAATCCATATCCCTCCATCCATACACTTATCCAAGCATTCATCCATTGCATTCCATACATTGCTAGACATTGGGGGCAGATATTTACATCTTGCTTCGAGAATAAATCTTGATCTATATCGTCCAACTTATGTGGTGATCTGAACATTTGGAAAATGTGAAATCAAATTGGTCCACCACTTGTGAGCAAAAAACTAAATCACTAACCCATGGCACATTTTGACAAGATTTTCCTTATCAGTCTTCATCTTTTATCAAACATCGATCCAAACAATTGATATCAATCGCATCTAAGTTGCACTTCAAATGTCACATCAAATCATCTAAAACAACTTTTGTTCCAAACCAAGCTTCATCAATCCTGAATAATCAAATCCAATCAATCATTCATCATCTTGGGATATCCATCCTAATCCCTGTGTTGCTTAACACTATCCTAGCATTGTTGTGTATACTCAAAAATGTTATCATCATCATCAATCCATCGATTTGATCAATCAACCCTAGCTTGCTTTTCAACAAAATCCAAAAATAGAGCACTAATATCATCACTCATCTCCATATCCAAATCATCAAAATCATGTGAAAAATCCAAAAACATCAAAACATCAAAATCCAAAAACATTCATAAAATCTCAAAAAAAAAAAACCAAAAACATTCAAAAAACACAAAACCTAAAAAAAATCATAAAATCTTAGAAAACCCCAAAACATCGCAAAAATAAAAATCAAAACATTTGAAAAATCCAAAAAAACCCAAAAAACAGCCTCAAAACATTCCAAAAATGTCAAAAACATCCAAATATTTGAAAAAAATTCATCCATCTCATCTTGCTTTCACTCAAAATAATCAATCATCCATAATAAACTAATTGTCACCTTCATCCTTTGGCAACATTGTAAATAGAAACAAGTGCAACAATCAGCAAAAACAAACTTCAAACGCAAAATCAAATCGAAGCAACAAACCGTTAAATGCAAAATCAGACTCTTGATCATTTTCAAATATGTCAGTCAACCTTATATCAACAGCCTATCAATCAACTTATCAAACCATCATCATCCTATACAATGCATGTCCTAGGATATATTGTTCTAACAATGGGCATCATTTTGGATATCACCTTGATTCAGATCCTATCAAAACACATCCCTTTAGTCAAGGTATGAAGAACATTGGATTGTTTTGCGTTTGATCTTTTCTTTTGATTTATCTTATTGTGCTCATTCCAAGGACCTCTCGATGATATCCAAACAAAGGATTTAGAGAAATAGGAATGGGGCAACAATCATTATCTTTTTATCTGTTGTGCTTGTTGGACGTTCTTGTAATATAACTTGGTGAATACTTGCTTTGTTAGGTATGTCCTAGCAAGGTTTATGTATTTCAAGTGTGAACAAGAATACTCCTATCTGTTTGTCAAGTCAAAGTCCATCGCACTAGGTACAACGCCATCTTGGTTCTTTATACCCTGATGCATCATATCTAGGTGTGTTATCAAACATAAGGTAATTGGCCCTTTTAAAATCCCAACTCCTCGATAAGAAAATAATAATCATCATCATCATCATCATCATCATCATCTTCTCTAATAAAGTTGACTTGTTGGTGTCTCTTGTCATCATCTTATTTTTTTCCTACTTCCTTTAGCGCTAGCATTGTACCATGACAATTAATCATAAATCATCACCATTGCATCTATCTTGCATCCACAAACTGTCAGCATACTGCATAATGAATATCATATCATATAGAAAGCATTAATCATACCACATGCATTCATCCCCATCATTGCATAATATAGATTGGTTATTCTAAACATTTCATAAACCATACATCTATCACCCATACGCATAATCATAAAATCATCATCATATCACATCATGTGCATCTATATCATCCATGCATCATCATATCATCCATCACATATAAACATCATAATCATCTCATTTATATAATGTAACTGTCATTGTACAAATCAGGATCAAGTGTGTGTAATATATCAAAATAGGCATGAGGCTACCCATGGCTGATGACTGTCTACATCATCAAATCTATCTACATCAAATATTTGAGTTGAACTGATCTTGAACCTCTTTGTCGAGAGATCGACCCTCAAATCAAACCTCTTTTCCTGATCTCTCGTGGGGGCAGTATATTGACGTAATTCTTCATTCACTGGGGCAGTAGTGGGGCATCTGAAAAAAAGAAGAAGATAAATTTTGACTTTTGATCATGGCAAGGTTATTCTTTGAACCAGCGCAACAAGTGCATTGCTTCAAAGAGGGGCAAAATATAGACAGAAAATATACAGATTGATATTACACACTCGATCCAGATCTACTAACATTGCTTCATCCTGAATTATCCCTCTATCTAACCATTTAATCAAATAGCCTTATTTGATTAAAGTCATCATAATTCCCCTTTTAATTAAATAAATCTCTCAATTTAATTAAATCATTGTCTCTGTGTAATTAGCTAGGTCATTTCATCTTCCTATCTTTATTTAATTAAATAATCCATATTATTTGATTAAATCTCTAAAGTTCATCTAATTAAATTATATAAATCAAACATTTATCTAATTTAATCTAACATCACCCCCTTTGGTTAAATAAATAAAAAATATTTATTTAACTAGGTCTAAATCATTCTCTTCTCATTTTGAGTTATTTAAATCCTCAAATCTAAGCCAAAATGGTCAAATCAACTAATCTCCTTTAAAATAATCAAATCATGATTAATGTTAATCCTAATCACTCATATCCTCTATATTTTGCAACTTGCACATGAAAATCAATTTAATTTATTTATAAATCATCTATTTTCATTCAAAAAAGGCATCAAAGATGGAATATTCCTCAAATTTGAAATCTCCACCCAAAAGGACTTGTCCCTTCCAACAAAGCATTTAAAATCTCTTACATGTCCTTTTTCCTTGAGCCAAGTGGCATTCAATGCACTTTCTTTCCCTTACATGTCATTTCAACAAATTCAAAATTCAAATATATGCATTTATTGATACATTCTTCAAAACTTGCACATCCTCCATCCACTCATAAGTTGACAAGTGGCACCTTTCCATTGGCTAATTCTTAGACCCACATTGCTCTATTTTGGACATTCTTCCATCTTCTCATTCTATAAATAGGAGGCTTCATTCCTCATTTTATCATCCACAACTTGAGTAAACTTACTATACTCAAATCTTTAGCAATCTTTATCCATACTTTTGAGTGATAGCTAGGTTATCCAAGTTTTTATCTTGGAGCATTCATCACTCTTCAACAAAGTGGATCACTCTTCATCAATCTTCAACATTGCATCAGAGGAGTGGGGAAAGGGCCAATTTTAACATCAAATTGGCACCAATTCCCCCATGGGACCAAGAGTTTGCTTGTTTTAATAGGATTTAATCTATTTCATTGTGTTCTTCATTCTTCTTTCCTATTTTAAGCATTGCAAATAGATTTCATGGGGAGCTTAGATTCTAACTTGCATTTCAATCTTATAATGTGTTTATCTCTTGTGTTTTGCAGGTTTTAGAGGGATCTTGGTTCACAAATATTATAGTACGTCGAGTTATGAATAGTCAGTTTATGGCTACCTTAACTCTTAATTAAGTCATTATCATTATTTTATTGTTATTTAACTAATTAGGTTAGCCTAAGACTTATATAGGGTTATCTAAGGCAATCTTAGTGATGTCCTAGGTATCAGGTATCTATAAGAGTTAGTGAGTCTTATTTCATTATCATATTGCAAAGTGTGTTCTCATTGGAGATATTTGGAGGTTTTCCCCCTCAAAGTGGCTTGTTATTCTTAGTTATTATCAAGTATTTACAACATATTTCCTATCATATTCTTCTATTGTGCAAGTTATTTCATTACAATATCCTAATTTTAAGGTAAAGAAAAATCATTTAAGGTTGAAACTTTGTGGTCATTTAATTGTTCCAATAGCTTACATTCAATATTAGAACTCAAATGAAGTACAATAATTTACATCCAACCCAAATATATATTAGTTTACTTTCAATCCAAATGTAAAAAACTATTTCTTTAGGATAAAAAGCATAATATTCCATTTGATGTTGTAGTTGTAATTTCCCTCATAAAAATGCATGAAAAATTAGTACATTATAAAGGGAAAGCAATCTATTGGGATATTGAGCTAGAATGAACAAATTGTCAAGGGTAAATAACCATTGGGAAATTGAGTTAGAATGAGTAGATTGTGAAGGGAAAACTAAATCTATCCCAGTGAATGCACTTGACATGAACAAGAATTTTTGAGGTAAAACAAATAAAAAATTATTCTACCTCTCAAACAACTTGCTAGCATACAACCAAAATTCAATAATAATGTAATTATTGTTTCTTAAAGTAAAAGGATTTATAAAGCCAGAGTGAGTAAACACAAGAATCGCTCTATGTATTTATATATATATAACATCCTAAAATCTCAACTACAATATTTGTGTAAAGGAAATTTTAATTGTCTTATGCCTATTAAATTGGATTTTTTCATTAGATAGAAATATCGAGCTATGAAATTAATTTTTAGAAATATAAAAAATAGAGAAGTAAATTCTATAAACAACTTATAAAAATAGAAAACTAAAGTGACAATGATCATAGATAGTGAATGTAGTGGTGTTTTAGTTTAGATATTAGAATGCATGCACAATCTTCCAAGTTTTATGTTATCATATAGTTTCTATGACCATCTAATAATGTTAGAAAATTGAACAATGTGCATAGACTAAAAATTTTCCTACACATAAAATGTTAATGTACATAAAATAACACTTAGAAATTTTACAAAAAACTAGAGAGAATAATAAAATATAATTCAAATCTATTAAAAATGACCAACAAGATTTTAATGTTTGGCTATAGAGATAGCCACCCAAGATCTAGAGGTCTAATGGAAATCATATTGAAAATAGAAGATCAATATGACAAGAATAAACTATATTCCTATGAATGAATGAAAATATACAATGATGATGGATTGAGATTACAAAGGATTCCCCTTGGTTATATAGGCCAAGGTGAGACATAGGATATCATAAGATTCTAAAAATTTCCTTAATATTATGATATGAGACATAAATATATAACTATCATATGTGCACCCTAATTAAAACTAAGTAATAAGGTGTAAAAAGGACCTAATAATGGAACTAGGTAGGTAATACACCTATTTAAACCAACAACCACTCAAGTGAAACTTAGGGGGAACATAAAACATGCAAAAATGTAAGGATTAAAGGATGGCTGTTGGCTACTAGGCCATGATAGGTACCCATGTATAAATTCGATCTCTCACATATGAAGAAAAGGAGAAAATACATTGGGAGAAAAATCCTCTCCAAAAGAGAGAAAATAGAAAATAATCTCTCTAAGAAGAATGAGAAGGAAAAAACCCCATGTGAGGAAAAATTCCCCTTATAAGAGAGAATGATAAATGAGACTATTTAGCCCCCCTTAAAGTAGAGTATCCTACAATGATGGTAGATTCTTGACAATAAATGGTGAAGATGATTCAATACCATTGAACAATATTCCTCCCCTTAGGTAGAAACAAAACCAAAAATGTATGTAGGATTTCTTCCCATTTTTGAAAGGAAGTGACGGAACAAGGATTATGAGTGATTTCTCTAAATTCTACTTAGGTTTCTTCATGTTGATGTTGAAAGTTGTCATAATCCAATTAGACATTCTAGGCCACATTGATGAAGATTCCAATCCATAATCTAGTAGATATTATTGGACAACATAATTGAAGACCAATATATCTCCTCTAAAGACAAAGAAGCCTCCTCCAAATTATTCTAAAAATTATCCACACAAATGTCAAACTATGAAGAATGATCACATAGAGAATGAACAAGAGGGTCAATGTGTTCCCTCACAACAATATAGAGAAAGTGAAAATCACATAGAGAATAAACAAGAGGGTCAGAGTGAAGAAAAATAAGCCTTCTCCAAATGAGAGAGAGGTAGGGTGGGAGGGATAAAGGGAGAAATTAGGTAGAGAGAGAGGGTGAGTGGAGATAAATAGAAATAGAGGGGAAGGTGAGAGAGAGGTAGAGATTCAAGAGAGAGGGTGAAGAGAGATATAGAGAGATATCTAAAGGGAGAGAGGGGGAATGGGGGAGTTATGAAATGAGAGGTAGGTAGAGAGAAAGAAAGAGGTGAGATATAGAGAGAATTAGAGAGGGATGGAGGAATGGAGAGGTGTCTAGAGATAGAGAGGTATGGTGGGAGGGATATAGGTAGAGTTAGGTAGACAAAGAGGAAGATGGAGATGGGAGATAAAGATAAGTAGAGATAAAGAAAGAGATAGAGGTAAGACAGGAAGGATAGAGGGAGAGGTAGGTAAAGGTAAGGTGGGAGGCATAGAGGGAGAGATAGGTAGAGAGATGGAGGTTGACCACCTTACCTCTCTTTGTCTCTATTTTTTAATCTCCCAACTTCATCTTCTTCTATGTCTACCCACCTCTCCCTACATCCCTCCAAACCTACATCTCTATCTCTACCTCTCCCTTCTTCCCTCCCTCTCTAATTCTCTTTATATCCCCTCTTTTTTTCTCTCTACCTACCTCTCACGCCATCCCTCCCTCATTCCCCCCCCCCTCTCTCTCTCTCTCTCTCTCTCTCTGTATCTCTCTCTCCTCCCTTCCCTCTCTATCTCTATATCTCCCCTCACCCTCTCTCTCTACCTACCTCTAACTCTATCTCTCCCACCTTACCTCTCTCTCCTTCCCTCTATACTTCTCTCTATATATGCTCACCCTACCTATCTTTACCTACCTATCCCTCTATCTTTGTATCTATTTCTCTTTATCTCATATCTCCATCTTCTTCTCTTTCTACCTACCTCTTCATATATCCCTCCCATCCTACCTCTCTATCTCTACCTCTCCCTTCCTTCATTCCTCTCTACTTCTCTCTATCTACCCTCTTTGTATCTATCTACCTACCTCTTTCTCCATCCCTCCATCTTCCCCCCCTCTCTCTCCTTTAGATATCTCTCTTATCTCTATCCTCTCTACCTCTTTGAGCCTCCCTCTCTACTTCTCTCTAAATCCACTCACCCTCTCTCTCTACAGAAAGCTAAAGAGGAAGAATGTAGAGGGAGATAGAGAAAATACATATAGATAAAGAGAGGTAAGGGGGGAGAGACTAATATAGAGAGATAAGGGTTATGGATAGAGACGGAGATATAGAGAGATATAGAGGAACATGGAGAGAGATAGGGATATAGAGGGTGAGATAAAGTGATAGAGAGACAAATAGTGATAGAGAGGGAGAGATATAGAGGTAGAGATATAGAGGTAGAGAGAAAGAGTAAGAGAGAGACAGAGAGGGGGGAGATAGAGGAGGGAGGGAGAGGGAGAGAGGGAGAGATAATAATAAAGGGAGATATAGAGAGATAAAGAGGGATAGGGAAAGAGAGATATATAGGGAGATAGAGGTAGAGAAAGATATGAATAGAAAGGGATGGAGAGAATGAATAAGAGAGAGAGGTAGAGATAATGAGATATAGATAGAGATAAAGAGAGAGATAGGGAGATATAGATAGAGGGGGCAAGATTGAAAGAGAAAGGAGGTGATATAGACAAGTAATCGAGAGAGAGGTATAGAGAGATAAGGAGAGAGATTGAGATAAGGGGATCGATAGAGAGATAGATATGAGCAGGGAGAAATAGGGAGTGTGTGTGTGTGTGTGTATGAGTGAGAGGGAGATGGAGATAACTTTATGAAGAGGGAGATTATATAAATAGATACAAAGAAGTAGAGGGAGAGAGAGAAATAGAGAGAGGTAGACAGATATAGAAAGAGGGAGTGATATAGATAGAGGGAGAGAGGGAGAGATAGAGATAGAAAGAGGGAGAGATATGCAAAAATATATATAATTTAGGAAAGATAGAGGGGAAGAGAAAGGGAGAGAGCTAGGTAGAGAGGGAGAGAGAAAGAGAGAGAGGAGAGATATAGATAGAGATAGAGTAATGGAAAAGGAGAGAGATAGGTAGAGAGGGAGAGAGAAGGAGAGGAGAGAGGGAGAGATAGCTAAATAGATAGAGGGAGAGAGGGAGAGAGGGAGAGATATGTTCTCCTAATTCAACTTGGGAAAACATGTGCATTAGATTAAAGATAATGCTAAGGAGGCCTTTTGTGATGGTTTATGCAAATTTTTTCTGTCCTTACTAAAATAATCTAAATGTTTCATTATTTATTATTTATTTAATGTTTCAAGTCTTTTGGATGATTATTCCGAAGAAAACCATGAAAAAATACTTTGTATGCAAGAGTCATGAGCATTTAAAATTTTAAAAATTAAGGAGGAACTTGAAATTATTATAATTATTTTTTGGTGCATAATCTATCAAAATTATCTTATCCATTGTGTAAATCTCTAAATCACCTTTCCAATGCCTATAAAAATCAATTTTTTGATAAGTAACACAAAAGTTATGCCCATCTTCCTAAAGTGTGCATTTTTGGGATTTTCAAAATGGATGCCCATTTTTCTTTCCAAAACAGGTATCTATTTCAAAAAAATAAAGTTGATGGAAATAATTGTAGGAAATGGATATCCGTTTTTCTTTTCAAAATAGATATCTATTTTGAAAACCTGAAATTGATGAAAAATTTGACCCATACAAAAATTCAACTTTGTGTTTCATGATTTGGGCAAAGTAAAAACATGGTTTTTTTCTTATTGCCACTTTTTGGCCCATCATGATCTTGCACATTCCCATCACCTAAGTTAAAAGCTTGAGAAGGTAGTTGTACCCTTGTCGCAAAACATGAGGAAAAAATCTATTGAGGATATAACAAAAAATACATTATATGTGAGACTTTTCTAAAGAGACAAATAACAAAATTAGTGAATATGTAGTTAAATTCTAGAGGCAAGTCTCATTCTCTTGGAAGATCTATGAAAAAATATTGGAATTGCAATAAAGTGGAGCATTTTAAGAACCAACAAAAAATTTAAAAGGTTGAGAAGTACTACACCTAACAATTTCCATAAACAAAGACCTCCACACATCTTAAAGTACACAACCATGTCACGATGCATGGTTTATCAATTTGTGTGCTCTTCATATGAATCCCCATAAGGATCTAATTTTTGAATTTACTATTCTAGTGGAGATGCTAAAGAGTCAAGATAATGTTTAAATGTGAAAGGGTTTAATCATTCATATTATGTATATTCCAAGGTTGACAAGAAATATATATCTATATGTATAATGAGTAATAAAAGTGTGCAATAAGTATGTGATAAAGATAATTGCATGATAATGGTTCAAGGGGCTCAATGGTATTGTCAAGATGAGTCTACACTAAAACACTTTCTAATCTAAATGAAATCACTAGAACTAATGGATGCAATAGATCTATTGTTCCTAAGTTGAAACCTATTATGTTGCATGCAAAGAAGTTTGATACCTTAGAAAATGTTATCAACTCATTGGCAATACCAATGTATATATAATAAGTATTGTCAAAAATGTATAGTAATTTATGCCCTTAGAAACTAACCTATATATGCACAAACCCTATGCAAAACATTTAATAAGTAGGTAATTGTGTTGGATATGTGTTGTATATTTTACATATTCTACACTTTGCCACTCTTAGTGGACCCCCAACTAGGAAATACGAAGGTGCCACATGGAACATGAGGATTCATATGAAATATGAGGCATCATATGTGGGAATATTAAATACCATTAGAAGTGGTTTTTGACTCATGGTTTATAACCCATTGCATTCTAATATTTCTTGATAATTTTCTTTAGTGAGCAATATCTTATTGTATTGTGAACAATTAAGATAATATGGTGAGTGTTAATCTAAGATGATAGGATAAATAATTGTGCTATTGTGAGAGTATCATTATTGTATTTCTATTCAAATTAAAATTCTATTAAAGCAATTTTTCTACTACATAGGTTATCAAAATATCTTCTCTTTAAAAATATTCTCTTATTTACCGAATTTGATAATAAGATTAAATGTAAATAGCTTTAATATATAAATTATTATTTATTATTCCAAGAAACATTATTTTCAATGTCCATAATTGAGAAAAAATCATAAGCATTGAATATAAGACATAAGCAATGCTAAAGAAAACAAACGAATCAATATATCACATAAACCAATAGTCATCCACATTGGTAGGGTGTTCATTTACTCAAATTACACACTTCTCAACAAGTTACACAAAGGTAGACTAATCCATTGAAGTTCCAAGTATAGTGCAACATAAATGTGACTTATGCATACAAGGTATTCATTTATGTAGTTAATTTACACTTCCAAGGTTAACATAACCTGATGGTATACCATAAGCATTGGTATCTAAAAGGAAGCCAACAAGGTTGATTTTCCGCTTTAAAATTATTGGTATAATAATAATTTAGTGTTTGGATTTGTACATTACTTGAAAACCAGATTATTTTTGTAGGTATGCTTGTTGTCCTTACCGAAGAAAGACTTCAAGTTTAAAATTATTGCCATATACTTGTAAGACCATGTAAAAAGGTCTTTAAATGAAATTAATAGATCAACAGTGTTTCATGCCTACAAAAAACCATTGGGACCATATTCTCTTTAAGGAGATTATTAGCAACATAAATTCTAATTCTAATTGTTGGTATTTGAGATTGAATGTTAGCAAATATCCTAGGTCGTTTGATATTAGAAATAGGACTAGGTGAAAGACATTGAATTTTGGTAGTTAATTTCTCGATAGAAGGATTAAAATGGATTTTTTTTTGGATTTGGTGGTGTCTAGCACACTGCATGTCCTAATACAAACCATTTTTTCTTTTGCGTGTTACATGTTTTCATCTATATTTCTAAGTAAAGAAAATGGTTTCATACTTCAATGTAAGAATAAGGGAATTTTTGATGTTGAAGTATAGGTTATCATTATCTCCATCAAAATTGTGTTGGCATTTAGGAAAAAGATGTTTCCATCTATTGATGAATATAAGGATTTGGTTATTTGTCAAATAATTGTTCAAAAAAATATTACAAATGATAATTTGGATCTTAGATTATAATTATGCTTTAGAATCTCTAAAGGATATGTAAACATTTGAAATGAACATGCTAAATATATAAAAATATCATTCTAGAGTGGCATTTAGAAAGGTTTTAATAAAATATTTGCAAGCAAGATGAAAGTTTGTCTAAATCAGTACATGGAAGAAACCATGCAATATACAAGGTCACCGTTGTCAGTTGTTAAAAATATTTTCCATTGTATATAATATTTCATATAGTTTAATTTCAACCATATTTCACCTGGAAACAACTGTGGATTCAAATGCCTTTCATGCTTAATGCTATATCTTCTGAAGCTTTTGAAGTTCGCACAACCTATCAAACTCGTGTTGGATGCTCTAAACTGTTCAAAAAGATAGAACTATAAATTTTAATTTCAAGTAGTGGAATACAGAAACCATAAAATAAATAATTATTCTTTATAAATAAAAATAAACACTTCAACTAATTTAGCACAATATCTAGTTTCACTCAAAAAAATTTATACCTCTAGGCTACAAATTATATTTGCTTAGCTTGCACTCCAACTAGCTTTTATAAAGAAAAAAACCCCGAGATTTGAAAAATAGGTTTTAGCAAGAAAGCTCCGTTTAAAGTAAAATAACAAAACAGTGGTAGTAGCAAACAGTGAACCTACAGTGAACATTATGTTATCTTGTAAAAGAACAGAATAGTTGTAGTAGCAAACAGTGAACCAAGTTCTGCAGAAAATATTATGCTTATCTTCTAAAAGTATTATCTATTACGTTAAAATCATAAACAACAAAAAGCACTGGAGGTATTTGAATTTAATAGAACACAAACATAGTAGAAGATACATGACAAAGGACAGGAACATGCATCCAATAACTAATCCATTTACCAAAATGGAAACAAGTAAAAACGAGGAAATATATTTTCAATATGGTGACAACTTATTGAACTTCACAGTGGCCACATCCAGTACTAAGTTATCTATATCAAAGCAATGGAACTTTCATCTATCCCATTCTAAAAATTATCAGAGAAAAGGAGAGAAGGGACGAGTGAAGATTGTAGAAACCTTCTCCCATTAGGATTAAAGGCCAATGCATTTATAGGTCCAAGCTGTCCCTTCACACCACTAGTTTCTTCTTCAAGAATCTGCAGAGATAGAAAATATTAATGTTTATTTATTTGTATGGCAGTGTGGAAAATATAGAATACCACTGAAAACAAAAAAAGGATCATACCCTTCAAGCATATCACATGCAAGATATCAGATTCGGATTAGGATATCAGAGATTGTTACACAAATATGATTGATTGTCTGTGAAGGGCTTAGCAGGAAGGCATGATTGCCTGCAAATTCTAATTTTCATCTTGGTGACACAAAGGCCTTCCCTTTGCAAAACTAAAAATTATCCTTCCTCAAGGTGGCCAGAAAGCATTACAATCTGTAGGCATTTTAGGACAAATACAAGGTGTTAAGATGTTATCAAACATGTATTAAATGGCTTTAGGAAAATTTACTGTCAGCAATTCACCGCGGGAAAATTCATCATCATGACAAATTCACCTCAAGGAAAATTCGCCACCAGCAATTTATTTCCATGGAAAATTCATCGCATTAAAAGTTTGTGATTAATTTTTCATGGCGGTGAATTGTTGGTGGTGAATTTTCTTTGAGATGAATTTGTCATGGCGGTGAATTGTTGACAGTGAATTTTCTGACACTGAATTGTTGATGGTGAATTTTCCTGATACCGTACTAAATATATTTGACATTCCCAACATATTGGTATAGCTGTCCACGATTTAGAGTTTTTAATTCAAACAACACAGCTTAGAAACTTCTCAAAAAAACATTCCTTTGTTCATAGCCTTCTTCTCTCAGCTTTTCTTCTGAGCATAATCCCAAGTCTCACATGGAAACAAAGAGCTTTCAAACACACTGCAAGCTTATTTTCAAATCAATAGCCATGTCCCAGCACCCCACCTTGAAAAGCTAGACTGGTAGGCCAGGAATCATGGGAATGAAACAGTTGAATTTCACTAACACTGTCAATCACATTAATAGTATCTCTATCTATCTGTATGTATGTGTGTGCACATATATAAATAGCGCGGAAAATTCATCGCCAGCAATTCATCGAGGGAAAATTCACAGCGAGAAAATTCATCGAGGGAAAATTCACAGCGAGAAAATTCATCGTGCGAGAAAATTCACCGTCATGACAATTGACCGCGCGAAAAATTAATTGCATGAATTTTTGGTGGTTAATTTTCCATGACGGTGAATTGCTAGTGGCGGTGAATTTTCCCACGGTGAATTATTGTCGGTGAATTTTCCGTCAGTGAATTATTAGAAGTGAATTTTCCTAGATCCATAAATAGCACATACTGACATGATATTGGATTTCTTGAAAAAGGGGATGACTTGAAACCTCATTGACTTTGTGTTGCAATCTTGAGCAGCCATAGCTTGTTAAATTGCAGTACTTTAAATGAACTTTATCCACTCAAAGGAAAAACAATCTTAGACATGGTACCATACTGCCAATATCCAATTTCGAACCAGTAACTTAGTTTTTTAGACATTGGGGATTGGAATAGGTGCTTGCCCATAAGGTAGATTTCACATTTTGGACCAAATTCTTTGGCGTTAAAATAGAGTATGCATACAATATCTGAAGCCAGTCAAGGAGTCTTCTAAATTATGAAATATAGAGTAGAGGTTCTTCAGAAATGAGCTTGGCATTTTATTCAATTCTGAACTGTCCATGCAATCATGGTTTGAACTTTCAAGAATACAAGTTGTCCCCGTACAAAATCTCTTTGTAGCTTCACATCCACATCAGATTATTTTCTGTAAATTTTCAACATGTGAAAGAATGTGCATTGAAATAGATATATCATATGAGCATAGGAATTGCAGAAGAATGAGAAAATGCAAATAAGAATTGGCTTATTTAATTGTCATATTTATACAGTGCCATGTTGTCATACTTTTGGTCTTGCTGAAGTTTCATGCCCCCCAAAGCAGAGAACTTATCAGGGATTGTATCTTATCTTAAAATATTAGATATACAATACTTAGAGTTATTAAGTAGTCAGTAGTCTGCATTTGTATTTGAAATTTTATTTAAACTTTTATGCTATGCCATAAGGTTCAAATTCATGTTCATGGTCTGCAACAATAAAATTCAGATGAAATTTGACAAGAAAAAAAATAAATAGAATTTAAATATAAATAATAAATTCATAAAAAGTAAAATAAAATTTTGTCCAATTTAAATATTATTAATTAATAAACAATAAATATATTAAATTTTATCTATTAAATGATGAAAATATTAAATTTATTAAAAAAAATTAAAATACGTTGTAATTGTTGCAAGGCCAATTTCTTGATTCATCCCGTCTTATTATACCTTTCTAGTAGACTTGGATATAGAACTCCACACATCAAATCTTGATAAGTAGGAGGTATTTTTCCACAGCGTGTCAAATTGTGATATTGCTATCAAGATTCAACCGTGTAGTTTTATGAGTCAAACTCATTGATCCATGTTTCATGAGTAGTGGTTCGCAAGAACCCATCTCTCATGTTAATGAATGGTCCACCTAACACTCATTGACCTATGTTTCATGAGTAGTGGTTCATAAGAACCCATCTCTCATGATAACCTTGAACCCCACTACTCATGAAACATGGGTCAATGAATTTGACTCGTAAAACTACACGGTTGAATCTTGATAGCAATATCACAATTTAACACACTGTGGAAAAATACCTTCTACTTATTAATTGATGAGCTAAAGGGGCTCTACAATGAATGGTTCATAAGACACAACACTTGCTGAAGGTTTTGCAAATGGAGTTGCAAGTTAATCGGGCTTAACCTTGGGGAAAACTTTGTGGTTAAGTGCGCTTGAACTAGAGTAGTACCAGAATGGGTGACCTCACGGGAAGGCCCAACACTTCACCTTTGTGAGCATCACCTAAATGCAATGAGTGCTAGATGGACCATTCATTATCATGAGAGATGGATTCTTGTGAACCAAAAATAGGGGTCAATGAGTTTGACTCGTAAAACTACACTGTTGAATCTTGATAGC
This sequence comes from Sequoia sempervirens, assembly GCA_007258455.2. Classification (NCBI taxonomy): domain Eukaryota; kingdom Viridiplantae; phylum Streptophyta; class Pinopsida; order Cupressales; family Cupressaceae; genus Sequoia; species Sequoia sempervirens. Next base: position 824,952,165 of record VDFB02271358.1, on the reverse strand, counting down.
AATATCACAACATCAAATCCTTTGTGAGCATCACCTAAATGCAATGAGTACTAGATGGACCATTCATTATCATGAGAGATGGATTCTTGTGAACCACAAACATGGGTCAATGAATTTGACTCGTAAAACTACACTGTTGAATCTTAATAGCAATATCACAACATCAAATCTTGTTCGTTCCAATATACCAAACAACTGCAATTACTAAGCCCCTTCCATTGAGTTCGTCCATGTTATTATCCCTGCATGTCGCCAACGACAGGATGGCAACAGACAATGAATAGCGAGCCGATGAGAGAGGAATCCCCCAATTCACTTAATCTGATTCCGCACCAGCAGGTTTAAAAATTTAAATCTAAATATTAGAAGCGGTAAGCCCTTATTTGTACAAATATTAGGGCGAATGAGAACAGATTTTTAAGATTCTTTGAAGCTCGCTGAATTTCGAATTTCATCTATGAAATACGATGAACCCCGTGACTTATGTTGTGTTATTTTGTAGTGGTGCACATTGAAATGGATATATAATAAAAGGAATGGAGTTTGAAAGAAATCATACTAAATTTTGAAACAAAATTTTAGCACTCAGATTATGACAATTCAAATTTCATGCCACTTTTACCACGCTTTTGTTCATAATCCAGAAATATTAAACAGCGATAGTTAATAGAATATAATTTTGAGTAATTCATAAATTGGTAGTTTCAAACCTTAGACTATTTTCTATATAGCCATGGTGGACATCAATTAATTTCATTAAAGAAAACTTAGGAAATCAATTTATTAAGCAAAGTGATATTCTCAAAGGGGCTTCATATATAATTCGAAAGTGCAATAAAATAATGCATTCATGCCAAACATCTAAACTTAAAGAAGATAAAACCAAAGAAAATAGAATATCCTAAATTCTAAGATTTAAATGAACCACTTGCCATAGTCGTTTGAGATGCTTTGTCTACTGGGTATATAGTAAAATACTATAAATGCACTAACAAAGTCACATATCCTGTATACTGCATAAAAAAGTCATACTCGGTTTCAAGAAGGTGATTCATATTTTGAAATAATGCAATTACAAAAGCAATATTGAAAATCTAAAAAACCTAGCACACTCCAAACATATATACTGTACAATGCCCAATAGATATTCACAAGACTCCACACTCGTAAGAGCTACACTTATAAGACCCTGCACAAGAAAATGTGTAAATGGATCCAACAAGCCTTATTTTGTAATAGAGAAATGTCATCCTATGGGTTAGTAGCTAAACTCTAAGATGAAGTCAAGACCTGCTTCATAAATATATTCATTGATGTGTTGATAATGAAATTAGTTCATGTTGTTATGCTGAGAGGCGTTCTACAGTGAGAGAATCTAATCCGTGTACATTTGAACTGGATGGGATATATTTTGACGTTTAAATGAAGGTTTGTAACGACCACCAATGATTCCACTACTTTGCATGAATGAACCATTTCATGAAATGTTGTGCAGGATACAATACGATGCATGTATATACTTGCAAGTCGCGATGGGAGCAAGTTAATGGTGCAACGCTTTTAAAATGCATCTCTATTTGTTTCTGATCAAATTTATATATGATTTGATGTAGGAGATTACGAATATAGAGGCATCTTCCTTCAAGCCCAACAACAACGATTGTTTGTTGGTGGATATCAATTTCAGGGTGCAATTTGAGATTCCCCCGCCCACGACACAATACAGTGCCTTGCTACAAATGTTGCGTGCTTGCTTCATGGGAAGGGCAGACAAGCTCTATGCCATGATCAAGATCATGTATGATGCCGCCAAAATATCAGAGAAAGCGAAAGGTTTGCACTGTTGATATGGTGTCAATTGTGGTGAATTGTAAGGAATACTGTAACTTATTCATTGAATATCCTCTTTTCTTGCTTGCAAATTTTTCATGGAATGTTTGTAGATTCTCTTTTAAAGGGGGCCTCTTCTTAGAGAGCAAGAATACATAATACATAAAATCCATGTTGTAACTGCGAGTGGTGGCGTGTTGGAATTTATTAATCTGTAGTCAGTAGACTTATCTCCCCTGCCCCACGTAAACTTGCAGCCTGTTGACCTGCCAACACCTAATATGGTAGGTGATTTTGATTTTGAAATTGAGTGTTCACTTTTGAGCTTGCAAACTACATAAGACAAAATGAAGAATGTTACTCTAGGTTTCTAGAGCTAGTTTTTGCATTGAGAAGGTGAACCTACAACAGTAGAAGAAATGTAAATAGCTAAGAACAAGGAGACAACAACAAGGAAAAAAAAAAAAAAAAGTGCAAGCAGCAAATAAACAACAACAGCTACAACACTGCAGTCAGATTTAGTTTAGGTGTGAGTGCAGCACCAAGTATTGGATAGTAGTCCAAATAGTATGTGTTTTATTTTGTAGTGTAAAAACAAAGAAATTAATCTGTGGTTTTGTAATTTTTGGAAAGTAAAAGGAATATATAAATTTGTTTTTTGTGTGTCTAGTTTCTGTTATTTGTCTTTGTGTTTTCTGTTTTTTCTATTATGTTTTTTCTGTCATAGCAGTAGTAGTGACTTTGTGTTGCACCTTGCTAACAAGTGGTATCAAAGCCCTTTTTTTCTATCTAGTTAGTTTATTGTGGGTGTTTTTGGAAAAACTTTAGGTTATCTAAGCACTAATCATTCTTCTTAAGTCTGAGAAGAATGGAAAGAGGTGACAACAAAGGTTGGCAGCAGCCACCAAATTTTGATGGGAAAAATTATGACATTTGGGCTAAGAAGATGAAAACCATATTAATTGCAAATGACCTATGGGAGCTGGTCATTAATGGGTTCACTGATACAATAGACCAAGCAGCCTATGCAGCCCTCTCAAATGTGCAAAAATATCAATTAAAGGAGATCCGAATGAAGGATGCAAAAGCCCTCAGTTTGATTGAGCTAGCCTTGATAGAGGCTATTTTCCCAAGTATTACAATAGCAAACTATTCAAAACAAGCTTGGGATATACTGCAAAATAGCTATAAGGGGATTGATAAAGTGAGGTTGGTAAAGTTGCAGCTGCCAAGGAGATATTTTGAGACCTTGCAAATGAAGGATAGTGAGTCCATTTTAGATTTCCATACTAAAGTGTCCACCTTGATTAATTAGATGAGAATTAATGGAGAAACATTGTGACAAAAGGTACCCCCCTTACAAACTAAAACTCACCACAACAACACAGATTTGCATAACAAAATTGCAAGAGAAAAGAAATGATTTCTTTTATTTTTGAAAAGGAAAAATAGGTTTTACAGGGACTGAAACCACAAAGTTAAAACAACAAAGATAGAGCAAAACTAGTTCAAACAAATGACAGCTGGTCCAAAAAGAAACGACAGCAAAAAAGAACAGGGTCCAAAAAAAGGTGCCAAAAAGCCAGAAACAAACACCACCGCACTACTCCAAGGTGTTCATCAACTCCTCGGCCTCCTTTTCAACATCCTTCATATCCTGTAACCCCTGCTTGAGGATTTGAACCGTATGTGAAGAAATAGAGGTCTTCCTCTTCGTATTAGCCCGGGTGCGAGTTGAAATCCCTTCAACAGCTGATCTGCTGCAACCTCTGTCTGCATCCAAATCCACGACCAGTGAGCCCTTTTGATTTTTTTGAGCTTTTCCACCATAGCATTGATGATAATGGTGTTATGCCTGGCAATTTTGTGATTATTTGCCACAGTGGCCCTAATATTTTGGCCAATCTTGGACATATTGCACTCGAGCCTGGTCAATCTTTCCTCCTGCGAATGCTGTCTTTTCCTTGGTAAGGGGGTTTCCTGTCCCTCATTCTCATTACGACTCCAGCTAATCTTCTGCTCCAAATCCATGACTCTGTTGCTGAGATCTCTATTATGGCCTTTCAAATCACAGACTTCCTTCTGGGTCCACTTGAGAACAGTGAAAAGGCCATCCGTACTTTTTTCTGCCACACTCACAATGTCCTCAGGCTTGAGCTTATTCAGGGCGAATTAATTTCATCCTGATTAGGGGAATCATTAGGGGCATTCCCAAATCTTCCAGACGCAGGGGCACTAGGGGCCGACTCTTTACTGACCATAGGTTTATCAGAAAGAATTTCCATAGAATTCCCAGAGTACGAGACTAATTTCGTAACTGAGGTACCTTTAAAACCAGAGACCAGACCCGGGGTAGGGCAGCCAGGAGATGGCTAGGGATTAAGACAGGGTGGCGAGGAAACCCGGGTAGGGCAATCAAGCAAAGGCTGCAGATTAGGACTGAAGGCGGAAAAATCCATAAGGGCAGACAAGACAGGGACTGGGGAGCAATGGTATTAGGACCAACAGGGGCACAAGAGGAGGGGCCAGGGGGTCGTTCTCCTGCTACTTTCAGTATCCTCATCATCCAAATCCCCAATATCAACAATTTTAGGCAAAGCAGGTAAATTTTGATAATGCTCATAGATGAGCCTGACAAGACCAGGGTGAATAATAGAATTCCTCCTAGGGTTTCTTTCAACATCATCAAGGCAATTCTTCAAAGAAGAGAATAAGTAAAAAGGCAAAGAGATACGAACCTTGTGATGGAAATGGTTCAGAATGGCAAAGTGATAACCATACGCCCTGGTGAAACCGTGATATACTCCATTATAACTCTTAAAACTTTCCTCCAAATTGATTTAATGGACTCCACATCAAAGTAGCTATTGGCAACCTTAACCAACTTAGCCTTCTCCTTGTCTTTTTTAGGAAATCTTATGACCGCTTCATCAGAGAACCGACGGTCCCGATAAAATTTCACACCCTCAGTCGAAAGACCAGTAATCTCACCGATTATTCTCCTCATTCAGCTTAACATTCCTACCAAACAACACAATCTCACCATTTTTCCAATTTTTGGCAAAATAGTCCAGCATCCCCTCGTCAGTACCATGGAGCTTTTCCAAAAATGGGACTAAACCTCCCTTTTCAATTCTTTCCCAGGCTTTAGCATTCTTTCTATGCTCTTGAAAGCTGCTCGGCTCCACACGTTTTCTCTCTCCCCCCATCTTCAAAGCTCTGTTATACCACACCCTACAGTTGCTCTGGGTCCCGTTTAAGCATATTTTATCAAACACCCAGAAAGCGTGCCGGAGACTCTTCTTGAAAAAGAAAATGACGTTGGTCCCATCAAATCTAATGAAATCGACGTACCTAATCTTTATCCTCTTCATCATGACGAAGACAAGCTTCTCTTCCATGCATTGAATCATAATAAATTAGCGCTTTCACCTCAGAATGGAGGTAGTCATTCTTCCTCCACGTGTTTTCCCCGCCCTTCTTAACCCCTTCATTGGTGAAGTAATCAGCCACCTTATTGGCTTCTCTGTAGGTGTGGGACACTTTCACTTTATCGAATTTACTTAATAAGATTATTGTATCTTCGATCCACTTTTTAATGGTCCACGAGGGAGGGGTAAGCCCAAGAATGCAATTTATTATATTCATTGAATCACCCTCCAACCAAAGACATTTCGTGTTCATCTTGAAAGCTAAGTTAACTGCATGATAAGCCCCTACAACTTCCGCAACATGATTAGTTTGGGTGCCGATGTCCACAACAAAAGCCAGCAATAAAAGCCCCCGAGTTGTCCCTTAAAACACACCCACTGCTAGCTTTCCCAGGGTTGCCTTTAGCAGCACCATCAAAATTGGCTTTCAACCAACCCAAAGGCGGCAAAGACCAACTAGCATTCTCCCTCCCACAAACATCAGGCGTGGGGACATTTAACGTTGCTAATTTTGAATTCCACTTTTCAAGCATAGCAATATCGAAAGGAGACCAATTAGCTTTATCAACCATTTTTCTTGGGATTAAAGATAAATTTTCCTTTATTGCCCTTACGATTTTTTCATGCAAGTCCCCCTCCAACTTCTCTTTTTCCCTAAACACTCTGTTGTTCCTTTCCTTCCAAATATTCCATGACACAAAAGGTAGAACAAAAGACCAGAGCTTTCGCACAAAAGGATTTTTTGAAGGAGCTTTCCATTGCAAGAAAAAGTCTTTGACAGAAGCAGGGGAAACCCAAACCAAATCAAGAAGCACAAAAATTTTACCCCATATGTGCGAAACAAAAGGGCAATGAAGAAAAAGATGATTAATAGTCTCAACATCGTTCCTGCACATGTAGCACCTGTTAGGTAATTGAATTCCTCTTTTTCCAAGATTGTCCAAAGTGAGAATCTTATTTTGTAGCATTATCCAATAGAAAATATTGATTTTAGGAATTAGGTGATTAATCCAAGCCTTAGCCCAAAAGGGCAGAGGCTCCATCGGACTAGCCAGCATAGAAGTAGCAGAAGAAACTGAAAAAATGCCAGACGGATTGTCTAACCAAACAGCAAGATCATCCACCTGGTGTTGAGCTAGTCTTAGGGCCCTGAAGGCTGACTGAACAGGGCTAAGATCCTGACTGATGGTCTTCAAATCAACCCAACCCCCATTCCTCCAGTAATCTTTAACCAAGACCCTGAATTCCCTTTTACAATCATTCATCCATTTACTGAATTTCTCATTTCTGATTAAAGGATCTTTAAAAAGCCATCTGTCTTCCCAAAACCTAACATAATTTCCTTTTCCAACTAGCCAACCAGTTCCCATTTCCAGCAACTTTCTACCTCTGCTCATATCATTCCAGCAAACAGACCCATGAGGTAAAAAAGAAGAATTTATAACCTCATTAAGAGACTCACAGTTGCTAAAATATTTGGCTTTTAAGGTATCTCACCATTCCCCTCTCAAAGTAAGAGTTCTCCAAAGCTGTTTAGCAAGAAGGGACAAATTCAACACTTTAATTTTCCTTAAGCCTAGGCCCCCTCTCGATTTAGGTCTACAAACCAGATCCCAATCCAACGAGTGGCATTCTCTTCTTATCCTCCACACCAGACCAGAGAAACCTTTTCTGAATTTTTTCAATGGCCTCAACATATTTAGCAGGAATTTTAAATAAACTAAGAGCATACACAGGAAGATTTTGCAAAGAAGCCTTTAGGAGCTGGATTTTTCCAGCTTGACTGAGAAGAGCTCCTTTCCACCCCGACAGCTTCTTATTGAATTTTTCAACCAAAGAGATCTAGAATGAGTCCAAGGGTTTAATGCAAAGAGGCAAACCAAGATAGGTTGACGAAAGAGGCTCAATCCGGCATCCAAGAATCCGAGCAAGTTTTGAAATGACATTACAACATTACATGCCATCATATGGTATTTGATTACAATAATCTGTAACTCTACATATTAGAGCTATCTTTGCATTGCTTTTTCCTTTCGTGAATCCTCCAAGCCCTAGTCTCTCTCAGGCCTTGTCGTCTTCTACATCTAACTCTCTCTGCCTTTCTATTGTCGACCTTTTTCACCCTTTCTTTTTTTCTTCTCCTTTTTTTCTTTTCCTTCTCCTTCTTCTCCTTTCTCTGATCAAATTATATCCTCACCTCTGTCTTCACTAGCAAGCCTCCTCCACTATAACCCTATCCAGATTCATCCATCTAGGGTTTTCTTCTACTTGTAATCTAATCTTCATTTAATTCTTCTACTCATCTTGCCTTAGTACCACCTTCATCACCCAATCAACAATTAGGAACGGTTTCCTTGTCTTCTTTTTCGTCTCCAGCATGCTATCAATCACCACATTCACACCATGAAAAACTGCCTTGCTATCAAAAACACTTTACGTTATCAAGTTGAGACAAATTTGAGTCTCACTAATATTGATCTCTCTCACCAATACCTCATCGCCATCCTCTTCGCCATTCGCAATTCGCAACAACAATGCAAATTGACCTATCATCCAATTGCATTCTGCCATATGTCCATCCACGTCATCATACTCCAACGTCACCTCCCTCTCAGGTCCCACCAAAGTATTTCGCTATGACTCCATTGTGTCGAGGGGACACCAAAACAACTCTCTTTGAATTCCCGTTGTCACCTCGATATGCCTTATTGCCACATTAGAGTGACTCCTTTCGATATTGTGAAGTCTCACCAATGAAGTCCCATCAAAATGTCAAAGAGACTTCAAAGCAACTCACATTGATATCTAAATGTATCGCTGATATTTCTTGCAGCTTTGATCGAGTGGTCCCTACTACCTACATGTCATCCTAGTCATCATCCTACAACTAATGTCACCAGTATGACTTGATGCATTGACCAATCACACGCCGCCACATGTCCTGATGATGTCATCCTTCACCATCATTTGGTTCCACCTTATCGGCATGTCGAAGGGACTAATCATTTCATCTTGTCGATATTCATCTGTCTCCTTGTTGGGGTGTTTATCAGAATGTCGAAGGGACTCATTATTATGTCCCACTAAAATATGCATCTCCCTCCGATAAGAATCCTTCACAACCATTCACCATTGCTAACACCTTCCATTATGGCCATGTCAGAGAGACACAAAACAATGTCTCTTCGAGATCTCCATATCCCACCGATGAGCCAATTCACCAAATGTTGAAACACAGGTCATTAGGGGTCACCATGCCTAATACTAAATGTTGATATTTGTCTGTTACATCCATGAGTAAGCCACAAGCCAAAACTTCTAAAACCAGAGCAGCCTGAACTAAAAATGACTAACTCCTTCTACATTTCTTCCTTGGCATAACTCCATTCTCCTACTCAGCAAACTCTAGCCAATTTAGCCCTTATTCCAAAAGAAACAGCAATACTATTTTGGGTTGATGCAAGATTGCTCACACCCTAGGTGCTCCTACATCAGAAACCCAGGGTAGGAAGAATAATATGGATCCACAAAATAGAGTTGAGTGGTAGTACAACCCTTTCAGATTGCAAGAAATCCTAAGCCAACCCCATTGTTGAAATTGGTACCTGCAATTGCATCTTCTTTCTCATCTTCCAACACTTAGCTGGAACAAGCAATCTCCTCCTCTAAATACTTTGTTCTTCACTCCTCTTCCTTGATGTGGAATCAACTCCACTATAACCCAACCACCTCCTCCAAATATATCTCTTATTCACCTCTAATCTTATGGGATTCAACCCACCATAGTCCATCCACCACCAATTTGCACTTGCACTTAACTCTACAACACCATACAAATCCTTCTTTACATACCAATCATCCCTAACAAATTCTAACTGAACCATCTCATATACATTCACTAACTCATCCATCTCAATATGAAAATCATATTTCTTAAACTCATTAAGAGAATATTTTACCTTCTCATCACCTGTTGCAACTTCAACTTCATTCTCTTCCTTCATTCCTTCGATAAGACATGCAATTGTATCACTTTCTCGTCCTATAACCAATGCATGTCATACTCTTTTTCCATTACTACAATCCTTTCATTCATACAAAATTCAATCATATCTTCATCACAAAAATTTAAAACATTACGCATTACTCCCTTCTCTGGCATTGCTACATCCACTTGTTCATCGTCACCCTTGGGTACAACTCTATACTCCTCTTTCTTTATGCCTTCCAAAAGACATTTTTCAGCTGCCATCACTTCCTCCTCTGCATCCACACCAATTTTAGCAATATAATCAAAGTGTTATCAAACGGAATGGCTCTTGACACATATACTTAAATAATGACTTCAGGCCCAGATTTAGCACCGATTGAAATATGCTAACACCTCTGAAAATATCACAATTGTTTTTGTGAATTTTCTCTAAATTTTGTCGAGGTATAACTCCCTAATTAAGTCTTCAATGAATTGTTCTATTCTAATATAAGGGGTGTGCTTTTAACCAGAAAGGTGATGAACACTAGTCCATAAATATGAAGCTAGCGCGAACGACATAAACCAAAACCACAAATTATCAATGCAAAGATTGAAAATTCATGATCATCCAACTCAAGAGATAAATCAGGCTATAATAAATGAAGACATATAGCTTATCTTTCAAAGAAGATGCAACTACATCGTATGCATAATTCCCAAATCAGCATACTAAATCATTAAATTCATAACATAGATTATAAATCATCACAGTCTACAATAAATGTTTATTCCTTCTTGATAACACCCCCAAGTGTATCCAAAAAGACCTCCTTTCATCCTTTACAATTTCAAATTTATAACATAGCTAATGTCACTGGATGGGTGTCGAAGCCATTACTAAACATGCAACTTTTTGGTAGTCGGGTGAGATAACTTTGCCTCTTTGTGACTCCCAACCAGGAACTTAGGAGATTCCTTGCAATTGGCTTCAAGCATCACATTTGAGCCTGATTTCCATTTACCCACAACAATAAAGTCGTCCTCAGCCTTCACTGCTTCCAATTGAGCTTGGTCAATTCCATGCACTTTGTCTCTTTTGAGGATTAATTGTATGTCTAGTTCCAAAAAAAAAATGAATATATGATCTACTGGATCTTTGCACTAGGTCTTTCTGGAGTAGGAATATTTTGAAGAGACCAATTAAATCGATAAATGAAATCTCTCATTGTTTCTGCTCTATTTTTCATGATCTGAAAGAAGACACATACGGAAGTTGCAATATTAATTGGAATTCCACAGCATTGGAGAAATTTTGTTTTGAGAACCTTCCATCTAGTAATTCTCCCCTTTTCAAGCCCCCTGTACCATTTTGCCACTTTCTTGATCATACTGTCAATGAAAATTTTTACAAAAACATCTTCTTGAATTCTTCAAATTGTAGTTACAATAGTTATAGCCAAAACATGTTCTTCAAGGTCTTGTTCATTCTGAATAGAAATTTTAGGGAACCTTTTTTGGGATCCTTGAGGTAAATCATGGTATTGTGATAGAGCAAGTGGGCCAATTTGATTACACTAGAGATTTGAAGCCATAAACAGAGTCGCCAACTCACACAGGAGTAAAGGTTAAGAAGAGAAAATTAATGTGATGGATGAGTTGGAGGTGGATTTTGATGCTAAGGTGCTAGTGGGTCCCTTGGTTGATGTAATGACTGATTAGGTTGATGATTACGATGATGGGGAGGGTCATCGCAGTATTCAAATATCAACCTTGGGGGTCACTCAATCATAAGTGCAGGTGGGCACTGGGCCAAATCTTCTTCTTCTTCTAAGACAAGATTTGCCCAGATATAGTCCGTCACGTTCCTCCTATATCTCCAAGCAAGTTTATTCAATTGGGATACAATATCTTCTTGTTCAGCTTTGACCCAATCTAAATCTGGTTGCAAAACAAGGAATACATCATGGTAAGGAAGTACCATCTTGTCACATGATGTGACAAGAATTTCAAACTTTAATCAATTCAAGATATCTTTACCATCCCTAATATATCTTTACAATCCCCAACAAAGTTGCCAAAAATCTATTAGCGAATGGAATCACTCTTGACACATATACTTAAATAATGACTCCAAGCCCAAATTTAGAACCAATTAAAATCCACTAACAACTTTGAAAAGATCACAATTGTTTTTGTGACTTTTCTCTAAATTGTGTTGAGGTACAACTCCCTCATTAAATCTTCAATAAATTGTTCTATTCTAATGTAAGGGGTGTGCTTTTAACCAAAAAGCATGAAAGGTGATGACACACTAGTCCATAAATATGAAGCTAGCGCAAACAACATAAAACAAAACCACAAACTATCAATGCAAATATTGAAAATTCATGATCATCCAACTCAAGAGATAAATTAGATTGTAATAAATGAAGACATACAACTTATCTTTCAAAGAAGATACAACTACACCATACGCATAATTCCTAGATCAGCATACCAAATCATTAAATTCATAACACAGATTATAAATCATCATAGTTTGCAATAAATGTTTATTCCTTCTCGATAACACCCCTAGGTGTATCCAAAAAGGCCTCCTTTCATCCTTTACAATTTTAAAATTTGTAACATACCTAATGCCACTGGATGGTCACCGAAGTCATTACTAAACCAACAACTTCATGTATTCCTAACGTTTATTAGGGAATTTGTCAAAATAATTGAATTTAGTAGAGGAATAAATATCGGCAAAGAAAATTGATCATGATCCCACCAATAGTCGCCAAAGGACCAATCACACCACCAACTATCAATGCAACATATAGGGATATCAAGTGGCAGCACATGTGTGTTGTTTGATGGGAAATTGTAATTCAAAGCAACACAAGCTAGCCATAAATGGGAATCAAATTAACATCTTATCAAGCTCAGGAGAATGCACCCATGTCTAGCCAAAACTCTATAAATTCAACCAGTGCCACCTTTCTTCCTCAATCAGTTGCATCCAATATGGCTAGTTCTCAGAGTGATGGTAATTCCTTCAATGACTACATCATTCTAGAGGAAATCGAGTGCAATCCACTATTTAGGCACACCTTAGACCAACTAAAAGAATTCTTCATAGTGCAGAGCGAGGTGGAGGAAGAAGTGCTTTGGAGCATCCTTGGCGAGGTGTTCCTAGGCCAGGCTCATGTGCATAACACAGCTATGTTGGAGTGCTTTATCTATACAATCATCAAGACTTATAGCCATCATGATTGGGGCATGAGAACACTGGAGCACCTGGTGAAACCTGAGTTTCATCATTGCATTAAGGTGTCAATTAACGAGCTCAACCACTATCCACGAAATGGATTAATAGTTGATGCTATTTGCATTGTGTAGACTCTTCAGGATGAGACTCTAGAGGAGGTCATGGCTCTTCTATGCATAGGAGTGATAAGGAATGATGTGGGGTTGTTTGCACAATTCTTCCAATCACACGAGAATCTACTATCGCCAACTCAAGTCGAATGCCTGTAGGTTGTCATTGAGGGAATTCATGTCCCGATGTTTGCTCTATGTACCTAAGAAGAAATACCCCTTTGTCTTTTTTGTCCATGACCTAAATTTTGTAGTCAAACTAGGTGGTTTTGGTAATGCCAGTGCAATGTTAAAAAAAATTATATGTAAATAAAATATCTTTTTTGATATCATTATGTCTTTACATGCATGGTTTCATTGGTTTCTTGTTCATATCATGCTTGAAAATGTTGGTTTCTTTTCTGTATAATGAATTAGTTAAATAAATAGGCTAACTACTATTAAGTTAATCACCAAAAATATTCTAGGTGGTAAAATGTGTGGTTTGCACAACTTGATAAAACCCCACCTAGGTTCGACACAGCCTAAAGAATGGTGCCCGAGGTATGACTTATGGGTGAAGTTTCTATGGTTCTGACATATGACAACTCATCAATCAGGTTATTAATATTCGTACATCCACCCCAAGGCAAGACAAGTTTGAAAATGGTAAGAAAACACTTCCTAGTGAGAAACAAACAACACAAGTAGTAGAATGAGAGATTCAACAAACAAACAAAAACCCCGCCTAGGTTCGAGCAGAATATCAAAAGGCCACCCAAACATAAGTTTGAGTATCAAACTTAGGCCGAAAGAAAAGATAGCAACAAGAAGAGAAGTTAGGGGGGACTTTATAGGTAACACAAAGGACTCTTCCTTTTCTCCCTACAACAAATTGTCAGTCATGTACCAATCTCCTTATCACATAAGAAGTCATCAACTGATACCAAGGGAAGATTACAAAACAACTCAACTTTCTTCCCCTCTTTTCCTTCCTTACTTTCAACTTTATTTTTTTTCATCCACAAAGACACTCATTGCTGCAAAATCTTCTACATTACTCTTATCATACTCATAAAAGTAAAACTTACACAGAAATCAGAATTCACCTCTTTCTTCTCCATCAGAGCCTTCACTACACCTATCTTGGGTGCAGTAAACACTTCTGCAACTTCTTTCTTGTCTTCAACATAATATATGTCGCTATTTGTATGCCCTTAGAAGGACATATTGCAATTACAAAATTCCCCTCCTATTCATTAATCTCAACACCCTCAAGTTGATCTATTGTTGCAACAGGTTTTCCCATCAATACATGTTGATCCTCATTGGAACATACAACAAAATCTAGGTGAACCTCATCACCTTTTGTTGCAACTTTCATTGCTTCAATTCTTCCTTCATTATCACTCTTCATGGTATTCCAACACGATCCAGATTTGGTTCTAACCTCACCAAAATCTGAAAAAAAAATTAACCCTCTCATACCTAGCCATCCCATTCATATCATTCGCATGCAAACTAGAATTTTCTATGCATTCACAAGATGCAAGTTTTACCTTTTCTTTAACTTCTACCACTTGGGTTTCCTCTTCTTCAATGCCCTTCATTTCTCTCCACTCTTCTATTGTTGCTACCACCTTTGGATCTTCATACTCCATGTCTTCTAGTAGAAATCCCTTAGCTTCAGGCTCAAGTTCCTCAATCTGTTCATAATCATTCTCTTCCTTGGTGTCACATGCATGACACTCTATTGCATCCTCTTTATTTCCTTCAGTCAAAACATCATTAGAAGGATGATAACAATTACCTTCAACTCTGGTCTTCTCTTGCTTCCACCTTCCAATCTCATCCCTCAATTCATTAACCTGCTTCTACAAGTCTATCATTTTTATTTCTCTAATCTTTTGAAATCTCTCTCTAATTTCCTCTAGTCTGGGAATCCTTAGAATCCATGATCTAATGACAAAAAAATTTTTACTCTTTCTCTTCTCCATTTTCACTCACAAAGTTGTAACAACACAAACCTTACACCTTCAAGTTTCACAAATGTAAACTACCTCCTTCGGCAATCTTCTTACAACTAAGAGAACCTCATTTCTTCAATCCACTAAAAATATCTTCTTGCAAGTTACACATCCATCTATAAGAAAGATCTACATACTCCCATTGCCTTAAAACATAAATTCTTCAAACCCTCAGGCTTTGTAAACTGCCTCATGTTCAGTGATTTGTTTACAAATATTCAACACCTTCAAATGCTATTGCAAATCCACACACTCTCAATGCTAAACAAAAAGCTTCAAACCCCCAAGTTTTGCATATGTGAACTGCCTCACATTCGGAAATCTATTCATAGCCACAAGAGCCTTAGTTTATCTCTCACATACATCTGCAAGAAAATTTCACACACTCCAACCCTCAAATCTTGGTGCAAACTACCTCACGTTCGGTGCTCTTTCTACACACTTAGGAACTCCTACTTTGATACCACTGACGAAGGGTAATCTCCTTACAAACTAAAACTCACCACAACAACACAGATTTTCAGAACAAAAATGCAAGAAAAAAGCAAAGATTTCTTTTATTATAGAAATGACATTACAACATTACATGCCATCATATGGGCTTTGATTACAATAATCTATAACTTCTGGGTTGGAGCTATCTTTGTACAACTTCATGCCTTCCACCAATCCTCTAAGCCCTAGTCTCTCTCAAGCCTTTTCATCTTCTACAGTCAACTCTCTCTACCTTCCTATTTTTGACCCTCTTCACCCTTTCTTTTTTTCTCCTTTTGGTTGGCCTCCCTTATTCCTTTCTTTGATCAGATTATATCCTCGCCTCTATCTTCACCAACAAGCCTCCTCGTTCACTATAACCCCATCCAGATTCATCCATCTAGGGTTTTCTTCTCCTTGTAATATAATCTTCATTTAATTCTTCTACTCGCTTTTCCTTAGTACTACCTTTGTTTCCCAATCAACAATCAGTAACAGGTTCCTTGGTGTCTTCTCTGTCATCTCCAACACACTATCAATCACCACATTCATGCCACAAAAAACTTCCTTGCTATCAAAAACTCCTTACGTTATCAAGCTGAGACATCTATTTGAGTCTCACTAATATTTATCTCTCTCACTGATACCTCATTGACATCCTCATCACCATTTGCAATTCGCAACAACAATGCAAATTGACATATCATCCAATCACATTCCACCATTTATCCATCCACATCATC
>VDFB02271358.1:824918792-824936245 GCA_007258455.2 Sequoia sempervirens | reverse complement strand
GAATAGAGGCTTCATCGCCTTTAGTAATCTTTAAATCTTTAACTTGTTTATATGATAATTTATCGCATAATATGCCCTTGATGTTTGCCTCCTATTTTCCATCGGATATTTGTTGGGTAATTGCATCTACATTTTTTAACAAATCCTTCAATGAATCTGCTAGATGTATTCTTTCTGTGGTTGAAGAATTTTGATCCCTCAACCTACTAATAAGATCCTCAACTTCTTTTCTATTGTTTTCAATTTCACTCCTCAAATTTTTCTTGAGTGCCAGGAGGGTATTGAGAGAATGGTGGGGCAGGTTGATTTTGTTGTTGAGGTTGATTTTATTGAGGTTGATTTGGTTGAGGATTTCCTACAAATTAAAAAAAAATCATTCATTTCTAAACTAAAACAAACAAAATCAATTTAAAACAAAAAAATTCATTACAAATACCAAACAAAACTTACCTCTTGCATCTCTTCGTCGTCGGGGTGTCATATTTGTGAAGAAAATCAAATGTGAAGAAGTCACCTCCTCAACAACGCGAGCGCGTAGTGCAAGGTTTTTGGCTGCGGGTAGAAATGAAAGCCAGTAAAAAACAAATGAAGAATGTTCACTTTTTTTTTTTTGCTTTTAAAAAGCCAAAACGCGTTCGCGTTATAACGCGTTCACGTTATAATGCGAACGCGTTTTGGCTCATTTTTCACTTTTGTGGCCACAAAAGTGCGACCATCTTGGTGCACTTACCCAAGGAGTTTTTGATAGCAAGGAAGTTTTTTGTGGCATGAATGTGGTGATTGATAGTGTGTTGGAGACGACAGAGAAGACAACGAGGAACCTGTTACTGATTGTTGATTGGGAAACAAAGGTAGTACTAAGGAAAAGCGAGTAGAAGAATTAAATGAAGATTATATTACAAGGAGAAGAAAACCCTAGATGGATGAATTTGGATGGGGTTACAATGAACGAGGAGGCTTGTTGGTGAAGATAGAGGTGAGGATATAATCTGATCAAAGAAAGGAATAAGGGAGGCCAACCAAAAGGAGAAAAAAATAAAGGGTGAAGAGGGTCAAAAATAGGAAGGTAGAGAGAGTTAACTGTAGAAGATAAAAAGGCCTGAGAGAGACTAGGGCTTAGAGGATTAGTGGAAGGCATGAAGTAGTGCAAAGATAGCTCCAACCCAGAAGTTGTAGATTGTTGTAATCAAAGCCCATATGATGGCATGTAATGTTGTAATGTCATTTCTGTAATAAAAGAAATCTTTACTTTTCTCTTGCATTTTTGTTATGAAAATATGTGTTGTTGTGGTGAGTTTTAGTTTGTAAGGAGATTACCCTTCATCAGTGGTATCAAAGTAGGAGTTCCTAAGTGTGTAGACAGAGCACCGAACGTGAGGTAGTTTGCACCAAGATTTGAGGGTTGGAGTGTGTGAAATTTTCTTGCAGATGTATGTGAGAGATAAACTAAGGTTCTTGTGGCTATGAATAGATCGCCGAATGTGAGGCAATTCACATATGCAAAACTTGGGGGTTTAAAGCTTTTTGTTTAGCATTGAGAGTGTGTGGATTTACAATAGCATTTGAAGGTGTTGAATATTTGTAAACAAATCACTGAACATGAGGCAGTTTACAAAGCCTGAGGGTTTGAAGAATTTATGTTGTTAAGGTAATGGGAGTATGCAGATCTTTCTTATAGATGGATGTGTAACTTGAAAGAAGATATTTTTAGTGGATTGAAGAACTGAGGTTCTCTTAGTTGTAAGCAGATCGCCGAAGGAGGTAGTTTATATTTGTGAAACTTGAAGGTGTAAGGTTTGTGTTGTTACAACTTTGTGAGTGAAAATGGAGAAGAGAAAGAGTAAAAATGCTTTTGTCATTGGATCATGGATTCTAAGGATTCCCAGACTAGAGGAAATTAGAGAGAGATTTCAAAAGATTAGAGAAATAGAAATGATACAGTTGTAGAAGTAGGTTAATGAATTGAGGGATGAGATTGGAAGGTGGAAGCAAGAGAAGACCAGAGTTGAAGGTAATTGTTATCATCCTTCTAATGATGTTTTGACTAAAGGAAATAAAGAGGATGCAATAGAGTGTCATGCATGTGACACCAAGGAAGAGAATGATTACAAACAGATTGAGGAACTTGAGCCTGAAGCTAAGGGATTTCTACTAGAAGACATGGAGTATGAAGATCCAAAGGTGGTAGCAACAATAGAAGAGTGGAGAGAAATGAAGGGCATTGAAGAAGAGGAAACCCAAGTGGTAGAAGTTAAAGGAAAGGTAAAACTTGCATCTTGTGAATGCATAGAAAATTCTAGTTTGCATGTGAATGATATGTATGGGATGGCTAGGTATGAGAGGGTTAATTTTTTTTTCAGATTTTGGTGAGGTTAGAACCAAATCTGGATTGTGTTGGAATACCATGAAGAGTGATAATGAAGGAAGAATTCAAGCAATGAAAGTTGCAACAAAAGGTGATGAGGTTCACCTAGATTTTGTTGTATGTTCTAATGAGCATCAACATGTATTGATGGGAAAACCTGTTGCAACAATAGATCAACTTGAGGGTGTTGAGATTAAGGAATAGGAGGGGAATTTTGTAACTGCAATATGTCCTTCTAAGGGCGTACAAATAGTGACATATATTATGTTGAAGACAAGAAATAAGTTGTAGAAGTGTTTACTGCACCCAAGATAGGTGTAGTGAAGGCTCTGATGGAGAAGAAAGAGGTAAATTTTGATTTCTGTGTAAGTTTTATTTTTATGAGCATGATAAGAGTAATGTAGAAGATTTTGCAGCAATGAGTGTCTTTGTGGATGAAAAAAAATAAAGTTGAAAGTAAGGAAGGAAAAGAGGGGAAGAAAGTTGAGTTGTTTTGTAATCTTCCCTTGGTATCAGTTGATGACTTCTTATGTGATAAGGAGATTGGTACATGATTGACAATTTGTTGTAGGGAGAAAAGGAAGAGTCATTTGTGTTACCTATAAAGTCCCCCCTAACTTATCTTCTTGTTGCTATCTTTTCTTTCCACCTAAGTCCTATACTCAAACTTATGTTTGGGTGGCCTTTTGATATTCTGCTCGAACCTAGGCAGGGTTTTTGTTTGCTTGTTGAACCTCTCATTCTACTACTTGTGTTGTTTGTTTCTCACTAGGAAGTGTTTTCTTACCATTTTCAAACTTGTCTTGCCTTGGGGTGGATGTACGAATATTAATAACCTGATTGATGAGTTGTCATATGTTAGAACCATAGAAACTTCACACACAAGTCATACCTCGGGCACCATTCTGTAGGCTGTGTCGAACCTAGTCGGGGTTTTATCAAGTTGTGTGAATCACCCATTTTACCACCTAGAATATTTTTGGTGATTAACTTAATAGAAGTTAGCCTATTTATTTAACTAATTCATTATACAGAAAAGAAACCAACATTTTCAAGCATGATATGATCAAGAAACCAATGAAGCCATGCATGTAAAGACACAATGATATCAAAAAAGATATTTTATTTACATATAATTTTTTTTTACATTGCACTAGCATTACCAAAACCACCTAGTTTGACTACAAAATTTAGGTCATGGAAAAAAAAGACAAAGGGGTATTTCTTCTTAGGTACATAGATCAAACATCGAGGCATGAATTCCCTCAATGACAACTTGCAGGTGTTTGACTTGAGTTGGCGATAGCAGATTCTCGTGTGATTGGAAGAATTGTGCAAATAGCCCCATATCATTCCTTATCACTCCTATGCATAGAAGAGCCATGACCTCCTCTAGAGTCTCATCTTGAAGAGTCTACGCAATGCAAATAGCATCAAATATTAATCCATTTCGTGGATAGTGGCTGAGCTCGTTAATTGACACCTTAACGCAATGATGAAACTCAGGTTTCACCAGGTGCTCTAGTGTTCTCATGCCCCAATCATGATGGCTATAAGTCTTGACGATTGTATAGATAAAGCAGTCCAACATAGCTGTGTTATGCGCATGAGCCTGGCCTAGGAACACCTCGCCAAGGATGCTCCAAAGCACTTCTTCCTCCACCTCGCTCTGCACTATGAAGAATTCTTTTAGTTGGTCTAAGGTGTGCCTAAATAGTGGATTGCACTCGATTTCCTCTAGAATGATGTAGACATTGGAGGAATTACCATCACTCTGAGAACTAGCCATATTGGATGCAACTGATTGTGGAAGAAAGGTGGCACTGGTTGAATTTATAGAGTTTTGGCTAGACATGGGTGCATTCTCCTGAGCTTGATAAGATGTTAATTTGATTCCCATTTATGGCTAGCTTGTGTTGCTTTGAATTACGATTTCCCATCAGCAACACACACGTGTGCCACTTGATATCCCTATATGTTGAATTGATAGTTGGTGGTGTGATTGGTCCTTTGGCGACTGTTGGTGGGATCATGATCAATTTTCTTTGCCGATATTTATTCCTCTACTAAATTCAATTATTTTGACAAATTCCATAATAAACGTTAGGAATACATGAAGTTGTTGGTTTAGTAATGACTTCGGTGCCCATCCAGTGGAATTAGGTATGTTACAAAATTTGAAATTATAAAGGATGAAAGGAGGCCTTTTTGGATACACCTGGGGGTGTTATCGAGAAGGAATAAACATTTATTGCAAACCGTGATGATTTATAATCTGTGTTATGAATTTAATGATTTGGTATGCTGATCTGGGAATTATGCATATGGTGTAGTTGTATCTTCTTTGAAAGATAAGTAGTATGTCTTCATTTATTACAATCTAATTTATCTCCTGAGTTGGATGATCATGAATTTTCAATCTTTGCATTGATAGTTTGTGGTTTTGTTTTATGTTTTTTGTGCTAGCTTCATATTTATGGACTAGTGTGTCGTCACCTTTCATGCTTTCTAGTTAAAAGCACACCCCTTAAATTAGAATAGAACAATTCATTGAAGATTTAATGAGGGAGTTGTACCTCAACACAATTTAGAGAAAAGCCACAAAACAATTGTGATCTTTTCAAAGTTGTTAGTGGATTTTAATTGGTTCTAAATTCGGGCTTGGAGTCATTATTTAAGTATATGTGTCAAGAGCGATTCCATTCGCTAATATATTTTTGGAAACTTTGTTGGGGATTGTAAAGATATATTGGGGATGGTAAAGATATCAAAATTGATTAAAGTTTGAAATTCTTGTCACATCATGTGACAAGATGGTACTTCCTTACCATGATGTATTCCTTGTTTTGCAACCAGATTTAGACTGGGTCAAAGCTGAACAAGAAGATATTGTATCCCAATTGAATAAACTTGCTTGGAGATATAGGAGGAACGCGACGAACTATATCTGGGAAAATATTGTCTTAGAAGAAGAAGATTTGGCCCAGCGCCCACCTACACTTATGATTGAGTGGCCCCCAAGGTTGATATTTGAATACTACGATGAACCTCCCCATCATCATAATCATCAGCCTAATTAGTCATTACATCAACCAAGGGACCCACTGGTACCTCAACATCAAAATCCACCTCCAACTCATCCATCACATTAATTTTCTCTTCTTAACCTTTACTCCTGTGTGAGTTGGCGACTCTGTTTATGGATTCTAATCTCTAGTGTAATCAAATCAGCCCACTTGCTCTATCATGATTTACCTCAAGGATCCCAAAAAAGGTTCCCTAAAATTTCTATGCAGAACGAACAAGACCTTGAAGAACATGTTTTGGCTATAACTGTTGTAACTGCAATTTGAAGAATTCAAGAAGATGTTTTTGTAAAAAATTCATTGACAGTATGATCAAGAAAGTGGAAAAATGGTACAGGGGGCTTGAAAATGGGAGAATTACTAGATGGCAGGTTCTCAAAACAAAATTTCTCCAATGCTATGGAGTTCCAATTAATATTGCAACTTCCATATGTGTCTTCTTTCAGATCACGAAAAATAGAGCAGAAACAATGAGAGATTTCATTTATCGATTTAATTGGTCTCTTCAAAATATTCCTACTCCAGAAAGACCTAGTGCAAAGATCCAATAGATCATATATTAATTTTTGTTTTGGAACCGGACATACAATTAATCCTCAAAAGAGACAAAGTGCATGGAATTGACCAAGCTCAATTGGAAGCAGTGAAGGCTGAGGACAATTTTATTGTTGTGGGTAAATGGAAATCAGGCTCAAATGTGACGCTTGAAGCCAATTGCAAGGAATCTCCTAAGTTCTTGGTTGGGAGTCACAAAGAGGCAAAGTTATCTCACCCGACTGCCAAAAAGTTGCATGTTTAGTAATGGATTTGACACCCATCCAGTGACATTAGCTATGTTATAAATTTGAAATTGTAAAGGATGAAAGAAGGCCTTTTGGATACACTTGGGGGTGTTATTGAGAAGGAATAAACATTTATTGTAGACTGTGATGATTTATAATCTGTGTTATGAATTTAATGATTTAGTATGCTGATTTGGGAATTATGCATACGATGTAGTTGCATCTTCTTTGAAAGATAAGCTATATGTCTTCATTTATTATAGTCTGATTTATCTCTTGAGTTGGATGATCATGAATTTTCAATCTTTGCATTGATAATTTGTGGTTTTGGTTTATGTCGTTCGCGCTAGCTTCATATTTATGGACTAGTGTTTGTCACCTTTCTGGTTAAAAGCACACCCCTTATATTAGAATAGAACAATTCATTGAAGACTTAATGAGGGAGTTATACCTCGACAAAATTTAGAGAAAATTTACAAAAATAATTGTGATATTTTCAGAGGTGTTAGCATATTTCAATTGGTGCTAAATCTAGGCCTAGAGTCATTATTTAAGTATATGTGTCAAGAGCCATTCCATTTGATAACACTTTGATTATATTGCTAAAATTGGTGTGGATGCAGAGGAGGAAGTGATGGCAGCTGAAAAATGTCTTTTGGAAGGCATAAAGAAAGAGGAGTATAGAGTTGTACCCAAGGGTGATGATGAACAAGTGGATGTAGCAATGCTAGAGAAGGGAGTAATGCATAATGTTTTAAATTTTTGTGATGAAGATATGATTGGATTTTGTATGAATGAAAGGATTGTAGTAATGGAAAAAGAGTATGACATGCATTGGTTATAGGACGAGAAAGTGATACAATTGCATGTCTTATCGAAGGCATGAAGGAAGAGAATGAAGTTGAAGTTGCAACAGGTGATGAGAAGGTAAAATATTCTCTTAATGAGTTTAAGAAATATGATTTTCGTGTTGAGATGGATGAGTTAGTGAATGTATATGAGATGGTTCAATTAGAATTTGTTAGGGATGATTGGTATGCAAAGAAGGATTTGTATGGTGTTGCAGAGTTAAGTGCAAGTGCAAATTGGTGGAGGTGGACGGACTATGGTGGGTTGAATCCCATAAGATTAGAGGTGAATAAGAGATATATTTGGAGGAGGTGGTTGGGTTATAGTGGATTTGATTCCACATCAAGGAAGAGGAGTGAAGAACAAAGTATTTAGAGGAGGAGATTGCTTGTTCCAACCAGGTGTTGGAAGATGAGAAAGAAGATGCAATTGCAGGTACCAATTTCAACAATGGGGTTGGCTTAGGATTTCTTGCAATCTGAAAGGGTTGTACTACCACTCAACTCTATTTTGTGGATCCATATTCACAAAATTCTTCCTACTGTGGGTGTCTGATGTAGGAGCACCTAGGGTGTGAGCAATCTTGCATCAACCCAAAATAGTATTGCTGTTTCTTTTGGAATAAGGGCTAAATTGGCTAGAGTTAACTGAGTAGGAGAATGGAGTTATGCCAAGGAAGAAATGTAGAAGGAGTTAGTCATTTTTGGGTCAGACTGCTCTGGTTTTAGAAGTTTTGGCTTGTGGCTTACTCATGGATGTAATAGACAAATATCGACATTTAGTATTAGGCATGGTGACCCCTAATGACCTGTGTTTCAATGTTTGGTGATTTGGCTCATCGGTGGGATATGGAGATCTCAAAGAGACATTGTTTTGTGTCTCTCTAACATGGCCATAATGGAAGGTGTTGGCAATGGTGAATGGTTGTGAAGGATTCTTATCAGAGGGAGATGCATATTTCGGTGGGACATAATAATGAGTCCCTTCGACATTCTGATAAACACCCCATCGAGGAGACAGATGAATATCGACAAGACGAAATGATTAGTCCCTTCAACATGCTGATAAGGTGGAACCAAATGATGGTGAAGGATGACATCATCAGAACATGTGGCGGTGTGTGATTGGTCAATGCATCAAGTCATATTGGTGACATTAGTTGTAGGATGATGACTAGGATGACATGTAGGTAGTAGGGACCACTCGATCAAAGCTGCAAGAAATATCATCAATACATTTAGATATCAGTGTGAGTTGCTTTGAAGTCTCTTTGAAATTTTGATGGGACTCCATTGGTGAGACTTCACAATATCGAAAGGAGTCAAGTTCTAATGTGGAAATAAGGCGTATCGAGGTGACAACGGAAATTCAGAGAGAGTTGTTTTGGTGTCCCCTCGACAAAATGGAGTCATAGTGAAATACTTTGGTGGGACCTGAGAGGGAGGTGACATTGGAGTATGATGACGTGGATGGACATATGGCAGAATGCAATTGGATGATAGGTCAATTTGCATTGTTGTTGCGAATTGCGAATGGCGAAGAGGATGGCGATGAGGTATTGGTGAGAGAGATCAATATTACTGAGACTCAAATTTGTCTCAACTTGATAACGTAAAGTGTTTTTGATAGCAAGGCAGTTTTTCATGGCGTGAATGTGGTGATTGATAGCATGCTGGAGACGAAAAAGAAGACAAGGAAACCATTCATAATTGTTGATTGGGCAATGAAGGTGGTACTAAGGCAGGATGAGTAGAAGAATTAAATGAAGATCATATTACAAGTAGAAGAAAACCCTAGATGGATGAATCTGGATAGGGTTATAGTGAAGGAGGAGGCTTGCTAGTGAAGACAGAGGTGAGGATATAATTTGATCAGAGAAAGGAGAAGAAGGAGAAGGAAAAGAAAAAAAGAAGAAAAAAAGAAAGGGTGAAAAAGGTCGACAATAGAAAGGCAGAGAGAGTTAGATGTAGAAGAAGACAAGGCCTGAGAGAGACTAGGGCTTGGAGGATTCACGAAAGGGGAGGCTGACCAGAAGGAGAAGAAAAAAAGAAAGGGTGAAAAAGGTCGACAATAGAAAGGCAAAGAGAGTTAGATGTAGAAGATGACAAGGCCTAAGAGAGACTAGGGCTTGGAGGATTCACGAAAGACACAAAGCAATGCAGAGATAGCTCTAATTTGTAGAGTTGTAGATTATTGTAATCAAAGCCCATATGATGGCATGCAATGTTGTAATGTCATTTCAGTAATAAAAGGAATCATTTCTTTTCTCTTGCAATTTTGTTATGCAAATCTGTGTTGTTGTGGTGAGTTTTAGTTTGTAAGGGGGGTACCTTTTGTCACAATGTTTCTCCATTAATTCTCATCTAATTAATCAAGGTGGACACTTTAGTATGGAAATCTAAAATGGACTCACTATCCTTCATTTGCAAGGTCTCAAAATATCTCCTTGGCAGCTGCAACTTTACCAACCTCACTTTATCAATCCCCTTATAGCTATTTTGCAGTATATCCCAAGCTTGTTTTGAATAGTTTGCTATTGTAATACTTGGGAAAATAGCCTCTATCAAGGCTAGCTCAATCAAACTGAGGGCTTTTGCATCCTTCATTCGGATCTCCTTTAATTGATATTTTTGCACATTTGAGAGGGCTGCATAGGCTGCTTGGTCTATTGTATCAGTGAACCCATTAATGACCAGCTCCCATAGGTCATTTGCAATTAATATGGTTTTCATCTTCTTAGCCCAAATGTCATAATTTTTCCCATCAAAATTTGGTGGCTGCTGCCAACCTTTGTTGTCACCTCTTTCCATTCTTCTCAGACTTAAGAAGAATGATTAGTGCTTAGATAACCTAAAGTTTTTCCAAAAACACCCACAATAAACTAACTAGATAGAAAAAAAGGGCTTTGATACCACTTGTTAGCAAGGTGCAACACAAAGTCACTACTACTGCTATGACAGAAAAAACATAATAGAAAAAACAGAAAACACAAAGACAAATAACAGAAACTAGACACACAAAAAACAAATTTATATATTCCTTTTACTTTCCAAAAATTACAAAACCACAGATTAATTTCTTTGTTTTTACACTACAAAATAAAACACATACTATTTGGACTACTATCCAATACTTGGTGCTGCACTCACACCTAAACTAAATCTGACTGCAGTGTTGTAGCTGTTGTTGTTTATTTGCTGCTTGCACTTTTTTTTTTTTTTTTCCTTGTTGTTGTCTCCTTGTTCTTAGCTATTTACATTTCTTCTACTGTTGTAGGTTCACCTTCTCAATGCAAAAACTAGCTCTAGAAACCTAGAGTAACATTCTTCATTTTGTCTTATGTAGTTTGCAAGCTCAAAAGTGAACACTCAATTTCAAAATCAAAATCACCTACCATATTAGGTGTTGGCAGGTCAACAGGCTGCAAGTTTACGTGGGGCAGGGGAGATAAGTCTACTGACTACAGATTAATAAATTCCAACACGCCACCACTCGCAGTTACAACATGGATTTTATGTATTATGTATTCTTGCTCTCTAAGAAGAGGCCCCCTTTAAAAGAGAATCTACAAACATTCCATGAAAAATTTGCAAGCAAGAAAAGAGGATATTCAATGAATAAGTTACAGTATTCCTTACAATTCACCACAATTGACACCATATCAACAGTGCAAACCTTTCGCTTTCTCTGATATTTTGGCGGCATCATACATGATCTTGATCATGGCATAGAGCTTGTCTGCCCTTCCCATGAAGCAAGCACGCAACATTTGTAGCAAGGCACTGTATTGTGTCGTGGGCGGGGGAATCTCAAATTGCACCCTGAAATTGATATCCACCAACAAACAATCGTTGTTGTTGGGCTTGAAGGAAGATGCCTCTATATTCGTAATCTCCTACATCAAATCATATATAAATCTGATCAGAAACAAATAGAGATGCATTTTAAAAGCGTTGCACCATTAACTTGCTCCCACCGCGACTTGCAAGTATATACATGCATCGTATTGTATCCTGCACAACATTTCATGAAATGTGTCATTCATGCAAAGTAGTGGAATCATTGGTGGTCGTTACAAACCTTCATTTAAACGTCAAAATATATCCCATCCATTTCAAATGTACACGGATTAGATTCTCTCACTGTAGAACGCCTCTCAGCATAACAACATGAACTAATTTCATTATCAACACATCAATGAATATATTTATGAAGCAGGTTTTGACTTCATCTTAGAGTTTAGCTACTAACCCATAGGATGACATTTCTCTATTACAAAATAAGGCTTGTTGGATCCATTTACACATTTTCTTGTGCAGGGTCTTATAAGTGTAGCTCTTACGAGTGTGGAGTCTTGTGAATATCTATTGGGCATTGTACAGTATATATGTTTGGAGTGTGCTAGGTTTTTTAGATTTTCAATATTGCTTTTGTAATTGCATTATTTCAAAATATGAATCACCTTCTTGAAACCGAGTATGACTTTTTTATGCAGTATACAGGATATGTGACTTTGTTAGTGCATTTATAGTATTTTACTATATACCCAGTAGACAAAGCATCTCAAACGACTATGGCAAGTGGTTCATTTAAATCTTAGAATTTAGGATATTCTATTTTCTTTGGTTTTATCTTCTTTAAGTTTAGATGTTTGGCATGAATGCATTATTTTATTGCACTTTTGAATTATATATGAAGCCCCTTTGAGAATATCACTTTGCTTAATAAATTGATTTCCTAAGTTTTCTTTAATGAAATTAATTGATGTCCACCATGGCTATATAGAAAATAGTCTAAGGTTTGAAACTACCAATTTATGAATTACTCAAAATTATATTCTATTAACTATCGCTGTTTAATATTTCTGGATTATGAACAAAAGCGTGGTAAAAGTGGCATGAAATTTGAATTGTCATAATCTGAGTGCTAAAATTTTGTTTCAAAATTTAGTATGATTTCTTTCAAACTCCATTCCTTTTATTATATATAAATTTCAATGTGCACCACTACAAAATAACACAACATAAGTCACGGGGTTCATCGTATTTCATAGATGAAATTCGAAATTCAGCGAGCTACAAAGAATCTTAAAAATCTGTTCTCATTCGCCCTGATATTTGTACAAATAAGGGCTTACCGCTTCTAATATTTAGATTTAAATTTTTAAACCTGCTGGTGCGGAATCAGATTAAGTGAATTGGGGGATTCCTCTCTCATCGGCTCGCTATTCATTGTCTGTTGCCATCCTGTCGTTGGCGACATGCAGGGATAATAACATGGACGAACTCAATGGAAGGGGCTTAGTAATTGCAGTTGTTTGGTATATTGGAACGAACAAGATTTGATGTTGTGATATTGCTATTAAGATTCAACAGTGTAGTTTTACGAGTCAAATTCATTGACTCATGTTTGTGGTTCACAAGAATCCATCTCTTATGATAATGAATGGTCCATCTAGTACTCATTGCATTTAGGTGATGCTCACAAAGGATTTGATGTTGTGATATTGCTATCAAGATTCAACAGTGTAGTTTTACGAGTCAAACTCATTGACCCATGTTTGTGGTTCACAAGAATCCATCTCTCATGATAATGAATGGTCCATCTAGCACTCATTGCATTTAGGTGATGCTCATTGCATTTAGGTGATGCTCACAAATGAAGGCCAGAGGCAGAGGAGGAATTTTCACGCACAGAAAAATATTAAAACATAAAATATATATTTTTTTTCAACACACAGAGCTGCTGCTCGTAAATTTTCTATTTTCTTTTCACATTCGCCTTCCTTGTCAAAAAATAAATTACATATACCAATACATATAGGTAAAAATCACGTGAAGAATTTCACGGATGAGAAAGCCCGAAATAACATTTAAAATTCAAAATTACCTAACTAATTTTTCCCTCATAAAACTACACGGTTGAATCTTGATAGCAATATCACAATTGGACACGCTGTGGAAAAATACCTCCTACTTATCAAGATTTGATGTGTGGAGTTCTATATCCAAATCTACTAGAAAGGTATAATAAGACGGGATGAATCAAGAAATTGGCCTTGCAACAATTACAACGTATTTTTATTTTTTTTAATAAATTTAATATTTTCATCATTTAATAGATAAAATTTAATATATTTATTGTTTATTAATTAATAATATTTAAATTGGACAAAATTTTATTTTACTTTTTATGAATTTATTATTTATATTTAAATTCTATTTATTTTTTTTCTTGTCAAATTTCATCTGAATTTTATTGTTGCAGACCATGAACATGAATTTGAACCTTATGGCATAGCATAAAAGTTTAAATAAAATTTCAAATACAAATGCAGACTACTGACTACTTAATAACTCTAAGTATTGTATATCTAATATTTTAAGATAAGATACAATCCCTGATAAGTTCTCTGCTTTGGGGGGCATGAAACTTCAGCAAGACCAAAAGTATGACAACATGGCACTGTATAAATATGACAATTAAATAAGCCAATTCTTATTTGCATTTTCTCATTCTTCTGCAATTCCTATGCTTATATGATATATCTATTTCAATGCACATTCTTTCACATGTTGAAAATTTACAGAAAATAATCTGATGTGGATGTGAAGCTACAAAGAGATTTTGTACGGGGACAACTTGTATTCTTGAAAGTTCAAACCATGATTGCATGGACAGTTCAGAATTGAATAAAATGCCAAGCTCATTTCTTAAGAACCTCTACTCTATATTTCATAATTTAGAAGACTCCTTGACTGGCTTCAGATATTGTATGCATACTCTATTTTAACGCCAAAGAATTTGGTCCAAAATGTGAAATCTACCTTATGGGCAAGCACCTATTCCAATCCCCAATGTCTAAAAAACTAAGTTACTGGTTCGAAATTGGATATTGGCAGTATGGTACCATGTCTAAGATTGTTTTTCCTTTGAGTGGATAAAGTTCATTTAAAGTACTGCAATTTAACAAGCTATGGCTGCTCAAGATTGCAACACAAAGTCAATGAGGTTTCAAGTCATCCCCTTTTTCAAGAAATCCAATATCATGTCAGTATGTGCTATTTATGGATCTAGGAAAATTCACTTCTAATAATTCACTGACGGAAAATTCACCGACAATAATTCACCGTGGGAAAATTCACCGCCACTAGCAATTCACCGTCATGGAAAATTAACCACCAAAAATTCATGCAATTAATTTTTCGCGCGGTCAATTGTCATGACGGTGAATTTTCTCGCACGATGAATTTTCTCGCTGTGAATTTTCCCTCGATGAATTTTCTCGCTGTGAATTTTCCCTCGATGAATTGCTGGCGATGAATTTTCCGCGCTATTTATATATGTGCACACACATACATACAGATAGATAGAGATACTATTAATGTGATTGACAGTGTTAGTGAAATTCAACTGTTTCATTCCCATGATTCCTGGCCTACCAGTCTAGCTTTTCAAGGTGGGGTGCTGGGACATGGCTATTGATTTGAAAATAAGCTTGCAGTGTGTTTGAAAGCTCTTTGTTTCCATGTGAGACTTGGGATTATGCTCAGAAGAAAAGCTGAGAGAAGAAGGCTATGAACAAAGGAATGTTTTTTTGAGAAGTTTCTAAGCTGTGTTGTTTGAATTAAAAACTCTAAATCGTGGACAGCTATACCAATATGTTGGGAATGTCAAATATATTTAGTACGGTATCAGGAAAATTCACCATCAACAATTCAGTGTCAGAAAATTCACTGTCAACAATTCACCGCCATGACAAATTCATCTCAAAGAAAATTCACCACCAACAATTCACCGCCATGAAAAATTAATCACAAACTTTTAATGCGATGAATTTTCCATGGAAATAAATTGCTGGTGGCGAATTTTCCTTGAGGTGAATTTGTCATGATGATGAATTTTCCCGCGGTGAATTGCTGACAGTAAATTTTCCTAAAGCCATTTAATACATGTTTGATAACATCTTAACACCTTGTATTTGTCCTAAAATGCCTACAGATTGTAATGCTTTCTGGCCACCTTGAGGAAGGATAATTTTTAGTTTTGCAAAGGGAAGGCCTTTGTGTCACCAAGATGAAAATTAGAATTTGCAGGCAATCATGCCTTCCTGCTAAGCCCTTCACAGACAATCAATCATATTTGTGTAACAATCTCTGATATCCTAATCCGAATCTGATATCTTGCATGTGATATGCTTGAAGGGTATGATCCTTTTTTTGTTTTCAGTGGTATTCTATATTTTCCACACTGCCATACAAATAAATAAACATTAATATTTTCTATCTCTGCAGATTCTTGAAGAAGAAACTAGTGGTGTGAAGGGACAGCTTGGACCTATAAATGCATTGGCCTTTAATCCTAATGGGAGAAGGTTTCTACAATCTTCACTCGTCCCTTCTCTCCTTTTCTCTGATAATTTTTAGAATGGGATAGATGAAAGTTCCATTGCTTTGATATAGATAACTTAGTACCGGATGTGGCCACTGTGAAGTTCAATAAGTTGTCACCATATTGAAAATATATTTCCTCGTTTTTACTTGTTTCCATTTTGGTAAATGGATTAGTTATTGGATGCATGTTCCTGTCCTTTGTCATGTATCTTCTACTATGTTTGTGTTCTATTAAATTCAAATACCTCCAGTGCTTTTTGTTGTTTATGATTTTAACGTAATAGATAATACTTTTAGAAGATAAGCATAATATTTTCTGCAGAACTTGGTTCACTGTTTGCTACTACAACTATTCTGTTCTTTTACAAGATAACATAATGTTCACTGTAGGTTCACTGTTTGCTACTACCACTGTTTTGTTATTTTACTTTAAACGTAGCTTTCTTGCTAAAACCTATTTTGCAAATCTCGAGGTTTTTTTCTTTATAAAAGCTAGTTGGAGTGCAAGCTAAGCAAATATAATTTGTAGACTAGAGGTATAATTTTTTTGAGTGAAACTAGATATTGTGCTAAATTAGTTGAAGTGTTATCTTTATTTATAAAGAATAATTATTTATTTTATGGTTTCTGTATTCCACTACTTGAAATTAAAATTTATAGTTCTATCTTTTTGAACACTTTAGAGCACCCAACACGAGTTTGGTAGGTTGTACGAACTTCAAAAGCTTCAGAAGATATAACATTACGCATGAAAGGAATTTCAATCCACAGTTGTTTCCAGGTGAAAGATGTTTGAAATTAAACTATATGAAATATTATATACAATGGAAAATATTTTTAACAACTGACAACAGTGACCTTGTATATTGCATTGTTTCTTCCATGTACTGATTTAGACAAACTTTCATCTTGCCTGCAAATATTTTATTAAAACCTTTGTAAATGGCACTCTAGAATGATATTTTTATATATTTAGCATGTTCGTTTCAAATGTTTACATATCCTTTAGAGATTTTAAAGCATAATTATAATCTAAGATCCAAATTATCATTTGTAATATTTTTTTGAACAATTTTGACAACTAACCAAATCCTTATATTCATCAATAGATGGAAACATCTTTTTCCTAAATGCCAACACAATTTTGATGGAGATAATGATAACCTATACTTCAGCATCAAAAAATCCCTAACACGCAAAAGAAAAAATGGTTTGTATTAGGACGTGTAGTGTGCTAGAATGATAAACCTTATAATTGACCTAAAGCCAACAACATTTTTCTAACCCTCCTAAGCTAAAAATCCTCACATCCAAAAAAAATTCCATTTTAATCCTTCCATCGAGAAATTAACTACCAAAATTCAATGTCTTTCACCTAGTCCTATTTCTAATATCAAACGACCTAGGATATTTGCTAACATTCGATCTCAAATACCAACAATTAGAATTAGAATTTATGTTGCTAATAATCTCCTTAAAGAGAATATGATCCCAATGGTTTTTTGTAGGTATGAAACATCGTTGATCTAGTAATGTCATGTAAAGACCTCTTTACATGGTCTTACAGGTATATGGCAATAATTTTAAACTTGAAGTCTTTCTTCGATAAGGACAACAAGCAACCTACAAAAATAATCTGGTTTTCAAGTAATGTACAAATCCAAACACTAAATTATTATTATACCAATAATTTTAAAGCGGAAAATCAACCTTGTTGGCTTCCTTTTAGATGCCAATGCTTATGGTATACCATCAAGTTATGTTTACCTTGGAAGTGTAAATTGACTACATAAATGAATACCTTGTATGCATAAGTCACATTTATGTTGCACTATACTTGGAACTTCAATGGATTAGTCTACCTTTGTGTAACTTGTTGAGAAGTGTATAATTTGAGTAAATGAACACCCTACCAATGTGGATGACTATTGGTTTATGTGATATATTGATTCGTTTGTTTTCTTTAGCATTATTTATG
>VDFB02271358.1:824809835-824918692 GCA_007258455.2 Sequoia sempervirens | reverse complement strand
AGGGTAGAGAGATGGGAGTGAGAGAGAGAGACTTGAGAGAGGGAGAGGGGGCAGGAGGGTGAGACTTGAGAGAGAGAGGGAGGGAGGGAGGGGATGGGAGAGAGATATATGGTAAAGGGTTAAGCGTAGAGGGTAGAGGGTTCAAGGGTTAAGGGTAGAGGAGAGAGAGATAGAGGGAGTGCGTGAGAGAGAGAGGGGAAGAGATAATATTTAAATATTTTATATGTTAGTACATGACTAGTTATATAATATTTATATATTAGTAATATATATATATATATATTAACTAAAAATATAGAAATAATATTTAAATATTATACATAATAATATAATATATTATATATTAAATTATAAACTATATTGTATATTCTAAACTAGATATATTAAAATAAACTATAAAATATTTATTGCATTTTCTAAATCATATATTATAAAGTGCAAAACATTTTTTAAAATCATATATAAACCAAATCGGATATACAATTTGAAACGAATATCTGATTTGAAACAGATATTCAATATTTTCTACAAAGAATTTATTGCCTAGGGATTAGCCTTGGGCTTGCTTTGGTATTTGGCTTCGACATGCCATTCCTAAGAAGTCAACACAAAAAATGTGTTTGACAACTCACCTTGTTTTTCTAGACTTTGTCCATGTGGCTGATGACTTTATTTTTAGCCAAAATTGATGAAACAAAAAGGGTTTGTAGAGGAGACTCTCAATCTTCCACCAATATAAATTATTCTTTACTTTGAATTTAACAAGTAATTATAATTCAATTTCTATTAGAATTATGACTAAAGTCCTGATTGATAGGCTGATTGAAAAACATCTATAACTTTCAAATGGTATCATATTTTTTGAATCCAAAATATGTGTCACATTTTATGCTTCACATACTATAGGATTAAAAAAAAAAGAATTTCATGAAGTTTTGACCAAGTTAAGGTGGTCAAACATACGAGTTTTTATATTTTTTAAAAGTTGTAATAAAAAAATTCATAATTAATTATTTACTTGGAAAAAAATATGCATCACATCTGGACATGAGTCCTCTACTTATATCTAAAATCTTATAAAAAAATATTATCATTTTATTGTGGTTAGGGTGGTCAGATAGACACCTACTACTGCATTGAAATTTCAAATTTTCACCAAATAGACTTTTAAAAAAATAAAATAAACTTAGTAATTTAGAAACTACATTCAATTTTCCATAGATTCTATTCTTACATATTTTTGAAATAATATAGACTAGCACTTGCACCCCAATGAGGTGCAATGGTTACGCCGATAGGCTGATACACTTTGGTATTATATTATGAACATGTAGGAGCGGTGCAATTTTTTTTTGGGATGAGCTTATGTGGTCTATGCGATTTGTCTTGAAGACCTATACAACAAAAGGAATGGGGTGGCTAGGTGCGTAGAATAGGCATTGATGAAGTCAAGTTGTAGAAGCAATTTTAAGCACCATGGGAATTGGGGAGAGATATCAAATGGATAGGGAGGAGAGCTGCATACCTTGTTTTAGGAGAGACATAGTTGTTGTAAGCGTGCCTCCTCTCACTTCCTTATGATTGCAAATTGATTAGTTTGCATTTTGGAATATCTTTCAAAAGAGAATGGTGGTTGAATGCGAAGATCATTTAATGATTTAACTCTAGATATGGTTGTAAATGTTAGCCCCTGCCTATCTATTTTACCAATATCAATTGTTGCCTTTTGCAATGTTAGTCCTTGAGCTTTGTGTATGGTAATAGCCCACGCCATCGTAAGCGGTATCTACCTTCTATTGCCCAAGGAAACAGGTATGGTTGGTATGCTCTTAGGGTCATGATCATTCCATGGGGGTCCACTGTAGCTATCGAACCTTGTAACAACATACATGGGAACATCTGGTGATTTGGAACCAGGGCTGTAAATGATTTCAACAACTTCTCTAAGAGCTCCATTCACCAGGCCTGCTTGTGTCCATATGTTGGATGTGAGCATGATGCGTTGCCCTTTACAAAGCAATACTTCTTTTTCAAGCTATTCATCATCAGTTGCACTATCTATTCCATGCCTGGTACTTGTCACAGTTTATATTACAAAAAAAAGAATATTTTAGTTTATTTGATAGAACCTAAACCGAATCACTAAGGAATTATCTTATGGTCCATATTGATAGACTCCTTACAAGCATGTGTCTTAAAAATATTTATTCTTAGGGATGCAATTTATGTAACACCCATACTTTTTTATGCATTGGGGTGTTTATTATTAGAGTTAGATTTAAGACTGTGTTAGGGGATGCATAAGTTGTGCCCCTTCTGATTTAGAAAGACTATTCCATGGTTAACCCATCTTCTATTTCAAAATTTCTCACACATGTTTCATAAGAATAGAACCTGTGTAACTTGGGTAATTCACACAAGGTAACCCATCTCACATTGCACATTTTTGTGTTCTTTACGAGGATCAAAATAGGGCCTCTAGAATTGGAGCTAGGAAGACTTCTAAAAAGTGAAACCCACCTTACCCCTAAACTACATTGCTCAATTTCATAAATCCATAGAAAATACCTTTGTAGCTCAATATAAAGAAACTACCTGGCTTTTGTTAGGGTTTGGCAGTGGTGCCTTTATTGTCCATCCTACGTAGAAGAAAACTTTGAGTGCCTCCAGATTCTTGGCCAGGACCATTTGACCCAAGGAATACAACACACATTCCTAAGCCCCCGCCGATGTGACTAGGAGAGAAACAGGGGCTAGGTCATCATAATTCATGCCTCCTTTGCAATATATATATATATATACCATGCAATTAAAAAATATGTTATGATCGAACTGTGTTCAAGATGCTAGCCCTTCCTTTGCTATTCATAAAGGCTTAATTCTCAAATTTAGAAATAATGGCATATTCAAATCCCACAAGGCATTGATGTAGTCAATTTCTCAAACTCCATTTTACATATTGGGGAAAGACAACCATTTTTAAAAAAAAAAATTAAACCACGACATGAAAACCACTAATAGTTGATAGCCATGCATTAGCATGGGATGTAAACTATACACATTGAATTGGTGCCTCATTCAACTTCATTGCAGATGTACTGCTCGGGAAGGAGGAGAAAGGATAATGAGAGTGGATGTGTGGATATCCTTCACATACACCCTAAGACGTAGCACGAGTGTTTCTAACTTTAAGTTGGACTCAACATAAAGACTTGCCACACTCTAATCTATTACCACCCATACCTAAAGATTAACATTATTATTTAATTACCATAAATTTCTATTAATTAAATTCAACAAAAGCCTTTAATAATTATCATCATTGATTGCTCAAAGGAGAAATAATACTATTGTTTGATCCTTGGTTATATTTTCCTAATTATTTTCCAAAGGGAAATAATAATATTATTTCCACAATTTGAACATTTATGATATCCTCATTCTCCTTAATGATGTTATTATCATTTTCATGATGTAATTAATATTATTATGGAGTTACCCTCCATTTAAAATTAATTCATTTTATCAAAATTGGTATTAATATTAATATCATAGTTACTAATTTTCAACACCATATTTACTCATAGTTATAAATTTTGAACACTATATTTACTCATAGTTATTAATTTTCAATACCATTTTTACTCTAGTTATTTTATTTCTATGTTTATGCTATTAAAAGAGTTAAAGCGGGAAAATCTCTATCTTTACTTCAATGGTAATTATGTACTTTCCATTAATGGTTCCAAGATTACCTCCTCCCTAATCCCTTTTAAATGCATTATGTAAATGTTATTGAATATTTAACAACAATATAGTTGTTTGATCATTAAATAAGAAATAATAATAACATTATTAAGATTAAATCTAAATGTTGTTGAATATTTTACAATGTAGTTGTTTTATCATTAAATAAAAAAGAATAATAATATTATTAAGATTAAATCTAATTTTGAAAAAAATACTACACTATTGTTAACTGATCATTGGCCAACATTATCTTTAGGGATATCCCATCAATTTTTATACTTTAAAATGATAACATTATTTAAATAAATTACTAATATTTCATTTAAGACTATTCCTATTATTATAATCATGTTAACCACTATTGCTAAAATAACAATTAACACTCATGATTTATATTAATATTTTTATTGCCTTGTTTTTTTTTTAATATACTGGAGTTTCCCATGATATCATGATTACTTCTTAAAATTGATAATATAATATTATACTAAATATGAAATGTAACAAGTTTTAAATTATTCTTACTTTTGAAAACTCAATTAATTTTGATCAAACAAATTTCTTATTTTCTAAAAAAGAAATAAAATATTAAAATACAAAAATCAAATTTTCAATCAAATTTTTTTGACAATTGATCTAACTAGAGATAGCGACCACAATTAATAATAAATATCGAAACATTTTCAAACTATACGCTTGCAAATTTAATCTGAGTGGAGGCAATGCTTGTGAAATCAACTGATGAAGTGGGAAACCTACTGGTAGTTTTGACGTCTTCCATTTTAATTGTGGGCGAAAGTAATTTACTAGAAATTGCACCTTAGTGTGCAATGGGTACGCCGAAGAAGTGTGCAAAGTCAATCAGGATAAATTGTGATCTATTTTTTTACTATATAAAACTATAATAATAAGTATAATTAAATTATTTATTATTAATTATAAATTTTAATCTTAAATTATTTATAATAAGTATAATAAATTTTAAAAAACAAAATAACTTTTTCAAATAAATGACGACAATTATTTAAAAATAGAAAATAAAACAAGATGTTGTAATGTTAAAACCTAAATGCCTTCATTGTTAGGATCTTGACCGTAATTTTCATTTTTCTTTGATGATACAATTTCCAATATAAGAAAAATTCATGTAGAACAACTTATAAAATTTTCATATTTTTAATTAATATTATGTTTTGCAATTCATTGCAATTAAAAAACTTTTAAAAATTATTTTTCATAAAAATAAATACAAAATATAAAAATGAAATGGCATGATAGAGATAATTTCACTATTATATCTAAATTTCTTAAGTGAAGATGTAAATTTAAATTTTAAATGTTTGAAGGTGTAATTTGCAATAATATTAGTTAAGGGGTTGCGATGGTTAAAAAATGTTAATAAATTTGCATATTTTCCCTTCCTCCACGTTTCTTTTTTCTTCCAATTAAATGAAGCTGATTTCTACAAATCAAAAGTTGAGTATCCTTTTTAAGTAACTGGCTAAAAATCATCACGAATAGTCCTATGGCTTTCGATGGTTCTACCTAACTTGTGGGAGACGAAATGAACATAATTTTTTTTTAAAATATCACAGTACCTGCCTAGTGACGGATCTGATTTTTTGACGGCGACATGCGTAAAACGGGGAAATTTTCCTCTAGCCGGTGAATGACTGCGCATGAAAATCAAATTAGTGGAGGTTTTTTAATTTATTACCCTCACGTCAAATGCCCAGGCCTGTGAAAGCGGTGAAAGTGACAAAATGGTTGATGTCTGCAATGAATGGCGGGCATTATTTCTATGGTCGGAAGGATGAGGCGAACCATTGATGGTCAAACTTAGCTCATGTCTTTCAGATAAGGATACGCCTTCGGTGTAAATTAATCCACGGGGCCAAACGTACAGTACGTAATGGTCATGTCAGATCATCCGTCAACATTTGTCTCTTCATTTTTTATTTTTATGGGCTACCGTGTTGGAGGTTTCTTCCACGCCACTAAAAATTATTGCCGGAAGCTGTGCTGTTACGGGGGTGGAGCCCCACCAGAATCTTCCCAGCGGCGTCAGACTGGGGGAAATCCCGGTGGGGTTCCCCC
Source organism: Sequoia sempervirens (assembly GCA_007258455.2). NCBI lineage: Eukaryota > Viridiplantae > Streptophyta > Pinopsida > Cupressales > Cupressaceae > Sequoia > Sequoia sempervirens. The sequence continues at coordinate 824,912,845 of VDFB02271358.1, read as the reverse complement.
ACATATAAAGCCTATCGGCTAATAACTTATTCAAATTTTTATGTCAAGTTGCCTAACTCTAATTTTTTTGAATTTTCATTGCCACTTAAGGGCTTATTTTTTCCATGATGATCCTATACATACCCAAATAGCTTCTACAAAAGACTGATTACAGTTCCAGTTAAGCACAGAAACACTCTTTCACACTTCGCTCAAACTTCTTCACACTTTGCTCTACAATCGAATGATTAGAACACTATTCATACATTGGCACTTTCTCTAGCATACATTTTCTCTTATGCACACTTCACTTCACTCAAAAAATCACTCTTATATATTTGCAACATGGAATTACATCAACAACTCCATCGTCCAGAGGAAATATAAAAATATAAAATATACATGCAATGTCGGCCCAAATTTACAAATAAATTTTTAATGCGAATAAAACATTATCAACCAATATTATTTTGTGACCCAAAACAACATCCTCGAGTGTGCCAAACATTCAAATTTTAATCTTCAAGGATTCACAACATGCAACAACCACCATGTCGTCCAAGAACACAAAAACCCGAATAGACAAGAGAAAAATTACCGATCAATGCGGACATGCAAAAAAGATAGAGCATGATCTAGAAGCATCCACGAGCATCAAGAAATAATGGAGAAACATTTGCAGCAACTAAGATTACTAGAATTATATCAACTTCAATTAGGAACACTAATTGAAACCACAAAAAACCTATCAGAACACAAATCTTCACGTGGACCTCTAAAAATTTTGGTGGATAAACAAGATACACTCAACAATAAACCCTTTAGTCCACAATGACTGATCTTCAATGTATTGAGCAAAACACCTTCATGACCTTCGCTATTCCACTGACAACGTACAACTCTTTAACAATTTTCTCAATATCCTTGACATATACGGCCTTCAAAACCTCAATGCTAATAGTGTTGACATCAATGAAAACCACATATCAACAACACAACCACAACATTCAACAATCTCCCCCTATGGCATTGATGGTAACACATGCTATAAAAAAATACCATCAACACAACTCTCAAGCAACACTTACTCCTCCTTAGAATATGATTCTTCTCCTCGTGTTTTTTTTCACATTACACTTCAACCCCTTTGACATTAATGTCAAAGATAAGCACTACCTTTCCACATACAAGCTCTGAACCACATATCTGCACATCTGACTACTCCCCCTGAGTAGTAGCCTCGAAAACATTAATTTGGCTCATAATATGATCATGAAATGCACGGATTGGTGAAATACAATGCATCTCTAGTTCATATCATGAGGGTTAATCACCCCTAGCATCCCTTTAAGATACTCAAAAGTATCAGCAACGACTTGGTGAAAATTTCTACAATCTATTCCTTGGTCGGTACATAATCCAATATGACTTCTTTCTCACTCACTTTCTCCCTCAAGAAGAGAAACTTGATTGATATATGCTTGGTTTTAGAGTGTAGCACCAAATTATTTTATATGTTTATTGTACTTGAGTTGTCACAGTATATGACAATAGGCTCATCACATACTACTCTAATATATTTCAACATATATTTCACCCACAACACTTGAGTATAATTATTTGCAGCAACAATATACTCTGCCTCAGCAGTAGATAGGGAAATGAAATTCTACTTTTTTCTCAACCAAGACACCAACTTCTTCCCTAGGAAGAAGGCATCACCACTAGTGTTTTTCCTATCATCTACATCTCCTGTCCAATCTACATCAGTATAGGAACTCAAAGTGAGATAATCATCTTTAGGGTACCAAATCCAAAAATCAATTGTTCCTTTTAGATACCTAAAAATTCTCTTTACAACAGTCACATGAGATTATTTTGGATCAGCTTCATATCTAGCAACCATACACACAACATTCATGATGTCTAGTCTGGTCTAAGTTAAGTAAAGAAATCTACCAATCATTGACCTATATCTTGTTTGTTTTTCCTTGGGAGAATCATCATTTTGTGTTAATTTGCATTTATTTACCATGGGTGTACCAACAGGCTTTGAGTCTTCCATGCCAAACTTCTTCAGTAACTCTCACATATTTGGACTGTGATATGAAAATCCCATTGTCTAACTAAGTGACTTGCAATCGTAGAAAGAACTTCATCTCTCCAATCATACTCATTTCAAATTCACTCTTCATTTCATCAACAAACTTCATACATAGATTATAATCTCCTATGAAGATAATGTCATTAACAAAGGCTTCAATAATCAACTCTTTATCATGATCTAGTTCTTAAAATACAAGTTGTTTTCAGTAGTACCTTTATTGAATCCAAGCTTTAGTAGGTATTTATCCAGTCTAGCATACTAGGCTCTAGGGGCTTGCTTGAGTCCATACAAAGCTTTCTTCAATCGGAAAACCATGTCTTCCTTGTTAGTCAATTGAAATCCATTTGGTTGTTCAACATATACCTCTTCTCCTAATTCACCATTCAAAAAAATTGACTTCACACCCATTTGATAGACTTTATAGTTCTTATATGGAACACAAGAAAGAAATAATCTTACAACTTTAATTCTAGCAATAGGGGAAAAAGTTTCTTCAAAATCAATACCTTCCATTTGTGAATACCCTTTACATACCAGTCTTTCTTTATTCTAAACCACTTCACCTTGTTCATTCAGCTTCTTCCAAAAGACCCATTTAGTACCAATCACATTTTTATCTTTAGATCTGGGAACAAGAATCCATGTATCATTCTTTTCAATTTGCAATAGTTCTTCCTTCATATCTTCCACCCAATGTTCATCATTACAAGCTTCATTGACATTGTTAGGCCCAGTCTTGGAAATCAGACAATACTCTTTTGCAATCCTTCTTCTATTCTATACACCTTTATTCTTATCTTCTAAAATCTGATTTTCAGAATGATTTATCCTTACATACCTTAGAATTTTAGGATTCTCTCGCACTTTTGGTTCTTCTATTCTTTCTTTTGCACTACCACTTATCTCTCCTTCCTGACTTTCTTGATTTACCAGAATAGTTTGAATTTGATTATGTGTTTGAGCATTCTTCCCTTTGTCTCTACTATCTTGTTGGTCATCTGAATCATATCCATAGTATCTGGAAGATCTAGTAGATTCCTCATCAACTTTGGCATTCACACTTTCAACCATTTTTCTCAATCTTCTATTATAGCACTGGTAAGCCTTGCTTTTAGTAGAGTAACCTAGAAAGATTCCTTCATCACTCCTTGAATCAAACTTTCCTATGTCCTTATCTCTCTTAATATATAACACTTACTTCCAAAGATCTTGAAATATTTAATAGTAGGCTTATAGCCAAACCATAGCTCAAAAGGATTCTTACCAGAAATACCATTGACATTTACTCGGTTTAAAGTGTACATAGTAGTGTTTATAACTTCTCTCCAATATATGTGAGGCAAATTTCCTTCTAATAGAATTTTTCTAGCAACATCTAGAATTTTTTTGTTCTTTCTCTCTACAACTCCATTTTGTTGAGGGGTTAGAGGAGCAGATAACTGTCTTTTCATTCCATGCTTTTCATAGAAAGAATTGAACTCCCAGGAAGTGAACTCACCACCTCTGTCTGACCTTAAACATTTTATCTTCAGACCTGTCTCATTCTTTGTCATAGCTTTGAAAATTTTGAACTTCTCTAATGCTTCACATTTTTCTCTTAAGAAATCAACCCAAATCATCCTAAAGTAATCATTAATAAGCAACATAAATTATATTTCTCCTTGTAGACTTCTGACTCTGGAGGGACCACACAAATTAGTATGCACTAGCAAAAGTGCTCCATTAGAATGATGTTGTTTTCTCCAAAAAGAGACTCTAGTCTATTTTCTCATCTGGCATTCCTTGCACATTGTTTTAGTAGGCTTCACTAGCTTAGGTAGATATCCTACTACTTGAGTGGAGCTTACCTTGACAATGCTACCAAAATTCACATGACATAGCCTTCTACTCCATAACTAGCTTTCATCTACTTGAGCAATTAAACAACTTTCACTAGTAGCATTCTGGTGAAAGATATTACCTTTTGTTTGTGTAACTGATGCAATTACATTTCCTAAGCTTCCAAGTATCTCACATCTTCTATTTTTGAACTAAAGATCATAATCGTTATCCACCATCTATCCAACACTCAATAGATTATGCTTCAAGCCTTCAACATAAAGGACATCATCAATGTTATGTTTACCACCAAGACAAATAGATCCTCTGCCATGAATCACACTAGAATTTTTATCTCCAAATCTTACAACCCCATCGTCATATTTCTCTAGACTTACGAATTTTCTTTTTTCACTAGTCATATGATGTGAGCATCCATTATCAATAACCCACTCACCTTTTTCTTCAATTCGGGCTGCAAGAGCTTTCTCAACTTTAGAAAATTCAGTAGTCACCTGACCATTTTCCTTGATAGCAATGAAAACCCATTCATCTTCATTTCCATTTTCTTTATCAAATTCTTCATCAGTCACACCTTCTTCAGAAAAATAACATTTCTTTTGAAATCTACGTTTGTAGTTCTTTGATCTAGGAACTCTTTCAAGAAAATTTGAAGCAAAGTGACCTATTTTATTGTAGGAAAAACATTTAATAGGAAACTTTCATTTATACTTACCTTGTCCCCTACCTTCTTTCTTCACAATGAATGCTTCTAGTTCTTCTACCTCTCTTTCTTCATCTTCAAGTTGTTTCATCTCTTCCTCATACTTGAATGTATTTCTAGAGATTTCTCTCGAATCATATCTTTGCTTGTTTCTTTTGGATACAGTGGCCTTAAATGTGGATTCAATCTTAGGGGAAGAATCACCAAATTCACTCAACTCAAAGGCAGCAAGTTTACCAATCAACATATCTCTTTTCATAGTTGTTACCAATCTGAGCTCTTCAATAGCATGAGCCTTAGATTTGTAGAAGGGAGGTAATGATCTGAGCACTTTAGCTATAAGTTCTTGTTCATCCAGGGTACCACCAGCACATCTAATACCCATCACAAGTTCATTTACTCTTTGCATAAAAGAAGAAGTATTTTCATCTTCACCCATCTTCAAAGTTTCGTACTTTCCTTTCAAACTTGTTAGCTTAGCAACCCTCACAAATGCATCTCCTTCATACAAAGTCTCTAGCTTCTTTCAGATTTCATGAGCTGTCTATAAATACATCACATTTTTCATTTATGAATCTGTCAAAGCACTCAACAAAGCTTCAATAGCCCTAATGTTAACCTCAGCTTCTTCAATCTCATCAGAAGTGGAAGGACCATTCCGATGAATAACATATATGTTATTTACAATCTTCTAGAAGGGTTCACCAATACACTTCAAATGACACTCCATTCTAGCTTTCCACAAAAAGTAGTTTGTTCCGTCAAATCTAGGACTATCCTTCTTGTATGATGCCATCTCGGATCACCTCGGATACACTTCAAATGTTTATAAGCTAACACGTCTTTGTTGTGCCTAGTTGATGATCACTCTCTCCATTGTTGCTAAAGGGTATGTTCATTTGACACGTGTATCCTTAACGCAAATCCTCTGCGGAGAAGGGAGAAGGGTTCATGTAGGTGGTAAAAAGCTGCCATGTGCTTAACTAGCAGATCTCCTATAAAGGCAGGGGATTACATGAACCGAATGAGGCTACTGGCTATTGTGTGTCATCATCATTCGCTCATAAGGGATGACACTTGTCTGATCGGGCCTGGCTGGGACCACCACCATCATTTTAGAGGATGCACCTGTGCTTAGGGGGTATGTGCAGGATCATCATGGAAAAACCAGGCCCTTAAGTGGCAAAAAATTCAGAAAAATCAGTGTTAGGCAACTTGACATAAAAATTTGAATAAGTTATCTATATTATTTCAAAAATATGTAAGAATATAATATGTAGAAAATTGAATGTAGTTTCTAAACTACTAGGTTTATTTAAAAATAAATAAAATCTATTTGATGAAAATTTAAAATTTCAATGCAGTAGTACTTAAATTTCAGGGAAAAAATAAGAAGTAGGTGTCTATCTAACCACCCTAACCATAATAAAATGATAAAAAAATTTATAATATTTTATATATAAGTAGAGGACTCATGTTCGGATGTGATGCATATGTTTTTGTCATTTTTTCCCAAGTAAATAATTAATTATGAATTTTTTATTACAACTTTTAAAAATTATAAAACCTCGTATGTTTGACCAACTTAACTTTGTCAAAACTTCATGAAATTTATTTTTTCTTTTTTTAATCCTATAGTATGTGAAGCATAGAATGTGACACATCTTTTTGGATTCAAAAAATGTGATACCATTTGAAAGTTAAAGATGTTTTTCAATCAGCCTATCAATCAGGACTTTAGTCATAATTCTAATAGAAAATGAATAATAATTATTTATAAAATTCAAATTAAAGCATAATTTATATTGGTGGAAAGCTAAGAATCTTCTCTAAAAACCCTTTTCATTTCATCAATTTTGTGTTAAAAAAAAGTCGTCAGCCACATACCCTACAAATACCCATAATATTGCCACTTTTTGGCCCATCATGATCCTGCACATAGCCTAGGATGAATCGATGCTCAGTTCTGGATCATTTTTATTGTAACGGCCTTGGGGATATTCTAATTCTTTCATCATTGCCAGAGATTGCAAAATATTTTTATGTTGCTACTCTCCGAAGTAGTGGGAGTTTTTCCTACTATATATACTTTCTCTATTATGAGAAATGGATCCAAAAAATTGGAAGGAAAGCACTGGTTTTAGAAAAGACGCTAGGCCTTTGTTACTATTTTATTTGATTGCAAAAAACTCTTAGACTCTGCCAATTGTTCGACCTTTCTATTTTTTCATGCTATTTGATCAAACTGTGAATTGTGCTTTTTATTGTCTTACACTTCATTTGAGAACTTTAATATATGTTGGATTAAAGTTTGCTTACCTAGATCATGTCTAAGGACTCTTCTCGGTAGTAGGAATGTATGCAATGATATTTTATGTCAATGAATGAATTATCTATACTATAATCTCAAGTCTTTGATGTTCTGAAACACTACCACACCATTCAGGCCCTTAAATCTATTGTTTATCATGCCCATCATTAAATCTTGGAGAATCACCTTAGGTTAGACTTTTCTTTTATTATATCTGCTTCTTTTTTCCTTTCCACCCCCCATTATAGAAGAAGTCAACTTCTATAAAAATCTAGAGGTTACTCAGTTTAGTGCAAAAGGCCCCCCTTAACTTGAGTTTCCCATAAGGCACTGTTACCTTGTCAAATTTTGGCATCAACAGTTTGTTCCTTTTTCTGGCATGCCCAATGGGACTGAGCTTAAATGAAAGTGCATTTCAAAAGGGTGTATGAGCCATCGGCTTGTAACTAGATCTCAAACCATAGGCAACCCTAGTTTACTAGTACCTCCCCTAGGGACGGTCCAAGTCACAAATCAGCTGATAACCGTTCCTTTTCCTCTCACCATGTTGTCGGCCACCAATAGAAACTATGTGGCATGGGACATCAGAAGTCCCCTAGTAGCCCTGGTAGCTCCCGCTATCTGGGGCACTATCCTGGTTTCAGCCATGAAAGCTATACCAAGGTTTATCGGAGATAGCTCAAGAACGCTAGCAAAACATTTGTAGGATGTGGCAGACATATGTCTGGTACATGGGATTACAACACATAATGTAGCCCTAAGGCTTCTCACTGCATCTTTCAAAGGAAAGGTGCTAGATTGGTACCAAACACTGACACCTAATTCAATTCGCACCTGGGATGAGCTCGGAGATCCGTTCTATGAGAGGTTCTCGAATGACAGAGATTGTTCTTCATTGTATTATCAACTATCTATGATAAAACAAGCCCCCCAGGAGGCTCTGACAGACATTAATGCCCGATTTCACGTAAAGTGGAAAAGGATTCCTGTTACCATACACCAGACTCCTGAGTTGGCATTTATATTTTATCTAAATTCCATCAATTCTGACATTTCCGTGATGATCAAGTCTTTGGGAGGAGCTACTCTACCAGATGCTTATAGTATCGCTATCAAAACTGATAATCATTTAATAGATTGCAGAAAATTTCCTCCTCGACCTATTATGCTGACAAAAAGTGGTGGAGCAACGCAGCCAAGGTGCAACAATGAAACATGGAGGTTATATATATATGCCTCACCACAAATGGAGAGTGTGGTCCTTATCGCACAAATGCAAGGAATGTCTTTAGAACAAGAATTTGATATTGCTCCTAATCATGTGCTCTTCTCTTGGATAGAGGAAGAAGAAACGATGTTTGCTAATGATGATTTCATATCTGAAACACTATAAGTGCAATTTGATTATAACACACGCTCAAAGAGGAGATTCACTAGTGAGTTAGTTGTTTCACATCTAGCCAGCCCACAACTCAAAGGTGTTTCCGATCGGATTCCTGGTACTTCAACTGTTCCATCACCATCTCAACCCCGTGTTGTGCAGTTTTTTGCACACACGCCCCGCTGTAAGCAAGGACCCTCTTTCGCTTCGGTTTCGGTGTTTTGGCCCTTTCTTTTGAGGTTTTTTCTTACTTAGGTATGTGCTTAAATGCTTATTTTGGATGCCTAAGTGTTTCCCTAGGTTATTTATTGGAAATCTTAAGGTCTGGATGAGTTTCGGGCTTTTGCCCTGATTCGGGATTTTCCACCTTGATTGAATTTTCCTAGATCCTGCTTGGATTCCAGATGGATCTTGTTGCTCGGGAATTTTAGGTCTTCGTAGATTTCTGCGTGAGATGGATTTTCCCGGATTCCGCCCTATTGTTGAATTCCTGAACCCCTTCTCTGGCTATCTTGTTGATTGTATTAATGGCTTTGTATGCGCTTTGAAGGCTGGATTTTACTCAATTTCTAGGATCTTTTGTGCCATTATGTTTACTATTTTTTGTTGTCTGAGTCGAGAGTTGCGTCCTTAGAGTTCGTCCTTTGAACTATTAGTTTCTCTTTGGGCTATTCAGGAAAACTGTGACGGTTTCTTGTGCCTTCTTGCATCTATTCATTGTGGAACCCATTGAGCTTCGCGTTTGTTGCTTCTTGGATCAATTCCCACCTTATAATGGTATGTGTCTGATTGCTCCACTTTGAATTGCATTATGAATGGCACACAGGTATTGTGAGGGCTTGTGGGATTTGAATTCCTAGGTATTTGTTTATTTCGTGCTAGGGTTGTTCAGTATTGCATCCTTTGTCATCTACCAAGCAAGTTTTGAGTTCATGTGTCCATCTGCATTTTAATGAACCTTGCCTGAGAGTAATTAGTAAACCCTAGTGATCTCAACAATGGAAACAACTAAATTCTAAGCTTGCCTATGTGCTAATGGCGGAATGAGTAGGGTTCAGACTTAGGGAAGTGCCATATTAGGTGATTTCATCTTAAGATTGACCAAGAATGCAAAGAAAATTCATGAAAAGCCCGTTCCCAACTTGCCCTAAGTTAAACTTTTTGAAATCCATAGTCGGTTTAGTGTCGGAATGAAATTGGGACTCTCCATCCCTTCCGGATTCCCTTCGCTGTGACCATTAGAGATCACTAAGATATCATATCGACCACCTTGAGGTTTGCCAAGGTGGTCTTCCTAGGTTCATCTTGGATCACCGTGACACTATCATTTTTACACCGATGAAATCTCTTATGTGTATTAGTCAACAAGACCTTTTCTTTCGCCGAGACCTCACCCTATGAGGAGATGTCTCATCGACATGCTTGTTCATAATCAATTTTGGCAAGACAAGTCCTAGTCACCAGGAGGTCATGGCAGGATCAATGAGCTTTACTAATATTTGTTTGCTTTGCCAGGAAATCCATCCTTCGGCGAGACCTCCCACCGAGCACTTTTACTTTCATCGAGCTTTGGCCTTTTCAGTCGCTGTAACCCTTCGGAATCGGGGAGATGTCACAACGTTCTTCCTGTGTCTTGCCAAAACCCTTTATGAGTTGGTATTTAGTTGCTAGGACATTGTAATCCTCATGCTGAAAGTCTTTCTGTCGGAAAGACAAACCTCATCGCCAAGAGCTCATGGCGGGCTCCTAAAGTCTTGCCGATCTTCCGTTCTGTCACTAAGACTTTTTCTTTCAGTGAGACCTTACTACGAGCTCCTTACTCTTGCCGAAATCTTTTCTTTTGGAGAGACTCCTAATGGTCACCAAGACGTTGTGGCGAGGCCTTCTTTTCTTAGCGAGCCCAGATCTTTTCGCTGAGACCTTTGGTCGAATTCAAACTGAGCCTTAGTCGGTAGAACACCGCATCTTCACTGGGACCCCATATAGATAAACTTGAGTTTGGTCGAAGTGTTTGCTTGGACCCATCAGTCGATGAGACATGATGCATTCACCAAGACCTTGCCCCAAATATCCTTTGGTCATATCGATATTGTTTGCTATATCGTCGTTCGCCTAGACATTACACCGAAACCACCATGTCTTGGCGAGACTTTTTCTGATAGCATCTTTCGGCATGACTTCACGGCTTCGCTAGGACTTCTCCATGAGATCCCAACTCTTGTCGAAACCTTCGCTCCGGGAATCTCCATTGGTCCAGAATTGTGCCTAAACTAGGGATGTCCATCAAGTCCGTATTTTTCCGAAATCGGTCATCTCCCAGATTTCCCGACAATCCTCTTTGGCCATTCTTCACGGGAATCCATCCCACGTATTTCCCCAAAATTTGGTAAAATATGAAGGGACATGAAATAATTGGATTCATTTATAATCTTTGATGCATTTGATGATGATTTCATGTCATAGTTGGATCTCTCATGCAACTTATTGATGAAAATGATCAGGTTTGATAATTAAGTAGGTGTTTCTTGTTTTTTCGTGGGAATCCGATCGGTCTGTAATTTCCCAAAATTCCTCTCTGGCTCAAATTCCACGGATGGTCTTGAAACCCAAAATTTGTTGTGGTCATTTTATATGAATTTTAATGACACCTTGACTATGTGAGATGTGTTCTAATGGTGTTTTGATGAATTAACCTTGCTTTCCTGTAGTTTTTTACTATGTTTTCATGTTGAGTGCAGGCTGAGTCAAGCAAGGTAGCAGCTGGATCTTCATTGTCTAATGCAGAGAAGGTTAAGCTGGACATTAAGAGCAAGGTCCCTGAGAGTAAGATCACTTTTGTCTAGTCGGAAGTAACTGATACTAACATTGGATCATGGGATTACCAAGGATTCAAGGAAAGGATGGTTGCTAAAGATCTTCCCCTGGTAGCCAAAAGAATGAAAGAGTCTGGATTGGCACACATAGCTGGTTTCCCTTCAATGGTACAGTGCTACGAGCCCGTCCTGGAATGTGCCAGGCACTATGACCAGGGCACTCAAAAGATTATCAGTCTTCAAGGGAGGGTAATAGCAAACCTGAACCCTGTCTCCATCACTCAAACTTTTGACATGCCGAATAGATCTCATGTGGTGGCATTCAACATGGGGTCAGCTAAGGAGTTTTAAGAGGAACAAACTGTTAAATCCCAACAGTTCATCAACTCTTGGTTGGAAAAACCCAAATCACACTATTCCAAACTACCTAAGCAGTTGTACAAAGAAAAATTCAAGAAGGAATACTATGATGCCATCACCTTTCTTAGCAAGGTGGTTGGATTGAAGAGTGCAGGGGTGTTTGAGAAGTGGATGTGCCATACCATTGTAAGGATGGAATAGGAGTTGATTGATTATCATTGGGCTGGTTTGATTAGCAGGGTGCTCCACGAGCATTTGTCTAATGTGTTGTAGACCAAGACCTTCACAATGACTTCCTATCTGGTCTACATGCTTGCAAGATTCCACCCTTACAAGGGGTTGGATGCCAAGGGAATTTTTGGGCAGGATGTTGTTTACGAAGTTTTCCCTCAGTTGCATTGGGAAGGTTCAAATTATAGAAGGGCGAATGATGCATTCACCATGTATATCACCAAAATGCTTCAAGGAGCTGAACATGTCAAAATTTTGAACCAACCCAAAGAGGTCATCAAGAAATATGGAGCATGGTTTATTCAATTCCCAACCTTCTCCTACATACGGATTGATGGCTGCCAGAAGGCCCCATATAGGCTCCCAAGATATCCCACTGATCACGTGATATTGTTGGAAGTCACTAGGAAGATTTGTGACTTTGATGCCATTGTTAAAAGGGACAAACATAAAATTAGATTTGGTGGAGACTTCCCCTTGAGGATTTGCACTGGAGAGGCATGTCCTTCCATTGGTTCTGCCCAAGCTTCAGAGGAAGAATTGAGTGCCCTCGGCCTGTCTCTTCATTCTAGGAGATCAAGGTTTGATATTATAGGAGAAGCTCAAAAGAAGGCCAATAGGGAATATAGCCATAAGGTAAACTTAGAGGACTACTGGGCCAATTGCAGTGAGGAATACGAGGTCCGAAAGAATAAATTCTCTTGGCTTCTGGTGGAAGTAGTCTGATTGTACAATGTGAGGGTAGTCCTTGATCAATTGGAGGACGATGGAAACTTGATCCAGGATCATGCCTATGAGGCAGTGAAGGATAGGCCGATTGGTGACATAGACTAACTAGAGGAAGAAAAGGCAGAATTGAAGCAACTGATGGAGCCAGTCAACAAAGTTACCAAGATGTGTCTCAAGCACAAACTTTGGAAATTGGAAAATAATGGTGTGCAGTGCACCTATGCTCTGATGGATGATTTGGATCCCCACTCCACCTCTGAGGAATCTATCGAGCAAGATCCTAAGGGAAAAGGTAAGTTAGACTCCCCATCCAAGGTCAAGACAAAAGATGTTCAGGGAGAAGAAGCTCAAGAAATAGTGAAAAAATAGAGAAGACCAAAGCCCAAGCAGAGGACAAGAACCAAAAGGTCAAAGGAGAAAGAGATTGGAAAAAAGAATCCTGAGACTAATGCCCCCATGCCCAAGAGAAGGAGAATTATAAAACTGACAAAGAAAGAAGGTTCCAAAGAACAAGAGAAAGTTACCCCACCAGTGGTGGATGTTGAAAGTTTAGGGGAGAAGTCCAAAGTATATGCAAGGAGGTCTAGGACTCCTTCTCCCAGGGATAATGCGCCCAAGACCCACCTTCTTCTGGTTGTTTCTCGTGGTGAGCAGCATGATGATGTGCCTCCCGCTCACAAAGCTCAAAGCAAACCAAGTGAGCCGAAGGGTGTTGAGGATCATCTGGGCACTAAAAGTGAAGAATTCCATGAGGGTGATCTCCACAACGTGGAGGCAGAAATGGAAAAGATAATGCAATCTCCTATGGTTGCACATGCAGAGTCTCCTATTATAACTATGGCAGTTGAATCTCCTCCAAGCGAGGTAGTGGCGGTGAAAGATTTGTCACTTGTCCAGGAAGAGGAGCATGTTGAAGAGGAAGAAAGTAAGATAGATAAAACTCTTGATGAACATAATTTCAATGAGGAGGCACCTAGGGGTCAACAAGAAGAGGAAGAATAGACTGAGGTGCAATTGAAGTCCATTGTCCCTAATTGGCTGGAGAAAGAAATAAAGAGAATATAGGTAACTAGTAGTGGCGGATAGTCCACCGAACTGGGATGCACTACTAGCTAGGATTGGAAACGATAAAGGTAAAAAGAAGGCTAGGGTGATCTCACGGGTTGAGAGAGATGAAGCACATAACAAGGTTGTTCATATTGCTACCCTTATTCCATATAAAAACAGAGACGATGTAGCTGAAATGATTATAATATACAGACTTTTAATCTTGGGCCTACATCAGTTGAGCAGGATATTGAGGACTATGGGGTCTCCAGTGCAGTTATTGTGGATCGATTGAGGAAGGAAATGAAGACCAAGAAGGAGCTGAAAAGAGAAAATGAAAATCTTAGGAAGTGCTTGGAGGAATTAATCAAGCCACTGGAGTCCATTAATCCTTCTTCCTCTATTATTAATCCTTTGCCTCATGAGACCATAACTGAGCTAGAAAAGATGAAAGATTCCACCCTTGCCACTGTGAATTGGTTGAAAGGGGTGCAAGAAAAGGGTGATGAAGCTATTAAGGAGATTTTATCAATAGGGAAGGATGATGTTATGACAACTGATTGGTTGAAGCAGGTGTTGGCGCAAGATAAGAAGGATACGAACCTCCTTTTGCAGAAAACCAGAACTCTAATGGGATACACCCATGACAAGTTGGTGAGCGATGGGATCCTTCCTTCTTCCAGAGCTGCCAAACCTTCGGAGTGGTTCGAGGCACTGCAAATTAGGCAAAAGGTGTTGAAAAATATTTACAAACGAGGGAAGCAGATTGATGACACCCTAACTGAGGTTTACAATGGTTCCATTGCCTTCTTTGAAATCATGACGGGAAGAAGGAAGATCGCACCCAAGTACTTGAGCCTGGAGCAGTTGAGAGAATGGTGGCATGATGTGTATGCACCACTTGATGATGGTTCTATTTCTGAGCACCAACTAGATGATGCAACCACCTACCTCGTAGTTATTGATAAGCATTTGGCATACAAGGTAGGTTGGGATAAGTCGGTCAACACTCAAGGGACAAGATTGCATCCATTGAGAAGTGACTTAGGGTTCTACCAGTACCACCTATGGCTGACTTAGATGGGGCACTCTTGAAGTTACACGAAGAGTCAGATCCGAGCAAGGATAGTAGGGAAGGGAGCTAATGATAGGCTGCGGCGTGATTTGTGCTTCCCTACTATCTTCCCGCGCATCATCCGAGCTGCATTATGGATCCTGGGCCAACTTCGATGGGATGTTCATTTATTGCTTATTTGACCCATTTCAAAGACTCTCCTGGCCGGGTTGTTGTGCCGAGTTATTGTTATGAAACCCTTGCCTGGCCGACAGGTTTCTGGGGATTTCTATATGTTGGGCATGTCGCCTCACTTGTAAAGGGTTAGATAGTTAGAAAATAGTTGGAAGGTTAGAACTTGTAACTAGAATATAGGGCAGAGCTAGTTAGAAGTAGAGTAAGCTAGCAAGTAGTTTCCCTCAAGCAAGTATTGTAACAGAAAGCTAAAATTGTTGCTATAGTGGACAATTTGAATGCAAATAGTGACATTGTGATTTGGTGCCATTTTTGTGCTCTCTTGTCTTGCATGGTTCTTGCTATTCCATCTTTAAAATTGCTTTGAGTTGGTCAATATTTAGACTAGATTCGATTTGATAATGTTTATGATTTGATACTTAAATGTTGTAGCAATCTCTCAGTCCATACCTTTCGCAACTAGCTGATTGTTAGTTGCTTTGCAAAGTTAGCCTAGACTTTTCATATTCCTTGTGCTTAAGTTCAATTGTGAAGGTTTATTCACTTCAACTGCAATAGGGTTGTTTGAATGAATATTCATGATTTGAAAATCTTAATACCTTAGAAGATTGCACTGTTCTCTGTGAGATTGTAGATTTATCTTGGTCAAGTAGAAAGCAGTTTTGAGGGATTGGTCCATTTCGAGTATTGGTTACTTTCATTGTTAATCTTAGGAGTAGTACTAGATTTAGAAATCTCTTCAAAACCCTTATCCTTTTTCTATTTCTTTGATTATTGGGTTAAAACTAGGATTGAAGCATCATCAGATCATTAGATCTAATAGAATTGATTCAATATTTTGCTTGTAGTAAGGTCCCATTGTGATTACCAGCATTTTCACATTTTGTTACTGAGTTGTTTATGCACTATCAAGACTTGACGTTAGAGACCTTGGGGTTACCTCTTGAGGCTTGCCGATAAATATTTACCTTTCAAGAGAGATAGGATATCATATTTTGTCTGGCTGTTATTGTGCAAAAAACACGATCAACACCCTGAAAAGAAATTATTATAACAAGAACCAAGGAGCAGAAACCTCTGAGTTTCTCACCTTTTAATGTGGTGGAGAAATTGAAGAAATCATTTTCTAATGTGTCTTTATGGGACATTCTAGCTATCCCAGAACAAAAGACACTATTACAGAAAGCACTTCAAGAAGAGGTCAACCCGGCACCAACAGAGTCATTTGCCAGTACAGAGGTGGTTAATCAAATACCACCAATTAAAGTCCTTACAAACAAAACAAAGGAATCCCCTACTGAGGATAGAAATAAGTTAAAGCCTCAACCCTTCTTTTTGACTCTCATTATAGGAAAGAAGTTATTGCACAATGCTATGATTGATTCTAGCACTAATACCATGGTTATGCCTAAACAGATAGCCAAAGCTTTGGGACTCACCTTCGAACCTATGAAAAGAGGGGTAATGCAGCTTGATGGGAATAAAGTTGAGACCTTTGGTGTCATCAAAGTGCTTCCTTTAACTTTATTTTCTTTCCCTAGTATCACGGTGCCACAAGACACTGTGATCATAGATGTTCCCCCGATGTTTGACCTCTGTCTATCCTGAAAATTTACTTCAAAGGTGGGCGGATATTTTTCCTTGGATTGGTCACATCTAGTACTTAGGACTAAACACAGCACAAAAATGAAGATAGAATTGGAGGCTTTGCATTCTAAACATGTAGTGGATGAAGCCTTCATCAATTTTGAAGTTGCGCATACCTCTATCACTAAGCAAGAAATGTATTGCATTGAATTGCTAGAACAAGAGAAGGTGAGTGGAGATCGGAATGATAATGAAGATGCTCTATTGAGTGAGCACATGGACAAGGATCCTTTCAGCAATTATCATGCTACAAGATTGGGCACCTATGTAATCTACAACAAAGACCAAGTGCTTCTGAAAGTCACCAAAGAGTCCTAAGGTGGCCAAGCAAATGAGCTTTGGACATTGTACTTTGATGGAGCAAGAAGAAAAGTGGGTACTGAGTAGGGATATATCTAATATCCCCACAAAATGAAAAAAATTTGAGGTCTTTTCACTTTCATTTCACCTGTTCAAACAATGAGGCTGAATACGAAGGATTGGTTCAAGGTTTAAGCCTTGCGGAATGAATGGGCATTAAGAAATTAATCATGTTTGAGGATTCTGAGCTAATAGTCAACCAAGTCCAAGGAATTTCCGTGATAAAGAATATCCATATGAGATTCTATTGACACCGAGTCTAGGACCTAATTCATAATTTTGAAGCTTTCAACATCAAGACTATTCCTCAAGGACAAAATAGCAACACAGATCGCATGGCTATTATTGGTGCTCAGTTTGATCCTGTCTTTGACCTTCTTTAGAATAAACATTCAGTACGAGTACTAGTCCGACCAACGATCCCCGACAATGATTAGAGTTGGCAATTTTTTTAAAGCGATGAACACACCACCTCATTTATCTAGCACTTAGGGGAGTTTGCCGATCAACTTCAACCAAAGATTGTAGAAGCTTATAGAGGAAAAATTATGCAACTCAAATCTAATAAAATTCTAAAAGGATTGGTTACTCTAAAAAAAATTTTTGATCATGATGACTCCCGAAATGATAAATGGAATTTTGTAGTGGAAAAAAGTGACTATGTGGACCTTCAGGTCTCTAATGATAGGAATCTTTGAGTCGGTAAAAATGTCCCGCACCATGATAAGGAAAGAATCATCAATTTCTATGAAAAATATGGAGTAGTAGCCTGGTCCTATGATGATCTAGAGGGGTATAATCTTGATATCATTCAACACACTATTGAGCTAACAAACGGTGCAAAACCAGTTCAACATAAACAGAGGCCCGTCAACCCTAACATTGAAGCACTAATGGCACAAGAGCTAACTAAACTCATTGAGTTGTGCATTGTCTTCCCAATCAAGCATAGTACTTGGGTATTGAATCTGGTCCCAGTCTGAAAGAAGAATGGAGATATCCATTTGTGTGTGGACTTTTGAGACCTGAGTTAAAGAAGAATATCAACACAAGACTACATTCACCACAAAGTGGGGAGCATTTGCATACGCTAAAATGCCTTTTGGTTTATCCAATGCAGGAGTGACATTCCAACGGGCGATGGACATCGCATTCAACAAACTAATCAATAATTTTATTCTAATCTATTTGGATGATCTTACTATGTTCTCTAAATCCAAGGATGATCATTTTGATTAATTAGAATTAGTTTTTCAAAAATGCCAAGAGTTTAGAATTTCCCTAAACCTAAAGAAATGTGTATTCAGAGTATTGTAGGGTAAGTTGTTGGGGCATGTTGTGTCTAAAGAAGGGATTTCAATTGACCCTGAACGAGTAAAGGCTATCAAAGAACTTCCCCTTCCAGTGAATAAGAAAGGTGTCCAGTCCTTCTTAGGCAAGGTAAATTTTGTCAGCAAGTTTATTTCCGATTTCACGGGAATAATTAGGCCGATCACCGTGATGCAGAAGAAAGATAAGACATTCAAGTGGATGACCAAATCTCGGGAAGCTTTTGAAAGGATCAAGGGAGCTATTTCCATAGCTCTGGTGCTGGTTAATCTAGATCAATCCAAGGATTTCATAATGTATGCATTCAGTAGCAGGTCCAGCATCGCTACTGTCCTAACCAAAAAGGATGTTGAAGGAAAAGGAGAACATCCAGTGGCGTTTTATTCCTAGACCCTGAAGGAATATGAGGTGAATTATAATTTTTTCAAAAGGCAAGCCTTTGCAATAATGAACTTAAAAAGTTTCGCCATCTAATTTCTTGCAACAAGGTGCTTGTGTATGTCGCACATTCTAGTGTGCGTGAATATATCATGGAAGGGGAGATCATAGAAAAGAGGGCTAATTGGATCACCAAGATTCTTGAGTATGACATTGAAGTCAATCCTACTAAAAATATTAAAGGAAGAGGACTGTGTGAGTACATGGCATAGAATGAGGAGGTACCTATCGCAGAGGATCCACTAGAGCCCATCTTGATGAATGAATTAGAATTGGAAGGTGGTTGGCTAACGGATAGAATGAGATTCATGCAAATTAGAAAGTATCCACCAAGTCTCTCATCCCAAAAAAGAAGATATTACCGGCTGCAAAATTGTGGATATATGCTAATAGAGGGAGTCCTTTTGAAAAAAAAATTCAAAGGTGTTCTCCTGCGATGTGTCACTTCAGAGTAGTTGAAGAGGATCCTCGATGCATTCCACAACAACACTATGGGTGGACATTTCTCTACTAAGACCACCACCATTAAAGTCATGTGTGCTGGCTATTATTGGCTACACTTTTTAATGAATCCCACTCTTTGGTGAAGTCTTGTCAAAAATGCCATTTTTTTACTGACAGGAGAAAGAATTCTACAATGCCCCTCAAACCCATAGTGTCAGATGAACCATTTGTGCAATGGGCCCTGGAATTCATCAGAATGATCAATACAGTTTCTAGCACCCGACACAAGTGGATTCTAACCTCCACGGATTACTTTACAAGATGGACGGAGGTTGTTCTGCTTAAGAGTGCAACAAAAATGAAAATTGTGGATTTTCTCGAAGAGTTGGTGACAAGGTTTGGTCCTCCGAAAACTATCATTTCAAATAATGCCAAAGCTTTCCTAGGTGCAAAGGTATGTCACTTTGCATTAAAGAATGGCATATTCCTCAAGATGTCATAAAACTATTACCCACAAGGAAATGACTTAGCAGAGTCTACAAACAAGATCCTAGTTCGACTCCTTAAGAAGATTGGTTCAGAATACCAAAGGGGATGGCATAAAAACCTCTAAGTAGCGCTCTGAGCAAACCACATAACTCCTAAGCAAGTCCTTAAGAATTTTCCTTATGAGTTGGTGTACAAAAAGGAGGCACTGTTACCCATAACCATGGAGATTCTGGCACTCCAATTGTTGAAATCTCTCAAGATAGAACAAAATCGCAACATGGAAGTTCGGCTCACCGAACTGCTAGAAGTACAGAAAAAAGGGAAAATTCACTAATAGCCATGACAAACCGTCAAAAAGTGGTCAAACGATGGTTTGACAAGAGGGCTTCCGACCAAGGTCTAAAATGTGGAGACTTAGTATTAAAGCATGATAACAGAGCTGCTAAGCCAGGTTAGCATGGTAAATTTGATAGCCTATGGGAGGGTCCCTTTAAAATTATTTGTTGTAAAGAACATAATGCTTTTAAGCTGGAAAATATCGAACATGAACCCTTAGGAATCCCGGTCAATGGGATTCATCTTAAGTTGTACCATTAGGCACTGAGCTCTATTTTTGTACATATGTGAATAGTGTTTTTATTTTATTTTGGTTTCTTTGGCCGATCTTTTTTGAAATTATTTTGTGCTTCTGCGAGATTAACCCATTATTATGGAGGGTGGAATACTAGGATTGCTTTACACAAAATGCACCCATGTGTAGAGAAATAACAGAATGAAAGTTGAGAGCCCATAAAACTGAAATACAGAATAAAGGAAAGAGTATGGATTTTCTATAAAAAGAGATATATATCCATTTATATATATTCTTTACATTGAAAAAGTGGTTGGGAAGCCATATTTCAAAATTCACAAGTATTTCAGCTATTATATATATGGTAGCCTTTTTGTAGGATTATTTAAAACTATAATGCAGACATTCTGAACGGCAGTGAGAAATGGAGTAAATAGAGAAACTTTTTAGAGCAGGCAGGGGTTTTCATCCAAAGGCATGGCTAGTGGTAATTGACATGTTAACAGCAGTGTCCACCTCTTCCTCATTCACAGGTTCTTTGGCAGCACTGGCAGCATCATTTGGCACAACCACCATTGGCAGGGGGAATACTAGGTTCCTGAAATCAGTATACCAATCTATGTCGTAGAAGGGTATTACGTTGTAGTTGTGGAATAGGAAATGTAGGGCTTGGGTAACCCTCTACTGGTGCTCATCACGTGTCTATAGGTGGAATCTACTGAGAAATGGTAGCCAAACAATAAAAACTTCTTCCTCGATAAAGCGATGAAGGTCGCTAGCTAACGACAGACCTACTCCATAAGCAACATGAGCAACAACCTTACCGAGGCTATTCAGGTACTTTTGGGGGAAGATTTCTTTAACGAGTTCTAGGATAAGAGGCTGGGGGACATTGATGTCTAGCATGGATGCCACAAAGTGTGAGCATATGTCGGTGTTCACCTGATACTTGTCCTCATACTCTATGCATTCTTTACCCAGAACCCACTTTATGGCTATCATGACCAAAGAATGCTTATTCTTGGTCATTCGTTTCAGCCTCCTAGTAGATATCTCCCCTAGGAATGTTGTCTATGACTTATATGAGGTTAAACAAACTGGGGTGTCCATAGTTCTGACACTATTCCTATGCTTTTGAGCTAATGTTGAACTTTATCTATCACCTAACCTATGAGAAGGCTTGCTTAAAACTCTGCTACCAACCTATCACTTCTTGGATGCTATGTATGATTTCCTCACTACTTACTAGCCTATTTATAGAAAAAATGACAAGATGCATGCTAATCTATTTCAAGAAAATGTGATAATAAGCTAGTTGCTAACTTGAAAGGTGTGCCTGCGTTTGCTCACATTTCTGGGCCAGTTGCATCTACCAAAGTACGACTAAATGTGTGCTTGATTAATAGGAGCTAATTAATTAGCTTTAAAAAGGTGGTGCTCATTGACAGTGAAACGTATGACTGTAGGCTATTGTGTCACCTCGCAAGTGTTCCTCAGAGCCCAAGAAGATATTCATATCTTTTCAGGTTGTGATCATTTGCTTTGGCGAATCATTCTGACCAAGATATTGATTACCAACAAATGCTAATGCAAGGTTAAGGAGCAAATAGTTGGCTCAAGTTCCAAGGGGATCACAGCGTATCACATGATTGCCAAATGCAATGATGAAATCTAACTGCCTCAAAATAGCAAGCAGTTTATTTTGCATGAATTGCAAAATTAATGGTACATGCTGAATTAAATGCAAAAGGCATACTTTCGCCTACCACCTTGAGGAAAGGTTGCCAAATATTGTATGAAAAGGCTTAATATTTCAAATTCTTTTCACAAACGCCAAAGCTAAAAGAGTAGAGTTGTTCTTTATCTGTGTATCCAGAACCAAGGAAAATTGCAGAGCCAAGAATTCACTGAGATCTTCACCGAAGGAAAAATGTTAGACTTCATCTCAGCCAATGTAGGAAGAAATTATCCAAGAGTTGTTTACAACTATACATTCTTCAGAGGAGGTTTATGTCTATGAGGACATGGCACATGCTATGCTTAGTATACCCAGCAAGCCAAAGAGGGCCTATACAAAAGAGCTAAAAAGGCCCAAGGATTGCAGAAATAGGAAACGGATTGAAGAGAAATGGGATAATATCTACGATCCATGGCTCACAAAAAACCCTAAGCCCTTAAGAGAAGTAGCCTGTGCAAGGTTGATGGCAGAAAAGGCAGACCAATCTACGACGAGGAGAATTTGGTTCAGTGGTCTGCCTCAATACATGGTCCCGCTGGTGCACTATTACCCAGAGGTAGTTGATGTTGCTATCCAGCATTATAACCCTGATACCCACTACATTGAAGGCCACAACTTAAGGGTGCACCTCACCCCACAAGCTATCTGGCATATGATATGCATCCTAGACCCAAGTAAGAGAAAAGAGAATATTGAGCCCTTCTACGCTGGCAAAGGAGAGAAAACATGGAGGGCGATAAAAAAGAATTCAGAGTTCTTGTTGGAAGAGACTAGTACGAAAGGTATCCCAACCACTAAATTGTCGAGTATTCCTGCCGAGTATTCCATTGTCATGTGGTGTGTTATGCGACAATCTACAGGGTTTCATGTCCATGCTATCCTTTGTGTGTGGCTGGGACTCTGATAAGAAGGTGGAGACTTTTCAACTAGGATCAACATTCCAATTTTGCAAGCAGCATGATCTCTTCTGGTATGATTTTGCTGAATTTATGGTAGAGGAAATGATACGGAAAATAGAGAATTAACTAGTGAAGGGGAAGCTTAGATTTTTCTCCTTCTTGGTGCACATGTTTCTACATCAAAAACCTAATTTTTTTGCCCATTATTTTCCATTATCAATTTTTGATGATTGGAATAAAAGGAAGCTGATGTCCACATGGACACCTTTTCTTTCTACATCATATGATTATTATGCATTTTCGAACTATTTTATAGCTCTGGTCTTGCATGAATTAATCAGAAAGGGGGACATAATTTGGCTTGATAGGGAATAGACCGAATTTATCCAGAGTTTCACTCCTACCTGCGATTGTTTCTTAGGCAAGGATTTCACAATTCTCCAGATGCAGGGTTTTACTAGTAAACCTTTCCTACTCCCAGCCTATGCCACGGATAGGGTGCTTGCACTAGAAATGTTTCAGCAAGTGTGCATCATTTATTTTACCTTCTATAGCAATGAAAAGATCAAGAGGAAGGGATTCTTCTCTTGTCTGAAGAATTTCAAGTCGATAACTCTAATTAAGAAACAATCAGACCAGCTATTGGAGGATAAGCTGACTTATCTAGGGTTGGTGTTGGTAAATGATAAGTGGGAATACAAACCTTTCAATGAATTTCCAGAGCCCCACATGCGAGTTACCCATGTTCCTTGATCTTACTAGGAGAAGCGGTATAACCCGCGGGCAGACAAAGATGAAGATTTTGTTGAATTGGTGTGTATTCCTAAGCAAGACACTAGAGGGCCATGGCACAAGTTCTACTTTGTTGTGGGAGTGGCCCAAGATGATGTCCTCATGGAGTGTGACATGTACAATAGGTTGAAGAAGAATGAAGAATGGAGTGACAAAAAAATAGAAGCTTTCTAGAAGTACCGCCAAGAAACAACACATTTGGATGCCCCTTACAACAGTCTGAAGGATGAGCATGAATTTGAGAAATGGTGGAATGAAGGTCATCCCAACCCTAGCTCTAGTACTAATAGGAGTGGAGACCCAGAGGAAGAGTTTGAGGGGCAGTCCGAGGAAGTGGCGACATTAGCCTCATCTGCACCGAAAGGGAAAGGCCCCAGTCAGCCTGCCTATATGGCTATGAATGTGCATTTTAATATCTCAAGAGGCTCACATACACTCACTTGGGCTACTAAACTAGCCAAGTTATCATTGTAGCAAATAGAGGCGATAGTCGAAGTTGGAGATACCCCACCTGCGAAGAGGCAACACACAAAGAGCATAATTGGAGAAGGTTCGCAAGGACCCATTAGAGGAAAAGTGCTCCCAGCTAGTCAGAAGCCTGAGGCTGAGGATGACTCACTGATAATTCTGGAGCCGCTATCGACCAGTCAGTAGGCAATATTTGCTCTTTCTTCCCTCGCTTCCCATTCCTTGGTATCTGCCCTTGCCTCACTGGCGATCCCTACCATAAGTATTGGCCCTCTGCCTTCTACTTTTAGTCTGACATATTTTGTAGGCTTCGCCCAATTTTCACAAACCTCTTCACTCGTCTTTACTCCTGTGCGAACCCTTACGCTTGCTACTACCGCTTAGACTCTCCTTGCCTCACTTTCAGAAAACATACCCCCAATGAGTGCCCCCTTTTTTTTGTTGTTACTATCGATCCTCTTCCATCGCAATAGGCAGGCACCCCATTGACAATACCTCCACCATCCTAGCCAATGAGCCTTATGGTTGATTCCCCAGTTCAGTCATTACAAATGATTAGCCTTGTTGTTGGTACTCAAACCAAACTATAGAATGTTCCCCACTTCTCCCCACAAATTATCACTCTCCAAAAGAAACAAATGCCCACGCCTATGAAAATTACCTATCCCTATGCCCTGCCTTTTGGTGCTCCTTTCGCAGGTGGACTAGTTTCATCACTAGCTGAATTCATAGCACAAATTGATTGCAAAAAAGAAGCATGCACAAATAGAATGAGAAAAAGTAGGGAAAAAGATGGTAGTGTTCCTACTAAGCCAAAAATATAGACTCTTTATGATGAGGCTTGGCAAGAATTGAAATTTGTGACCATGTACCCCAGGGTAACCAAGCCTCAAGGAGAAATGAGATTGGAAGATTATGAGATTTATGTGGTAGGGCTCGACATAAAGGTGGCCCAACCATAGGATAAGGTTGAAATCATGGAGGAAATGCAACGGGTAGTCACTTCTGACTTCCTTAAAACTAGCCACCAGTTAAAGAAGGATGAACAACTTAACGCAACAAAAGAAAGGATTAGGTTTTTGGAGATAAAGGAGAAATCCTTGGAGGTGGATGTTACCCATTTGATAGAAAGAGCGCTGACAGTAGAAGATGAGAGGAAAAGACTTCAGGGAAAAATTGTGAAGACCCAGGTTGCTGACCTTGGCATAATAAAAGAGCTGCAATCTAGAAACCAGAAGGCAGAGCAAAATATGCAACTGAAGAATGAAGAACTGGAGCAGCTTTGCCTTGAGTATAGTCAAGGAATGGTACAGAGAAGTGAAGCATCAGAGCACCAACAACCTTAATATGAGTAGAAAATACAAAAAAAGGAGGATGAGTTTAAGGGCCTAAAATCTCAAATGGAGGAAGAACTCTAAGAGATAGTCTTCTCTGTAAGAGCACTTGTCAAATCACTCCTTCTGAGTAAGAGCTTCTTAAGAGCACTTGTCAAAGCTCTCTCCTAACTCCACCTACCTAGCCATACATCATTCCGTTGATCAGGAAATTGTACATTTCCCACTAGGAAAAGATTAAAGCTTTTTGCCTAACACTGCAGCCTACCCTCTGATTCATCACCAAGGCATCCAGGCTAATCTAGGAGGCCCATGATATAGTTGATCAGTTCCCATAGTTCATCTTGGAGAAGGTTCTTGAAGCCAAAGATCTACTCATCAAACTATACTCGGTCTCTAATGAGAGCCTTGCTAGAGCAGGTATTGAGGATTAGGATGTTGTTGCTCAAATAGAAAAAAAATTCATTCATTTCCACTCTAACTTCTAGTGCACTAAAGCAGTTGCGGCTATTCTGAGTAAGACACTAGATGGCATACGGGAAAGTTTCTCTGAGTTAAGTAAGATGGGATTGTCATCCCCGTTCCTTGAGGATGGCTCTATTGCCATGACCGAGTAGATTGCGGAAAGGATAGAGGAGAAGGAAAATAACTCGGAGGATTTCAAGTATTTCAGCCATCCTCCCATAGCAACCGACATTGAGGGAGTCGTTCATCCACTCTCATAGCTACTATTTCATATACAAACAGGGGCCGGTTTACCCAATGTGCTGCCTCACAAAGAAACTATTGATCTAAGTGGAGCACAGGAGAATTTGTGCAACATAGTGAAGCAGTCTAAGGATGAATGGTTGTCGTTGTAGGCAACTCTTTCCAATTCTAACTACATTGGCCTAATTAAATGGCACTTTGATTGGCAGAACCATAGAAATTTTGGGTTCTCCATTCCTTAGTCGAAACGCCCCTAATAGTCGCCAAAAGTTGTTAATAAATATTTAATCAGCTCCCTTTGGGTTTATTTTTCTATGCACCAGCCTATACATCACCAAGTCAGCTTGGCCTTTTATCAAGGTTTTGATTTGCCGCTCCATGTGTCTACTCTTCACAACTTCGAGTATCAGCATTCCCTTCGGATCCTGAGAAACTCCGTTGTGCTTCCAAGTGTTGTGGCTACAGAATACTTTTGGTTCTTGTTTCTTTGACGCCTCATCAGGCTGCGAAATGTTGCCACGAGGCCCTCATGCCTAAAAGGTGTTGGAGGGCCCCACGGTTACTGATTGCAGTAGGCACTTGCTAAGTGTCTAATGTTCTTAAATCCTTCAGCGCGGAAATGAATTAGCAACCACGGGCAGTGAAATGCTGCCACGTGTCTCTGTTGCGCCCAGCTAACAATCACTCCCTCCGTTGTTGGTAAAGGCTCTGGTCATTTGACACATGTAGTCTTAACCCAAATCCTTTGCAGTGAAGGGAGAAGGGTTCATACAGGTAGCGAAAAGCTACCACGTGCCTATCCAACGGATCTCCTATAAAGGTAGGGGATTACATGAACCGAATGAGGCTATTGGCAACTGTGTGTCATCATCATTCACTCAGAAGGGATGACACTTGTCTAATTAGGCCTGGCTAGGACCACCACCATCATTGTAGAGGATGAACATGTGCCTGGGATGACTCGATGCTCAGTTCTAGATCGTTTATGTTGTAACAGCCTTAGGGATATTCTGATTCTTTCATCATTGTTGAGGATTGCAAAATATTTTCCTGTTGCTACTCTCTGAAGTAGTGGGAGTTTTTCCTACTATATATACTTTCTTTATTATGAGAAATGGGTCTAGAAAATTGGAAGGAAAGTACTGGTTTTAGAAAAGATGCCAGGCCTTTGTTAGTGTTTTATTTGATTGCAAAAAACTCTTAGAATCTGTGAATTGTTTGACCTTTCTATTTTTTCATGCTATTTGATCAAACTATGAACTATGCTTTTTATTGTCTTACACTTCATTTGATAACTTTAATATATGTTGGATGCAAGTTTTCTTACCTAGATCATGTCTAAGGACTCTTCTTGACAGTAGGAATGTATGCAATGATATTTTATTTCAATGAATGAATTGTCTATACTATAATCTCAAGTCTCTAATGTTCTAGAACACTACCACACCTTTCAGGCCCTTAAATCTATGGTTTATCATCCCCATCATTAAATCTTTCCAAATCACCTTAGGTTAGACTTTATTTTACTATATCTGCTTCTTTTTTCCTTTCCACCCCCCACTATAGAAGAAGTCGGCTTCTCTAAAAATTTAGAGGTTACTCAGTTTAGCGCAAAAGGCCCCCCTTAAACTAAGTTTTCCATAAGGCACTATTATCTCATCAAATTTTGGTGTCAACAGATCCACAAAATGCAACAACCACCATGTTATCCAAGAAAACAAAAACCCGAACACACAAGAGAAAAATCAATGGCCACAAGCACATCGATCAATGCAGATGTGCAACAAAGATAGAGCATGATCTAGAAGCATCCACGAGCATCAAGAAACAATAGAGAAACATCTACAACAATTGAGAATTCTAGAATTACATCAACTTCAATTAGGAACACTAATTGAAACCACAAAAAAATTGTCAGAACACAAATCTTCATATCTCGAACAAATCTTCATGGGGACCTCTAAAAATTTTAGTGGATAAACTAGATACACTCAGCAATAAACCCTTTGGTCCACAATGACTGGTCTTTAATGTACTTAGAAAGACACCTTCATGAACTTCATTGTTCCACTAGCAACCTATATGTGTACTTGGGAAGTCTGGAAATACAATGATGATTTTGGAAATGGAAAGAAGTTGTCAAAATATGCTATGGAGGACTAAGATGCCCTTACTGTTGTCTTAGTTCTGCTACTATTTTTTGGGGCAGATGCAAAATCTTTGGATGTTGAAACTAGATCTGAAAGAATATCTAAAAAATGAGCTTAGGAGGACTAAAATTCCCTTACTATCATCTTAGTCCCAATCTAAATTTCTGAAAAAATATGAATGTGATCCTGAGGCTTGATGTTTGCACTTCCTTCTTCTCTGATCTTAGGTTCTGAAACTTTTGTATTTGGCCTATAGGTGATTTTCCATGAAGATGACAACTTTGCAATGCAACTTTGTAACTTTGCAACTTTTCACCTCAAATGATCTTCAAGTCTTCAACCTAAATCTACAATAACAAGAACACAATATAGGAAAAACTTGTTGGTTGTGAGTAAATTTGGGTGTGCCTTGGTCAAACCCCTTGTTGGTAATTAAACCTTGAAATGAAATAAAATAATGAAGGGAAATGATGAACAAACAACATGCAATGTTACAACTCACCAAACCCTTGTTATGAAATTTGCAAACTTCTGTGAGATGGCTAGCTTGAATGTAGATCTTGATTCAATGGAGTGTTCGATAGATCTTGACTTGAATTGATTTCTTGAATCAAAACCCTACATCACAAATGTTAGCTCCAAAAAAACACATGGTGCAAGAATCTCATTTGATATGATGCTTGAATTTTGATGATGGCTCCAAAATGCTCGAAGAACTGCTCTTGAATGCTCTTGAATGAATACTTGAATGCTTAGATTGATGGATATGAAAATGAATGAAGGAACCTTGTATTTATACTTATCTATGCTTAATATCCCAAAATTACACCACACCAAGCTGACATATGAAATCATTAATTAAAGGAGGCTAAATGGCACTAGAATTTGAAATTAAATCTCAAAAAATAAGCCAAGGAGGAATAATATTCCCTACCTATGGTTTCTTAGTCCCAAGGCTCAAATATTGAGGCATAGACTCAAAAAAGGGACCTTTTTAGGTACATTCAAAATTAGGGTCCCAAGACCCATGGAGGACAAAGACACCCTAGGTGGCATTTTAGTCCTAGTAAACAAATCAGGGACACATAGACAAAATCATTAAATTATCATTTACCCTTTGATGTTTGACAAGATTAGCCAAAAAAAGATGTAGTTTATTAGGCTTGTGGATGTAAAATAGGACCAATTAATACATAAATAGGGATAAACAAAGAAAGGTAGGCCCAAAAAAGTGTGGAAATGCAAGGGTATGCATTTTCCTACACTACATCTGCAAGTTGCATATTTATATTGACAGTATTGGAACATCGTCATACACTCCATAGTTGAGAGTGCCATGCACCTATCTTTTGGCCGAGTATGTATGTATGTATGATTGGTTTCCATACATACATACATACATACATCATAGCAAAAAAATGTTTGTATGTTACATATATAAATGCCATATGTATCTATGTATGTATGTGTGTGTGTGTTTATATGATACATACATCATATTATAATGTTTATTATTATAATATTAAATTGTTAGATATTATATTAATATGTTATTAATAATATTAAAATGTTATGTCAATTAAAAACTAAAAAGATTACCAAATTGATTATGATAATCCTATAAATGCATATGAAATATTCACAAAAATTGTATCATTCTGACACATATGATTCTTCTATGGACAAGGTTGAGAGGAAGATGGCGGTTGGGAATTGTTCAGCAAGGGGTTCACGGTAGTGGTGGAAAGAGTTGGCCAAAAAATATGTGCATGAAACCCTTAACAAATAATGCAAAATGGAAAGAGTGTTATTATTTTGACTAACTGTATGTATATATATACATAAATATATGCATATATATTTGTGTATACACACACATCGGCCATATATATATATATATATATATATATATATATATATATATATATATATATATATATATATATATATATATCTGTATACTCACATATACACACAGTCAACAATAAGTGCAATATAGCTACAAAATTACATGTTTTCATCATTTATGTGTGTATATATGTATACAGATATATATATGTGTATATACATTATATATATATCTATATACATATATATACACAGAAGCAGCCATGATAAAGCTAAAATAAAGATTCATTAGATGACCAAATCATTACTTGTACACTAAAGCTATTTGCACAAAAAAATATTGCAAGTAAAAACCAAAAAAATATTGAATTGTGTAGTTACTGCCTATGTGAGATTGGAACAAAATCTCACCAACATAGCCAGAAGTTAAATGGTTTCCTTATGCAAAATGTGGTGGTGATAAACATAGAAATTTTGAGAAATGCATCACTAGTATTTTTCCATGGCCTCACCAGCGTTGGCGTCCATCTGAACTAGGACTGGTCTTCAATGCAATTACTCAAAGTGAAAAAAAATTCATGAATGGAGGCTTTGTGAAGCTAAAGAAAGACAAAGTGAATGGTGTGCATGTTGAGGTGGTAGGCATTAAGACCGATGATGCTGGAATCTTAGGCAGTTAATGTGCATTTACTAGGAGTGTAATGATCCAGTACTGGCATGGCGCCAACCCACAAAGGTTAATATATATGTCCAATATTGGTTGATAACACATTTTACATCTTTTTTAGTGACTTTCAAAAAATTCCCAGGAAACATTGGTAAACATAATTAATTTTCACTAGAAAAACTATCGGGAGGTGCTAGCTTGACTATCATGGGATGTGGCAAAAAAACAATCCAACTCAGATATTGTTGATGTGGACCCCTTGCTCAACATCACCCTACCTACCACTGGTTCCTCTCCCTTAGTGGAATTTTTCCTTCAGGTATTGTCACAGCTTCAGGGCAGATTGTCAAGGGGATTTTGTGGTGTGGAGATGTCACCATGCATTTATGAAAGAAGAAAAAGTCATCAAATTAAAATTACTCACAATCATTCTAGAGTTGGTCATAGCCCTCTATAAAATAGGAAATCAAACACATTTTATAATTTACAAAGAAAATATCTTTTATTGAAGTTGGTTGTACTCGGGTTAAGCGTCCAGATAAGACCTGTGGGAAGAAGAGTGTGATAAAGAATGAGGCAATCTTAGGATTCCTACCCTTTGGAGGATGTTTGGTTCTTTGCATACACAAAAAAAATATTTATTATCAAGGAACAAGTATGGTGTACCATATAAATTATCTGCTTTTTAATAGCTTAAAACTCACTTGATAGTGTTAGCAAGCCAATCCAAGCCATCTTTGAGACCCTCTCCTATCTTGCCACTACATTTTTGGATGTCCCATTTTCTTTTCCAAGATCATTTAGACCCACCATCTGTGTGGCCTCACTTATAGTAATTATAGTTGAAATGTCATGTTTGTTGGCCAAGACCAACAACTTCACATCTGTTAGCTCTGGATCGCTCATTAGTCTATCTAGATCTTGTTTTGTTTCCTTTATTCTCTATTTTTCATAGCTATCTAGTGCAAAAATGAGCCCCTATAATATCATGCCAATACCCATTTCAAAAAATTATAGTATTACAACAACTCCAATCGACTCAACATAGAGGGACTATGCAATACACCATCCATTGAGCAGTACATGATCTCCCTTTTTTTTGGTTTCATTTAGCTAGAGATTTAAAATTTATATTACCCAAGTACCCAAATTAGGTTAAAGTGGCTGCAAGAAAAATACATTTTAGTTCAAACTTTGTAAGGAAAGACAAAGATAAATCACAATCTTGTTTGAGCCTCCAAATTGAAGTTGAAAAAAGGAATTTGAACATAAGCATTGAAACAAAAAGCAAGTTGATGACTCTTACGTCCAACCAAGATCCAAATCCTTTGTGAGATGGATTAAATAAAACCACAGGAGATTTTCACCCACACAATCAACTATGCTTACCCTCCCAACCTCTATAAAACCACTGTTGGCGAGACTTTAATACATCGTTGAGAGCTCATAGCGAACACCCAAGACTCTCCCCGATATCCAATAGAATGGCCTGTCAGCCAGAGATCTCTATGAGCGGTGAGAGGTCACAGTGAACAAAATGTCACAACGACAAGCTCCAATGTAAATGACATTCAACAAGACTTCTGCAAGGTCACAGTGACCTGAACAAAACATGATGTTCCAACCTGCTAGTTGGCTAGACATTAGAGCTGTCACATCGACTTGACTCAAATGGAGGTTTCAGCCTGTAATGATTGAGGCATACATTTCCAACAATCTCCCACTTGACGAAGATCATACAGGCACTTCCAAAGCACTAAAAAGCTTACTGAAAAACATGGGCACTAAGGCCCATTGAACTGGCACACCACCTGAACTTATCTGTGCTCACTGGCTTCATCAACACATCTGCAACATTCTCCAAAGTATCAACCTTTTTTAAACTAACATTTCCATCCTCAACCATATCTCATATAAAGTGATACTGCACATCAATATGTTTCATCCTAGCATGGAAAGTAGGGTTCTTTGCCAGACAAATTGCACTCTAACTATCAAAAAAACTAGTTATCTCCCCTGCATCAAAACCAATGTTAGAACACAAATGTTTCAACCAAACTGCTTCTTTACAAGCATGAGTAGCTGCCATGTATTCAGCCTCCATAGTGGACAAAGCGACTACTTCCTGTTGCTTTCTCATCCAGCTCACTGCACCACCTTTCATCATGAAAATGTATCCACTAGTGGACCTCCTGCTGTCAGTGTCCCCTACCCAATTAGAATCCACATAGCCATGAATACTAAGAGTCCTTTGTGATTCAACCAAGTTCCCATGGTAACACAAAGCAAAATCTGAAGTGCCCTTCAAATATTTGAAAAATCTCTTTACAACATCCCAATGTGTCCTTCCAGGATTAGCCATAAACCGACTAAGAACTCCCACTGCTTGGGAAATATCTAGCCTTGTACAAACCATTACATACATGAGACTTCCAACTGCACTAGCATAGGGTACACTGGTCATGTCCTCCATCTTAGTAGGAGATTTTGGACAATCCTCAATAGATAGCTCCGTTCCCTACAAGACTCGAACAACTAGCTGTTTGCAATCATTCATACAGAATCTCTCAAGAATAGTCCTGATATACTTACTCTGACTGAGCCAAAGCTTTCTATTCTTCCTATCCCTAGTTATCTCCATCCCCAAAATATACCTTACTGCACCAAGATCCTTCATTTCAAACTTAGCAGACAACTAAGACTTAAGATTAGAAATCATTAGCTTACTATTGCCTATGAACAACATATCATCAACATAGAGAAAAATAATAAGAACTCGATCACTTTTAGCTTTATAATAGACACAGTGATCAGATTTTGATCTCACAAATCCCAAAGACAATACAAAAGTATCAAATTTCTGGTACCACATTCTAGGTGACTGCTTTAACCCATATAGAGACTTCTTTAATTTGTATACCTATTTTTCTTTACCTTTTTCAACAAAGTGCTCAGGCTGAGACATATAGATTTCTTCTTCAAGATCACCATGAAGAAATGTTGTATTCACATCCATCTATTCAACCTCTAAGTCACACGCTGCTGCAAGTGACAAAAGAAATATGATAGATGTCAGCTTAGCTACAGGAGAAAATATTTCCCCATAATCTATTCCCTTTACCTGGGAATAGCCCTTTGCAACCAATCTTGCCTTGTACTTTTCTACAATGCCATCCAGACCAATTTCTTCTTGAATACCCATTTACAACCCATAGGTTTTCTGCCTTCAGGCAAGGGCACCAGACTCCAGGTTTTATTCTTTTCTAATGATGCCATCTCTTCTTCCATGGCTTCCAACCAAGAATCTGAATCAAGCATTTTAGTTGCCTCTTTTACAGTCCTAGGCTCATCAGTGCTAGAAATCAAAGCATAGGCACAAGTAGAATCAATCAAAGAGAACCCATACCTATTTGGTTGTTTTCTTTCATGGGTTGACCTCCTCACTGGCTAAGGCTGAGGTTCTTCTTCTTCAGAGCTTTCAGAACTACTTGAGCTCTCCTCAGTTTCAAGTACATTTTGAATTTTCAATTCCTCTTTCTCTGGTGTCGGAGGAATTAGAGCTACATCCATTTTATTTTGAAACTTTGTCTCTGACTGTAGATCCAAGGTGGAAGGTTTCAGCTCACAAAAGATTACACTTCTGATGTATACAACCTTCTCTATAGCAGGATTCCAAAGCTTGTATCATTTAATGTTAGCACTATAGCCAATAAAAATAAATTTGACAGTCTTGTTCTCTGACTTAGATCTTTTCACATCCGGCACATATGCATATGCTTCACAACCAAAGACTTGAATATGTCTAAGAGAGGGCTTCTTACCAGACCATGCTTCCAAAGGTGTTTTCTCAACAAGAGCAGAGTTTGGAGACTGATTAATCAAGTAACATGCAGTAGCAGTAGCCTCAACCCAGAACTTCTCCTCCAAGCTAGCACTACTAAGCATACTTTGTGCTCTCTCCATCACTGTCCTATTGAACCTTTTTGTAACTCCATTCTGCTATGGAGTATAAGGTGTAGTCTTATGTCTTTTGATCCCAGGGTCTTTATAGTATCTTTCAAATTCATCAGAATAGAATTCACCGCCATTATTAGTCCTTAAGCATTTTATTTTTCTACCAGTCTGATTTTCAACGAGATTTTTTAATTGTTTAAACCGACTGAATAATTTTTATTTAATTTTCAGAAAATATACAAATTCTCTTCTTGAATAATCATCAATAAACTACACATAGTATCTTGACTTAGACAAAGAAGGAATATTCACTCGACCAAACACATCCGAATGAATATAATCTAGCAAACTAGAAGATTTATGAGGACTGTCATAAAATGAAACACGATGCTACTTTCCATATATACAATGTTCACATAATTCAAATTCCAGATTACAATCATCAAGTCCCTCAACCAAGTTTTTGTTCTTTAAGGTTTCTAACCCTTTTTCTCCTATGTGGCCTAAAATATGATTCCAGAGCATAGTCTTCTCTGTTGGAAGTTTTACTTCCATAGAGTTTACACAAATAGGAACAATTTCCTCTTTATCTCCATGAATAACTTTTAGTGACTTTCTAGAGACACTGTTACATTGAACAGCATGTGCATCCAGCTTGTACAGGGTACCAATTCTAGTACCTCTAGTCAGCACCATTGAAACTCTAGTCATCTTGTAGCCATTTCCAGAGAATGTGACTTGCACTCCGATGTCACTCAGCTTACTGACAGATAGTAGATTTCAAGCCAGACCTGGTATGTACATAACATCCTTGATCCCCTCTACTCTGCCATTAGGGAATTGGATTCTGACTCTTCCAAAACCAATGATTTCCAAAGTAGAATCACTTTCCAAGTACACCTTTCCACCATCGTATTCTTTGTACTTTGTGAACCAGTCTCTATGAGATGTCATGTGAAAAGATGCACTAGAATCAATCAGCTAGAAATCATCTGATGCCTGTGTAGCCAAGGCAACAATGAAGGTGTCTGCATCACTATGAGAAGAATCATTATTGGAAGAATTCTTCTTCTTTTTCTTTTTCTCCTCTTTGCAATCCTTTCAGACATGACCAGGTTGCCCATAGTTCTAGCACTTCACCTTGGACTTCTTGCCAAGAGAATTTGATCTCCCTTGTGATTTTGATTTTGATTTCTTGTCCTTCTTCTTGCCTTTCTCTTTTGACCTTCCCCTGACAGAAAGAACTTCCTTCGCCATCTTAGAATATTTCCTTCTCATCTCTTCTAACAGCAAAGAACCAAAAACATCTTCCATCTTGAAATTCGATGTTGTACTCCCAATAGCCATCACTAGATGATCCCAAGAGTTTGGAAAAGAACACAGTAGAAGCACACAACGATCCTCTTCATCAATTTTTACACCAACAGATGTCAATTGAGAAATTAGCATATTAAATGCATTTAAATGATCAGCTACAGACCCTCCTTCCTGCATTTTCAAAGTGTACAACTTCTTCCTCAGGAAAATTTTATGCACCAAGGACTTCTGCTGATAAATAGACGCCAGTCTCTTCCATAAAGAAGATGCAGTCTTCTCCTCATGCACATTCAGAAGAACTGAGTCTGCCAAACAGTGCCTTATCAGCCCCTTAGACTTTCTGTCTGCAAGGTCCCAATCTTCTTGCTTCATGCCTGTAGGTTTAGTTCCACACATTGCAAGCCACAAATCACAATCAACCAGAAGATCCTCCATCTTGAGTTTCCACAACTCAAAGTTACTACCATTGAACTTCTCTATTTCAATCTTTCCATACATGCTAGCCATCTCAACCTGTAATAAAAAATAACAAAATCTATAGGACTCCCACTGAACAGAATTGACTCAAAAAACCCAATGTACCCACAAGGATAACACAACTGGCCAGGCTTTGATACCACTTGTAAGGAAAATCAAGGTGCGGAAACAACTCTCCTAATGCCAAAAACTCAGAGAATAATGTAGATATACTTTTAATTTTTCAATTACAGTTCAATTAAGATGCACTATGAAGTAAATATCAGAAACAAAGAATTGGACAAACACAGATGAACACCAGATATACGTGGGAAAACCCTTACGGGAAAAAACCCACCACACCAAGAGAAATCACTTTGTATTATAGTAATAAGGATTACATACAAGTATCAGAATTATCTTTCTGGTGTCTCTTTATAGTAGTATTCACCATGAACAATCTTGTACAGGAACCTTAAGGTTATAGTCCGTACAGAATAGAATTCATTTACTAATCATACAACTACACAGCTATCTATTGATACAACCAACCAACCGATCACAATTAGCAATCACAGAGTATATCCATGTTGTTCCATGTCCGTCGAGCTTCCTCATAGAACCATCACAATGAACAAACTTCCAACTATTCAGATTTGACTTCTCCTATTGGTCCACGAGACTCCACATAGGACGGTCAAAATGGTCAGAAGAGATCACACTATGTTGGCATCTCGGTGAGACACTAACAGTGTCTCACCAAAGCCACATAACCTTCATATCGATGTCACCAAGAGTTCCACCGAGCTTACAACTTATATCATCTTCTATTTTCCTTTCGGCAAGAGTGTCATTCTCGCCAAGACATCCCAACAAGCCATCTTGCGTTACACCGAGATCAGAAGACTATCACTAAAACATCCTTATGTCACCAGAAGATCATACCGAGTTCCATGAATTATACTGAAGAGCTCATCTATTGCCAAGACATATCACTTTTAGTGAGACATCATACCAAAGCTTCAAAGGCACACCAATCTCAACATTCCTATCGGCAAGACTTACTGCTCGCTAAGAGGTTTCACCAAGATACATTAAGTTACACCGAAGCCAACAACAGTCATACCAAGTGCCAAAGAAATGTCGGCAAGACCTATGTCTTAAGCCGAGAGGTCTTATCGATGTTCTCCAAGATACCCCGAGTTCACTATTTTCCAAGAGTTATACTGAAGATTCCTTATCATCGGCGAGACTTACATCCTTCTCTAGGACTTCTTCCCAAGACCATTTGGGTTACCCCAATAGCCATAGGCTATCAGCAAGACATCCTCTAGTGACTAAGAACTCTCTCCAAGATCCTTTGTGTTACTCTAATGACCAACACTTGAGCCTCCATCAGTGAGACATTTGCACATCGGTAAGACCTCTTACCGATAGACTATAGGATACACCGAAGACCACACAATGTAACAACTATTGGTGAGACTTTAATACATCGCTGAGAGCTCATAGTGAACACCCAAGACTCTACCCAATATCCAATAGAATGGCCTATCGGCCAAAGATCTCTATGAGCAGTGAGAGGTCATAGCGAACAAAATGTCATAGTGACAAGCTCCAAGGTAAACAACATTCGACAAGACTTCTGCAAGGTCACAACAACTTGAGCAAAACATGATGTTCCAACCTACTAGTAAGCCAGACATTAGATCTATCGCACCGACTTGACTCAAATGGAGGTTTCAACCTATAATGATTGAGGCATACATTTCCAACAAAATCACAATCTTGTTTGGGCCTCCAAATTGAAGTTGAAAAAAGGAATTTGAACATAAGCATTGAAACAAAAAGCATGTTGATGACTCTTACGTCCAACCAAGACCCAAATCCTCTATGAGATGGATTAAATAAAACCACAAGAGATTTTCGTCCACACAATCAGCTATGCTTACCCTCCCAATCTCTATAAATTTCCCCTAATCTCCCAAACACAAATTCCTTTCATACATACAAACTTTTTTCTACAAAATCAACACAAAATTTCATAAGATTAAAGTGTAAATACAAGTCTTTCCCAAAAAATGCTTTCTCTACAAATTTAAAGTTGAATATATGATGTAGGAGCATCCAGTGGTGTAGGGCAATCTTTCATCACAAAAAAAATTATTTTCTTTATTTTCTTTAGTTGTTTTGAGTCCCATGATGGAACTTAAGGGGTATAAGACTATTAAGCATCAAAAATAGAAAAAGTTAGGAAATTACTATTTTTAGTAAGTAAGCCTTAATGGGCTAGTATGGATGTGAAAATTTACCCTAAGGAGTAGAGATGAAAAACATTTTCGATTGAAAAAGAAACACCTCAATGCCCTGTACGGTTTGGGAGATATTAAAGTTTTTGTCCCAAGAAATTTCTCCAATGCAACTTCAAATTCAAATATAAAACTTTAGAGGCCACAAAATAGCTCAAAAAATGGCCAAACCAACCTATGGTAGGCATTATGTTTGTAGAGCTCATCAAGAGCTTTCTAACGATATGCAATAATAGCGAATCAGACACCCAAATCAAAAGTTATGGCCCCACAAAGTTGACTATTTAAAAAGTGAATTTCACTAAAATTTCTTTGTCGGTCAGAAATCAAATGGCAAGACTTTTTGCACCAAAAAAAAGGGGAAATTTGAACTTTCTAGAACATTCTAGGGTAGTCATTAGGGAAAATAAAAAGAGTTAAGTGGGGGTTGTTGAAGGTGGCCCTGATAGTGTAGATTGTGGCTCTAAATAGTAGATTTTTTTTTTAGAGTTGATTTTGTTGTAATGAATCAAGCCCATGAGGCTGTAGCATGTAAGCTTTGAATCTATAATTTCATTTTCTAAAAATAATTGAAAGTGAGTCATTTTTTTTGTCTTGCATCTTTTGTGTTGGTATCTTTTGTTGTGATTTTTGTGGGTTTTGAGTGGTGTCGCCCTCATCAAGTGGTACTAGAGTAGGAGTTCTTGAGCCTGTAATAGAGCATTGAACATGAGGTAGTTGCAACAAGACCTGTTAGTGTGGGTTGAGTTCAAGATGCCTCCAAGTATTGCCTAGTATGGTAGAGGTAGAGGCCTTGGTGGTGGAGGAAGAGGTCAACCTAGAGATGAAATCAAAGCCCTCTGAAGGTAGAAACCTTGTTACGAGATAGAGATGAGAGTGAAGATGAAATAGAAGAGGAAAGGGAAGAGGAAGAGTGGGATCTAATGGATCCTAGAGAAAGAAGATTTTTGTGAGAAATCTCAAGCATTGGGAAGAGACCTAAAATGGAGGTTTCAACTTTTAGTGGAAATATGAATCTTGAAGAATTGATTGATTGGATCAATGACATGGAGGAATTTTTCAATATTGAGAAGATTGAAGATCCTCATAGAGTGAGGTTTGCAAAGAAAAAATTGAAAGGTCACACCAGTATACGGTGGAAAGAGTTACAATTAGAAAGTGGAAGACAAGGGAAAGATAATATTTAGAGATGGGATAGAATGGTGTCAAAATTGAACAAACAATTTATTCCAGTCAATTACAAATTGGAGCTACTCAAGAAGATCCAAAGCTTGAGGCAAGGGACAAGGACAATGAAAGAATACATGGGGGAATTTCACAAGGTCCTAATTTAGATAGGACATTCTAAGGTGAATAAAGAGAAAGTTTCTCATTATATATATGGGTTGAAGCCAAGCATATATGAAGAATTGGAATTGGTAAGAATGACCACCATTGAGGATGCTTATCAGTTTTCTCTAAAGGTTGAAGAACAAATGAACAAAAGGTTTGAGAAAAAACAATGAGGTGGAGGCCATGGAGGAAAGACCAGTGGACAGTCATATGGAGGTCAAAATGAAGATAAAAAGAAGGGTGAAGGCTCTAGTAGCAACCAAAACCAGAAAGGAGATAACATCTACCATCCTCATGATTAGAATAATGGAGACCAAAGAGGAAGAGGAAAATATGGATGAGGACTAGGAAGAGGAGGCTTTTGTGGAACCTTTTTCTAGTGCGGAGAAGGACATAGAGCCTATGAGTTTCCTCAACATCAAGGAAGGACAAATAGAAGACCTAAGGGTAATGCACAAATTGCACATGTAGATGAAGATGTTGAGTCTTCGCATTTTAAGGATGCAAAAAGATGAGAGGTTCTTATTACCAGAAGAGCCTTGTTGAATGAGGAGGAGGAACCAACTCAAAGGAATAATTTTTTTTGCACTAGATGTAAGTGTGAAGGTAAAGTTTGTAATGTTATTATTGATGAAGGTAGTACTAATAACCTTATTTCAAAAGAAATGATTAGTAAGTTGTGGTTGGAGAGAAGAAGGAATCAGAACCCATACCGTATTGCTTTGTTCCAAAAGAACCATAAAGCCCTGGTAAATGAACAATGTCTAGTAAAGTTCAAGATTGGAAATTACCATGATGAGGTATTGTGTGATATTATGCCTATGGATGTTTTTCATATGTTGTTAGGAATAATGTAGTAGTTTGATCAGCGATTAGTACATGATGGACATGCCAACACCTATTCTTTGACAAAGGATGGGGTTCATCATAAGTTGAAGCCCTTGAAAGAGGTAGAGGAAAATGTATGTAGTAATGCAAGAATTTGTTTGGTTGATGGAAGAAAGTTCCTAGAAGGTATGAAGCATGAGTATATGTGTTTTGTATTGATCCCTAGGGTTGATAAAGAAGATACTATTGAGGTTCCTGTAGAGGTTTTAGATTTTTTTAATGAGTTTCAAGCTATTATTTCTAATAATATACCTAAACGTTTGCCTCATGTAAGAAATATTAGCCATCAAATGGACTTGATTCTTGCAGCCAATTTTCCAAATAAGGAAGCTCATCATATGACTGTAGCAGAGAGCGAAGAGTTGAATAGACAAGTGCAAGAGTTGTTGCTGAAGGGATTGATTAGAGAGAGTTTGATTCCATGTGTAGTACCTGCAATACTAGCACCAAAAAAGGATGGGGAATGGTGGATGTGTACAAATTCTAGATCCATCAACAAGATCACCATCAAGTATAGATTTCTATTGTTGAGAATGGATGACATTATGGATTGTTTGAGTGGAGCTGCGTACCTAACGAAGATAGTTTTGAAGAGTTGATATCACCAAATCCGAATTAGAGAAGGAGATGAATGGACGATTGCCTTTAAAACCAAGGAGGGCTTGTACGAGTGGTTAGTCATGCATTTTGGGATAACCTATGCACCAAGAATATTTATGTAGCTTATGAATGAGGTATTGAAAGAATTTTTAGCAATATTTGTTATTGTTTATTTGGATGATATTTTGATTTTCAGTAAGACATTGGAGGAGCACTTTATGCATATTCGAAGATTTTTTGAGAATCTAAAGGAGGAGAAGTTGATTAATTTGAAGAAATGTAGTTTTGTGAAGAGAGAGTTGGTGTATTTTGGATTTGCTGTCTTAGTAGAGGGTCTTAAAATGGATCTAGAGAAGATGAGAGCTATCATTGAATGTCCTACCCCAAGGAGTGTTACAGAGGTAAGATCATTTCATGGTCTAGAAAGTTTTTACAGAAAGTTTATTAAGAATTTTAGTAGTATTTGTGCACCTCTAACTGAAGCAATGAGATGGGATAGAAAAGAGTTTAAGTGGACCATAGGAGTAGCTAAAAGTTTTTATATGTTGAAGAAGAAAGTTATAGAGAAACCTATTTTGGCCCTTCCAAATGTCAATAAGGTATTTTAGTTAGATTGTAATGCTAGTGGCATTGCCATAGGAGTTGTTTTGAGTCAAGAAGGTAAGATTGTTGCCTATTTTAGTGAGAAGTTAAATGATGCTAAGAAGAAATATTTTTTCTATGATCAAAAGTTGTATGCTATAGTTTAGGCTTTAAATAAATGGAGGCACTATTTGTTGCCAAAATAATTTGTTTTATATACTGATCACTAGGCTTTGCAATATCTCAATAGCCAAGGAAAGGTAAATCAAAGGCACTTAAAGGGTATGTGCAGGATCATGATGGGCCAAAAAGTGGCAATATGATGGGTATTTGTAGGGTATGTGGCTAACGACTTTTTTTTTACCCAAAATTAATGAAATGAAATTGGTTTTTAAGGATATTCTCAGCTTTCCACCAATATAAATTATGCTTTACTTTGATTTTAATAAATAATTATTATTCATTTTTTATTTGAATTATGACTAAAATCTTGATTGATAGGCTAATTGAAAAACGTCTATAGCTTTCAAATGATATCACATTTTTTGAATCTGAAACATTTGTAACATTCTATGCTTCATATACTATAGGATTAAAAAAAAAATTGAATTTCATTGAGTTTTGGCCAAGTTAAGGTGGTTAGACACACAAGTTTTTATATTTTTTAAAACTTGTAATAAAAAAATCATAATTAATTATTTACTTAGAAAAAAATTACAAAAAAATGCATCACATCGATACATGAGTTGTCTACTTATATCTAGAATATTATAAAAAATAATTATCATTTTATTGTGGTTAGGGTGGTCAGACAGACACCTACTCTTATTTTTTTCCCTAAAATTTATGTACTACATTTAAATT
Source organism: Sequoia sempervirens (assembly GCA_007258455.2). Classification (NCBI taxonomy): domain Eukaryota; kingdom Viridiplantae; phylum Streptophyta; class Pinopsida; order Cupressales; family Cupressaceae; genus Sequoia; species Sequoia sempervirens. The sequence continues at coordinate 824,869,912 of VDFB02271358.1, read as the reverse complement.
TCAAATTTTCACCAAATAGATTTTTAAAAAATAAACCTAGTAGTTTAGAAACTACATTAAATTTGCTACAAATTATATTGTTACAGATTTTTGAAATAATATAGATAACTTATTCAAATTTTTACGTCAAGTTGCCTGACTCTTATTTTTTTGAATTTTTTGCCACTTAAGGGCATGCTTTTTCCATGATGATCCTGCACATACCCTAAAATGGGTTGAGTTTTTGCAAATTCATACTTTTGTTTTGAAGCACAAGAGTGGAAGTTCAAACAGAGTTGCAGATGCCTTAAGTAGAAGGAAAAATTTGTTGATAGAGATGAATATGTAGGTTGTTGGGTTCAATGAGCTCAAGAGTTTGTATCCAAAAGATCTAGACTTTGTAAAAGCTTGGAAGGTTTGTTTGGAACCTTTTACATTGGATAGGATGAGGTGGTTGGATTTCTTAATCCAAGATGGGATGTTGTTTAGAGGAAGCTAATTGTGCATTCCAAGGAGTTCTATGAGAGAGAAGGGTATGTATAGGATCATGATGGGCCAAAAAGTGGCAATATTATGGGTATCTGTAGGGTATGTGGCTGATGACTTTTTTTTACCCAAAATTGATGAAACGAAAAGGGTTTTTAGAGGAGATTCTCAGCTTTCCACCAATATAAATTATGTTTTAATTTGAATTTAATAAATATTTATTATTCATTTTCTATTAGAATTACAACTAAAGTCCTAATCGATAGGCTGATTGAAAAACATCTATAGCTTTCAAACAAGTATCACATTTTTTTCAAAAACATGTGTCACATTCTATGCTTCACATAATATAGGATTAAAAAATAAATAAATAAATTCATGAAGTTTTGACCAAGTTAAGGTGGGACATATGAGTTTTTATATTTTTAAAGTTGTAATAAAAATTCATAATTAATTATTTACTTGAGAAAAATTACAAAAATATGCATCACATCTAGACATGAGTCCTCTACTTATATATAAAATCTTGTAAAAAATATTATCATTTTATTATGGTTAGGGTGGTTAGATAGACACCTACTTCTTATTTTTCCCCAAATTTAAGTACTACTACATTGAAATTTCAAATTTTCACTAAATAGATTTTTTTTAAAATAAACCTAGTATTTTAGAAACTACATTCATTTTTACAGATTCTATTCTTACATATTTTTGAAATAATATAGATAAGTTATTCAAAATTTTATGTCAAGTTGCCTAATACCGATTTTTCTTAATTTTTTGCCACTTAAGGGCCTGTTTTTTCCATGATGATCTTGCACATACCCAGAATCTAATCAAGAAGAATCATAGTGGGGGATTGGCTAGAAATTTTTATCAAGATAAGACCATTGCTCGTGTTAGTGAGAATTATTATTGGCCATAGTTACAACAAGATGTGAATAATTTTGTACAAAGTTGCAGAGTATGTCATATGGCGAAAGGATCAAGTCAGAATATTGGATTCTATTATCCACTACCAGTACTTGAGAGGCCATGGGAGGATATTAGCATGGATTTTGTTCTTGGCTTTCCAAGGAAAAAGAGAGGGAATGAATCCATATTTGTGGTGGTGGATAGATTTTCAAAGATGGTACATTTCATTATGTGTCATAAGACTAGTGATGTTCATGTTGCAAAGTTTTTTTCAAAGAGGAGGTGAAACAACATGGTCTACCAAAGAGTATAGTCTAAGATAGAGATACCAAGTTTGTTGATTATTTCTAGAGGACATTATGGAAGAAGTTGCATATAGATTTGATGTTTAGTTTTGCACACCATCCACATACTGATGGACAAATAGAGGTGGTGAATAGGAGTTTGGGAAACCTGCTAAGAAGCTTAGTTGGAGATAAGCCCAAGGGATGGGCTTTGATTATACCATAGGCAGAATTTTCTTACAACAATTTTGTCAATAGGAGCACTGGTAATTCACCATTCCAGATTGTATATGATAGTAGTCCAAGAACTTATTCTAAACTAAGAAAGATGGAAAAGGGGGAGAAGAGTAGTGCTAAGGCTAAAGATTTTGTTGAGAACTTGAATTTGCACGAAGAGGTGAAGAAACATATCAATAAGATAAACTCACAATATAAGGCTCAGGAAGATCAGAAAAGGATGTATAAGGAGTTCTAGGTAGTAGATAAAGTCATGGTTCATTTGTGAAAGGAAACGTTTCAGTTGGTACATACAACAAGTTAAAGATGAAGAAGTTTGGACCATGCAAGATTCGAAAGAAGCATGATTTAGGAAATGCTTATGAGGTAAAGTTTCCTAGTGGAATAAATATTTATTCTATTCAACATTGTTGATTTGATAGAGTATCATGAAGGTAATATAGAGGAGGGGACGATAAAAGAACAATGGAAAATTTCAGCACCTACTTAAGAGAAGGAAGAGATAGAAGAAATCTTGGATAGTCGTGTGGGTAGAAGCACAAGAAATAGGAAATATGTAGAGTACTTGGTGAAATGGAGAGGAAGGAATGTTGAAGATTCATCATGGTTATTTGAGGCTGAGGTTAACCATCTTGGTTTCCCTCTAACTCCTAAGAAGTGACAGGGTCACTTTTCAAATTACCTTGGGTGTCTAATGCAGGAGCATCCAACGATGTAGGGAAATATTGCATCACCCAAAAAAAATGTTTTCTTTATTTTATTTAGTTTTTTTGAGTCCCATGATGGCACTTAAGGGGTATAAGAATGTTAGGCATCAAAAATAGCGAAAACTAGGAACTTACTATTTTTAGTAAGTCATCCTAAATGGGCTCATATGGACATAAAAATTTACCCCAAGGAGCAAAGCTAAAAAAAATTTCTAGTTGCAAAAGAATCACCTCAATACCTTCCACGGTTTGGGAGATATTAAAGTTTCCATCCTAAGAATTTCTCGAATGCAACTTCAAATTAAGATATAAAACTTTAGAGGCCCTAAAAAGCTCAAAAAGTGGTTGAACTAACTTACGGTAGGCTTGTGTGTTATAGAGCTCATTGAGAGCTTTCCAATAATATGCAATAATACCAAATTAGACACCTGGATCAAAAGTTATGGCCCCACGTAGTTGACCCTCTAAAAAGTGAATTTCATTAAAATTTCTTCCTGGGCCAGAAATCAAAAGGCAATACTTTTGGCACCAAAAAAAAAAGGGAAATTTGAACTTTCTAGAACATTCTAGGGTGGTTATTCTAGGGAAAATAAAAAGGGTTAAGTGGGGGTTGTTGAAGGCGGCCTTGATAGTGTAGATTGTGGCTCCAAATAGTAGATTTTATTTTCAAAGTTGATTTTCTGGTAATGAATCAAGCCCATGAGGCTATGGCATGTAAGCTTTCAATATGTAATTTCATTTTCTAAAACTAATTGAAAGTGAGTCATTTTTCTGTCTCGCATCTTCTATGTTGGTATCTGTTATTGTGATTTATGTGGGTTTTGGGAGGTGTTTCCCTCATCTATATATAAAAATATTAGTTCTATCCTACAATTTTCTGCATACAAAGGTTGGAGATAATAAATTTCACAAGATCCTCATCTACTACAAATTAACCCTACTAATAAAAAATATTCTTTAATCTCATATTTTTTCCTTAAATCTCCATGGAAAACTCTCCTCCAAAAATGAGAAATCTGAAGATAAAATCTCCATTTTTTTCTTCAATTTGTTGAAACCCTTCTCCTTAAACTTTTCAACTGTGTTTCACATGAATCCTCCATCCCTAAACAACTATTCAAATAAACCCTTACATTTTTTTTCCAAATTTTTTGAAAACTGACAAGACTTTAAAAAATAATTTAATGAACAATCTTATTTTTAAAATCCTTTACAAAGGGTCTTTCTAAATGTACTTCTCAATTTCTTTCTTTCAACTTCTTCCTTTCTCAAACTACTATAAAAAGAAGAAACACCTTTTTACTAGAGATGAAAAAATAAAATAGTTTCATTGTCCAAACATAACAATGTGAAGAGGGAGAAGATGAAAGACTGTAATAGGAGAACAAGAGTAGCATGTGGAGTTTTCAAAGGCTAACTTTATAGCTTTCTAAACTATCATGTTCTTCCATTTGTTGTGTAAGTCGGTGTTGCTAGGTGTTCTACATCAAACTTCCACTAATATTCCTATTAGTTTGTGGAAAGGATGGAACCCCTGACTAATTGTCAAATGACAAGAAGTTGTGATATTAAGCCAAACTTTTAATAGATGGGTACCTTTTTCGATGGAAATTTTTATGTATACGAAAATTCATGGTGAAATTCCATTGTAGTGGAATTCTTCTCGAAGTAATTATAGTTATTGTAATTTATTTTTTGTTCACAAGTTTGTCGATCAATAGCATAATGAGTCCAAAAAATTTAAGAATAAAATATAATATTTTTAATGTATATGAGATTAAGATGGTTTTTGAAGATAGAGATCTTATTATTTTTATTTTTTGAAGTGTTCATCATCTTCTATTTAATTTGATAATAAATTATTTTATTTTCTCAACCTTCTTATTAAATAAAATTTGAAAGTTGTTGTTGCTAAATTATTTATGTACTTGATCTGGATGTCCTTGTATGCATTGCAATCAAGAATGAAGTGTTTTTTTTTTTACTATCTCTATTGTGTAAAAGACACACACTCTCTTCCTAAACCTCCTTTGGCCTTTTCCATCTATATATTTCGTATTGAAGATGATGCAAGTTAGTCCTCAACTAGGCAATGACAATCTTTGTCCCCCATGAGATTGGCCTCTAAAAATCATTTTTAGTAATGGTCCAAGGTGGGGTTAAATTCTTCAAGGCAATATTTCTTTTTTCTTCCTAGCATCTTTTCCCAGCATATCCTTGTGAAGCTTATCCACAAAAAAAATCCTTTATTTCTTCACCATTATTAAGGAAAGAATTCAAGTGAATGTGCCACTTGTTCATCCACTTGTAACTTTTCTTCATCCATGACTTATTTCTTTCATTCAAGACCTCTTTAAAGATAACATTAGGCTAAAAATTTTCTTCCATCTACACATTTTTCATATATCTTAAAACATACACCATAGTGATGGCTTCAATAGGAATTGCACCTATTTTAGCCAGAAGAATCTTAAAGGGGACTAATTCTTTAAAGTTGAATTGGATTGTGATCATGTATTTTGAATTATTTCTATCTACATCTATTTTTTGTCAAAAATATTGCTCTAGCCCAAATTTCACATCCATGAAGTACTATTACAATTATTAATAACCCAAATAGAGTTTGAATATTTTCCCAATATCAAAACTCTACCTTTCTACATCTATTGAATTCAATCCTAAAGGAATTTTTCCTCCATTACTTCCTCTAAGATACTACCTTCAAAATAAAAGTTGAACTAGGTCAAGTTTTATTTCTATTGAAGAAGATTATGATTTTTCTATTGCTAGTATTAACTTGCATACCCACATCTTTGTAAAAGTGCTCAAGTATAGAAAAATGCTCTTATAATGCTTAGGTAGACCTAACAATTAAAATATGATCATTGATGCATAAAAGAAGCTTGACAACATATTCTCCCAAGTGATCACTATCCCCACTGATCAAATTCAACCATTCTTCAAGTTTGTTTATATAAAGGCCAAAGAGAGTAGGAGATAATTGTCACATCCCATCTAATTTACCTAATTTAATTGTTGTGTTAGTTTATTAAATTGTTAATAACAAGCAATAAAGAGAGATAATGATAAGTTTCTTTTGAAGTATAATTAAGAATGATTATGATGGTGATGACTAATTACCTATTTTTTTCACATATGTGCATCAAGGACTATTGACACAAACTTAGGCTGGAGATAGAGTATCATTGAGGAGAAGTTTCTACCAAGTAGAGGTAACATGTCATGATGGAATCACACACACATACTTAGACTCACATAGTTAGGTTGTGTTAGAATTCTAATGTATCTCACAACTACAAGGTTTGATATTATGTATGGTGTTAGTTTGATTTTGAGGTTTATGGATTCACCTCAGGGATCTCAATGGCATGTTGGAAAAGGGATACTAAGGTATGGGTCATCCCATAATAATGGGTCCCAAACATGGGACATCTTGATTTTTTTTGAAATCACATATTTTTAGAAAAATTAATGAATGAAGCCTTGAGGGGTTCCATCTAAAGGGTTTTAATTGAAGAGGTTTTGATATGACCCCCTTAGATAAAAAAAACCTTGGATAGATCCCCTCTAGTCTTAAATCATACCCACAATGGAGTCTCCTTTGGACCTATCAAAATGTTGACAAAAAACTCTTTTCTTTACCTTTTGAGGGATCAAATAAAGTCTTTTAGAAATTATGTTTTGTAATTATGTATCCCTCATTATAGGCTTTCCAAAAAGTAAAATTTTAAATATTTTAAATTGTGATATTATATTTATATTTTATTTCTTGTGAATGTTCGGTTAACCAAATATCAAATTATTTGTTTCACACACATGAAAAATAAATAAAAAATAAAAAAAATAATCTAAAAAATATGTTTGTGGTAGGTATTAATATCCTTGTTTCAACAAAAAAATTAAATAATAATTTCAATACATACCAAAAAAGTTATGCAGTACGATATACTCTTATGTCCAAATTATAATTACTTTAACTTAAAAAATTAATTAAAAAATATGCAACAAAAAATTATGAAAAAATATCCATGCACTAGATATTGATTTTAGAAATCTATATTTTAAGTTTATAATTTTTCCTTTTAAGAAAAAAATATTCATTATGACATAAACATCACTTAAAAATAGAAATTGTTTACTATTAAAAACAATATATTAAAAGTTGTAAGACAGGGGGACCACCGCATGCAAGACCCTAAGTCACGGAAGGTCAAGAAGTGAAAGGCTACCCTAACTTACCTCTGGTAAATGTATTTTTTAGTGTATAAGGACGAGAATGGTGAGGATTTTTGTGTTCTATGATCACTCTGCAATCCTGAGTTTCAAGGTGGGGTTAGGCGAGTCAGTTTTTGGGTCCAACTTTGTGCCTCAAGGAGCTCTTAGAAACACATTGTAGTTCATATGGTCAAAATGAAAAAGAGAGAAGATCAAAGTCATCAAAACAACTAATAGCCTAGCTTAACAACTTCTAAGAGAAAAAAATAACACAATGAAAAATTAGAAGTGCAAGCAAAGGTGATATAGTAGATATACCAAAGCTAAGGTGACGAAGACAATCTCGTAGAAAACCCTGTTCTCCAGCTAGCTCCTTGAAATGCACCCACCTACATACAACAAGAAAGGGATTATTGGGGGGTGGTTGTATAGGGGTCTTCATCACTTAGACCCCTATTTAGGTGTTCCCACCTCCACAGACAGCCATTGGAAAAGAGATAAAGAAGTGATAAAAACACAAGCACTAAAAATAGTACTATGCTACTCAACCGAATGATAGAGGAGAGGAGAGGGAAGCTTACCACCTCTGCTAAGAGCACTCAAGGATGCTTAGGGGAGAAATGAGAGGAACTTGAGCCTCTACTACAATGGCTTGGTCCTAAACTTTCTCTACTGACATGATGGAGTGTGATATTGTTGCTATGGAATGCTTGGAATGCTTGGAAGTGAGTGAATATGAGCTTGTGAATGAGAGTATGAGAGCTTGGTGTGGTGTAGAGTTCATTTAATCTTTCTTCCAGCCTCCAAATGAAAGTTCAAAGACTAATTATGAAGGAGTGAGAAAGAAAAAGGCCATATTCAGGTAGGGTGGCCGAAGGAGGCATTACAACTTCGTTTCCAATGGGAAGAATAATGCCTTTGCTAGCTCAGCAGCATGAATCTGCCAGGGATGTAAGCTCATCATGCAGATGTCTGCATGCCACACAGGTATCCCCAACAAAAACACCTCCATCAACACACAAATAGGCACCAATTGGACTGCCATCAATGGGCTTAAATGAATTTAAGCCTTCGACTTATGTTTTCTAAAGTGTAAAGAGGAAAAAAGAGGAATTACGCCTAGGGTGCAAATTCACTCTTATACATTTTTCCTCCACTTTAGTGAGCATAAGTACTGATGAGTGCTTAGTAAAGTAGATCAAGAAGAGAGTAGGGTTACAAAAGTATACCTGAATCGTCAAGGAAACAGACCATGATTTGGCGAACCTAAAGATGAAGGAAAAACAAGGGACTTCATAGTTGCTTGAAACTATGAAGTTGGAACAAAAAGTACCTTACAAGCCCACAGACCTGCAAGGAGGAAACCACCAAGATCTCTTGCATGGAGGAATCCCTAAGGAAGTGGACTCCGCAGAGTCGAGAAGAGGTGACATTTCTACCCATGGATAGAACATGTTAGAAGTGGAGACACGTCCACCCACATATAGAGTGTGTCTAAAGCATCGATGCGTCTATTGATAGATAGAACACATATAAAAGTGACGACATGTCTACCCATAGACATAACATGTCTAAAGCATTGATACGTCTACCTGCAGATAGAATGCATCTAAAAGCAGTGATATGTCTACCTACAGATAGAACATGTCCAAAGCGTCGATATGTCTACCTATAGATAGAACACATCTAAAAGTGGCAACATGCCTACCCACAGATAGAGCATGTCTAAAGTGGCCAGTCACACAGACCAAAAAAATTTCAAAGGTATCCCTCAAGAACCCTTCAAAAGGAGAGGGGTCCACTCGAGGGATGCACAATTTGAAAAATAAAGGTCTAGTCAAGGTACCCCCAAGATAGATGTGAAAGGACAAATGGAATGAGTCTAGTCAGGCTGCCCCCAAACTAGATGTGAAAAATTCCATTCGTTATGAAGGATTTCTAAGAAAGGGTCCTTGAGGAACCCCCCATGAAGTATAAGGGGAGTCCATTCAAGGGACATACAATTCAAAAGTCACCATCTTAGAGTGATTCGTCATCAAGGGATCCTTTTGAAAGATGTTCACTTCATCAAGGAATTCAAAAGGAAGGTCATGCCCCCACACAAAGGGAGGTCAAAGTAGTTCCCACTTTGGAGGAGGGTCTTCAAGTCCTTTCTTTACAAACCTGTAATGAAGAAAACACACTTCGTTAGGGTTCCAAGTTGAGAATGCAATTCTAAGGAAAATATTGCAAGGACTTCCAAGAAAAGATTTTTTGGTAGTGAATTAATTTTCTTAAAGTTGAAATGTTAAAGAACGTTGTCACACATAGGAGGGAAAACCCAAGGAATGAAAAGAAAAAGATAAAGAGAAAGTGAAAAGTACAAACAAAGGGCACTAGCTGATTTGGTTTAGCAGGGTCAGATCTGTCCTAGCTCATATAATAGTAGGTAACTACAGTGCAAGGAGAAAGATCATCAATCCCCAACCAAATCAAGAAGAATGCATGGAAAAAAAAGTAAAAATAAAAAATTGGGTCAATATGGAATGGAATCCTAAATGCCTCCAACACTTTGCATTGTCCCTAATTTATCAAAAATCAAGCACAAACATGGAAGAATGATGTCACAAATAGAAGAAGGTTTACAACACAAAAAACATGCCTATATCAATGTGCCAACAAGGGTGATGAGGGTCATCCAGGCACACATAGAATGAGTATAGGGGAACACATTACAAAACACATACATATGCACACAAGATACAGAAAATGGGACCTCCTACTAACATTGATCATCCAAAAGGTCATCTGCTTCCCAATCTAAATCCTCATAGGGGGAAGGAGGATGAGCCTATAAGGATAGAATTTTAAGAGGAGGGGTGTTTAACCCTCTTGTAACAAGGGCCAAGGAAGAGGGCCCCTCGAGGTCCTCTCCGCCGAGCTCTTGTGGAGTCAAAGTTAGTAACTTCATGAAGATCATCAATAGGGTTAGGAATTCATCCACAAAGTTAAACATGCACCCTATCGGAGGACTATGTCTTACTTTAGCAGATGCGATGGGTTGTGCTTGAGATATACTGCTAGGCTCACCGAATGATTCAGGAGCAATGACAAAATTAGGAGAGGCAGGGATTGATTATGTCACAAGGACAAAATAGGTCATCACAGGGCCACCTCATGAAGGTGGGATCCTCCTACTTCCTTTGTCACGAGAAGGACTAGCCTCTACCTCTTTCTTCATAGGACGAGATGAACTCCACACAGACGAAGCTAGAGGTGCAGAGGAAGAGGAGGACAAAACCGCAATGAATAAGACTAAAGTGTTAACCATATCCATGAGTTTTGGGAAGGGTTGAATATTTGGCATAGACATCAACAAAGGTGGCTCTACCAAAGGAGTGATAAACACTTCTACCCATTTAGGGTTAGGTGCATTTGTTCTCACAACAGAAGCCGGGAGTGGATTAGGCAAAAGAGACACAATAGGAGGGGAGAAAGAAGATGTTGCAAACGCCCCTAAAGTAGGGATGATTGTTTCTTCCTCATTCGGTTGTGGAGTAGCCTTCTTGGCCAGGAGAGCCTTTTTCTATTGCTTTTGTTCAAGTGCAAGGTGGTTCCTACAACTCTTGGAGTTAGAAGCTAGAGCTTGCTAAGGGACAAGAGGTTCCTACTCGACCAAAGAAATGTCCACTACGGTTGTTTCAGGCGGAGGAATAGGTCCCTGTGCAAGAGAAGGGGGAGTAGGTTGAGGAGCAATGTGAGGAGTAAAATTGAGAGCCTTGGTAGTGGGTCTCATTCAACTCACTACCTTAGGAGTAGGAGATGTAGGAGGCTGTGGATTGAATTCTCTACAACAACCCTTCTTTCTGTCATACAAGTAATACCACGGTCCTAGAAATTCATTGGGAAGGTCCACATTTCTAATTTTGGGCTTACGCCAAGGAGGAATCATCAGATTTAATGGATAGCTACTGGGCTTGCTCATCTACTACTCTTCTCAAGAAAGGGGAGAAGACACGACATCTTGTCAAAAGGTCATTTTCCCTTCACCCTTATGGGAAGAAGAGGGAGTTGTCATGGGCTTCTCCTCCTTCTTCAGGAAAGAGGGAGTGGATGGTGTAACCTCCCCTTTACCTTCATGGGAAGGAGAAGGGATAGGAATGGAATTCTATTTCTCTCCCAGAGAGGGATTAGTCATAAATCTGAGCTTCTTCTTCTCTTCCCAGGATGAGGAGGTAACCAGTTGCTCTGTTATAGGAAGGGTCAGCTTTGGCTCCCCTTTGCCTCTAGTTTTATACTTCACACAGTTCTTATAAAGTAGGTCCATTCTCAAAGGAATCAAACCAACTAGAGAGGAACAAAAGTGGTCCAACGAATATCCATTATGAGATACCAAAGATTGATATTCGATATCATGCACTACATGCACAATACCCTTATGAGAGAACATTAAAAATTTGTGGATAACGAAGGTTACCCCATTCATGGAAGCTATCCAAGGAATGCCTAGCTTCACTTTGAATAGGTCTGACTCTGAAATGATGTTGAAGATTGTGTCGATAGTACTAGGTCCAACTAGGATAGACAGGGTGACCGAGCGATAATGTTTGAGACTGATACCATCATGGGTACAGATGGTAGATCTTGTATCTTCATATTTTTCTTTTTGCAATGAATTTAATACTAATGTTTCTTTGGTAATAACATTCACACAACTCACAAGGTCTATCAAGACTCCTATCACAATGTTACCATTGATACGAGTGGGAATGTAAAGAGGCAAGGTTTTGTTGTTCAAAGGTAGATCCTGTGTTGTAAATGTAATATTTGGTGAATTGGGTGTAGGTAAAACAGTCAAAGTCACCATGACTATATTCACATAGGCCCTGGGTTGAGAAGGAAAATCAATGGGGTTGATAATCATGTTAGTAGAATGTGACATAAATGGGTTTGTGTGTATTTGTAGTTCACTATTTTATTTTTCCACAAATTTGTTAGTGTTTTTTTTATTCCCATCAAAATGAATGCTACCTTCTTTGATGCAGTCTTGTATTTCATGACGCAACCACATACAACATTCAGTATCATGTCCATTAACATGATGGTACTGAAAGTAGGTGCTCCCATCATACCAATTAGGGTAAGTTTCCTTAACTGGATTAGGAGCTAGCAAGGTTATGATTTTATCCCTCATCATCTTCTGTAAAATAGAGGTATAAGATTCTGATAACTTTGTGAAATTCTGGTTGCATTTGAGGCCATTGTCATTGGTAGCGACTACTACATTCGCAATGTATTTTCCTTTTTTGGAGATTGATACAATGGATTTCCCTTCAGAATAGGAGCATGAGGAATAACCCATCTGTTGGTATTCTTGTAAAGCTACATATAGGTGTGCAAAAGAGGGATACTTCATCAAGGAAAACTTCTCTTGCCAATTCCTTTGTAATTTTCCTATGAATACCTTCTACACGTCAAAATTGGACAGTTGATATGAGATTTGTGAAAGAAGCACTTGATAATGCACTATGAAAGCAATGATCTTTTCATTGTCTCCTTGCTTACATTAAACAAGATCTGAGAAGGTCATCTTTGGCCTGATGTTTGCTTGGAACTACCTAAGGAATTGGTTAACAAGCTGATTGAATGAGAAAATAGAATTGTTAGGCAAGGAATAGTACCACTCAAGTGTTATGTCCTTGAGAGATCAGGGAAATAGTTTAGCCATCAAAGTGTCATGATGGAAGAAATCGGTGTAGAGAGCATTAAAGTTAGACACGTGTGTCTGCCGATCCCCCTTGCCATTGAACTTCTCAAACTTTAGAATCTCCATTCCTTGAGGGAAAGGAGTATTTAAGATAGTGACTGAAAATGAGCTATGTTAGAAGAAGTGCTAGAAAATAGGTTGGGCAGAGGCTTGGGAGAGGCTTGCTAACTAACTCTGCACCTTACCCATATTCTGAAGTAGAGCATTCAAAATAGGGTTGTTAGAAGATAGAGGGCCAGAGGAACCTCCTCCTCTAGAACCACCACTAGGTCCACTTCCAGAACCACCACTAGTGTGACTTCCACCATAACCACTACCAAAGCCACCACCACCAAAACCACCACCATGACCTCCATCAGAAACACCTTTGCCAACACCACCTCCGCAACCAAAGCCACTACTAGTACCAAAGCCTCCACCACTAGAGGTGATAGAAGGGGTAAATCTAAAGCCCAATGGGACATTATTCAACTTGATAGTTTCCAAATTTTCAGGGACATAAGGGATACTAATGGAAGTGACCACATCAGCCATGTACATAGAAGTAGGAGGCCTTGATACTCTTAATTGTCTCTCAAGATCTCTGAAGGTGACTCCTTGTGTAGAGCTAGAGCTACATGCTTCAGTGATACCAAAGAGATTTCTTAGAATTTTTATGCCCGTTCGATCTTTTCCCATCATATGTCTTAATTCGCTAAAACCTCGAGTGGCCCTAGCCATCTTAGGATTCCTTTCCAAATGGTGTTCAAGATTTCCCAATCCTTTAGTGAGGGTGGACACATACTCAACAATAATTTGAATAGCCTCATGCTCATCCATTGATGACAACATGGGAGACATAAGGGGAGTGGGAATGTGGTCAATTTCATCAGTGAACCCCATCTCATTCCTCGATAACTATTCTTGGATGACCACGCTAACGGTGAGACCAGAGAAGAGACTTGTAGAGAGACCAAGTGAGACCTTCATTCTATCCATTGAGAGGTTTCATATACTTCTCCTCATGATATGCCCAGAAGTTGTGGACTAGGTTGTGATTCTCATAAAGCTTCATAACATGCAAAGGTCACAACAACCGCGAAATATCTAAAGGGAGTTTTAACACCAATGAATGAATAGATGTTGGTTCACATTAGGCTCACCAAAAATGTATGAGAGGGGGGTCACCGCATGTAAGATCCCAGGTCACGAAAGGTCAAGATGCGAGAGGCTGCCCTAACTTACCTCAACTAAATGTATTGTTTAGGGATTGAGGATGAGATTGATGAGGATTTTTGGGTCCTATGATCACTCTGCAATCTTGAGTTTCAAGGTGGGGCTAGGCGAGTCATTTTTTGGGTCCAACTCAGTGCTTCAGGGAGCTCTTTTCCTAATGACATCAACGCGGACTTTAGATAATAGCATGGTGCATTGGAGTCTCAAAAACACACTGTAGTCTATACGGTTATATTACAACAGAGACAAGGTCAGACTTGTCAAAATGACTATCAACCTAGCTTAATGAATTCTAAGGGAACAAAATAACACTATGAAGAATGAGAAGTACAAGTGAAGGTGATAGAGTAGATATACCAAAGCTAAGGTGATGAAGACAATCTCGTAGAAGACCTTGTTCACCAACTAGCTCCTCGAAATGCACCCACCTACACACAACAAGAAAGAGAATGTTGGGGGGTGGCTATATAGGGGTTTTCCTTTGTTAGATCTTCGTTTAGGTGTTCCCACCTCCATAGAAAACCATTGGAAAAGAGATAAAGAAGTGATAAAAACACAAGCACTACAAACAATACTATGCTACTCAACCAAATGATAGAGGAGAGGAGAGGGAAGCTTACCAGCTCCACCAAGAGCACTCAAGGCTACTTGGGGGAGAAATGAGAGGAACTAAAACCTTTGCTACAATGGTGTGGTCCCAAAATTTCTCTACCGACATGATGGAGTGTGATATTGCTACTATGGAATGCTTGGAATGCTTGGAAGTGAGTGAAGATGAGATTGTGAATGAGATTATGAGAGCTTGATGTGGTGTAGATTTCATTCAATATTTCTTCCAACCTCCAAATGCAAGTTCAAAGATTGATTATGAAGGAGTGAGAAATAAAATGACCATATTTAAGTCAGGTGGCTGAAAGAGGTGTTACAACTTCACTACCATTGGGAAGAGTAAAGCATCTGCTAGCTCAGCTGCAGGAATCTGCCAGGGACATAAGTGTGTCGTGTGGACGTTTGTGCACTGTGTGGGATTCCTCGATAGAAACACCTCCACTGACACACAGAATAGGTGCCAAGTGGACTGCCATTAGTAGGATTAAGTGAATTTAAGCCTCTAACTTAGGTTTTCTAAAGTGTAAAGAGGAAAAAAGGGGAATTACACCTAGGGTGCAAATTCACTCTTATACAAAATTTACATAAAAAACCACAATTTATTTGTAATTTTTTTCAAATATATTTAAAATCTACACACAAATACTCACAAATCACTAGTTCAAATCATCTTCAAATTATTAATGGTTTAGTTTCTACATATTTCATAAAATAAAAATCTGGTAAAAATGTTGATTTCAATGTCCTATTTTGGCCAAAAAGTAGGACATAGTATTGTGGAGTTTGCAGGAACAATAGGATATGGAATTCTATATTATAAAACAAATAAATTTGATTTGATTGGTTTTATTGATAGTGATTTTGTAGGGAGCATTGATGATAGGGAGAACACTTATGAATATTTCTTTCATTGTAGAACATGTGTAGTCTCATGGGCATCAAAGAAGCAACCCATTATGATAGTTTTATCAGCTGAAGTAGAGTATGTAGTGGCCACATCAATAACATGTCAAGTAGTTTGGATGAGAAGAGTATTGATAGATTTATTGCAAGCACAAGAGGAGTCAACACCAATATTTTGTGACAATAAATTAATAATTGCATTATCAAAAAATCACATTTTAATAAGAGGAGAAATCACATTGATACAAGATACCATTTTATTAAGGAGCTCATGAATAATGGAGAAATCAATTTACATTTTTACGGATTTGAAGATCAGTTAGTAAACATATTTACCAAGGCTTTATGTAAAACTAATTTATATATCTTAGGAATCTCTTAGGCTTACTAAAGTCAAAATTGAGAGGTCCTACTACTATGTGCTAATAGACCTTTCTACATTCTAAATGGTTTGTACCATCTTGGTGTTGGTGAATAATTTTAATTTACCTACTCTAACTATTTTCTTATGTGTGTTAATAAGATTATGAATTATAATTACACTACTTTTATGAATGATGTATAAATATATATTTGTATGAGAGTAAAATAGCTTATATATAAATTTTGACTAATTAAATAACTTGGAGACCTCGGGTCAACATTGGGTTATGAGCCAAACTTACCACAAGAATGTGTTGCTCATTGACACATGTTGGTTGATATATTTTTCATCTTAAAAATTAACTAAAAATGAATCCTTCTTTCCCAAAATAAAGACAAATAAGAAATGAAAAGTTGGAGAGACCACCATTTCATTGATGATCTTCCTCAAAAAAATTATTAAGGTAAAACTCTCTCGTAAGATAATTTTTTTGTAGTTTTGAATTTAAAAGGGTAGGTATACTTTTAATCAAAAACTAGTAAAGGAAAGATTTTGTTCATAGCCATGATACAAATGTGATTGGGATAAAATTTCAAAAAAAAAACTAAAACTTGAAAGATAAATTCCACCAATACTACAACTCAAATATTGAGATATTAGCAACAAATTGACAAATTAAGCGAACATAAACTTCACTTCTTCCTAAATAAAATGAAAGTAACACAATAGAATACAACATCCACAAAGAGAAGTAATGCTATGGTATTTATAAAATTTTAAAGACATTCATAAACACTGAACATCACACTCAGATTTCATATAGACACGGACAATAAAATTCTCCAGAAACAAGAAAAATGATGAAGGGTATGTGCAGGATCATGATGGGCCAAAAAGTGGTAATATTATGGGTATTTGTAGGGTATGTGGCTGATGACTTTTTTTTAACCCAAAATTGATGAAATGAAAAGGGTTTTTAGAGGAGATTCTTAACTTGCCACCAATATAAATTATGATTTAATTTGAATTTAATAAATAACTATTATTTATTTTCTATTAGAATTACGACTAAAGTCCTAATCGATAGGCTGATTGAAAAACATCTATAACTTTCAAACGGTATCATATTTTTTGAATTTGAAACATGCGTCACATTCTATGCTTCACATACTATAGGATTAAAAAAATAAAAAATAAATTTCATGAAGTTTTGACCAAGTTAAGGTGGTCAGACATACGAGTTTTTATATTTTTTAAAAGTTGTAATAAAAAATTCATAATTAATTATTTACTTGGAAAAAAATTACAAAAAAATATGCATCACATCTGGACATAAGTCCTCTACTTATATATAAAATATTATAAAAAAACATTATCATTTTATTATGGTTAGGGTGGTCAGACAAACGCCTACTTCTTATTTATTCCCTAAAATTTAAGTACTAGTGCATTGAAATTTCAAATTTTCATCAAATAGATTTTATTTATTTTTAAATAAACCTAGTAGTTTAGAAACTACATTTAATTTTCTATAGATTCTATTCTTACATATTTTTGAAATAATATAGATAACTTATTCAAATTTTTACATCAAGTTGCCTAACACTGATTTTTCTGAATTTTTTGCCACTTAAGGGGTTATTTTTTCCATGATGATCTTGCACATACCTTGAATGGTAATTTTTTGATCGATTCTCACTCTTAAATTAAATTCTAAAGGGGATCAAAAACTTAGACCCTCAAATTTCCTTTTAATTAAATTTTATATATTATTGTTGTCTCCTAATATTGCACCCTTGCTAAGTTGCATAACTTAGCATATTGGAGAAATATGGGAACTTTTCTAAGGCTATGGGTCACCTAAAGTACAAAAGAACCTCCAGAGAAAGATAGCTCTTAAGGTACTCACCTAACTAACTAAACTAAACTTTTGTAGAGGAAACATGAAATGAAACTAAACTCATATGGTGATGCACCTAAATGTTATCTAAAACTCATAAAGCTTCTTGTACACGTAGTTTCAATCAACATCAAGATTAACATGCACAAATTAAGTACTTATATGCTTTGCATAAATATTTCATAAGGCTCCAATGCACTCAATTCAAGAAGGAAAAGAACTTCCACAACTTGAATTACTTGCAACACAACACAACTTACAACCTGCAACACACATATACTTCTACACAAAGGTGATGCAAATGGGGAACAATAACAAGGAATATGACAACTTCACATGTAATTGCATCAATCATCAAGGTTCACACAATAGAACAAAAAATGAGAAGGCAAAAATGCTTATCTTCATTGATCTAAAAGGTGAAACAATGCTATACATGCAAGTAAGAGAGTTACAATACTATCCCCTACTAAAAGAAAGCTCCAAAAAGAGTTACAATACTGTTGGAAAAAGAAAGAATTGACTTCACATAAATAGTGAAGTTACTATAGCCTCCTCCCAAAATATTCCACCAAAACATGAACTAGAAGCTTCCTTGGTCGTATGCAACAGAAAAGCCTAAAATCTAGCTCTCAAATTCCCTCCAAAAGTCTCTAAAATGAGGAAAAAGGTCAAGCCTTGACCTTACCCACCATAAAATCATCTAAAACTACTCCTAGATGCTCTCCAAGGCTTTCAACTTAGATAAAACCATCCCCTATATTCTTGGCACTTGCTGGATAACCATCTCCAACCCCCTCCTATATGCTTGCACACATAAATCTTCACCCCTTGAACTCATCACTTACAAACAAATTCTCTTTATTTTTAATTTAAATAACAATTAAACTAAGTGATTTATAATCACATCACTTAGCTAAATGTTTTACATTCATGGTTTATGCAAAAATAAAACACCTGACATGTAAATACATTGAAATTCAAAGCAAAGATATACAATACTCGACATAGGGGTCAAGCCTTGACCTTACCCACCATAAAAGCATCTAAAACTACTACTAGATGCTCTCCAAGGCTTTAAACTTAGATAAAACCACCCCCTATATTCTTGGCACTTGTTGGATAACCATCTCCAACCTCCTCCTATATGCTTGCACACATAAATCTTCACCCCTTCAACTCATCACTTAGAAACAAATGCTCTTTATTTTTTATTTAAATAACAATTAAACTAAGTGATTTATAATCACATCACTTAGCTAAATGTTTTACATTCATGGTTTATGCAAAATAAAACACCTGACATGTAAATACTTTGAAATTCAAAGCAAAGATATACAATACTCGACATAGGGGTCATACCTAATGCATTTAAAGGAGTGAATATAAAATATTAGTTCTATTAAAAAAAATTTAAATAAAAGGAAAAAATGCCTTGGTTCTATTGACCAAACTTTTAGGGAAAAAAGAAAACCTAAGGAAAAACTATGCCACATATTCATAAAGCATTTTCATTTTGCATTGTAACATCTGGAAACTTCAAGCTGCCAATAGAGGGTTTTCATGGAGGTTATGTGAAGGATTTGATGGTGGATTCTAGAAAATAAAAATTCTTTTCTTCACAAATCTCATGCCAAAAGTGCAACACCGAGCTTAGGTAAGATTTCTAAATTGTATAAACTGCACCATTTTCTTCAATATTTGTAGATAAAATGCTCATTACGAGCTCTATTGATATTGAAATAAGTTGAAACCATTTCCTTTTCTATGTATTCTCTATGTTGCATGACTTTCTAGCTTTTACCCTCCTTTTCCTATATTGATGAGAGAAAAATAAAATATAAAGTTTCTTCTATGGCTTTACCATGCTTTGCCTACATAGCTTTGTTTCTAGATTTTCATGATTTCCTTTGCAACTACTCGAGGGTTTTTATAACATTTTCTAAAATGACTGAAACTCCTTTACATTTCTATGGGTGTAGCCTCACAATCTCCTTCAAGATTTTGGCTTCAGGTAACCTCAGACTATGGCTTTGTCTTGATGGCTTCATCTCTCTATTTCTCATTTTCCAAGGTTTCTCCATATATCATTCTCTATCTTTCATTGGCAAGTCATTTTCCTAGTCAAGGATTTCATTTATTGCACATATGAGGGTTTGTCTTGTTTGAAACCTAACTGCCAAGTTTATGTTGGCAAGAGACATTGTACAAGTCATTTGGAGTTGTCATTGATGGCAACCCTAGTTAGTGATCCTATTCGCACTTCAATATTTGATCGTACTAGAAGTCAAATTGAAGTTTTGTGGTTTACTCTCAAAGTTAAAATAGAGCATCCAAAAAAATTGTGTTCATCGATTCATATGTAATTTTCTATTATCGTTTTGTATTGTGGATCTCAAGGAAGGTTTTTTGATGTTTGATCTATCCTATTTTTGAATCATCAAGCCTATTATTGATTTGTGTGCAAGTTAGAATATCCAGTTGATTGTTTTTCAATTTAACAATGTGAAAAGGTTGACCTAATGAATGTAGTGTGTTGTGGATGTTTGAGGTGAAATTTTTTAAGGTATTTTCATGTTTGAGGATTTTTTTTTGGGTCCTCACTATGTTGTAGATGACTTTGGTTGGTTTGTATTGATAATTGTTTATGAATTGGGCCAAAAATTGGTGCATATTTTATTATTTTTTTAAAGCCAACATGTATTTGATATAATCTCTAGTCGTGGATATATATAAGTGATTGTTTATATCATTTTGGTGTGTGTTGCGATGTGTTGTGAAATTCAAAAGGAAGATTGATCAATTGTGTGTAGTTTCACTTGCGCAGAGTAGAGATTTATTATCCAAATTAAAGAAGACAAAGTTTCAAGAGTAGAATCAGATAGAGTGTGAAAAATGTGATCAATGAGATTAATCAAAACTAGACTCAGGCATTAGTAGATGCTATCTCATAGTTCATCCACTCCAGATTGTCTATCTATTTTTGTAAGATGGTGAGTCTTCTTTTGGGTAGTAATCCTTTTTGTATTTGAGTAGTGAGCTCTAGGCAATGCGCCTAAATGCATGTGCATTCCATTTATAAACACTTATATTGAGTATACTCATATTATGGATTGACCCCCATCGTGGTTTTTCCCCTAACAGGGTTTCCACAAAAAATACTTGTGTTATGGTGTTGTGATTGATTGCTTTGTGTTGTTGCATCTTTCTTTTGGTTCAATGCTATAAGTGGTTGAAAGAACAAGTTAACGAAGTTAAATTTTGTAGAACATTGATTCATCCCACCCCTCTCAGTGTTCCTTGATTCTAACAATTGTTATCAGAGCCTAATTCATTGAAAGGAGTTTAATAGCTTGGGGAAGATCCAAGAAGGTAATTCAATAGATTCTGGCAATCTTCAACAACAAATTTTGGCCCTAGATGATCTAGATCAGTCAAAATCTGAAGTTCAGAAATTACAAGTAAGTCTCATGAATGCTGAGAAATTCATTCAATTATTGAAAGATAAAATCAATAAGTCCAAGAAAAAGAGAAAGGATCTCTATGATTAGCTCAAGGCAAAAAAAAAGTAAAAGCATGGAAGATGAACACCTGAGTTAAGTCTTGAAGAAAAAGACAAAAGAATGTGAAAAGATCACCAAAGATAATGCAATCCTAAAGCATGAGATGAAATATACTATGATGAGGATGACCAATGAGATTGAAGATAGAAAGAAGAATGAAGAGAATCTTGCTTAGTCCTTAAAAGAAAAATTTGAAGAATGCAATAGAATTACTGATGGATTCAATTAGCTAGAGATTGAATTGGAACAATATAGAAACAATGAAGAAGAGCTTGAAAGACAAATTGTTACCCTGCGAGATGAACTTGCTACTACAAATGAATACAAGGAGAAAAGTTCAAGATTAGCTTAGCTAAGCTTGATGAAATGATTCAAAGTTAGAGAACTAGAAGTGCCAAGCAAGGTCTTGGATATGAGAAAGGAGAAAGCTCTGGATCTGGACAAAGCAAATTTAGGCAAGGAAATCAGATTTAGCAAAGCTGGAAGGTATTTAATAAGACAACCTAATGCTCAAAAGTTCAATGGATACTATTTTGTTTGCAATAAATTTGGTCATATGGCAGCTCAATGTAGAAGTAGAATGAATCCAAGTGGTCCATCATTTTTAGGTCAATGTTTCAATTGCAACAAGTATGGTCATAAGTCAATTGAATGCAAAAATATGATGAAATTTTTTTCAATGGAAATATTAGATGTTATGTCTGCAATAGATTTGTCCATATTGATAACCAATGTAGATCAAGAGAAAATCAATGGAATTATTAGTTTGGACAAAGAAATACCCTGTGTTATAATTGCAACAAATTCGGTCACATTGCAAGATTTTGTAGAAGCTGGAAGGCTCTGGTAAACAAAGGGAAATATATGTAGAAGGATGATAAGTGAAAATGAAAAGTTACTACGAATGAGATCAAGAAGCAAATGAAGAAGACATGGGTGAGGAAGAGTTCATCTAATGCAGGAAATGATTCCAAACTAGAATCTAGCACTAGAAATTTTTCTAAGAATTAGTTTAAGGCCTCTGGCCTAGGGGGAGCTCTCAAGAAAATCTTTTAACCCCTTGCCAGTAGTTGGTACTGAAATGTGGTAGATTGCAATGATTGCATTGGTGATCTATAGATATTTTGGAATCTCTTGTGGAGAGAATTTATGCAAAATTGAAGGTTTGTAGAAGAATTTTCTTTCACAGTCTATGAAAATAGGGTGTCCAAAAGACCTAGGGAAAAAGAATTTATTGCGATAAAAAGTTAGGTGTGTGAATGATAAAAGGTTACTTTTATTCCTCATTCACATTGCATTTTGAGAAGAAGAAGTTTGGAGAGCTCCGCAAGTGAATTTTGGTGAGATACAAGTCTGAAGGTTATTCGATGATCAAACACTAATCCGACAAAAGGTATTTATCTACAAAACTTGTGAACTTGAAATTTCTAAAAATGGTTGCTCTATTGGTTGTTGATATTAAGGAAAGACCTTGCCAAAAATTCAAATGGCACCCATTCAAATCCATTGAGATAGAACCATTAAGTGCATTTTCTTTCGTTCTATATGGTGTTTTACATATCAAAGATATTAGGACATATATTCATGCAAACATTGAGGAGTTAGGAAGCTCCCTGTAGTTGTTAAATATGTACACAAATCACACTGTGGGAGAAGATCTCTGTGTAAGGACTGAATTCAAAACTTTTGAGGAGAATAAATTTACATAGATTATGAAGTTTCCCATGTTTGACAAAAATGAATGGGTTCGATACATATTGATTCAAGTGCATTCCAAGTTCATGTGGTTAAGTCAGCCTTTCAAGATCACAAAGGAAGCTATAAGGGTTGTTATTGGTCTGAATTCATCCAGTGGGTTTTCGACATTGAAATTTGTGAAGAACCAAATAGTCATTGAGGCAACCAGTTTCATTTTCGACAAGAGGGCCATGAAAATTAATGACATCATTGAAGTGGATGTAAGATTCTCCTCTATGGTTATTGGTTATAAAATCTATCACACCAGCTGGGATAACTCTGTATTTGGTACTACAATCTATGTAGCTTATTAGATGGTCAAGGAAAATGTAGAATATGACCTATATGTGAGTTACTTCGAAGCCAACTAATTGAAAATCTTGGAAAAGTCAAGAAGGACAAGAAGAATTCATTCAAGTATGGTAATTTTTTGTTGTGTTTGTTCTTCTACTTCATGAATGAAGTTCTGGGAGTTGGAAAAGTGCAATGGAAAGGTGATAAATTGATAGTTGTTCAAATCAGAGACATCTTATACAGAATTGGTGACAGTAAAGCAAGGAAAAATGGTATCTAGGGTTATTTCAAAAGTTGTTCGAGTGAAATTCAAGCCAGCGAAAGGATTCCTACATCTATTGTTGAAAAATACAAGGACACTATTTGATTCATGGTTGACATTGATCAGTGTTTGATGGAAGCTGTAGAACCTAGAATATTTTGGATAATGCCTATGGGTTATGAGTTTGAAGAACACATTTTGGAGCTATATACTCAACACTTGTTGAGTAAACCTTGGGATTTGATAGAGGAGAGGTTTGGCACCTTTGAAGAGAAGGATATTCAAGTGCATGAACAATTGAAGAAGCCTATGATAGTCCAGAATGTGAGAAAGGAAGTTAAAGCTTTTGCAAAAAGCATGGGGATATCAACTGAAGCAGTGAGGGAAGCAAGGAGGAAAAGAGAACAAGATGAAGAAGGAGAGTCTGCTAGAACCAAATCTACTAGTTTGATAACATCCTCTGCTAGATTTGGATCTATAAGGAGCTCTTCTCTCTTATCTAGTCCTAAAAAAAAATCAAGCCCTGCAAAATCTCAAGTCAAGACATCTAGGAGAGAAGGAAAGAGGAAGAAGGTTAAAAGAACAAGAGTCTATGTTGTTGTGGAAGATGATGAAGAGATTGAATCAAATGAAGAAGTAAGATAAATCAAGCATAAGGGCACAAAGGCATCAAAAGTATCTAAGGACAAGCCCTCTAGTGAAGAGAAAACAAAGAAAAAGGTGAAAAATGATAGATCAGGTATGTTTGTAGAGGAAGTGGAAAAAGCTTTGATTAAGGATGGTAATATCAAGGCACTTTCTGAATGGTATGACACTTTTGATAGTGTTGGTCAGAGAACTCTTGAAGAAGCCACAATAAAATATTTGATTTTTTTCAATATGAAGGTATGTGCAGGATCATCATGGAAAAAATAGGCCCTTAAGTGGCAATTTTTTTTGAAAAATCAGAGTTAGGAAACTTGATGTAAAAATTTGAATAATTTATCTATATTATTTCAAAAATATGTAAGAATAGAACCTATAGCAAATTGAATGTAGTTTCTAAACTACTAGGTTTGTTTCAAAAAAAAATCTAGTTGGTGAAAATTTGAAATGTCAATGTAGGAGTACTTAATTTCGGGAAAAAATAAGAAGTAGGTGTTTTTCTGACCACCCTAACCACAATAGAATGATAATATTTTTTTATAAAATTTTGGATATAAGTAGAGGACTCATGCCTCGATGTGATGCATATTTTTTGGTAATTTTTTTCCAAGTAAATAATTAATTATGAATTTTTTATTACAAATTTTTAAAAATTTAAAAACTCGTATGTCTGACCACCTTAACTTGGTCAAAAATTCATGAAATTCTATTTTTTGTTTTTTTAATCCTATAGTATGCAAAGCATAGAATGTGACGCATGTTTTGGATTCAAAAAATGTGATACCATTTGAAAGTTGTAGATGTTTTTCAATTAGCCTATCAATTAAGACTGTAGTCATAATTCAAATAGAAAATAAATAATAATTACTTATTAAATTCAAAGTAAATCATAATTTATATTGGTGGATAGCTGAGAATCTCCTTGAAAAACCCTTTTCATTTCATCGATTTTGGGTAAAAAAAAAATTGTCAGCCACATACCCATCATGTTGCCACTTTTTGGCCCATCATGATCCTACACATACTCATGAATCTCATTGAAATAATGTTAGAGTTTCCTAAAAGGCTATATGAAGTCTTGGAAATGAGGAGTGTTAATGCAAGAACTAAAGATGAACAAATGAGAGAATGCATACTTGTTGATCTATGTCTGGTAATGTTAATAGATGAAATGAAGAAAATCCTCAATGATGCTAAGAAGTATTTTAAGAGAAAATTAAGGTGAATAAGCTTATGATCGAATAGATTAAGGAAGTGTCAAAAGACACTAAGAAAATTCTTAAGGCAGTTCTAATATAGAACAAATATAATGTTTTCTATGAAGAGACTCATGATGAAGATGTTCCATCTGGTCCAAAAATTGAAGAATGGAATAAAGACACAGTTGAGGACACTCTGAATCCTCTAGATATGAAAGATACAAAAATTCCTATGGAGAATGAAGCTCCTAAAGATGTGTTAGTTGATGAAATAGAAATTCCCAAAACCAAGCAAGAATCTATGATTGAAGAAAAGAAGGTTGAGACAAAGGAGGTTGTTATGGAAGCAAGAGGTATTGCAAAGGCAGTAAAGGAGTTTTTAGAAGAATAGCAGGAGGAGTTTGACCCTAAATTGGTTGAAGGTCCTATCAATTTGGACACTCTATCTCCTATTTAGAAGCTAAAAGTTCCATCATTTTCTTAGGCCAAGGCAAGGGAGGAGATACTGAAATCTCATATTGAGGACAGTGAATTATTAAGTCTTGCATCTAGTATGTTGGAGAATATCATGCCTACATATGTCAAGGATTCATCTAATTCTTCATCTGGTTAGTTGAAGAAACTTATCAACTTTGTAAGTACTCACTTTGAGTCTCTTGAAAATTCAGGTGAGGATAAGGTTCAAAAAAATTTTGATGCAAACAGGTTCAGTAGATTGAAGGGTATGATAGCTAATGAAAAATACTTATTAGCTACCTATGTAAAGAACATTAAAGGTTATTTTTTAGAAGGTTGAAGTATCTACAATTCATGCTTATCATTTTCTAAATTCACTGAGGTCACTAAGAAGAAAATTAAGGATTATGAGAAACAATTAGTAGATATTTCTCAAGCCTTTGATCCTCTAATTGTTTCTATGAGTAAGCAAGAAGGTCAAGTCATATCCTTGCTTGACAAGATTAAAATTTTGAAGCTTCAAAAGGAAAAAATTGTTGAAATGGTATGTGAGCCTAGAGGATTGATTGGTCCTAAAATGGAGACAATTCTTAGTGCATTAAAGGAAGCACAAGATGCTATGGATGTTAGTGATCCAACAAATCTTGGGTCAGTAGAGATGAAATCCTATATGTTTTGTGGTCACCTAACCATTTTAGAGAATCTCAAAAAGGGCTGGAACACTATTTCAAGCCTGTTGAAGAACAATTTTGTAGATATATTCAAGTTCGTGTAAGTTTGAAAAGGAAGTTCGTAGATATGCAGTTTGTTCATAGAAGTTTTGTATAATTTTTGGTATGTGGATTCCTGCCTTTGCCATTGATGTTAAAGGGTGAGTGTAGGGTAGTGAAAAATGTCATATTCATCTCAAGGAGAGTTGTGTTTTGAAGTTTTCAAGATTGCAGTGCATTCATGTTAGTACTGATTCTGACACTTAGTCATTTTTCACTAAGTGTTGTCATCAATGCCAAAGGGGGAGATTGTTGGAAAGAGACACTACACAAGTCATCTGGTGTTGTCATTGATGGAAAGCCTAGTCAGTGATCCTATCCACACTTTAGTATTTTCTCGTAGCAGAAGTCAAATTCAAGTTTTGTGGTTAACTGTCAAAGTTAAAATAGAGCATCCGATAGAATTGTGTTCATTGATTCATATGTAATTTTCTATTATCATCTTGTATTGTGGATCTTAGGAAAAAAAATTTATGGTTGATCTATCCTATCTTTGAATCATCAAGCCTAGTATTGATTTGTGTGCAAGTTAGAAGATCTAGTTGATTTCTTTTCAGTTTAATAGTGTAAAAGGCCGACTTGATGAATGCAGCATGTTGTGGATATTTCAGACAAAATTTTTTAAGGTATTTTGTGTTCAAGGATTTTGTTGTGGGTCCTCACTATGTTGTGGCTAACTTTGGTTCATGCACATTGATAATTTTTTATGAATTGGCTCGAGAATTGGTGCATATTTTATTATTTTGTTAAAGTTGACATGTATTTGATCTAATCTCTACTTGTGGATATATATAAGTGATTGTTTATATCATTTTGGTGTGTTTTGTGACATTTTTTGAAAGTTTGAAGGAAGATTAATCAATTGTGCACAATTTCACTTGCACAAAGTAGAGATTTGTGATCCAAATTAAAGCTAACAAAGTTTCAAGCGAAGAATTAGATAGAGTGTGAAGAATGTGATCAATGAGCTTAACCAGAACTATACTCAAGCATTAGTAGATGTTATCTCATAGTTCATCCACTCCAGATTGTCTATCTATTTTTGTAAGACTGTGAGTCTTCTTTTGGGTAGTAAGCCTTTTTTGTTTGAGTAGTGAGCTCTAGGAAATATGCTTGAATGCATGTGCATTCAATTAGTAAACACTTATATTGAGTATACTCATATTGTGGATTGACCTCCACCGTGGTTTTTCCCATAATAGGGTTTCCACATAAAATATTCTTGTGTTATGGTGTTGTAGTTCATTGTGTTGTGTTCTTGCATCTTTCTTTTGTTCTAATGCTATAAGTGGCTTAAAGAACAAGTTAATGAAGTTAAATTTTGTAGAACCTGATTCACCCCCCCTCTTAGTGTTCCTTGATTCCAACAATTTAAGCATATATATAAGGGTTTCAATCTATCCTATAGGTTGTGATTCACTAGAGTACCTTTTTATTCTTTATAAGAACAGATAAAAACTTCATGGCTTCCAATGCACCCACAAAGGGTTTATCATCTGCTCAACTCTATTAGAAACCAAGATCAAACATGCAAACTAGGAAAACCTTCCACATAAGAGAAAAAAAAAGGAAAGAAAGAGCTTTGCATGAAGATGTGCAAATAATATTATTCAGGAATTTAAAAATTACATGAGATGATTTGCTTTATAAAAGCAATGTATGCATAACCATAAAGGAAACCCTACTATGCACACTTAATAATTAATAAATAATTAATTATTATTGTGCCTAAGTTTAGCTTAAGCAACTAAAGTGATAAGTGACTTAATTAATTAACCAATATGATGTAATTAATTAAGTGAAATAACTTACTACTCTAACACCCCCTATTAAGATGAACTTAGGAAGTAGCTAAAACACTAAAGTAAAGATGCATGAAAGAAAAATATGGGTCCCAACAACAAGGCTTGATTAGGTACCCATGTAAAAATGCAATGAATGAGGTAGAGAAGAAAACCCAGTGGGACAAAACCTCCCTATAATGAGATGACCTACTATAAAGAAGCACTGGAAGAACACTGTGGAATAACATTGGAACCTGAATCTGACAAGCAAGGAAAGATACTTTTGTTTACTAATGAAACCAAATGAGAATCATTGATTGACTTAAATAATCATGATAAAGCAACAATAGACCCGATGCCACAGAACACTGGAAAACTCACAAACTGGAACAACCCTAGAATCTGTGAAGCAATAGTAGATGAATAAATGATGCCCCCCATAAGAGGGAATGATATGATGAAAGAATCTGGAAGCTATGTGTATCTCGATACTGATGCCAAATTGTGACTAAAATTGAACCATATGAGCAAGTACCATGAAGATTCTAGAACATTAACAATAAATTTAATGGCCCTCAAACCGAGATGTGACTCGATGTGAATTTGATGTGATTCAGGATCATTAACCATAGGCTCTTAATCTAAGATGTGAACTTATGTGAATGAAAAATGTGTCAAGCTATGAGAAAGATGTGGCCAAATGAAACTATATAATCTAGATACAAGCATGCCAATTTTCATCAATAATGAAGATGAGATCAAAGTACAACTAAACACTAATTAGATTATTATGCAAGAAAACCCCTAGTGGAACTTTATATAAATGTATTTATTGCAATACCCCATGATTGTAAAATGAAAATGCTAAACATGCATAAATATAAGATTGAAATTTATTTCAAATCTATGTAGAGGACAAAATCAACTTTTTGATGTCGTGAGAATGGTGGAAAAAGGATCACCGAGTCAAAAGATATGCCCTCGAAAGCAAAAACTGAACATCTAACTTCAACAGGAAAAAAATGCACCCAAAAGTTACAAAATCTCTAAAAACTAATTGTACCATGAGAAAATTGGGCTTGCTAGCTTTTCAACAATATCTCATTTCAAAAATTTCACCTCTGGGGTCAAATGTTATGACAAAATGAAAAAAGGGTTGTAAAAGGGAAAATTAGGGTACTACAAGGCTAAATGGAGGCAAAAATTAAGCACCTTTCATTTTGGCTCTTGGTCCACCATATGACCATGGGCGCCAAAAAATAAAAAAGAAATCCCACCACTGGGCGAGTGGTGGGTGGGTGAAGCACAGGTGGATGAAAGCACCGGTGCCGCCACTATACCAGAGCCCCCAATCGCCCAAAGAATCGTGGGTGAAGAATGAGATGCTCGTAGGAACAAATGTCAGAGGCACAAGGGAATGCTAGTGGAAGGGGTGAGTGGAGGTGGGTGAAGAGGATGCTAGCAACTATTGGGAAAATGTTGGTCAACAGTGATGGGACAGGTGGTCGGATGGGGCCGACTTGGCAAGGTATGAATCCTACAAAAAAAAGCCTCTGCATACAATCCTCTGTAGATTTTAAAATTCAAACCCCCACAAATATTAAATATATCCACCACCAAATAAATTTTAATTTCACCCAAAAATTTATAAAGCCTGATGAATATGAATAAATAAATTTTGCAGAACATAATAAAAATTTACTTATTTTTATTCTTCAAATATATCGTACCCTATACCTAGCAGGTTGTATGACCTGCTAGGTAATTTTTTTTTGCCTCACAAACAATCAATGTGAAAATAGGATATGTTATATGTCAATTTTCATATCTCGAATTCTTTGGATCTAATGGTGAAGTCCGGTCTGCCTCAAAATTCACCAAAAGTCACAATTCCCAAATTTGGAAAAACTTCAAACCCTCATAACTTTGGCATAAAATGTCAAATTTAGGAAAAATAAAAGTTGATCCTGACTTTTTCGACATCCCTGGACTCAAAAATGAGCTTATATTTCCTCAAACATGTGCCAAAAGTGACCATGCAATAAAACTCAGATAGAGAGACAACTTCAAGAAGATCTTGCAACCATAGCCAAAAATAGGCTCAAGGCATGAAACCCTCAAGGAATCTCGAACTACTCTACACTAAAATTATCCAAAAATCTGAGAAGGGGCTACATATCAAGGCTCTGATACCATGTTAGAAACCAAGTTCAAACATACAAACTAGAAAAACCTTCCACATAAGAGGAAAATAGAAAAAAGCAAGAGCTTTGCATGAAGATGTGCAAATAATATTATTCAAGAATTTATAAATTACATGAGATGGTTTTCTTTATAAAAGAAATGTATGCATAACCCTAAAGGAAACCCTATTGTGCACACTTAATAATTAATAAATAACTAATTATTAATGTGCCTAAGTTTAGCTTAAGCAACTAAAGTGATAAGTGACTTAATTAATTAACCAATATGATGTAATTAATTAAGTGAAATAACTTATTGCTCTAACAAACTCAATGTCTCTTTTAAACTATGTTTGGGACTACTATCACTCATAAATGCTACATCTAAAGTCATGAAATGAAAGATCATACCATTACTTTCTTGATTAAACCTTGTCTCTCTAGCTTGTGATATGACTTGCAGCCTATATCAAAGGGACCAAGGAATGTGATCATGTTCCAAATCCTTCATGGTGTCTATTGGCCTTGAATCTCTTCATTACCCCTTGATGACTTGAATGAAATCTATCGTTCAGTGCTTGAAGGAAAATATTTAGGGCTCTTAAAATTATTTGCTCACTATTTCATGAACTAAATTAGAGGGAACATTGCTTGGTTTATCACTTTAAACTACATATACATGGATTGTAATTAAATTCTTTGATCTCTATCTTAGCTATCACAACATCCTTAATGTTAATCATTTTGATACATCTACAAATAGTACCCTAAAACCTCCATTGATTTGATCAAGAGAAAGTTTCCTTTTTACATACTATTCTAGCATGCTTCACACTGTTATGTACTATTTGACTACACAATGCTACTTGACTTGACTACTATAAATCTTGATGAAGTATAGCCTTGTTGGGTAGTGTGATCTTGCAAGATACTCATCACACTTGCACTATGCAGTTCAATTGGGTATGACTAATCTACATTCATAAATAAGCTGGCTATCTGATATAATGGGAGAGGTCCTACAATCTCACTAAACACAATTCCAATCAGTAATCACAATTCTCAAGTCACAAATTCTCACAACTCTTTACTTTCACCAAATCAAGCTATCTCCTTGTAGCATAACAAACCCACTAAATTGGGTATACTTTCTCAATCACTGCCCTTCAATTCAAGACTTGACCTATTTCAAGGACCCTTTTTTGGAAAACTTTAACATACCAACATTAAATCACTATAGACTTCTTTGAAATAGATTGCTCAAATTTGGATTTTTACGCCTTTTAGGGCTCAAATTAGCCCTCTTTTCCAAAGAGACTACCCTCAAAACTTATCCAAACTCTTGAAACCTTGGGGAAGCACTTAAAACCTATCAAAACCTAAGATTCCACCATTATATCTCAAAGATACAACCATCCATTGACCAAATCATAAAACCCTCTCTTTAAGCCTAAAAACCCTAGGGCTTATTGAAAATGACACTTCCCAATCACTCCAAAACCTAAAAACTGCTCAAATAGGTCTAAAATGATCTCCTCATGCTTAATTCAACATAAAATTACCCTGACCAACACAAAATCTAATTTGACTCACCAAAACCTCACTTTTCCCTCAAGAAAACACTACTCCCCACACTAGGGCTTGACACCCACAACATTTCTAGACCTCCCCTACACTAATTCATCATTTTCACATGTTATTTTAGATGATTTAGACCCATTCATCAAGGAATAGTGGTTACAAAAAGAGAAATGGGTCAATTCTCCATTTTATTGACTCAAAACCTTCAAATGTGCAAGTTCAGGACCTTGTAAAAGAACTGACAATAAAATGCACCAAACCTAATGAAAAACCTCCAAACTAGATTCAAATGAAAGAAGAAACAATGCACTCAAAATATACTACAAATTTGAATCAAAAGGTTAATGTATGGCCTATACAATTTGCTACTACCACGTTGAACAACAAAAACAACATAGAATTGATCAAAGAACAAAAATTTATTGTTTGAATCTTCTTTACAAACTTCTCCAACCTCTCCACACAAGTTCCTTACACCTTTTTAAAAAAATTTCCTCCAAATCAAATGGTGATAACTTCCTAACTATGCTTTGAACTCACTTGACTCTTCAAATTCCTTTAAGAAACAACTTTTACAACTTTATTGTTTTTACAACTTTGCAAAAAATTCAATTTTTGCAAATGTCAAACTAAGTAACCCCCTAAAACACCTAATATGACCAAAAAATTACCTATTAAAATATTAAATGGTATTTAAGACCTTATTTTATGAATATCCATCAAAATGCTAAAGCCTAGACAACAATTTCTTAACTTGACAACATTTATGTAATGGTGCTCTTGAACCATACACCCCAGCTTGAAACTTTTCCAAGTCCCTTAGAAAGATGAATGTCACATGTCCTCCTTTGTATCCTTCATGCCTTTGACTTCCTTGCTTGTATTTCACTAGTCCATTGTGTTCTTGTTCCTTGTTTCCTTTAACCTTCTTGATCTTTTCTTCATATAAAACTTGCTTCTCACTGTCATACAACACTGTGGAGTGTCTTGTATCCTTTCCTCCTTCAAATACTGATGTCACTTCACCTTTTACACTTGTATACACCTTTGTACCAACTTCCATCACTTTTTTTTCAACTCCTTGCTTATTCCATTGTCTAATACTCATACCAACTTGCATTCCTCATTGTCTACTGCACCATCAGACTTCTTTATCTATGTTGAACCTGTAAGTACTTCATTCCCTATCCTTTCCACTATCCTATCATTAATACAAACCTTTATCCTTTTGTCCTCTATCCTTTCAATCTTGTGACTCACTGTCCCATCAAAATTCATTGTCCTTCTATCACCATAGACCATTGTACTCTTGCTTATCATCTCATCATTCTCACAAAGCTCTATCCTAACACTTTTTGACTATCCTTTTACCTGATTCAACACCACATGGAACCTGATTGTCCCTACCAACACACTATCACTCTCTTCTTTCCTTTCCAAAGGCTCAACCACCTTACTTTGTACCTTACCAGTCTGAAACTTTTTCCCATCAACTTTCTTTTTCCAAACAAAAACATTCTTCCTCATGACTGATTGCAAAACACCTTTATTCTTTCTTTCTATTGTCTACAAATTAGACTCACCTCTTCTATTTGTTGTCCTATCTCTATCAAGTATTGCATTGGTTTATTAATTCATGTTCTTTCCTTCATCTACATTCACACATTCTTTTCTCCCTAGCATAATAATCTCACCATAT
Organism: Sequoia sempervirens; assembly: GCA_007258455.2. Taxonomy (NCBI): domain Eukaryota; kingdom Viridiplantae; phylum Streptophyta; class Pinopsida; order Cupressales; family Cupressaceae; genus Sequoia; species Sequoia sempervirens. The sequence continues at coordinate 824,836,158 of VDFB02271358.1, read as the reverse complement.
TCTTCTATACCCTCAACCAATGGAGTTAACATGAACTCTCTCTCATCCTTTTCAATGATGCAAGTATTTTTCCTACCATTATACAAGGCTAATCTATCAAACTTGTAGGGCCTTCCTAATAATAGATGACAACAACTAATGGGTAGTATATTACAAAGAATATCATCTTTGTGGGAGTTAATGGTGACTCCTCAACACCCCCAGGATCAGTTGCGACCAAAACAACTTCCACAAGAGAGAGAATGGCAAGAAAGCTTGCTTCACAATGCAAGATTGATTGATTGCTTGATTGAAGCTTGAATAAAAATGTACATGAGATGCCTTGCTTATATGGGCAAGGTTGAGAGATAGGTATGAATATGATGTTGACAAATGTCATGATCCTATGACATGAGACAACCAACAACCTAATCACCTAGGAAATGATGCATCCTAGCTAGATAATATAAGTTCTAGATAAGCCAACTAAGCCTTCTAGAAAGAATATTTTACCTAAGTAAAATTAACCATGTGAATATGTCCCCTAATTTAACTAGTGAATGAATTAGCTAGGTATAAGACAATTATTCACACCAACACCCCCCCTTAAGTGCAACTTAGGGAGAAGATTATTATGCAAACTATGCAAAGACTATGACCATGGATCCCGGCTACTAGGCCATGTTAGGTACCCATTTACAATGAAAATGAAAATATGCAATCTCTCACAAGCGGAGAAAAGGAGAAAACCCTGTGGGACAAAACTCCTCTCCAAAAGAGAGAAAACAAAACAAAAGAAACAAGACAACATGATGTATGGAGGACTCAATGATACCCCCCAAGGACAACATGCATCATGTATATACAATCAAATACCCCTACATAAGAAGGAAGTAGAGAGATAAGATACCCCCCCATGATGAAGAAGCTCCAAAGCTGATGAAGAATGCCTGAAAACAAAAGATGACCCAATGTCTGCAAGCAACACATCTTCCCTTAGGAAGAAACAAATCCATAAGCTGGTGTTGAAGCCACTCCATGTCTAACTGAAAGGAGGAAGGAGGAATGCTCAACATGTATGCCTCTGAAAACTGATGAAGATCCTCCAAGCTTGAATGAGCCACAACAGAGTCATGGTCAAACTGAACCAAGAAACATGACAAATCAAGTGAAGGAGGAGACTCATGAATGTCAATCTCTAAAGACAAAGTAGATGTGATAACAGTTGTACTGAAACTGTCATCAAAGAGGAGAGAAATCCCCTCAAGTGTGTCCTCCAAATCTGCAGTATGAGACTCCATGAAAAAGTTAGAAATCCCTATCAAATACTCATCCCACAAAACAAGATCTGAAAAACTATGATCATCCTGCTGAATAGAAGCAACAATGGCTAAAGGAGCAGGAGGTGGAGGAGTAGGAAGCTCAGCACTGGTCTCAAGAATACCAAGGTGTAGATGACCAAACTTCTCCTCACTATCATGGTTCACACTCAATGAAGTGTGTGATGCAGTCAAAGGAACATTATCATCTTCTGAAGCAAAATGAGAAAAGGAATATACATGAGATGCATGATCAACCATCCGAATAGCAACAATATCCCTAGTCTCCAAGTCCCTTATGTACACTCTATCTGGAGTGAACTCAATTGTTTTACCTTGACCCCCATGAGTAATTTGATAAATAGAAAGGAGATTAGTGGACAAGGAAGGAACACAAAGTACATCATTAAATCTCCCTTCCCCCATATCAATAGAACCCTTCCCACTTACCTTCATATATGTATTGTTACCCATCAATATATGAGGTGAATTACAAGGCTCAAAAGAAGAGAACATATCCATAGAAGATGCCATATGATGAGATGCCCCTGAACCAAGAAGCCATCTATGAGATGCAAGACTTGTAGAGGCCAAGAGTGCTTGTCCTTTCATCTTGTGTAGCCCAGAAGTAGATCCTGTGTCCTATGACTTAGATGAAGATGATGGAGTTGCCGATTGAGATGTAGAAGAAGAAGTAGTAGACATTGATGAGGGCAACTTAATGTTATTCTTTTGAAGGTGTGTCAGTTCATCAATCTTCTTATTATAACATCTATGCTCATCATATCCTAATCTTTTACAATATGCACATTTTGACTTCTTCTTTTTAGATGATTCCTCTTGAGAAGAGGATGTGGACTCAGGAGTGCTATGTGAAGGAGAATCTTTACCTTGCGCATTAGACTTGGGAGCCTTGTTTTGCTTCTTACCTTTGCCACTTGAATCCTTTGTCTCTTTTGCAACAAGAGCATGAGATCTAGAAGACTTCAATGTGCCCATGTGTACCAACTTTGCTTGTTCCCTTGTGAGTTGAGCTGCAAATTCATCAAGAGAAGGCATTTTGTATGCAGTGCCAAGAGCATCCATTGTAGCATAGAAAGTAGAAACAAACACTGAATAATCAGGACCAAGCTTAGCAAGAATAGAAAGTATCAACTGTTCATCCTCTTTAGTTACCCCACAATTAGATAACTGCAATCTAAGAGAATTGAGCTTAGAGAAAAAGTTCTTGGACATTGTCAAAATCTGAAGGATTAAGACCCATGAGTTCATTCTCCAACTTAAATTTCCTCATCTTATCTGGCTTACCAAAGAGACTCTCTAAAGTATTCCAAGCTTCATTAGGATGAGTGCAAGATGCAACATGATATCTAAGATCTGGAGAAATGGACAACTTCAAAGTACCAAGAGCTTCATCTCTTCTATCAAGCCATTTCCTTTTCTCTTTTGCTCCTGCAGGTTCTGGATCTTGACCAAATGTGATTCATTGCAACTTTGATTTTAACAATAACAACTCCATTTGAGATTTCCACTCATGATAGTTATATGGAGTTAGAAGTACAACTTTTGTCAAATCCATGATACAATGAGATATTACAAGAGGAGAACAACAAATTTCCCTCACAATACAAGATATCAACCCCTTTTGTCCCAATAGATTTACACTTTTTTGCAAATTTACAACAATGGATCCCAAACTATCAAATCAGCTACAAACTAAAAATATGAAAATCTAGAAACAAATCTGCAAAAAGTGCATGATTAGATCTGAAGTACTCCTGAATACCTTCCAAATGCCGCAAATTTGGAGAAAATCGGAGATCGAAGCACAAAGATGTGAGCTCGGAGGTGAAAAACGATGTTCAGGCTTCAACCTAGAAAAAGAGGCACAAAACTACAAAATCTTTACAAAATATCTACACCACTGAAAAATTCAGACTTCCAGCTTTCTGTCGATATTTCGTTTGAAAAATTTCGCCTCTGTATGCAAAAGTTATGAAAAAATGAAAAAAAGGCCTATAAGAAGGCACTTGGGGGGCAAATTACCAGTCTACAAAAGACTAAATTGGTGCAAAAATGGAGCACCCGGGGGCTGAAATACGGTCATCCATTTGACCTCGGGCATAAATAGTGCAAAAAATACCGTTGGGCAATTTACACATAGGTCGGCTAAACTTCATCTACCACTTTACAAGCTTGAATAAAATTGACGGTCTTAAATACACACAAAAGGTCATTCAAAACAATTAACCCGGCCGTCGGAAAAGATTATTCAAAACATGATAGAAAAAGGTTGCATATGTATCAGGAAACCAAACAATGTACCCGCTGACGGATAGATGACACAAAAGTATCGGCCGATGTGACAAGCCTTTGACCTCAATACGCTGATGGAAGACTTGATCGATCCCACATAAATGAACTTGTGCTGGAAAGCCTGACTGATCGTACCCGCCAAGAATAAGGTCCTCGCACCAGTACTGTGAAGAGAATGCAGGCAATCTGACCGCAGAGGATAGTTGGTAGAGAAGGATGACATCAAGGTGGCACTTCGTACCTGTAGACTAATGTCACCCGCTATAAAATACCAACACAGATCTGCAGATGGATGTTCATTGTCGGCTGATAAATGATGATGCTACGAGCACAATAAAGGATCCTCGAACTTATACTTTCACCGTGACCCAAGCACAATGACCTTCCAGAGATGCTGTGGACGCCGATCAAATGAAGATGGGACGGGCTAGTGACAATGGAGGATCGGATTGTACATTGATGTGGAGTGTACCACCGATGCCGATAAGGCTTAGCCGAGCATACCCTAATATGATCTGTGAATGGGAAATGCCGACAGATGCCAGGTACGACCCTGATGCAGAGAGGAGAATATTCCACAAAGGATGCTGACGGGATTTTTATAAATCCCCAAAATATATTCAATAAACTATTAGCCCGAAATTAAAATATTTTGCCCCAAAATATTTGCATGAATATACCACAGAAAATATTTTTCTAAATATTTTTTTGCGAAAATAGGAAAGATCGTACTGCAGAAAAGGTTGCTACAGCAAAAATTTTTTTGCCTCAAAAACAACTTTACCCAATATAGGAAAATTTACAGTCAAAATTGTCTGCAGAACCTTCTGATCTCAACCGTGAGATTATTGAAACCCCAATCTGCATCCAGCAAAAATCTTCAAGCCAAAATATCACCCTCAGATCTGGGAAGGAATCTGCAACACCTGGAGAGCTCTGATACCATGTGGGAGTTAATGGTGACTCCTCAACACCCCCAAGATCAGTTGCGACCAAAACCACTTCCACAAGAGAGAGAATGGCAAGAAAGCTTGCTTCACAATGCAAGATTGATTGATTGCTTGATTGAAGCTTGAATACAAATGTACATGAGATGCCTTGCTTATATGGGCAAGGTTGAGAGATAGGTATGAATATGATGTTGACAAATGTCATGATCCTATGACATGAGACAACCAACAACCTAATCACCTAGGAAATGATGCATCCTAGCTAGATAAGATAAGTTCTAGATAAGCCAACCAAGCCTTCTAGAAAGAATCTTTTACCTAAGTAAACTTAACCATGTGAATATGTCCCCTAATTTACCTAGTGAATGAATTAGCTAGGTACAAGACAATTATTCACACCAACAATCTCTATAGGGACCTATCTGAAATTCAACTCTTGCTTGTTCACTCACCACTAAAGACTGATTTTCACTAACCCATGATACCCTATATGGCCTTTCTCTAGGTACTTTATGCAAATGCAAATTTTCCACCATTTCACTAGACACAATGTTATCTGTACAACCACAGTCAACAATCACTTTGCATACCTTGTCTTTACATCTACAAGTTCTCCTGAACAAATCTTTTCTTTGAAGAATCTCTTCCTCTTTTGTGGTCTTCAAGATTTGTTTCTTCATCATCAACATCTATCCAACTTCAACCCTTGCAACCAATCTATTTGAACTTGAACTACTTTTACCTTCATCTTCTTGAACTATTTGTGCTCTTCCATCCGGTTTTCTTTCTCCTCTACTTGTTGATGAACCAACCTTCTTAGGGAACTTCCCAGTAAGATGTCCATACTCTTGACAATGAGAACATCTACCTGCAAAAGTGTTAGAATTTCTTCCACCTCCAAATCTTCACCTTGTTCCTCTATATCCTCCTCTAAAGTCTGCAATTTTTTCATCTATCTTTCTTGGTTCTTCTTTATTTTCAATTGCTTGTCTTGGAGTAGAGAAAGTTCCTCTTCCTCTCATCGTGTTTCCTCTTCCTCTTACTATTTTCTCTTGTCTTCTCTTTACTTTATCTTTAGCCTTCAATTCCATTTGATAACATTCCTCCATGCTCCTAGGATTTTTCAAAGCCAATTCATCTTGTATATTCATTCTCAAGACACCAAAGTACCTAGCTATCTTCTCATCTTCATTTTTAGTATGGTTAGATCTCATACACAATTTATAAAATTCTTCAATGTATGCATTTACACCCACTTCTTTTTTCCTTAAATTTTGCAATCTCTTCAACATTTGAATTGAATAATCTGAAGGGAGAAAATTACCTTTTAACTTTGCTACCATCTTATCCTATTCCACAATCTTAGACTTGCCTTGCTTTCTTCTTTCTAATTGTAGATAATCCCACCATACAAGTGCATGACCTTTAAGTTTTTTTTTGCAATCTTAACTCTCTGCACCTTAGAAATCTCTGCACATTCAAAATAATTATCCAAAGAAGATATCCAATCTAACAATTCCTCTTCATTCAAATTTCCATAAAAATTTTGCACATCAATTTTTACCTTGTATTATCACCTTTCACTACCTTTATCAACTTGGCCATTTCAGATATTCTAGATCAAGCTCTTCTTTAACATCTTCAAACTCTTCATCATCTTCATCTTATGAATCACTACTTTCAACTTATTCTCTTCTTCTATTTGTCTCTAAAGCTTCCAATCTATCTTTCAGTTCTCTAATCTCTTTAATGTACTAATTCTTCAAATCATTCATCTCTTTTGTTGTATTCTTTCCTTTTAGAGGCATCTTCACAATCTTGCCTCCTCACCTCCCAAGCTTTCTTTCACAATCCTCAACTATCTTCTAAAAGAATCTGGTACCTTCACTCTTATGCCACTTTGATTTAATGGGGGAGGTCCTACAATCTCACTAAACACAATTCCAATCATTAATCACAATTCTCAAGTCACAAATTCTCACAACTCTTTACTTTCACCAAATCAAGCTATCTCCTTGTAGCATAGCAAACCCACTAAATTGGGTATATTTTCTTAATCACTTCCCTTCAATTCAATACTAGACCTATTTCAAGGACCCTTTTTTGGAAAACTTTAACATACCAACAAATCAATATAGACTTCTTTGAAATAGATTGCTCAAATATGGATTTTTATGCCTTTTAGGGCTCAAATTAGCCCTCTTTTCCAAAGAAACTACCCTCAAAACTTATCGAAAACTATTGAAACCTCGGGGAAGCAATTCCAACCTATCAAAACCTAATATTACACCATTATATCTCAAAGATACAACCATGCATTGACCAAATCATAAAACCATCTCTTTAAGCCTAGAAACCCTAGGGCTTATTGAAAATGACACTTCCCAATCACCCCAAAACCTAAAAACTGCTCAAATAGGTCTAAAATGATCTTCTTATGTTTAATTAAACATAAAATTATGCTTCTCAACACAAAAATACAATTTGACTCATTAAAACCTCACTTTTCCCTCAAGAAAACACTATTCCTCACACTAGGGCTTCACACTTACAAGATTTTCAAACCTCCCCTACACTAATTCATAATTTCCACACCTTATTTAAGATTATTTAGACTCATTCATCAAGGAACAATGGTTACATAAAGAGGAATGTCTCAATTCTCCATTTTATTGACTCAAAACCTTCAAATGTGCAAGTTCAGGCTTGTGTAAAAGAATTGACAATAAAATGCACCACACCTAATGAAAAACCTCCAAATTAAATTCAAATAAAAGAAGAAATAATGCATTCAAAATCTGCCACAAATTTGAATCAAAATTTAATGCATGACCTGTACAATCTACTGCTACCATGCTAAACAACAAAAACAACAAAGTATTGGTGGAAAAACATAATTTTATTATTTGAATCTTCTTTACAAACTTCTCCAACCTCTCCACATGAGTTCCATACACCTTTTTAAACTTTTTTCGCTCCAAATAAAATGGATATAACTTCCTAACTACACTTTTAACTCACTTGACTCTTCAAATTCCTTTAAAAGGCAACTTTTACAACTTTATTATTTTGACAACTTTGCCAAAAATGAAATTTTTGCAAATGTGAAACTAAGTAGCCCCCTAAAACACCTAATATGACTCAAAAATGACCTATTACAATCTTAAATGGTCTTTAAGACCTTATTTTATGCATATCCATCAAAATGTTAAAGCCTAGACAACAATTTCTTACCTTGACAACATTTATCTAATGGTGCTCTTGCACCACTATCTTTCTTACTATGTTTCCAATTTGTCAAACATTTATCATTTATGGTAGTGATGTCCAAAAACTCATTCACCATAAGTGATGGATGTTTGTCAAATTGGATAAATATGATGCTTTTCCACTCTCATCCCTCTTCAAAACAAAAGGAAAGCATGTTGGGCTCAACCCTTGTGGGAGCCCATTTCACTCCACATGTTAAAATATCAAATGTAAATGACCCAACAATGAAAAGTTCACCTATACCTACATAGTGAAAAAAATGTTAGATAAAAATAGAAATGAATCCAAAACCCTCCAATGATTCCTTATGATAACTAATGATACTCCTCTACTTTTCTTGATATCTGAGATGCTGCAAAACTATTTCTATGTTTATGATAGTACACTATATTTTTGTTGAAACTGAATTGTATATGATGAGACAGCATATCCTAAGCTCTAACACCAAAATTTCTCAACTCTTGCAGGCATTTTTGGAGAAGCAATGAAAGGATCTAAAAATGCAACAAAACAATGTTCATCCTCATCATCCAGGAAATGATGGATGCCTTTTCTTTTTATATGCTCTTCTTTTCCTTCAAATGTATAGCTTACTTTTGTATTGCATTAAAAGATTTAATCCCACAGCTTCTGTGGGATGTCATACATTTGTGATTATCAATAAAGAAAATTTTTATGCAAAATCCATTCACTCTCTTCTCTTGTATACATTCGCATAACATAATGCAATCTATTTGATAATTATTTTGTGCATATGAATAAAATAGAGAAAAATTAAATGTGTACCTCTTATTTTTATTTTTCAAACACTATCTCAGCTCTACTTGATTGAGCTATAAGATAAATTAGATAACATTTTTTGTTGACATCTACTAAATGTTTTCCTACTAAACATCTTGACCAGTTTCTTGAATCTATCCATTGGGCACAAAGTCAAAAGAAACCTAACAAGACTTGAAAAATAGTATTGCATACTACTATAACTCATCCAAAATAGTGTATAACACCTCCAAATATTATTCAACCTACCAAAAGACTCAAAACAACTAACTAACTATGCAAGAAAGCACTTAGAGGAATGAAAAACTAAACCGAGGCCTACTCTAACCTATTCTAACCAGCAAAGAAGCTGGTCAAACAAACCCATTAACTAGTTGTCTAAAATAAATTCCTTTCTTCATGAGCTTACAATCCTTCACATGTTTATGAGTAGGTAAGAGGAGGTAGAGAAATGACAAAATTTCAACTAGTTGTTGCCATACCTCTTTGAAAATGAAAATACCTCCACTTACCTCCTCATCTTGGTCAAGCCGACTATTGCTTCAAACTAGATGGATAGGCTGAATTCTTTCATCTTCAGCTACATCTTTATGCTTGGGTGCAAGCATAACTTGTGGAACTTTAGTGGCCTCTAGTCTTGCTAAGTGTCTAATAGGACAACCTATAGAAAGAGTGAATTCAAAACTCTCCATGCTTGTTCCAAATCATATTGTTGTTCCTCATCTTCCTTTTGATCTTCTTCTTCCATAGGTGTTGGTTTAATATCTAAAGTTGGGGAAAAATAGACTTCCTCACGAGTCAAAACGAACTTTAGATCATCCCAAAATGAAACTACCTCATGAGCGAAAGCTTCATTCTCATATTGACTTTCACAAACCAACAACTCATTAGAATATTTAACATCTTGTAGTTAACCCTAATCTTATGTTATCATAGACATATCTTCTTCATTTTTCTTCAAATCTTCATCCTTGTCAACAAAACTACACATTTGGTCAAACAAGTAGACCACATCTTCCTCCTCATTACCATCCACTTTCTTTACACACTAGTCCTAGCTGATTATGCTCATCATCCTCTTGCAACAAGTTTGGTTTTTTTTATTTAACATCACAAAAGGGGTTGCAAATGCTTATTCCTTCATCATTTTCACTTAGAATATTCTCTTCACCTACATAGCCTTCATTTTCTCTGTAAATAATAGGCCTCCTTTGAAAAGGGAGATGGTGGGAGGGTAGAAAGGTTCAACTAATGGAGTGAGGTTAACATGTTCATAACTAAGATGAAAATGAGGTGCCATGGGATGCTCTTGTGGTACAAGCAACTGATTTGGAACTTCATGGTTTACTTCCTCTTCTTTGATAGATAGCTTAACATCAAGGTTAGTACAAAACTCCTCAAGATCATCCCAAAAAAAAACTTCATCATGATCCTCTTGAGGAATGTTAACCTCTTGTACATGCATGATATCTTTGGGCTCCCATTCAAGGTCTACAATATTTCTAGTTGGGACATATTTATCCTCAAGAACAAGGTCATTAGCTGAGCTAAGGCATCAACTTGTTCCTCTTCCTAGAAAATGGTTTTAGATTTAGTTTTATGCTCCTCTTCATGATCTAAGGCCCCATTTTCATACTGATTGTCATCAATCAACAACTCACCACATTGTTTGATGTCATCTTGTTGTTATGAAACTACTATTGGTATTATTAGACTCACACCTTCTTCATTATGTTGAATAAAAGAAGGTAACTCATCATTCCAAACTGCGAACTTCTCTTCTTCATCAACCTCTTTCACCTTTTCACCTTGCTTTCCTATTGAAGCATTTTTACCATCTTCATCAAAAAAAGGAAGATTATAAGTTAGAGCATTCAAAGATACATCTTGAAAGGTCTTTTCCTGTCCAATATTCTCTTGTTCTAATCAGTACTTCTCTATAGCTATTTTCAATAGGTTTGTATCTCTAGCCTCTTCCATGATGAGTGGGTTGTCCTCATCAAGGGTCTACTCTTCTTTTGCTTTCTGGATGCTAGAGCATGGTTCCATTTGTATGGTTGGTGGAAGAACTTCTCAAGGTGGAAAAGATGACCCTTTCCAACTTGGAATCTTAGGGGAAGAAAGTTGCTTGAAACTTTGAATTTTAATTATTGGGGAAGGCTCATTGGTAGGCTCAATATGTGGCATTATGGACTGCTATTGGTTATAAATTGGTTGTTAGATTGAAAGAGAACTCCTAAAACTTGGAATTTTGACACAAGGAGGCTTACTTGAGGACTCAAAAGGTTTCTCTTTCTTAAAAATAGGGATTTCAAACTTAAAAACCTCTTCATTCAAAGGATGATTCATCATTATAGGAAGAGTTGAACTAAAACTAGGAATGCAAGGGTTTGACTGGGTTTCATACCTTTGTACTTGTGAAAGCAAGTATTTTATTTATTCTTCTTTGGCTATAACTTGTCTAGAAATAAAATCCTATTCATACCTTTGTGCCTCTACCTCCCTCTGATGAATATGAGCTTGTTGAGAAAGCTCTTCCTATTGCATATTATACTCCTACTCTTTATCCATTTCTAAAATTTTCCTTTGGAAATCCAACATCAAACTCTTAATGCTACCCAAATCAGTATCATTTTGGGATTGACTAAGGAGGTTGCATGTTTGATTTAGAGCATAATAGGTTTCAAAAGGCTAACTATAGGCATGAATAGGCTGCAAACAAGGATAAGCAAGAGCGATTTGAGAATGCTCCTGCTGGTAATGATGATTGCAATGAGAGGAAAGTATGTTTGGAGGCCAAAAGCCTCAATTTTCATGAAATGGACGAGAATAACCATTGTGGTGTTGATAACTAGTTATTGCAAGGGTAAAACATGAAGCATAGGAAAGTCTAGATAGAAAATTAGACAACAAGGTCTTGAAACACTAGAAAGTGGGTCAAAATACCAATTCGAGTCATTAGGTGCTAAGAAAGTACTTCAAATGATAAAAAACTAAAGAGTAGCACCAACCTCATTTAGTTGCAGGTATATGGAATACTTAAACCAACTAATATATAATTGGAGTTGCCATGGTGTTGTTCATACTACCAATAAAGGCTGATAATATTGAGAAAAAAACCAAATTTCTCAATACTATGATGCAAAGTTTATCACACTCCTCCCACAGGGCATGCCAAAAATTGTTGTCTCCTAATATTTTTCCCCTGCTAAGTTGTAGAACTTCACATATTGGACAAACATGGGAACTTTTCTAAGGTTGTGGGTCACCTAAAGTATAAAAGAACCTCCAAAGAAAGCTAGCTCTTAAGGTACTCACCTAATTAACTAAACTATTTTTTTGCAAAGGAAAGGGTAAGAAGGCAACATGAAATGAAACTAAACTCCTATGGTGATGCACCTAAATGTTATCTAAAACTTGTAAAGCTACTTGTACACACAGTTTCAATCAACAACAAGCTTAACATGCACAACTCAAGTACTTGTATGCTTTGCATAAATATTTCATAAGAAGGTTTCAATGCACTCAATTCAAGAAGGAAAAGAACTTCCACAACTTACAACCTGCAACACACATATACTTTTGCACAAAGGTGATGTAAGTGAGACACAATAACAAGGAATATGAAAATTTCACATGTAATTGCATCAACCATCAAGGTTCACACAGTACAATAGAAAATGAGAAGGAAAAAATGCTTATCTTCATTTATCTAAAAGGTGAAACATCGCTATACATTCCTGTACAAGAGTTACAATACTATCCCCTACTGAAAGAAAACTCTAAAAAAGAGTGACAATACTACTAGAAAAGGAAAGAACTGACTTCACAAAAATAATGAAGTTTCTATATCCTCCTCCCAAAACATTCCACCAAAATAGGAACTAGAATCTTCCTTGGTTGTATGCAATAGAAAAGCCTAAAATATAGCTCTCAAATTCTCTCCAAAAGGCTCCAAAATGAGGAAAAAGGTAAAGCCTTTATCTTACCCACCATAAAAGCATCCAAAACTACTCCTAGATGCTCTCCAAGGCTTTAAAATTAGACAAAACCACCCCCTATATTCTTGGCACAAGTTGTTGGATAACCCCCTCTAACTTCCTACTATATGCTTGACACATAAATCTTCACCCCTTCAACTCATCACTTAGAAACAAATTCTCTTTATTTTGAATTTAAATAACAATTAAACTAAGTGATTTATAATCACATCACTTAGCTAAATGTCTTACATTCATGGTTTATGCAAAAATAAAACACCTGACATGTAAATACTTTGAAAGTCAAAGAAAAGATATACAATACTCAACATAGGGTAATACCTAATGCATTAGAACTAAACATAACATATTAATTCTATTGAATATTTTTAAAATAAAAGGAAAAAATTCCTTGCTTGTGTCGACTAAACTTTTAGGGAAAAAAGAAACCCTAAAGCAAAACCGCGCCACACATTTGCAAAGCATTTTCATTTTCCATTGCAACATCTAGAAAATTCGAGCCACCAATAGAGGGTTTTCATCGAGGTTCTATGAAGGATTTCATGGTCGATTCTAGAAAATATAGAGGCTTTCCTTCACAAATCTCATGCCAAAAATGTAACATCAAGCTTGGGTAAGCTTTCTATTGTAGAACCTGCACCATTTTCTTCACTTTTTGTAGATAAAATGCTCATTACGAGCCCTGTTGCTATTGAAATAAGTTGAAAATATTTCATTTTTTGTGTATTTTCTATGCTTCATAGATTTCTACCTCTGTTTATGAATTTTCATGATTTTTTTTGCAGGAACTCGAGGGTTTTATAACATTTTCTGAAATGATAGAATTTCCTTTACATTTCTATGGCTTTAGCCTCACAATTTCCTTCAAGACTTTGGCTTAAGATAACCTCAGACCATGGATTTTTCTTGAGGGCTTCATATCTCTATTTCTAATTTTCCAATGTTTCTCCATACTTCTTTCTCTATCTTTTATTGACGAGTCATTTCCCTAGCCAATGATTTCATTCATTGCACATATGAGGGTTTGCCTTGTCTGAAACCCAACCTCTAGGTTTAAGCATCTATATGAGGATTTCAATCTATCTTGTTGGTTGTGATTCATTAGAGTACCTTTGTATTCTTTATAAGAACACATAAAAACTTCATGGCTTTCAATGCACCCAGGGTGATCCCACAAAGCTAGTTTACAATTTATATAAAATTTTGATTTTTTCTAAAATCACATATTTTTAGAAAATATAATGATTTAAACCTTAAAAAGTTTCATTTAAAGCATTCCAATTGAAGAGGGTTTGATCAAAATACCGTAGATCAAACCCCCTTGGATAGAACCCCACTAGTTTTAAACCATACCTATAACAGAGTCTCATTTACACCTATCAATATGTTGATAAAAAGCCACTTTTGATTTACCTTTTGGGGGATCAAATGAATTCATTTAAAATTTATTTTTGTAAGTATGTAGTCCTTATTATAAGCTTCCCAAAAAGTATAACTTTAAATAAAGTTAATTTTATTAGTATATTTATTTTTTATTTCTTGTGAATGTTGTTTTTGATTGAAAATCAGGGTATGTGCAAGATCATCATGGAAAAATAATGCCCTTAAGTGGCAAAAAATTCAGAAAAATTAGAGTTAGGAAACTTGACATAAAAATTTGAATAAGTTATCTATATTATTTCAAAAATATGTAATAATAGAATCTGTAGCAAATTGAATGTGGTTTCTAAACTACTAGGTTTATTTAAAAAATAAAAAAATATTTTTTGGTGAAAATTTGAAATTTCAATGCAATAGTACTTAAATTTTAAGGAAAAAATAAGAATTGGGTGTTTGTCTAACCACCCTAACCACAATAAAATGATAATATTTTTTTATGAGATTTTAGATATAAGTAGAGGACTCATGCGGATGTGATGCATATTTTTTTGTAATTTTTTTCCAAGTAAATAATTAATTTATGAATTTTTAATTAGAACTTTTAAAAATATAGAAACTTGTATGTATGACCACCTTAACTTGGTCAAAACTTCAAGAAATTCAATTTTTTAATCCTATAGTATCGGAGCATAGAATGTGACACATGTTTTAGATTCAAAAATGTAATACCATTTGAAAGCTATAGATGTTTTTCAACCAACCTATTAATAAGGACTTTAGTCATAATTCAAATAGAAAATGAATAATAATAATTTATTAAATTCAAAGTAAAAGCATAATTTATATTGGTGGAAAGCTGAGAATCTCTTTTAAAAACCTTTTTTTGTTTCATCAATTTTGGGTAAAAAAAAGTTGCTAGCCACATACCCTACGCATACCCATCATATCGCCACTTTTTGACCCATCATGATCTTGCACATAGCCATCAAGATCTTTGTTCTGCACATATGGAAAAATAGAATATTATCAAAAAAAGTTTTGAAAAATATGAATGCACTAGATATTGAAGTCCTTGATCCAACAAAAAAAAAATAATTTCGATACATACAAAAAAAGTTGTGTTATACAGTCTACCTATGTCTAAATTGTAATTGGTTTGACTTCAAAAATTGATTAAGGAAAAAATATTCAATAAAACACTACAAAACCATTTGGAAGCACTGGAAATCATAGTTACAAGTCTAAATTCAAAAAAAAAAAAATTACCCTTCATGGAAAAAAGTTGTGTTATATGGTGAGCGTCACTCCTTAAAAATGGTGTTTACTAAAAAAAAATAGTTTTCGAAGGAGATGGAAAAAGAAGTGCAATTTGATTCCAAAAATTTTGAAAAAAATATATTTAGAACCTATAGAAAAAGTGTCACAAATCACTAGTTTGTTCAATTATCTTCAAATTCCTCACGGTTTAGCCGCTATAGGTGCCCAGAAGTGAAGATTTAGTTAGAAAAAATTAGTTGAGTGTCTAGTTTGGCAAAAAATTGTAAACTAGTATTGTGGGATCACCCCCCATAGAGGGTTTCTCATCTGCTCAACTCACTGTCTCTTTTAAAGCACATTGATATTGGGACTAGAACTCATAAATGTTGCATATAAAGTCTTGAAATGAAAGATCATTCCTTTACTGTCTTGATTAAACATTGTCTCTCCAGCTTGTGATATGACTTGCAACTTATGTCAAAGAGACCAAGGAATGTGATCATGTTTCAAATCCTTCATATTTTCTATTGGCCTTGAATCTCTTCACTTCCCCTTGATGAATTGAATGTATTCTGACCTTCAGTGCTTGAAGGAAAATCTTTATGGCTCTTAGCATTATTTTCTCATTGTTTCATGAACTAATTCAAAGGGAATGTTGCTTGGTTGATCACTTTAAACTGCTTATGCGTGTATTGTACTTCAATGCTCTGATCTCTATCTTATATGTCATAGCATCCTTAATGTCAATCCTTTCGATATATTCTAGAAATAGTACCTTGAAACCTCCATTGATTTGATCAAGAGCAAGTTTATTTTTTACATATTGTTCTAGCATGCTTCACACTGCTATGTACTATTTGACTGCACAATGCTACTTGACTTGTCTACTATAAATCTTGATGAAGTATTAGCCTTCTTGGATAGTGTGATCTTCAAAGATACTCATCAAACCTACACTATGCAACTCACTTAGGTATGACTGCTCTATATTCATAAATAAGGTGGTTGTCTTTTTTACTATGTTTCCAATTTGTCAAACATTTATCATTTATGGCAGTGATAAAACTCATTCACCATAAGTGATGGATGTTTGCAAATTGGATAAATGTGATGCTTTCCACTCTCAAACCTCTTCAAAATAGAGGGCAAGCATGCTGGGCTCAACCCTTGTGGGAGCCCATTTCACTCCACATGCTAAAATGTCAAATGCAAATGACCTAGCAATGAAAATTTCACCTATACCTACATAGTGAAAAACATGTTAGATAAAAATAGAAATGAAGCCAAAAGATTCCAATGATTCCTTATGATAACTAATGACACTCCTTTGCTTCTCTTGATATTTGAGATGCTGCAAAACTATTTCAATGTTTTATAATGGAATGTAATCTATTTGATAATTCTTTTGTGCATATTAATGAAACATAGTAGAATTAAATGTGTACTTTTTATCTTTGTTTTGCAAACACTATCTCAACTCTACCTAACTGAGTTGGAAGCTAAATTAGTTAAAAATTATCATTCTTGAACCTTTTTAGTTATTGTAACTGCCATCTTTAAAGTGGGGGTTTCATAAATTATTAACAAAATTCCTTTTTAGTGAATTTCTATAAGTATTTATGAACAGATCTTAAAAAAAATCCTAATTAAATTACACATATCAACTTGAGTTTAATGAGCTAATATATCACCGCTTCATCTTTGTAAGCTTTGTGGCTCTTCATACATCTAAAAAACTTGCAACTTTTAATCTATGCATTTAATTACACATTCACTTAGGATCATATGCATGTGAGTAGATTTAGTTAAAAGATTTTACACCAACACCAAAGCTAATTCCACCATAAATCTATCAACTTCATCACATCATTCACTACTCCATATTTTTTTGAATAATTTTGGTGGCGTTTTTGCCCACTAGTTGTTGTTGAGGAACTCTCCCCATGGATTATCTTGTGGATATGACAACAATTTATTTCATCTATAAATTCAAAGGAGTTACATTCCATTTTTCACATCTTAATATTACTCTCAAAATGTTGAGCACTTTGAGTGATGCAATGTCAAAAGGATATTTCCTCATTACCAAAGGCATGTAGTGTAGTTATATGCGGTGGTTGGTGGTTGAATAGTTGAGAGAGGTTTTCCTCATAAGGAATGAAGTTGAAGAAGGAGTAATCAAGAGAATCATAGGAGAGAATTTATTGACACAAGTTCATGTCCATAACTCTGCACTCTTGGAGCAGTTCATATACAACATAATTCGGACATGAAAAATTTGAATGGGGGGCTAGAGTTGCTAAAAGACTGGTTAGGCCAATGTACATAGCCAATGTTGAATTTTCCTTGGGGTGCTTGAATGAATACTTGTGAGAAGGTATGGTTAGAGATGTTATCTGCATTGCTACTACCCTTAAGAAGGAAAAAATAAAACAAGATGTTACTCTCTTGTGCACGGGGCTCCAGAGGAGTGTGATGGGAACTTGTGCTTATTATGTAGAGTTTCATGAAATTTTTTTCTCTCCTACATAGATTGCGAGGATCCAAGAGGTTTTGGAGGGAATCCACATCCTGATTTTCACTCTCTATGCATAAAAATCATGTAATCATTTATTTTAATATAATATAATATATCCATTTTTTGCATATATGTTCAACCGCTTCCTATATATATGTCTACCTCTGAAACATAAACATAAACTCAAATTTCCATGATATCTCAAAAATAAACATGTATATGGGTATGTGCAGGATCATCATGGAAAAAATAGGCCCTTAAGTGGTAGAAAATTCAGAAAAACCAGAGTTAGGCAACTTGATGTAAAAAATTGAATAATTTATCTATATTATTTCAAAAATATGTAAGAATAGAATCTGTAGTAAATTGAATTTAGTTTCTAAACTACTAAGTTAATTTTTTTTTAAAATCTATTTGGTGAAAATTTGAAATTTCAATGCAGTAGTACTTAAATTTCAGGGAAAAAATAAGTAGGTGTCTATTTGACCACCCTAACCATAATAAATGATAATATTTTTTTATAATATTTTAGATATAAGTAGAGGACTCATGTTCCGATGTGATGCATTTTTTTGTATTTTTTTTCCAAGTAAATAATTAATTATGATTTTTTTATTACAACTTTTAAAAATATAAAAAACTTGTATGTTTGACCACCTTAACTTGGTTAAAACTTCATGAAATTTATTTCTTTTTCTTTAATCCTATAGTATGTGAAGCATAGAATGTGACACATGTTTTGAATTCAAAAGAATGTGATTCCATTTGAAAGTTATAGATGTTTTCAATCAGCCTATCAATCGGGACTTTAGTCATAATTCAAATAGAAAATGAATAATAATTATTTATTAAATTTAAAGCAAAGCATAAGGGTATGTGCAAGATCATCGAAAAATTAGAATTAGGCAACTTGATGTAAAAAATTGAATAAGTTATCTATATTATTTCAAAATATGTAAGAATAGAATCTATAGAAAATTGAATGTATTTTCTAAACTACTAGGTTTGTTTAAAAACAAAAAAATCTATTTGGTGAAAATTTGAAATTTCAATGTAGTGGTACCTAAATTTCAGGGAAAAAATAAGAAGTAGGTGTTTGTCTGACCACCCTAACCATAATAAAATGATAATTATTTCTTCTAATATTTTAGATATAAGTAGAGGACTCATGCCCCAATGTGATGTATATTTTTGTAATTTTTTTCCAAGTAAATAATTAATTATGAATTTTTTATTATAAATTTTTTAAAAATATAAAAACTCATATGTCTAACCACCTTAACTTGGTCAAAACTTCATGAAATTCATTTTTATTTTTTAATCCTATATTTTTGAAGCATAGAATGTGACACATGTTTTGGATTCAAAAATGTGATCTTGTTTGAAAGTTATAGATGTTTTTCAATCATCCTATCAATCAGACTTTAATTAAGTAATTTGAATAGAAAATTAATAATAATTACTTATTAAATTCAAAGTAAAGCATAATTTATATCGGTGGAAAGCTGAAAATATCCTTTAAAACCCTTTTCATTTCATCAATTTTGGGTAAAAAATAGTCATCAGCCACATACCCATCATATTGCCATTTTTTGGCCCATCATGATCCTACACATACCCATAATTTATATTGGTAGAAAGCTGAGAATCTCCTTTAAAAACCCTTTTCATTTCATCAATTTTGGGTTAAAAAAAAGTCATCAATCACATACCCTACACATACCCATCATATCTCCACTTTTTGGCCCATCATGATCCTGCACATACTCATATCTCTAAAATAAACATAAACACAAATGTCCATGATATATCAAACTTAAACATGTCTCTCTCAACATAAATATAAACATAATGTCCATGTGATCCATCTAAAACATAATACATCTGTCTATAAAACATAAACATAAACTAGTTGGTTTGGTAATCATTTCATATCCTAGTTGAGTGACCATCCTAGTGTGAATCTTGCTTTGATAAATACATCTAGCCCTATGTACAAGGGAATAGTTGGGTTCCTAGGTAGTTGTTAGACTTTTCATTGCACCAAAAGATCAACCTGTCAATGCTTGCTACAAGCTTCGGTTAAGAACCACAAGAGGCAGTTAAACCATGTCACAAACACAAGTGAGAGTGCTGCAAGGAAGACCAAGGGTCACACCTTGCAACAATCCCCCCCAGCAAAAGCATGGGGTTTGAACCTGTGACTAGCTCTGATACCAATTATTGGACTTGTCGTTGCACCAAAAAATCAACCTGTCAATGCCTAATACAAGCTTCGATTAAGAACCACAAGAGGTAGTTAAAACATTTCACAAACTTAAGCGTTAGTACTACAAGGAAGACCAAGGGTCACACCTTGCAACAATAGGATCACAACTTTCCTTCTCGGTAAGAGGTTGATCAGCTTTCTTAGTAGAGTTATTTGAAGTTATTGGAAGATTGAGGTGGATAGGATTCACTTTGTATTCTCCGATGAATAATTTGGAGAATTCTAAGGATCCCCAATCATCACCAAGAAATGCATTCAATTTACAAGAAGTAGACAAGGAAGACTAAGGACTTTCTGCTTTAGATTGCTCCTCTTTAGTGACATTCACTTTAGGGACAATTTCCACAAATGGTACCACTAGGAACATGTCATCACATCAGAGATTAGTGATGGAATGTAATTCTTAAGAGTGGAAACAATTGAAGCTCAACTAGTAGCTACCAACTCATAATGGTGAATAGCTTCAAGGTCAACTTTGATTGTGACCACTTGATTGTTTGTTACAAACTTTAGAGAATGATGTAGATTAGAAGTTACAACACCTATAGCACGAATCCAGGGTCTCCCCAAGAGAAGATTGTAAGGTAAGGGGCCATACATCACATAGACTAAGATGGGTACGATAACAAGGCCCAACCGCAAAGGCAAGATTATCATGCTTAGGTCTTGTCAACCAATGTTATCAAATCCATGAATATACAAAGAAGAAGTAGCTAAAGAAGAAGAATTAACTTTAATTTTAGGTAAATATCCATACCACAAATGTTGAGAGTGGAACCAGTGTCAACGAGGGTATGTCTAATATGAATACTATTAATGTTTTAACTATGATCATTAGAGGGTCTGCTTGCTTCTGCACATCTGGGAGTGAAAGTTCTTATGGATAGAACATGATATTTGGTGAATCTAATCGAATATGAGCCATCAATGCATTAAAATCTATCGGCCCAGTGGAGGAAAGTAAGAGGATATTTTTCAAGGCTTCCTAAAGCATACCTTGATAAATCAAAGTGGTCTGTAGCAAATACCAAAGTGAGATTTTAGCCAGAATAACATAGAGTTTCTCACTAAGATCATAGTCTCTAGGCGCTTTAGTCGTAGGTTTAGGTGTTGAGAGAAGACTTGGTTGAGAAGGTGGTAAAGAACTAGGAACATAAGTAGGTTGAGGTGTAGGAGTAGAAGGTTTTTGGTTCAAGTTCTGCTTATTTCTTCTTGTGTTATATGTGTTCCCAACAATATTATAGGAAGTAGAGTTCATGGCTCTCACAAACCTTGTATATACATCCAATAAATCACTATGGTATGGAATACCAAAGATAGAATGAATCCTCTTAGGAGAGGGACTAGCTAGGGTTAGGTTAAAAATGGGTCACTTAGGCTTCACAGAAGCCACTAAGACCACAATAATGTTCATTCACTGACTCCTTAGTTTGCAAAGAATTTTGCTCAGAAGATCTACATGTAGAAAAAGATGCTTCTAAGAAATCATCTAGAGCATTGTCCAACATATCAAAATCCTCGTTAGAGAAAGCATTATAAAAAACATTAAGAAATTAAAGAAAAAGATATGTCATCCTTCATTTTGAGTTCACCAAAATGTAAGAGAAGGGGGATTTTCTACTCATGAGTCTCTTCTTTCTCAAGATAATCCCAGAGAAAGAACTACCCTTAACTACCTCAAGCATTAATGATGAAGAAGTCACAAAAAAGGGTTGTACTAAAGATAATTATTCAGGAAGACTACTTCATAATTTGAGAGAGTAGGGTTTCAAGATCTCTTCCTCATAAGGAATAGCTCTTGGAAAAAGTACCACAATGGAGTATTAGGATGTTAGTGTGACATGATGGAGTCCAAGGGGTGCACTAGCGTCCAAGGAAAACAAAGAACCAAAACCTTGGACATAAATGCTAAGGTCCTACTAACATGCTCAGGCCCAACGTCTATTCAACATAACAAATAAATAAAATGCAAGAAATGATATAAAATACAAAGGAGAGCCAAAGATAAAATTACAACTGATTGAGCACTTGAAACCTTTCTCCAAGCCTCACTTTGACAACCTTCACACAAGATGAATGAGGAAAAATGTTGGGGCTATTTCGAGGCTTACCATAGTCAAACCCCTATTTTGGTGTTCCTACCTCCATGGACAACCAAATAGATAGAAAAATTAGACAAAGTAGAAAAATAGAAAGTGGTGAAAATAATCCCCGCTCAAGGAGAACCCACACCATAGAATAGCAAGTGAACAAAGTAATCTATTTACAAATAGATAGAGAATAAGAAAGCATTATCAATATTCTACAACCCCCTCTTGAATGCATGGACAAACTGTTGAATGCTTGCAAGAGAGATTTGGTTGTTGGAGGGACTTCAGTTTGATAGAGCTTCACTCATAGAAGAGATATTTCAAGGAGAAGTAGAGAATAGAGTGAGATTGAAGGAGTCAAGTAAATAATCTAAGAGAAACCCCCTAAAATGAGAGCAAGAAAGAGAGTTTTGTTGCTACAAGGGTGGGAGGAGTCCTTACACTCGAGAATTTGACTACAGGGACATGTTTCATGAGTCAATATTATGATATTCCTCATGTTTCGAGAAATGAGGTGGCATAATTTTTTCGCTTCATCATTGGTTCTCATGGGGTTGGAATCATAAAATTCTGACCCATGAGGTTCTTATCATAAATTCTTTTAGGTGTAATAAATGCAAGGCAAAGTGAAAAAATGTGAAATTTCCCCTAGGGTACAATTTTGTGACATTACAGTTGGCAACATGAGCAAGAGGCATAGGCACAAGCTATACTATTATGTGTTGCAATGTTGTCATTAATCTCAACATCGTATCTTGATATGGAGACCTACACCAAGATTATTTTGTTTAGTTCTAACATGCTTTTTGATGTTTGTGGAAGATAATTTTGCAAGATGGTTTGATCCGATAAATTTAATTTTGATGAAAAATTGGTTGTGTTTTACCAATGTTTTTGGGTACAGAGCATCTCGTTTTTGGGTCCACACTAGTTTGCAAATGAAAATTTCACTCTATGGTTCTAATATGTTTTTGTTGGTTGATAGAAGCATCTAATTCTATAATTTCATCTTGTTTTGACCTCTGGTTTGAAAGTTATGGATAACAAAAGTTTGGCCTAAAAAATTAAAATAATTTCCAGTACAGTGCATGTGAGTAGGAGAGTCCACACTTCTCCACGAATAGGATCTTGGCTTTGTAGATTTAAGGAGATATTGACAAATTTCAAAAGAGTATGAATTCTAGTTAGCATGATTTTTTTAGGTACACATGTCCGAATATGGGTATATAGTTGAAGAATTTGTGTATTAGGTCTTTTGTGGTGTCAACCTAATAAATATGAAGGTATGCAAAGATTAAATAAGTATTGTGGAGCTATGTGGGAGCTATTATAGGTCCATGCTGACCTATTTCAAATTGTCTTAAGCATTGAATCTTGGTGTGAGGTGTGTGTGGAAGGATTTGAGCTTACAAGTCATATATTGTATATTTTTTTATGTTACATCTAATTAGGCCGACCTAAAAGATGTTATGCTTGGAGTGGATATATATGATAGATCATTTTTGGTGTTTTGATGAATGTAAGGAATAAGAGACATGTAAGTGATACAAATATTATCAAAGCAGTGTGAATTTAAATTGTGAATGTTGAGTTGAATATTATAGTGATGTGAATTAGAGGAAAATAAAGTGTTAGTTCAAAATAAAATTGAGTGTGTAAAGTCAGTTTATTGAGCTTTATTAGAACTATAATTCATGCATATGATAGATACAATTGTAGCAGTTCAAATTAGGTTGTGATCCATAATCTCTCTTATATTCTTTTTCTCAATGGGCAATGAGTCCACTTGAACAGTTAGTCCACCTATAGTGAGCACTTTTGTAAATATACTATAACCAATTACAATATATTGTGAGCTAATCCTGACCGTGGTTTTTCCCATTTTAGGTTTTCCACATAAAAAATCTGGTGTTCATGTGTTGTTATGTGATTTTTTTGAATGTTTCATGCTTTCTTTCATTACTGTAATTGAATTTGCTAAGTGGATCGGATGTTTAAATGTTTGAATCATTTAAAATAATACTAATTCACCGCCCCTCTCAGTATTTTGGGTGTTCAATAGTTCACTCATTCAATTTCATCCTCATGAGTGGATTTGTCTCTATTCTTGTAGAAGTCACAACTATTAAATATTTTCACTAAAGCAATCAAACCTCTAGGAATATCATGTCTTCAATTGTATTACTTCATTCTCAAACAAAGTATTTTTTTGTCTTTCATTTCTATCATTCATTGCTAATTCTCCTCTATTATTGTAGCAATTACCACTATCAAACAATTTTTCTAAAGAAATCTACCCTTTGGCAATATTTTTTGTCTTCAAGTATATTACTTCATTCCCAAATAAATTTTCTTTTTTCGTCTTTATTTCTATCATGGGTTTCCAATCAATTAGTTGATTTCCAACCTCATCCATACAATTCATGAACCTATGTATGTGTTTATTCTCGTCAAACTCTTTCTAGTTGCACATATTGTTTGGTATATTATGTCTTGCTAATATTTCTAATATCTAATGAAAAAGGAAGAGTTGATTCCAATTCATATTTTTACTTTACAATTACAAGAGTATCAACATCTTTATTTCATGTTCCATCTATCTACTCAATTAAAATGCCATTAAATATTTCCACACTATTGAAAATAGCATTATTGTATGATCTTAGCTTCTTTTCCTTGGATACACACATACTCTTCACTTCTTTCACTATTAATTCATAATCCTCATATATTTTTAAGCATATAATTCCATTTTTATGAGCAATATTTAGCCCTAATAAAAGGGCTTCATATTTGGCTAGATTACTTATGCTCTACAACATCTAATGGAATAATATAGTTTTTCCTCCTTTATCCTAAATAGATAGTATCCCTCATTTGATGAAATAAATTATATATATATATATATATATATATATGATATATATATATATATATATATATATATATATATATATATATATATATATATATATATATATATATATATATATATATATATATATATATATATATATATTAGTTAATGTTTTAAATAATTATACTTTAGCTAAGATATATTGAATGTAATCCATTAACACATTTAAGTGACCACCAATTTTCAACCTTAAATGTGTTTTTTTAACCTTACAATTAGAATATTTTATTTGGATTGAACATAATTTGTTGCAATTGGAATATTTTATTTCAATTGAAATCTTACTTCTCTTGATATAAATATCATCTAATTTTTTAAGTTGCATTCACCATCAAGTGAGATTTAATTTTACCCTTCACTATGTACTCATTATAACTCAATCTCACAGTGGCTTTATGAGCTACAAGTACTATATACACCCCAATAGAAATAGGTTAGTACTAAACTCAAATAGATTTTTTGAACATTTATTATTTATCATACATTTCTAAAGGATAATTTTAAATAATAAAGGATAAAAAAGTTTTGTCCATTTCTCTAGTTACAATTGCCACTGTAGATGTGTTTGCAATCACAAATTTTTAAGATCTTTTATTTATCATTAGAGTCTACCTATATGTTGTGTACACTATCAACTACATGATTATAATACAAAATTTAATAAAAGGTTGGGTAGGTAACATTTCAATAGGATGACTAGATAGATTAATATTATATTCCCCAAAGTAAGAACAAATAAAATAAATAAATGGAGGAAGCCTCTATCACAATGATTTAACTAGTTTAAGTATTTGGATAATGCTTCACTATTTGTAAACATATCAAATATATGGTATTCTTCCATGGAAAAATAAAGTACTAAATCAAGATAAAGTATGGGATAAATAGATGTCATCACTAATAGCACATGAATAACTATTTCCCTTAGTATTCTTCTGAACTTGGTTCTGAATCAAGAATTATATCAATGGAGAAATCAAAAACTCTTTTTGGGCTTAATCCAAGGAGCTCATCTTGAAAAATATCCTGAAAATATTGAAGAAAATGGTAGTTCTCCATATCACTTTCTATTTGATTCTTAAGATCTTCTTCTATTCCTTAGAGTTTTTGAGACTAACAATACATTTGATCATCTTGAAATATAAACTCTTTGAGTTATTTTAACTTCTCTATCTTGACCGCAAACAGTTGACACCCTTTTTTCTTTTCCTTTCTTAGCTACATGGCAAAGATCTACTTTTTCTTGACTTCTCTTGGATCTACTTGAAGGAAGACCT
>VDFB02271358.1:824435094-824809735 GCA_007258455.2 Sequoia sempervirens | reverse complement strand
CATATTGCGAAAGGGTGATTCTATAGCTTTCTGTAACTTGCATGTGTTGTAGAACTTGGGGATTTGAGATCCTCTGCATGTAAGAAGCTTCATTTTCTGAATAATAAAATTATTTTATTGTTTGTGGGTTATTTTCTAAGTCTCGGGTTGCGCCCTCATCATAAATACTTTACCAATTACCATAGAAGTAAATAATCACATGCTCAAAATAGGATAGTAAAAAAATTATTTCATATATATTATTTTTCAAATATGTACAATAAATAAATGGAAACTATAATTGTTTGAAATTGAATTATAAACTTTTCTTTCACATTACATGGATAAATTATATTTCAAATAAATAAATTTAAAATACATAATAAGTGTTATAAAGTATAATAAATAAATGAAAACTATAATCATTTGAAATTGAATTATAAACGTTTCTTTCACATTACATTGATAAATTACATTTCAAATAAACAAATTTACAATACACAGTGAGTGTTGTAAAGTACAATAAATAAATGAAAACTATAATCATTTGAAATTGAATTATAAATTTTTCTTTCACATTACATAGATAAATTGCATTTCAAATAAAAAAAATTACAATACATAGTAATTGTTATAAAGTACAATAAAAAAATGGAAACTATAATCATTTGAAATTGAATTTTAAAATTTTCTTTCATATTATAAAGATAAATTGCATTGCAAATAAACACATTTATAATACACAATAAGTGTTATAAAGTCAAGTCTTCCATATCTAAAAATATACATCTGTCTCACAAGTCTTGGTGAAGTCATCTACAAGAGGAAGAGCATCAACTGAGTGCTTTACCTCCAACTACAAACCAACAATCCCCCACACACCTTCCATCTGGAAGTTTTCCTACCTTTCATGAAGAGTATAAAAAATGAACCAACAAATTAATTCCATCCGAGTCCTAGTGTTATGTCCTACATAACCAATCAACCATACAACTTTAGACAACTTGGATAACTAAGTATGACCAATCTGAATGGATTATGTAATCTAGAACATTGTAAACTGACTAATGCAAGTAAATACTTTTGCATTATTTTGGCCAAAGTTTTGTAATAAAACAAAAACGTCCATAGGAAATATAGTCATGAGTTCACACACCTCTAACTTGACTTGGAAACAACCTTGTTACCTAAGGTTTAACACATGGTTGACTTGTTTGACTATTTGTTTAACATATCATAAAAATTTACTATCAAAATGTATAACTCTCTATGATCAATAAATGACTAAGTTCATGGAAACATTTTTCTGACAATGAACATATGTATTGCATGCTCGCAATATCTTGAACCTTGGCTACTGCCATGTGTTCATTAGTTTTTCATTCACTTCCAAGAGTGAAATACTCTCTTATTTTTATGCATAATACTTTTTTAAAAAATATATAAGTTATGGTATTTTAAAAAATAATGACTCTGACTCGAGACACCTTGTCTTTCTCATGAATTATTTTCAACTCAAAACATAAGTAAAATAAAAGTTGTATTCACCAATAAGAAAATAACTTCTTAAATAATTTTGATTTCTTTATGTTTTCCTTTTAGTTCTTTATACAGGAACACATTTAATAATGCTAGTAAATGTACAATATATATTGCCAAATTATTTTACAAGAGTAAGCATATACTTACGATGTTTAAAATATTTCAACAACTCTGAATGCAAATTTGATTTCTTCCAGTCAACATATCAAAATAAGCTTCAATCTTATCATACAAATTTATAGATATATAATACAAAATATATTTTGCACACTCTATATATACATACATATATATATGATTGCAAATTTATTTTTTAGAGTAAACTAGAATAATTTATTCAACTTATCATAACAAGTAACATATCTCTTCTTTGTTGTTATATGCAGTTCTAAAAGAAAAATTAAATAATTTTATATATAGGTCTATTAAATTAGACTGCACATTCACTATTTCAACATATATGTTTCAATATATTTAAATATTCTCAGATCTTTTCAAATATGAAACTCTAGTTTATACTATCAAAATTTAAAGAGATAAATAGAGTATAAAAGCATGCATGAACTATTACTTTAGTTCTGCATTTCTGAGTTTGAAATGCTTGGCTACTCCAAGTATCCACAGCTGGCTAGCTACAGTGGAAACTTTTGTTCTTCTTTATTATTAAATTCCACAATACAAAATACAACTAAAAACCAACTATCAATCGAAGACAAAAGTCCTCAGGAACTGCTTGCAATAATACATATAACTTAACCCTTTGGTCAAAACGTATCACAACTTCTTCATCTCTCTTCCCATGTTGAAGAGAAAAATTAATAATCAAATAATAATAATCAACCAAACTTAACTCTAAAGCCCACGACCCATACTTCATAACCGCTTAAATAGCATAATTGAAACTTTATTGGCACGCCTCCTTTATGCCTTGTCATAGGCATTGATAACATTATTATAAGGTAGGATTATAGCTTGTGTTGTAGGCTTTAGCCTCATGTAGGAGTTAAAAATATTTTGGAACTTATTCACTTTCCATTACATGCATTAATTAGTATGTCTAACTACCTCATAAAGCCACAGCTCCTTCAACAGGTCATTGGAATTTACGCTAACATAATATCATATACATTATATATGTATATGCATTTTTATATATATTCTTAATTATATATCTATTCATATTTCATATATATTTATATATTATAATTTTTTTAATATATTTAGATAATAATCAAATAAAATTTATATATAAATCGATCAATTGAAAAGATGATGATGATAACACATAACACTTTTTTATTACGATAGACTAGGCCAAAGAACATAAGATTTAACCTAACCTTATGACTTGACCGAACTTATCCAAACAAAAAATAAACTCAATGATAAAACCAGAGTTACTTACCTGAACTTGATACATAAACCTATGTGAGTGTGTATGTGTACAACTCGATTGACATTAACCCATTTGTTTACCCATGTCTATACTCCTCTCTCCATTGATACTCTCCCTCTCCCTCTAGGAGGGTAAGAATCTGATCTTGCGTTCAACTTAGAAATCCAATAACACAGTTAGTCCATTATTAGTCATGACATCATAATCTTTATTAAATAATAATAATCATTAAGACTGAAACACATTGTAGTGCATTATAATTTCATCAAAATATAAAATGACATAATCATCCACTAATGTCAAAATTATGTTTTTAATGTAAAAGTTAAAAGTAATTTGCAAATCAAAAGTCATGTGTAACATATTCTTGATCTTTTGTTTGGATGTTCATAATATTTAAATTCTCTTGGATTGGCCATCTCAAGACGATGAGGTGTTCTTCTTAGATTAGTCCTCTTAAGACATTTATATATTCTTCTTTGACTATCTTTCTACCTTTTTCTATCCCTCCTCATGGTGACCTATTATTGTAGACACTAAAAGTTGTCCTAGGCCCATGACTCTTATTTTCTTCATAATTCTTTCATCTTCATTCCTCATAATTAAATAATTTTAATTATTTAATTATTTCCTAAAGTCGTATGTCCTCTATTAATTAAATAATCTTAATTGTTTAATTAATCCATTCTTACCTATATTCTTCTTTGATTAATTAAATAAATATTATTTAATTACGTCACTAACTAATCCTATCTTCTTTACAAAATTAAATAAATACAGACGAAGTAAATGTGATATTGAATGTAGCAGTCTGGGAAAGTATACTTTGATTGAGTTCATTGTGCAAACAACAAATATATGTCCATATGTTTACATGTATATATATATATATATATCCATGTTTTACATGGGTATTTTTGTATAAATGATTAATTTATTGTTCATGCCTTTTGGGCTCTACTTATTGTTCCTTTTGATAGCAGGTTGGAGGGTTTTAACGCTGGTGTGCTGCAAAACCTGTGAGAAAGTATATAGGCTTAATGCATTTTGTGGTTATTGTACTATGGCCGTGGATGAAGTAAATGCAATATTGAATGTAGCAATATGGAATGGTAGATATGTTATAGGATGGAGTAGAACATGATGATTTTAACAATGGTCTCCTACCAAACCAACACCACACTTGCTATTTGCACAATGCAAATTTCTTAATCAATATATATGTATATGTATATGTGTGTCTATATGTATACATATATACATATATGTGTATGTACATATATATGTATGTGTGTGTGTGTGTATGTATCCATATATGTTGCATGATACTCTTTTCGAGTAATCTGTTCAAAGCTTCCTATAACAAATTGTAATTTTCCATTGTTCTTTTCCTTTGTGAGGAAAGAAAATGTATTGCTTAAGTTGCATTGTCCAAAGAGCCATTGTGTGTTGTGAAGTCTGTAAGTCATTTTACATGGGATTTTTGTATAATTTTTTTCTCCACAATACTGAATGTAGCTTAAATTTCCAATTAAGTCTCTCGTGCTATATGCATTTTGGACAGATCATTACATTGAATATAATTGTTGCCAAAACATAGACAAAATAGTTGTTTCCTTTGAGAGTTGGGTTTGCATAATTTATTTGGCAAGTTGCAAGGATCAACGCATTTGTCAATGTTTATAGAGTTCTATTACAATTTCCTTGGTTGTCTATATCTAAACATGGGTTGGGGGTGGTTGAGTGCTTAGTTTTTTTTGTACAACAGACAATATTCAATGTTGCAATATCAGAAAGTATACTTTGATGAAGTTATGCATATATACACTCTGTGCATCTTTGTTGTTATACACATTTTGTACTATTAGCCCCTTTGTATCCCTATCGAAAAATAGAATGCATATGGATACATACATTTGCAAATAGTTTTTCATATACAAATGTCTTTGGTGGATTTTAATGGAATATCTGTAAGATATTCATAATGGTCAAATGGCTATTCTGACAATGTAACTCAATCAATATATTTTCTTCCATATTCTGGAACACATATTCATTATGCCACAATGCATATTTTGACAATGCAACTAAATAAAAATATTTTCTTGCATATTTTGGAGTATGCTTTCCCACACTGCAATATTCAATATCACATTCACTTCCTACAAGCATGAGCTTGATGCATAGAGGCTTCATGAAACAATTGATGTCATTAAGGAGAAGGGTGTCAACAACATGAAATGTTTTGTGAAGCCTCTATGCATCAAGCTCATCACATGCTAATTGTCTTGGCGGTTTGGCTAGAGCCCATGAGGCTTCATGGTGTCAATATGGAAGGGAGGAGAACGACCATTGGTTTTGTGGCTTTTCTTTTCACCGTCATACATTGGTTGCTACAAATACACAACATATTCTATTTTACTGACTACATTTCTCCATAGTAGTAGATAGGCTTGTCATCGCATGTTTGCAATAGTGTAAAAGCTCCAACTACATTCTATTTATATAGAATGTAACCCTATATATCCTTTATTGCATTCCTTATTTCATAAGTACATGCCAAATTGTTTTTAATAAATGATGTAAGTACATATATTTTTCAAAATCTATAGCACTAATTCCAACTAAAGAAACTTATCAGGTTAGTGATACTACATTTCCACAACCTATTATGGTTCAAAATTCTTATTTTCTGGTATTTGATTGTGTTTTCATTTTTTGGGCGGCAATTTATGTTCTTCCTGAAGGGCGTTTGCTAATAGCCCATGAGGCTGCATGGCCCAATACTGCAAGGTGGAGGGAAAGCCTTCTTTCTTTCTGTTTAGACTGCGTTTGCTTGCAACTACAAGGTATGCATCACTCATATCTAGCACTTTTGTTTTGAAAATATGCATGTTATTTCTTCCTATCTTTCCATATATATATTTACACATTTAGTCAGACTCCATCTTTTTTATTTTAATATGGTGACATTTCTTATTTTAGAACTATGTGTGTATATCCTTTGTCATAAATCATATAACTATACATATTTTTTTAAAAATGTATACCAGTGATTTCAACTAAAGAAAATTCTTAGGTTAATTCTTTGAGCTTTCAACAATGCATAATACTTAACATTTGTCATCGTCAAAGTATGCTCTGATTTGGGGATTCTATGACAAGCAAGGTTGTTGCATCACCTAGTATGGTGGGTTGGAAAGCACGTCACCTTTTCTTCTGTTCATACTACAGCTAGTTGCACACACAAGGTATGCCTACATCTTATCTAACACTGCCCTTTTGCAAATATGAACGTAATATATTCATTTGTTCCCATCTATATATTTTCACATTCATTGACATCCTATGCTTTTGATTTTAATATGGTGCCAACGTGTATGCATGGAGAAATTGAAAATATATAGATATGCAAAGTTTTTATTATTTGTTTGAAGTTTTTGATGGGATTTTCATCACCTGAGCCATGAACAAGATTTGTTTATGTTTAACCTTAGAGACATAAACATACAACAAAAAGATATTAAGTATTATAGATAAATAGGAAAATTGTAACACACCTCTTAGTAAAACATGCATACATGTATTTATGTGTATATACATATATATACACATGTATATACCTATATATATACATGTGTGTAGATGTATATGTTTCATGATACTCTTTTCCTATCATTTGTTCAAATCTTCCTATAACAAACTATAATTTTCCATTGTTCTTTTTCTTTATAAGGGAAGAAAATGTATTAGTTAAGTTGCATTGTTGAAAGAGCCAATGTGGTGTTGCCTGTGTATGACATATGTATATACATGTGTAAATATGTATATATATATAGGTATGTATGTATGTGTATATATATACATGTATCTATGTATATATATTATATAAATGTTGAGATGATGGATTGCACAGCCCCTGAAGCTCTGGAATCTTCAATGCAGGACTTTAGCCATGAAAGATAATCAACCACAAAGAGAAGTGTTGCAACAATGGAATGCTGATTAAAGATTCTATTGATAATATGATTGATATGATATTGATATGATATCTGATTGATATGTTACAAATGAACAAGATGCCTAATTAAATAGGCAAGAGGTAAACCCTAATATGCATGAGATGTTGCCAAGTGTTATAATCTAACATGTGAACCCTATCTAGATGATCATTAAATGATGAGATAAGTTCTAGAAGGAATCTTATCCCACAAACTAGGAAAGGGAATATTATCCCATTTATTAAATGATTGCAACCTAGGACTAAATGATTAAATGCAAGACCTAAGTTAACTTATGCTAGTGTAATAATTAATTAATTAATTACACCAACACCCCCCCATAAGTGCAACTTAGGGAGGAAAATGCAATGATTATGCAAGATGATGATGGGTCCCGGCTACGAGGCCATGTTAGGTACCCATGTACATGATAGATGCAAAAATCTCCCACAACCAGAGAAAAGGGGAAAACCAGTGGGAACAAAACCCCTCTCCAAAAAGGAGATGAAAAAGAAAAAATGTGAGATAGGATGGGAAGGATGGAGGACTCCCAAATACCCCCCAAGTACACAATCCGTCACATGATACAATAGAGAGACTATATAGCCTCCGAAAGATAAGATCACTGCAAGGTAAGGTTAAAGACAAAACAAGATCCAATGCCGACAAACAACTTGTCTCCCTTTCGGAAGAAACAAAATGAAATGCAAGTGCAAAGATGCTTCCCATTCCGAATAGGAATTGAAGGAAGGAAGGATGAAATGGATGATGATGTCTCAACTCTGCTCAAATGTCTCCGTCAAGATGAAGATGCCACATCAATGTGACAAACCAGGTTGAAGAAACTGATGTGAACAATGAACAAGGTCGATGCAGAAACTGATGCTGAACAATATCCAAAGATAAGATAGGATGAATATGATGGATGTGATGGAGACTTGATAGCCCCCCTTGAATGAAGTGTCCTCAAAACCACTGAAAGAAGTTTGAAGCAAATCCAATGGTGGATGTTGAAGAAACCTCAAATCCTGAATGGAATAACAAGGAAGAAGTCTCATATATGAAATCTCTAAAGAAAAATGAAGTGCCTCCAAGATAGTCTCTAAAACGAAGCCATCATGTGATGTCAAGTCTGAAAAAATGAATGTGTCGATCGATGATGATGGTGGAAGCCTCAATCAATGATTCTAGACAAGGAATCACTGAATGTGAAGGGATACCAACTGTCTCTGATGAAGAAGAAGCACCAAAAGGAACCTTGTCAACCTCTTCGGAAAGATCAAGGTAATCAACTTCCTGCACAACAATAACATCATGGGGTACTTGATTTGAAGAATGACATTTTGAAGCATGATCATCAGGGAATGGTGGAGTATTTTAGTCTCCATAGATCTCCCAAAGCTTAATCCAAAGGATGTGAGGACAATCACAATGATCAATATCATTCAAAACATCAAAATCAACTTGCATCGCAATGATTTCCAAAATAGTGTACCTGCTGCAACTCCAAGCAAATTTCTGAACACCTTCACTTGGGTGGGGAACTATACCATACAGATGAGGCAATAGATCAAGTGACTGAAGATGGTGGCAGATCCCATCTTGCCATTGCTAATAGTTACCCTTGTGCAACATAACCAAAGAAGGAGAGTAATATGAAAGCCCCATAATGAAAATTTCTCTAAGAAAACAAAGACAATGACCTTCAACGACAAATAGAAGACTTCCAAATAGATATGCAACTGAGAATATGCCTTTGAGATCAAGAAATTCTTCTTCAATCTTTAGGATGTCGCAAGAATCAAAAAACCAAAAAAAAGGATACCTAGAGCTGAAACCAAAGAAGATGACTGGATTGATGAAAAAATGCACTAAAATATCTCTCGAATGCCGTTGGAATGTCCGAAACCTGACAATCTGATGCGAAGATATGCACTTTTGAGTCCAGAAAGGAGGGTTGACTTTAGTTGACTTGAATATTTAATAGTAGAAAAATCCTGCAAAATAGATGGCGCCACTGGATAGTGCTTTGAATTCTCTTTCTGTCGATATCTTGTTTGCAAATTTTCGATATCATGGTGCGAAGATATGGCCCTCGGAAAAAAAATACAATTTGAAATTGACTGGCTAAATAGGCGCAAGAATTAAGCACCTTAGGGCAAAAAATATCGGCCCCCGGTTGTTGATAGGACCACGGGGCTAGGGCGTTGGTAAAAAAGAATGTCTTCACCGGGCGGGCAGCATCGGAGCGGTGAGATTGGTGGCGCAGCCGGTGGAGGATACAATGCCAGAGTCAAACAGAGCCCATGGTCAACAATCAAACTAGGGCTAGAGTCTTCGGTCGGTGATTGTTGTTGATGGGGAACAGGCGGTGGCCGGCGATGAAGAATCCGGTGACCGGTGGTGGCGGGGCCGGATGACGGTGGATGACATAGGAAGCGGTCGGTGTCCGCAGATGTGACAGGGGCTGATCGGATTTAATTTTTGAATTGCAATATTTGCAATATTCAAAAATTAAAAAATTAAACACCGAAAATATAAATGTTGATAAAAGTTGTATGCTGATCGACGAAAAATTAACCCCAACTATAGCCTGCAAAATTTTTTTTCTGCCGACTGGTGATTAAAATACCAGGTCGAACCACTACAGATTGAAATTTATGCGATGACTATAGAAAATATTGCCCAATAATAGCCAAATAATTTTTTTGATTTTTCTAAAAAAAAATTTCCTTGATGGAGGACTTACAGGGATGATTTTTTCTGCAAATATGTATGGATTTGTACAAAAAATGCAAACCCTAATATGTACCTCACAGGCTCCCGGTTGAATCTACTCCGATTTTGGAAAATGAATAGGCGATCTATGGGTTTTGGGCCTTCTAGACGCAATGGAGAGGTCGGAGAGAGCCTGATCTGCACCAGAAATCAGCTTGGCTCCCGGGTAGAACCAACTAGCCTACAACATAAAACTCCAAGCCTGCTTGAATCTTGCACTCCAAACTTCCTGGATCTAGGGTTGATGTTTCAATGGACT
Source organism: Sequoia sempervirens (assembly GCA_007258455.2). NCBI lineage: Eukaryota > Viridiplantae > Streptophyta > Pinopsida > Cupressales > Cupressaceae > Sequoia > Sequoia sempervirens. The sequence goes on along the minus strand of VDFB02271358.1, from coordinate 824,799,780 downwards.
AGCTCTGATACCATGTTGAGATGATGGATTGCACAGCCCTTAGAATCTTCAATGAAGGACTTTAGCCATGAAAGATAATCAACCACAAAGAGAAGTGTTGCAACAATGGAATGTTGATTAAAGATTCTATTGATAATATGATATATGATATTGATATCATTGATATGTTACACAAGATGCCTAATTAAATAGGCAAGAGGTAAACCCTAATATGCATGAGATGTTGCCAAGTGTTATAATCTAACAACATGTGAACCCTATCTAGATGATCATTAAATGATGAGATAAGTTCTAGAGGAATCTTATCCCACAAACTAGGAAAGGGAATATTATCCCATTTATTAAATGATTGCAACCTAGGACTAAATGATTAAATGCAAGACCTAAGTTAACTTATGCTAGTGTAATAATTAATTAATTAATTACACCAACAATAAATATATAAATGTATCTATATATATATATATTATATATATACATGTGAATGGATATGTATTTATGCATAAATATATGAGCATGGAGGAATTTTAATATTGCATTTACAACGCCCACTAGCATCGTGCAACGACATGACCCATTTGTCCTCATGGAAACAAACACTTGACATTCCACTTCCCCGTATCGAGGACACCATTCTCCATTAGCACCAACCCATGTAATTACGAAGGTTTGCATCGCCACAAAAAAAACTAGTAGATTAAGTATGTGGCATCTTCTACCACAACACAAGCCAGTGGAATAGAAAAATTGAGAAATTGTAAAACAAGTACTAGAATAGAACTCAACAACAAAAAATTAGTAACCCTACCATATCTTTTTGATGAAAGAAATAAGATTTCGCTATAGTCTCTCCACTCCCAAAGACTGATAAATCTCATCCAAGTGTCAAAAATGGGTATAACACAAAATATAGAAATATAAAACAAGAAGACATTAACAATACATTAATCATCTATTCTACAAAGCACCCATGTAAAAATCAGTATTACTCCACAAGCTTCATTGAAAATTTGAGCTACATCGCCACAAATAAAAAAGGAAGGATAAAGAATGAGTAATATATATAATGTGAGCTTGAAAATAGTCAATAATTTATGCAATTAGATAAACAAAGTTGTCTATTGAAAATCATCTGCTACAAAACCAACACCACAATTATTGTTTGCACATTACAACTTAATCAGGTTATACTTTCCTAGCTAGACTGCTACATTCAATATCGCATTTACTTCGTTCATCCACATTTACTTCATCCTCCTCCATCGTACACCATCCAAAGCACATAATTAGCAACACCCACGTATAAACCCAAAGATGCATAACCATAACTATAAACATAAAAGAAGGGCACCAAAAATTACTGACCCCAACCATTTTTTTTTGACAATAGAAAGAATATTTTACTTGAACTTCCCCAAAGTGGCATTAAATAGAGCTCCTAAACCCAATTCGTGGCAATAATCTATGCACAAAAAGTAGCACGCCATACACTTAATTCAAAATTTTCCCTACATCAGTTGGCCCTAAATATAATAGAAAAATAGAGAAATTGTAAAAGAGGTTTTAAAATAACACTCTACAGTGAAAAATTACTAACCCTAACCATACTTATTTCACAAATCAAAGAGGATTTATTAGTATTTCTCCATTGCTCTTATTCATAGTTGGGCTGACAAAAAACCTATTGGGAACTTCTAACAAATAAATTGAACAGATACAAAGAGATCCTACAAAGAATATGGCTTTACACTCATGAAACTAACTTTGTATATATACATGTCTCTATACACATGTGTATATGTATATATGTAATATGCATATATATATATATATGTATGTATATATATATATACACATCTATATATGTATGTATATGTATATATGCATTCAATATCACACTTACTTTGTCCATTCGCATTTACTTCATCTACTTCCTTCGTACAACAACCACATAATGCATTAACCATCACCCAAGCAAGCACTTACCATTCACCTTCCCTATTATGATGACAACATTCTCCACCACCACCAACCCACATATACATATACATACATAAATACATATACATATATACATACATACATACATACATACATACATACATACATATATACATACATACATACATACATATACATATATATATAGATATGTAGAGACATATATACACTCTATACATCTTTGGTGTTATACACATTTTGTACAATTAGTATGATGAAGAATAAATTGTGCTAACACAAAAAGTTGTAAAATCTTTGTGTTTATATTTTAATATATTCTAATCTTTAAACCATCCTATTCCTTTTCTAATTATTCATATATATAGAATTATATAGACATGCATACACATATATACTTTGTTATATGTTTATGTGTAATTGTCACTTTACATATATCTATCGTTATACATGTAATTTCACATTCATAGCACAACAATTTCAAAACTCTCAGATCTATTACAGAACATACTCAAGGATGACTATTTTTGCAATAGCCTCATACACAAGCAACACCACAATGGCTCTTTCAACAATGTAACTTAACCAATACATTTTCTTGCCTTACAAAGAAAAATAACAACAGAAAATAGTAGTTTGCTATAGGAAGCTTTGAACAAATGATGGAAAAAAAGTATCATGTAACATATTGGTAGAAGCCAAGCAGTCTATGTAATAGTTGTAAGAGGTATTAAGATGATACTTAAGATTTAGATGTATGTCTCTCTCCAGTGTTTTAGTGATAGTTCTTTTACAATTTTCCCGTTTCTCTATATTATCTAATGGTAAATAGCAGAGCCCAACTTTATAATATATGCATGTATATATATATGTATATATGCATATATATGTACATGTATAAATATGTATGTGTATAGATGTATATGTATATATATATATATATGTTTCCATATATGTATATCTATATATATATGTATTGTGGTGAAATCGTGCAGTAGGAAGTAAATGCAATATTCAATGTTATAGTGTGGGGAAGTGTACTGCAAAATATGGAAGAAAATATATTGATTCAGTTGCATTGCCAAAAGAGCCAATTCTGACATTATCAATATGTTACACATACTGCACAATTAAATGCTCTGTTCTTATCAACATGGCAATACTATAGAACTCAATGCTATAACTGTATAGTCATGATTTTTACAGAGCATAGACAACACTTATACATGCTACTTTAAACTCTACTTAAAATCATAGTCTACATAATTACACATAAACATAATATACAGACCTATTTAGATATACATATGTATATATATCTTTGTCTAGAGATATGCATATGTATATCTGCCTATATGGGTATTTTTATATATCAATCAGGGAATTGACTACATATATATGTGCATATGTATATGTCTATCTTCCAGGGTACTCAATACAATTTTCCTCTTTTTGTGTAATATTTACTACCAAACAAGTGTTATTCTAATACCTATTATACAATTCCTCTATTTGTTTTCAATATCTACTACGAAATAATGTAGCTTGAATCTTATATCAATATGTTTCATGATATCCTTTTCCCCTCATCTATTTCAAGCTTTACAAATACTACACAATTAAATGTTGTCTTCTTAGGAAATAGCAACTTCAAACAAATACCCTATTAACCAAAGATATAAAGTTCAACAGATAAGAGACAATGCAACTATTGCTATCTTTTGCAGTTAAAGATGCAAATGCATTTAGTCAACTATTACATACATTACTTGCGTTGTCTGAATATGTATTGAGTATTATAGAGAAATATGGAAATTGTTATAGAACCAATACTAAAACGGGTGATCCCACAATATTGGTTTACAATTTTTGGCCAAACTAGACATTAAACTAAATTTTTCTAACTAAATCTTCAATTTTAGAAACCTATAGCGGCTAAACCATGAGGAATTTGAAGATGATGCAAACTAGTGATTTGTGACATTTTGTCTATAGATTCTAAATATATTTTTTTCAAAATTTTTGGAATTAGAATTCACTTCTTTTTCCATCTCCTTTGAAAACTAGTTTTTTTTTGTAAACACCATTTGTAAGGAGTGATGTTCACCGTATAACACAAACTTTTTTTCCATGAAGGATAAAATTCTAATTTTTTTGAATTTAGATTTGTAAATATGATATCTAGTGCTTCCAATTGGTTTCATAGTGTTTTATTGAATATTTTTCCTTAATCAATTTTTGAAGTCAAACCAATTACAATTCAGACATAGGTAGACCGTATAACACAACTTTTTTTGTATGTATCGAAATTCAAAAAAAAAATTGTTGGGTCAATGACTTCAATATCTAGTGCACTCATATTTTTCAATTTTTTTTTTATAATCTTCTATTTTTCCAGATTTGCAGAATAGATAGCTCAGTGATTTTTGGTGAAAAACCTACATTCACAAGAAAATAAAAAATAAATATAATAATCAAATTAAATTTAATTAAAATCATATTTTTTGGAAGCTTATAATAAGGATTACATACTTACAAAAAAATAATTTTAAATGAATTCAGTTGATCCCCCAAAAGGTGAATCAAAAGTGGCTTTATATCAACATTTTGATAGGTGTAAAGGAGGCTTTGTTATAGGTATGGTTCAAAACTAGTGGGGTTCTATCCAAGGGGGCTTGGTCTAAGGTGGTTTGATCAAACCCTTTTCAATTGTAATCCTTTAAATAAAATTTTTCAAGGCTTAAATCATTATATTTTCTAAAAATATGCGATTTCAGCAAAAATTAGGATCTCCCAAAAAGTGTAAACCACTATTGTGGCAGCATCCAAACATATACACATGCCTTTATGCACATCCTATCTCTACACAAAGGGGGCGGGAAAATTAAATGCAAAATTGAATGTTGGCATGTGGCAAAGTATACTTTGATGAAGTTGTATTGTCAAGAGAGCCATTGTGGTGTTGGTTTGATAATAGGCTATTGTTAAATACACACACACACATATACACGTACATATATATACATATACATATATAGACATACATATATATAGATATACATATATGCATACATATATATACATATATATGCATATATACATACATATATATATACATATATATGCATAATACATACATACATACATACATATATATATACATACATACAAACATACATACATATACATATATATATACATATATATATATATATATATATATATATATATATATATATATATATATATATATATATATATATATATATATATATATACATATCCACATTCAATATTGCATTGGATGTCTGGCATTATCATTTTTTGTGGGTGGAGAAATTGCAGTTGAATATTTTTTTTGTTTCATCAAGAAATATGGTTAGGGTTTGTAATTTTTTTGTTGCTCATTTATTGTTTGTAGTTATCTCAGTGGATTTTTGGGCTTATACCCATTACCATAGGAGCAATAGTAGTTAAATCTAGGTTCTTTCGTTAAAATGGTTAGGGTTGGTAATTTTATTGGCCAATTGCAGATTAAGATAGGAGTCCATTTACCCTCCCTGTATCAAGGACAACATTTTTGTACAATGCCAACCCACATAATTTCCAAGGTACACGTTGTGGCTCAAAAAACATGGTGAGCATATGTATGCAAAGGCTAAGTATGAAAGGATAAACATATTGGAGATAAAATTAGTATATATATACTTGCTGACATGCCAACATTCAACTTTTCCCACTAACATTGCACAACAAAAGGATGCTTTGGCCCTTGCGTGAACAAACACTTAACATTCACCCTCCCCATATCTAGGGCACCATTCTCCACCACCACCAACTATATATATATATATATACATTCCCACATGCTAACATTCAATATTTCATTGGATGTTTGGTGTTATCATTTTTTGTGGGTGGAGAAATTGGAGTTGAATCTTTTTTTGTTTCATCAAGAAATATGGTTAGGGTTTGTACTTTTTTCGTTTATCATCTATTGTTTGTAGTTATCTTAGTGGATTTTTGGGATTATACCCATTACCATAGGAGCAATAGTAGTTAAATCTAGGTTCTTCTGTTAAAATGGTTAGGGTTGATAATATTATCACCCAATTACAGATTAAGATAGGAGTCTATTCACCCTCTACGTATCAAGGACACCATTTTTGTACAACACTAAACCCATGTAATTGCCAAGGTACACATTGCGGCTCAAAAAAATTGGTAAGCATATGTATGCAAAGGCTAAGTATGAAAGGATAAACATATTGGAGATAAAATTAGTATATATATACTTGTTAACATGCCAACATTCAATATTGCATTTACTTCGAACGCCCACCGACATTGTACAACAAAAGGATGCTTTGGACCTTGTGTGAACAAACACTTAACATTCAACCTCCCCATATCTAGGGAACCACTCTCCACCACCACCAACCATATATATATATATATATTCCCACACACCAACATTCAATATTGCATTGGATGTCTGTTGTTATCATTTTTTATGGATGGAGAAATTGTAGTTGAATCTTTTTTTGTTCGTCAAGAAATATGGTTAGGGTTTGTAATTTTTCGTTGCTTGTTTATTGTTTGTAGTTATATTAGTGGATTTTTGGGCTTATACCCATTACCATAGGAGCAATAGTAGTTAAATTTGGATTCTTCATTAAAATGGTTAGGGTTGGTAATTTTATTGCCCAATTGCAGATTAAGATAGGAGTCCATTCACCCTCCCCGTATCAAAGACACCATTCTTGTACAACACCAACCCACTAATTTCCAAGGTACACGTTGCAACTCAAAAAACTTGGTGAGCATATGTATGCAAAGGCTAAATACGAAAGGATAAACATATTGGAGATAAAATTAGTATATATATACTTGTTGACACACCAAAATTCAATAGTGCATTTACTTAACCCACTGACATTGCACAACAAAAGGATGTTTTGGCCCTTGCATGAACAAACACTTAACATTCACCCTCCCTATATCTAGCGCACCATTCTCCACCACCACCAACCCACACAATTACGAAGGTTGACCTCTCTACCAAAAACCTAATGACATATATATGCATTAGGTTAGTAAGAAAGCATAAACATATTGGAGATACAATGAGTTTGGTGGTTGGTAGGCCCTATTCTTTGCAATTCATCAGCCTCCACTCTATTATAGGGAAAATTGGAGGGTTCTAAAGTTGTCATTTTGCATAATCAGTACATCATTTTACTTGGATGTTTTCTATAAATGGTTAATTTATTGTTTATCTTCAAACTATTTCCTCTGGGATCTACAAGCTTTTTCCCTTAGATGTCTACCTATATGGCTTGAAGTTTCCAATGGGATTTTCGTTAGTTGAGCCATGAATAGGATTTTTTTATGTTTAACCTCAAAGACAAAAACATATAACAAGAAGATATTAACAATAAATTAATCATCTATGCAAAATACCCATGTAGAAAAGAATATAACCTGACAAACTTGATTGAAAATTTGAGTTGCATCACCTCACGCTAAATATTATAGAAAAATAGAGAAATTCTAAAAGAGGTATTAGAATAACACTAATGTAGGTTGTGTAACTAACGATATTTTTCCTAGGGTTAGCATATTAAAGGATAAACATAAAAACCCAAAGTAATAATGAAGTGCAAAGGAAAAACATGAAAACAAATGAAAGGATCTCACCCAATGTCTTCATTATCCATGGTTGACCTCCATTACACCTTCTCAACTTGTTGCAAATATGATGTTTCCCTCATATTTGTGATGAGAAATATAATGACAATGACAAGTCCAATGCAAATATTGAAGGATTTGAATGACTATATGCAATACTAAGCTATTATGCAACTAGTAAGCATCTAAACTATGTCTAGTGGAATGTAAATATGACTATGACAAGAGCTAAGATGACAAGATTGCAAGAAAATGACAAGATAACATGAGATTTCCTAAAAAAAGATTGCATGAGATGACAAAATGAGACCAAAATTGCCATTTTATAGAAAATACAATTTTGAGTGAATGGTCAAGATTAAAAGTTGGCCAAAGCCCTACAATCAATGGACAAGATTCAATTTGACAACTCACAATTAGGGTTAGACCAACATTAGGACAAATTCAAAATGAGTGGACAAGATTGATTTTTAGAAAATAAAATCAAGGGTTGACAATGCATGTGACAAGAGATAAGGTTGGCACAAAAAAAGAGGTGGCTGGAAAATCAAATAATAATAGAAATTACTTGATTTTTGAAGAAAAATACTATTTTGAATTAAAAGTTAATTTAATTCAAAAGGTGGGGTCACATGATAGTAAATAATTAATTAAGATTATTTACTAAAAAGAGGGAAATTAGAAAGTGGGATTATTTTAAATAAATAATTTTATTTAAAATAAGGGAAATGTCATGGTGGCCATAATTAAATAAATTACAAAATTTATTTAATTATAAGAAGATTGTAGGAATTAGTGACATATTAAATAAATAAAATAAAATTTATTTATTTAATAATCAGGAAGACATAAATGGGTAGAGATAATTAAATAAATTAAGAAATTTATTTAATTATAAGAAGACTTTAGACAATTAGCGACGTATTAAATAAATAAATAAAATTTATCTATTTAATAATCAGGAGGAATAAAAGGACATGAATTAATTAAATAATTATGAATTATTTAATTAATAGACAGAAGTGGACCAAGGACATAATTAAAGTGTCTTAATTATGTTAGGAAGAAAAAGATGGAAAAATAGAACTTGCAGTTCTAGGTCATTTTTATGTGTCTACATTTTACACCTCTTCGTCATAATACAGCCTGTCGCATTGTGGGAAAGAAAATAAGTCAAGGTTATACCCTAGCGAAGGTACAAAGTATCTATGCCCCCTCGGGAGAATTTTTAAATTTTGGGCTGATGACAGAAAAAATTGGAAAGTGTCCCAATAAGTCAAATTAGTGGCCTAAAAAACAACATGGTGCAAATAGTTTGTGATTTCAAGGAGTTTAAGGCAGCCAAACAGGTGGTCAAACTCGATCAAATGAGCCTTCGACAATAAAAGGTTTGAAAAATGCCATTTTGACTTTATAATCATGTATGCACTTATGTTTTATGTTTTTTTTTTTTTTTTTGGTATGTCACAGGATATCATCGTGCGATGGACGAATGAAAGGATGAGATAGAAGGAGATGAATGTTAGTACAGAAGCCAAATCCTTCAACATATTACTATAGGACTTTAATAATTATTTCTCTTAATCATCATTGGGTAGATTATTGTAATGGCCAACAAACACCATGATATGACATAGATCAAGGTGTGCAAGGTCATACCATCACAAGAGACAAGTAGTCGTAGACGAGGATGATTGTGACTCATTCTAAAAGCACAATTGTGTCAGTCTTTTTATCATAACCAACCATAAGCATAAAAAATACAAGAAAGACAAGTCATGAAACATCGTTGCTCCTCTAAGTCCCGTTGTCAGGACATTCTCAAGGAACTAGCAACATGACTGCCAAAAAAGACAACACAAGACAATCATCATGATACGTCACTGCTTCTCTAAATCCTATTGTCATGACATCACTGAGAAACTAGTAACATGACTGTCAAAAGGAAAAGACAAGACAATCATCATGATACATTGCTGCTTCTCTAAATCTTGTTTTCAGGACATTGCTGAGAAACTAGTAACATGATGAAAGAGTCAAAGATAAATGCCAAGTGTTTGCTAGGTGTTTAATGTCGAGATGCCAGGTTTGACAATGTCGAATGCCAAAGGTGTCAAATTTGTTGAATTTTGAGCATGCCATATTTGATGATGTCAAAATGTTGAATTTCAAAGGTTGCCAAATTCAGGAAGGACACATCCTAAATAATATCAATGTCAAGAGGATCCCTTGAAATGTTAGGTGACGGTGACAATACCTAGGAAGGACACATCCTAAGGTATAAATGACAAAGGCTATGCTTCAGAAGGACACATTTGAAGAATGACCAATAGTTGACTATTTGACCAATTTTGACTGAGTTTGACTTGTTGTGACATAAATTGACCGAAGTTTGATTGAGTTTGACTACATGTCGATGTTGACATGTTGATTTGCGTGACATGTTTATTAAAAAATTGCCAGGTTTGTTTTTCTTGTTTTGAAATGACTTGTTTGACTTGAAAACATTTTGATGTGTGGGCCAGTGAAGTGTCATGAACCCTAATGCACTGACCTAGTGCAGCCTCGAGGGCTCATCAACAGATGGCCTTGCCTACATCATACACTCAAAGACCTCGTAGTTCAACATGACCAATGAATTTTTCTTGATGACCAAAGATTGAGCCATGATTTTTATTTCAACAACCTAAAAGGGACTGACCTAATGTCTTGAGGGCTCGAAGGTGAGCCTTGCCTATGTAGAAAATGTGCAGAGACAACATAGTTCAGACAAATGACCAAGACTAACTAACGTGATGAACTTGACTAGAAATGACTCTGTTTTTCTATTTTTGATATATTTTGACTTTTTTATTTAGGACATTTTTTTTATTTTTAGGAAAATTTCAAGACTTTTTATGATTTTTAATATTTTTTCAAAACTTTTTATGATTTTTAGGTCTTTTTTAGGACTTTTTCAATTGGTGAGACCATGTACGATACCCACTGTAGTCACACGATGAAATTTTTCCCCTGGTCAGGTCCAGGACTAGCCAATTAGACAGATGCAGAAAGGACATGTGCGAGTGACAAACAGGTGATATGCAGGACTTGATGTCAATAATTATCAACTATGGGAGAAGATGACAGTGCTTTATGGTGAGTTTCAAATTGGTGTTAGAGAAGTGATTTTTTATTATGGCCTAAGACAAATAGAGTGATAGTAGATGGCAGAGCAATGACTAACTACACATGGCACCTGTTTTCTAGGTTTTCACCATAGTACTTATCCAAAGCACCTGTTTGCCAAGTTTTCACTATTAGATGAATTATTTCTCTTTATTATTTTTTTTTTTTCTCTTTTTTTGGTGTCACCAAGATGCCTGTTTTCCAAGTTTTCATCAAGGTAACATTATATATATATATATATATATTGTATTTTTAAGGTATTCAGGCCGACTTTCTAATGCTATCCATAAAACTTGCAAAGATGTAGGTTATTGATAGGATTTGTTAGTTGTTCACCATTTGGAGTAGCTAGTTAATATGCTCTAGAACCAAAAGAGGATATGATGATGTAAGGACCTAGCCAATTTGGTTTGAACTTGCCAGGTTTTTCTTTGTTTGCTTGATTCTTTGGATTTTGCATGAGGACTAGATCACCAATGTAAAACTCCTAACCGTGACTTTCTTGTTGTAACTGTGATAGAGATGGTTTTGATATGCCTATAGATGGTTCAGGGAATTATGCCTTCTCTCATCTAACATCTCCAGGTCGTGTATTCATGACTATCTGTATTCTTCATCATCTATTAGACCCCTCATGGAGACTCTTAAGGATGGAATTTCAACCTCAATGGAAAATATGGCTTCAATACCATAGAATAGGGTGAATGGAGTGGCTCCTATGGGTGTACGAATATTGGTATGGTAAGCCCACAAAGCAGGGTTAAGTTGGATATGCCAGTCATGGCCAGCGTCATTGATAGTCTTTTTGAGAATTTTAATTATGGTTTTATTGGACGCCTCAGCTTGACCATTTCCTTGTGGGCAATATGGCATGGAGAAATGATGTTGGATATGGAATCACTCACATAACTCATGAACATCCTAATTTTTGAAAGGACGTCTATTGTCAATGATGATGGAATATGGAATACCATACCGACAAATGATGTAGTTGAGAATGAATTTAGAAATTTGTTTGTTGGTTATGTATGTTAGGGGGTTGCTTCAATCCACTTAGTAAAATACTCAATGGCAGTGATGATGAATTTGTGGCCATTCGAGGAGATAGGGTGGATCTTTCCCACGAGGTCAAGTTCCCACTGTGCAAAGGGCCATGGAGATGTAATTGGTTAGAGTTCTTGTGCTAGAGCATGAATTAAATCACTATGTATCTAAAATTGGTGACAAGTCTTGAAAAACTCAAGTCCATCTTTCTTAATGGTTGGTTAATAATACCCAAGTCTTTTTATCTTTTTGGCTAGCATAGGACAACTCAAATGAGACCTGCATATACCCTCATGTACTTCAAGTAAGGTTGTGCATTCTTTGTTGGTGTCAAGACATCGAAGGAGGGTGTTGTCAAAGCTACGACAGTAAAGGGTTTCACTGACGATGGTGTACCGGGCAGCTTTTCGAGTAAAGGACTTTGCTGGTTGTTGGACAAGTTAGGGGGAAAGGTTTGGGACTTGAGGTAGTCATGAATGTCTTGATACTAGGGAGAATCAGGACCAGCAAGCTCACATACTATATCTAATTTTGGAATGTCATATGCTGGGACCAAGAGCTATTCTACCAAGAACTCAAGTTATGGAAGATTGCTAGGAATGTCTAAATAGTAGCCATCACATCTACTTCCTTGTTTTGTGTCCTTGGGATCTGTTCAAAATATAATCTGTAGAAATATCCTTGAAAGCTATCCACCATGCACTTATAGGGTAGTAACTTGTCATCTTTGGTTTCATAGTCGTCATTGACTTGGTTGATGACCAATTGAGAGTCACCAAAAACATGAAGTGATCGAATTTTCCATTTGATAGCCATTCTGAGCCTCATGACAAGTGCTTCGTATTCGGCCACATTATTTGTGCATGGAAAGGTAATGCGAAAATATTTAGGAATGGAATCTCCTTGTGGAGTGATAAACAATATTCCTACCCTCGATCCATATGGACTCATCTAAAAAATTAGTCACCAATGGGTGGTCACTTTGAATAGGCGCATCTTCCAATTGGTTTGCTATGACTTGTCCCTTTATAGCTTTTCGTTCTACATATTGAATGTCATATTTGCTCAAAATCATGACCCATTTTTCTAGATGTCCTATTAGTGTTGCACAACTCAAAAGATATTTCAGGGGGTCAATCTTTGCTACCAACTGTGTCTTGTGATTTAACATATAGTGTCTTAGCTTTTGAGTAGCAAAGACAATCATTAGGCATGCACGTTCAATTGATGTGTAGTTCAGCTCATATCCAACCAGTGTCTAACTAATGTAATATATGGCCCTTTCCTTTACTTCATGGTCGTTTTGTGCCAGTAATGCCCCCGGTGCTGAAGTAGTTGGAAAAATGTATAAGATCAAAGGTTTCCCTTCAATTTGTGGCATTAAAATAGGTGGTGACAAGAGATAATATTTTATCTATTGAAAGGATTCCTAACATTTATCTGTCCACACAAAGGGGATACCCTTGTGCAAAAGATACTGAAATGGTTGACACTTGTCGACCAATTGTGCTATGAAATACTAGATGGATTATACCCTACCTTGTAACGTCCTGAGTTCACTTATCCCTTTTGGAGGAGGCATGTCTATTATTACTTTCACTTTGGCTGGATCAACCCTAATGCCTCTTCAAGAAACTATGTATCCCAGAATTTTTCCTGATGTTACACCGAAAACATATTTTTTTGGATTCATACAGACTTTATATTCTTCCAACCTCTTGAATATTTTGTCTAGCACATTCAAATGTTCCTTTCTTGTCAAAGATTTAGCCAAGAGGTCATCTACATAATCTTCCATTATCTTGTGCATCATGTCATGAAAGATCATTTTCATTTCTCTTTGATACATGGCACCTGCATTTTTAAGGCCAAATGGCATGACATTCCAATAGTATGTACCCCAAGGACAAGTGAATATTGTTTTATGTTGATCTTCGGGGGAAATATGAATTTGATTATAGCTAGAGAAACCATCCATGAGGGACAACATCTCATATCCTACTGTGAGGTCAACAATGATATCTATATTTGGTAAGGGAAAGTGATCTTTTGGAAATGATTTGTTTAGATCCCTAAGATTTGTGCAAACACAGATATGACCATTTGGTTTCATGACTAGTATGAGGTTGGATATCCATTCAACATAGTCGATAGACCGTATGAATCTGGCATCGAGCAATTTTTTGTGTTCAACTTTGACTAATAGGGCTATCTGAGGATGCATTTTGCACAACTTCTGTTTTACTAGTTTAGCATCTAGAAGTAGTGGCAAATGGTGTAAAACCAGTTTTGGATCCAAGCTAGGAATATCAAAGTATGTCCATGCAAAGTTGATTTTAGGTTTTGCAAAGAACTTGCAGAACTCCGATTTCTCTTCTTCTATCAAGGATGCCGCAAAGAGGACCATTCTGGGATCTTTTGTTGTTGATATGTTGACTTCTATGGTATCCTTTATGAGCATAGCTGATTTCTCTTGAGTCATAGGAAGAAAGTCCCATCCTCCATCTTTGGGTGCCTTGGAGAGGTTTTCACCCACAAATATGTCCTTTATTTTTATTTTTTGTCATCAAAAGGTTCCTTTCGATTTTCACCGAAAGACGTTTCATTTTTTGTTTTATTCTTATTTTTCATTTTGCAACTAGAGGACAGAGCAGTCTCCCCAAAGTAGGCTACACAATCTAGGTCAATAGAAAATCTAACCTTGTGATCACCACTGGGTATTCCCTCACATAGTCCCATAAATTCTACAATGGCCTCATTGTTCTAAAATACATCCATGACAAGTGGGCCTTGTTGGTCCCAATCAATTAGTTGTGGGTAGACTAAGGAGATACCATCGTCAATATTGGTGAATTGTGGGGAGGACACGAAAATCATGCAGATGGATTCAGAGACATTGAAAATGAAGTTGTCATCATCCAATCCCCAATCAGATTCTATCCAATATTCTCCCTCATTTGACTCATACTCATTATCAAAATAAGGGACAAAAGGACTATCATTCTGGTTTTCAGTGTCATGTGACAACTTGGATGAATCCTGATGATGGTTATTAAGTTCAGATGGTTGGGTAGATGTGTTTGGTGTATGGCTAATAGGACTAGAGGATGACTTAGGTTTGTTAGGCTGGACAAATAGTTTATACCAACTTTTTTGTGTCCCTGGAATCTGCAGATTGTCAGCTGTGTCAATTTTAAATTTTTTCCAAAAATTTTGTGTAGAGTTAAGTTCTCTAGGTTCAAGAAACAAGTCATCAAGGTAGCAGTCACTTAGGGATTGTTGGGAGCCATATTACCACTCATGGGAGTCAGTTTTGGTATGGGATTCCTCAATATTCTCGACCATTTTCGAAGCATTCATGTTGTCACTCAAAAGTCCATTGGTACGTTGATCGTCATTATCGGGTGGACCATACCCTAGCCCAAGATATTTTGGTCATTTGGAAGGTTCTATGGGTTCTCTTTTCCCATTTTTGTTTTTTCCAAGGTCACTAGTTCCATCGTAACCTTTAGCCTTCATCATGTTATCCCTTGCTATATATATTAACTGGTAATGGGACGAGGTCTTCCATTTCTTTATAAAGCTATCTTGTTATATCAACAAGGTCTTCTTTACTCATGTCTCCCCATTTTGTGAAAAATATTTTTGGTGTAACTTTGAAAATCTCTTTTGGTTCCATTCTGAAACATGGTCGACCATAGACCTTAGGAGACTTGGGTATTGTTGTGATGGAATATGTCATATTCAATTTGAATTCTCCATAGCCTAGGTCCTAGATGTTGATAGTGGACTCGGCCTTGGGAAGTGAGGAAGATGATGGTGTGGTGGAAGATGTCGATGTAGTAGACATGAATGATGAGAGTGTGGAAAGGTCAATGAATTTGGAAGAAGAGCAACTAAGAGCCTCACAGTTGATGGGAACTTGGTGTGCGGAGATACCCCTTAGATTGGTGCAATATTGAAAAGGGTCAGGGTCTCCATATATGGTAATTTCTATGTCGTCAAAGGGAAACTTTAGGCATTGGTGGTATGTGGATGGAACAACTTTTAGGGTATGAATCCAAGGTTGGCCAAGCAAAATGTTATAAGGAAATTCAAGATCCAAGACTTGGAAAGTTGTATCAATAATGGCTGGTCTAACTCCGATGGGAAGAGTGATCAGACCATGAGAGGAACGTTCTTCATCATCATATGCCTTTATGACTATGCTCTTTGTTGCATCTATGCAAGCATCAAAAAAGACTAAAAACTCAACTAGTTTTAAGGAGCATATATTTAGTCCTGCTCTACCATCTACTAAAACTCATTTGAATTTTTTCTTATGGATAAAGGCCTCCATGTGTAGTGCATCATTATGATTGGTCTTAGGTGATGAATAATCTTGATTACAAAATGTTACATGATGAGGTGTAGTGAGATATCCCACCATGGCCTCAAATTGGTTGACGTTAATTTCTTGCAGGACAGTGGACTGTTGCAAGGTTTTTTCCATTATAGCCTTATGCACAGGCAAAATGCGAAGTAGTTCAAGTATGGATATTTGTGCAAGGGTTTTACCTAGCTGGTCAATAAGGTTAAACTGACTCTTGGGTTGGGATGACTTTGTAGATGGGCCTGATTGTGGTTGCTTTGTGGATGGACCTAGTATTGTAATTTTTGGTTGTCGAGGAGGTGGACCAGCTATGGTGATTTTTCCACTTCAAGTAGTGGCATTACATTCAGGTGTTTTTTTTATGGTTATGGTATTGACATATTCATCATCCATTCAGACATTATTAATGATGGTTCCTCCTGAATAATTGAAGGCATTGCGAGCATAATTGGCTTGATTGTTATTAGTCTTGGGACCTGATGTGGAGGCTTTATTAGAACCATGGTCTTGTAGTTGGTTCTTATGAATGGTATGGTCTGCATTAGACACAAATTGTCGCCCACCCACTTCAATTATTTGATTCTCAATAAGGTCTTGGACAATGTTCCTTAACTATCAAGAGGAAGATGTTTTATGCCCCTTAGCCCGATGATAGTCACAAAAAGCATTACCGTCCCACCATGATGGTTTAAACTAGCCAGGATCATATGGTTTTGGGTCTTCAAGGGTGATTAGACCATTTTGAAGGAGCTTCTTAAGGATATCCTCAATTGGCTCTCCCAAAGTGGTGTATGTTCATATTTTGGGAAATTGTCTTGCTTGGCGAGGTTGTCCTTGATTTTTACTATTTTGATTACTTTGGTTATTGATGGGGGGTGTTAGTATTGTAATTGGTTTTTTTTGTGGCTGAGTTCTTTTAAGATCAAGTATTGGTCCTATCATGTTTATAGCCTTGGCATCAACAATGCCATCATTGGTCACATGTTTATTTTTTACCTAATACTTATTTTTATTGAGCAGATTTGCATTTACATTTTTACAACCATATTTTAATTCCCCTTTGGCAATGAGGGATCTTTCAACTTCAACTCCTTTTTCAACTAGGTCAGAAAATGTTGTACAACAATGGACTTGCCATCCATACTTCAGTGAGCCTATGAGTGTTTGTACAAACATGTCAACCTTTTCTCTTTTAGGTATATCAATATGACAGTGACTTGCAAGACGTCTCCACTTTTGGAAAACTGGGATAAAATTTTCACCATTATCTTCTTGTGTGAGAGTGCATAGGCTAGTGATTGAGGTGTCCATGCCAATGTTATATGAATAATTCTTTATGAATCTATCTTTAAGTTCATCCATGTTTTTATCCCTTTCAAAGTGGTGAACCATTCAAGTGTTGGCCCTGTAAGGCGTTTAGAGAAAAGTCTCATTAAGTAAGTCTCTTCGTAGGCAATGTCCATGCAATTGGTTGTTAATTCTTGAATATGTTCAATAGGACTCATCTTACCTTGGTACTTGGTGAAATTGGGTGTCACATAGCCGAGAGGGAATGGTGGCATGCTCAAATTTGTGTCAAAAGGATATAAGTTTAGGTCATATGACATGTGTGACCTCTTGTTGGATGCTCACAATTCTTGTATTTCCTTTTGCATATCCATCATTTGGGCTTGCATGGCATCAATTATGGGGTTGTTTGTTGCATCACAAAAGGGAGTGATAGTTATGCCATGAGTCCCCATTTTTTGTGAAAAGAGATTGGTGTTCTGTTGTGGGATATGATGTTGTGGCATGTATGATGTGTTTTCGTTTGTATGTTGTTGGTGTTGAAAGTTTGGATTGGGGACTTGTTGATGAGTGTGAATATGTGATGAGTACGTCAGAATATGTCCTCCAACCATTTAAGCTGATACTTGGGGAATATGTTGACCATGCATGTTTTGATGTCCAAGTGATGTCATGTGTTGAGTATTCGTATTTCCTAGTCCAAATTGTTGGAAATGTCTATGAGGGATGTTTATGTTTTGTCCCTGGGAGGTATTGGTGTTGAATTGTGATGACGTGTTAATGTTTAGTTGTGGTCCTTGGATGAAGCCATGTGGTTTACTTCCTCCGGCGGGATTGAATGATGTACCAATGAAAGGTCTTGATGAGGAAACACTCATGGAAGTAGATGAAGCTCCAAATAAAGGATTTGAGGAGCTTTCCCCCATTGATGAGGACCTAAAAGTGGCTCCAACTAATTGTGATGATATTGTAGACATGGTTGGCATTGATTGTGTCATGGCTTGTGTCATGCTTGATGTTGATTGTGACATGGATTGTGACATGTTTGGTATACCCCCAACAGATGTGGCATTTATTGAGTTGGGATTATTTTGATTGGTTGTGTCAATGGTGGTGGTATTAATGGTACTTGTGATAGTTTGTTAATTAAATCAATTCATCTGATCTAATTATCCCTATTTAATTAAATAATCAATTTATTTGATTAAATCTCTAAAGTCTATCTGTTAAATTAAATAAATTAAAACTTTATTTGATTTAATCTAACACCATCCCTTTTAATTAAATAAATCAAAATATTTAATTAGCCTCTTATCATATTCCTCTCTTTTTGATTTAAATTAATCCAAAAATCTAAATCAAATTGTCAAATTAAAATATCCTTAAATTAATCAAATCCTGATTAATTTAATCCTAATCACTCAAATCCTCTAGATTTTGCAACTTGCATGAAAATAGACTTATTTGATTTATTAAATTTCTATTTTCCTTCAACAAGGCATCTTTTAAGGAATATTCCCCTAATTTGAATTCAAAATCCAAGTGGGAATAAGTCCTTCCAACAAGGCATTTAAGATCTCTTACATGTCCTTTGCCTTGAGCCAAGTGGCATTTAATGCTTTCTTTCTTCCCCCCTTTCAAGTCATTTCAACAAATTTGAATTTCAAATTCATGCATTTATTGGCACATTCCCCAAATCTTGCACATCCTCCACCCATTCATAGCTTGACAAGTGGCATCATGCCATTGGATGAATGTTAGTCCCACATTGCTCTATTTTGGACATTCATCCATCTTGGCATTCTATAAATAAAGAGCTTCATATCCTTATTTCATCATCCACATTCCAAGCAAAGTTACCATGCTAAAATACTTAGCAATTCTCATCCATCATTTGAGTTCTTAGTTAGGTTTTTTGCAGATTTGGCTTGGAGTCTTCATCATTCATCATCAAAAGTGGATCAAAGTTCATCATCAAGTCTACATATCGAATCTTGCATCTTAGGGATTGGGAAAGGGCCAAATTTCCACATCAAATTGGCACCAATTCCCCCATGGGATTGAGAGTTTGCATGCTTAATTAGGATTCAATCTTTATTTTGTGATTTATTTTGTGTTCTTCATTATTTTCTTCCTAATTTGAGCTATGTTAATGAATCTCATGGGGAATCCTTGTTTATGCTTGCAAAATCTAACTTAAGGTGTTTATTGTCTTTGTTTTGCAGGTACATAGATTGAGGGTTCACAGTAGTGTTTTGAGGCATATTGTTTGCGCTATTGATATTAGGGTCGGGTGATGTCGGTCTCAAAGTATTAATGTCGAACCCACAGGGCAATTTAGCTCCTTGGCCTAAAAGTATCACTGATACATTTTGACTCAAAATCCAACAAAAGTTTGTCAAAATTTTGTTGAACTTTTGTTGGAATTATTTTGTTGATTTTCTAACAAAATTTGAAATGTCAAAATTTTGACCCAGTCGACGATGCTAGGTCAGAATTTTGACGTTTCAAAGTTTGTCAAAAAATTGATGAAATAATTTTGACAAAAATTCATCAAAATTCTGATGAACTTTTGTTGTATTTTGAGTCAAAATTTATCAATGTATGGAAAAATATCTATCTCTATCATATAAGACTATTTGTTCTACAAACAAGGCTGCCTCTGGATCTTGTGATGCTACCTCTAGGTGTTCCTCAAGTATTTTTCCATGTTCATCCCTACGTAAGAATGGTTCAAAGGGGTTGTTTGATGATGATGGCATGTGCATGAGAGGTTGGGTGTTTGTGTTGTTAAAAGTCCAATTTGGGTCATAAGTGTTATTGTTGATGTTGGGATTGGAATCTTGCCCAAGGTTTTCCATTTTTTTCTCCTTCTTTGGAGTCTAGTCTCAACCATAAAAGGGAATTGCTCAAATAAAGATAATGAGAATGACAACTAGATGCAAGGAAAATAAGCGATGTCAATGCAAGACAATGTGATTTTGGATCTTTTGATAATAAAGGGATGGCAATGCAAGATTATGTTTTTTGGATTTTTGATAAAGGGATGACAATGCAAGACTATGTTTTTGGATTTTTGGATAGTAATGGATGCAATATGACAATGTCCAAAGGAAATGACTAAATGCCAAAGGATAATGAAAACTAGGATGACAAGTTATGACACTAATTTTTTTGGATTTTGTATTTTTGGAGGATGTCAATGCAAGATGATAATGTCATTTTCCTAAGGAAAATGACTAATGCAAGGTGATAAATTGTCAAGAAAGGGTGCCAAATGTCAAGGTGATAATGGGGACTAATGTGAGAATGCAAATAAGGATTATAATGAAAGTTATGACAATACTTTTGGATTTTTAAGGATAAGATGTGAAAGATGAAGACTAAAATGATGGGAATGCAAAGATCTAAAATAATTTGGAAGATGGTTTCCTAACCACTCTATGCTTGATCTATGTCTCAATTTTGCAATATCAAAGGACTTATTTGAAGGATTAAATGGCAAGGAAAAAATGACAATTGAGTCTTCCCAACTAGACTTTTGAGTTGAATGAATCTCACAAAAGGGACAATGTCTAAAGATAATGATGAATAAGTCCAATGATAACCTAATTTTGAAAGTCAAGGTTGGGTATGTGCAGGATCATGATGGGCCAAAAAGTGGCAATATGATGGGTATGTGGCTGATGACTATTTTTTTACCCAAAATTGATGAAATGAAAAGGGTTTTTAAAGGAGATTCTCAACTTTCCAATGATATAAATTATGCTTTACTTTGAATTTAATAAGTAATTATTATTTATTTTCTATTCAAATTACGACTAAAGTCCTGATTGATAGGCTGATTGAAAAACATCTATAGCTTTCAAACGGTATCACATTTTTTGAATCAAAACATACTTCACATTCTATGCTTTGAATACTATAGGATTAAAAAAGAAAAATTGAATTTCATGAAGTTTTGACCAAGTTAAGGTGGTCAAACATACAAGTTTTTATATTTTTTAAAATTTGTAATAAAAATTCATAATTAATTATTTACATGGAAAAAAATTACAAAAAATATGCATCACATCGGGGCATGAGTCCTCTACTTATATCTAAAATATTATAAAAAAATATTATCATTTTATGTTGGTTACGGTGGTCAGACAGACACCTACTTCTTATTTTTTCCCTGAAATTTAAGTACCATTGCATTGAAATTTCAAATTTTCACCAAATAGATTTTTTGTTTTTAAACAAACCTACTAGTTTAGAAACTGCATTCAATTTTCTATAGATTTTATTCTTACATATTTTTGAAATAATATAGATAATTTATTCAAATTTTAACGTCAAGTTTCCTAACTCAGATTTTTCTAAATTTTTTGCCACTTAAGGGCCTATTTTTTCCATGATAATCCTGCACATACCCAATTTTGCAAAGTTAGGTAAGGTTGTCCTAATCCAAAATATGCAAAATGAAATGAGGACCTAAGTTTTGGTTTATGACTGAAAATGCAAATGGTGAATCCTAAGGATGAGACTAAAATTTGCACAGATGATCCTATGGTAAGATGCAAGCCTAAGTGTGCAAGAAATGAGAGATTTGAACAATTTTTTGGTATAGTTTTGACAGAAGACTTCTAGAAAAAATGTTTATGGATAGTTTGGACAAGTTTGATTTCAGTTTCTGGTTTGTGAAGGGATTTTTGTTTTTGTCAGATGAATGTGTCATTCCAGGTCACAAATGCATTGCAGTTTAGCAAATGTGGCTTAGTATCAGCGAATGCAACATTACAAAAATCAAATGCAGCTCATTAATGTGAATGCAACTTTTTGACAAGAAAATGTGGTGTTTTGCAATGCGAATGCATTTTGACAGAGCAATGCGGTTTTCTAGAAAACAAATGCAGTATAGAAAAGTGAATGTGTTTCAGTAGATGTGGCACATAAAGTAAAAAGTCAGATTTTTTTACAATTTTGGTCAAAATTTTGAGTTGTTTGATGTTGACTGCTCGTTTCTAGATTTGAAAGTGATTTTTTGCTTTGTTTGAATGTCTGAAAACACTTAGCAAGCACAATATTTTATCTTTGAAACAAGCACAATCCTAGGTTAGGCCAGGATAATATTCGCTAGATTCCATGTGGGTTTCCCCAGCCGCATATCCTTAGCATGTGAATCCAGAAGCTTGGCTGCACGGGCTCCCCCTTACATTGCACTCACTTCTCAAGCCAACCAAGCTTCCAACCCCCATGAAACTCCCATGGTAGATTTATCACCTCTACTAAGAATTGCGAAGATTTGGATGCCTTCACAACGACCGTTTTTGTGCTAGCAAATAGAAGGATTTTGGCTACTGCACAATGGTGTTTAGTTTGGGACTCCCATTCAAGTAGTCATACATGGGGCACAAGATTAAGCTCCATTTAGGAAGTACTCCAGCCTAAAGAGGTTAAGCTCAACAGGGTTTTGGGGAGTAATATTTGGTCCATATGACACATTTTCACTTGTAATCCTAGGCTTTCCCTTAGGATTCACATTTATATACTGGTTGGGGGTAGCTTGGCCTTAGCTTCATTTCTGGTTTGAGTTGCCTTCTAGGGTGAGTACTTTTTCCCACCAAGGCAGGCCCAAATTCTAGAGACAATAACTATTTCTCTTACACCTAGGATCACACAAGTGCACAAGGGGAGAGGATACTTCGATTATTGAGTAAAGGTAAACACAAAAATGGATGGGTCTAGTTTTCTGATCACCTAGTTTGTACAAGGTGAGCATAATCACCTATGACCCCAAACACAATCAAGCAAGCAATGTTCTTTTTAGTGCACCAATTGAAGTGTTTTCTAATCTAGAAATCAACAAGCACAATGTTTCAAAAAGATAGCCTTGGACAATCGAACCTACAAAACCACAAGTTAGTAGTTTAAAAAAATATGCCTTGGACCCATGAAAGACTCAAAGCCACATGATGTAACAAGCCATTAGTAATCAGAAAAACTATAACCTACAAATTGTAGAAAGGAAAAAGCATAATGCAAACTAAAATGAAGTTGAATCTAGAAAAATCTGAGAGCAAAAATTCACCAGACAAATGTGTCAAACTAGAGTGATTGTGTTTTTCCATACAACGAATGCGGCTCAGCTCTGCGTTCTAGAATCTGTCAGACAAATGTGGCTCTGTTTCCGTGTTCTAGAAATTGACAAACAAATGCGGTGATATGCAAGTCAAATGTGTCACTATGCAAGGCGTATGTGGCACAACAAAGAGAATGCAACATTACGAACAACAAATGCGTCAAAAAGAATCAAATGCATTGTTTGAAGAAGAAACTGCGTCGCGGCTGCACCTGTACCTACAAAAGAAAAAAAAAAATTGTACGGAAAAACAAAAAAGGCATGAATTTGGTGTCGGGTTCACCAATGTAACTAAGGGTATTTTTCCTAGGGTTAGCAAATTAAAGGATAAACATAAAAACCCAAAGTAATAATGAAGTGCAAAGGAAAAACATGAAAAAAAGGGAAAGGATCTCACCCAATGTCTTCATTCTCCATGGCTGACCTCCATTACACCTAAACTTGTTGCAAATATGATGTTTCCCTCGTATTTGTGATGAGCAAACTAATGACAATGATGAGTCCCATGCAATTGTTGAAGGATTTGATAGACTTTATGCAATACTAAGCTATTATGCAACTAGTAAGCATCTAAACTATGTCTAATGCAATGTAAATATGACTATGACAAGAGCTAAGATGACAAGATTGCAAGAAAATGAGAAGATAGCATGAGATTGCCTAAAACAAGATTGCATGAGATGACAAAATGAGACCAAAATTGCCATTTTATAGAAAATACAATTTTGAGTGAATGGCCAAGATTAAAAGTTGGCCAATGCCCTAGAATCAATGGAAAATATTCAATATGACAACCCACAATTAGGGTTAGGGCAACATTATATCAAATTCAAAATGAGTGGACAAGATTGATTTTTAGAAAATCAAATCAAGGGTTGACAATGCATGTGACAAGAGATAAGGTTGACATAGAAAAAGAGGTAGCTAGAAAATCAAATAATAATAGAAATTACTTAATTTTTGAAGAAAAAGACTATTTTGAATTAAAAATTAATTTAATTCAACAGGTGGGGTCACATGACAATAAATAATTAATTAAAATTATTTACTAAAAAGAGGGAAATTAGAAAGTGGGATTATTTTAAATAAATAATTTTATTTAAAATAAGGGAAATGTCAAGGTGGCCATAATTAAATAAATTATAGAATTTATTTAGTTATAAGAAGATTGTAGGAATTAGTGACATATTAAATAAATAAAATGAAATTTATTTATTTAATAATCAGGAAGACATAAATGGGCAAAGATAATTAAATAAATTAAGAAATTTATTTAATTATAAGAAGACTTTAGACAATTGGCAACGTATTAAATAAATAAATAAAATTTATCTATTTAATAATCAGGAGAAATAAAAGGACATGAATTAATTAAATAATTATGAATTATTTAATTAATAGATAGAAGTGGACCAAGGACATAATTAAAGTGTCTTAATTATTTTATGAAGAAAAAGATGGAAAAATAGAGCTTGCAGACCTAGGTCATTTTTTTGTGTCTACAGGTTGGAGTCTCAATTAAGTAGAGCCACCCTACCAATACGCATCTCTTCAACCTCTGTTAACTAAATTGAGTAGCAATCATTGTGGGCCTAGGTCCATTCTATTTGCAGAGCTAAACTGATGGGAACTTTTTTTAGAATAACACCTTACACATATGGCTTCTCACCCTAACATTTAGTGTTGGAAGCTCTATTTACTGTGGGTTTAGGGAAACTGCAGTTAAATCTTCTTCCTTCCATCAAAAAAATATGGTTGGGGTGAGTAATTTTTGTGGCCCTTCTTTATTGTTTGTAGTTATCGCTATGCATTTTTGGCTTGATACCCATTGCTATAGGGGTAACTATAGTTAAATATTCTTAATCTTATCAAAAAAATTGAGTTGCATCACCTCACACTAAATATTATAGAGAAATAGAGAAATTCTAAAAGAGGTATTAGAATAACACTAATGTAGCTTGGAGTCTCGAGTAAGTGTAAATATATATATATATATATATATATGGAAAGATAGGAAGAAATAACATGCATATTTCCAAAACAAAAGTGCTAGATAGGAGCTATGCATACCTTGTAGCTGCAAGCAGACGTAGTCTAAACAGAAAGAAAGAATCCCTACTCTCTAGTAGCAACTTTACTTAAATCTTGTTTCACTCGCCAAAAAATATGGTCAGGGCTAGTAATTTTAGTGTGCCCCATTTATTGTTTTATTTTTTTGTGTGCATCTTTGTCATTAGATGCATTAACATAGGAGTAGTTGCTGATTAAGATACGCGTGATTGCATATATAGATATGTAGAGTGTTTGTTATTTGTTTGAAGTTTCTATTGGAATTTATGTCAGCCGAGCCAAAACATTCCTCCAAATACTAGCCCTATTAAAGGTTTAAACATTCATAAAAATATTTGGAAAATGAAAGACCATCTAAGACATATTACAGATTTGCAACACACACACACACACACACACACACACACACACACACACACACATATATAATGCCATAGTGTCAAAAAGTATACTATGATTAAGTTGCATGCTTGAAACAACCATTATGGTGTTGGTATCACAACATTTTGTAGAAGCTATTTGTTTGAAGTTTCCAACAGGACTTTCATCAAGCTAACCATGAATAGGATTTTCTGTCTAATAGCTCTTTTACAATTTGTGTTTTTAGGAAAATAGAGAACACTTTTCCAAGGATTTTACTAAGACCATAGAGCTTACCTGTTAAACAAAGGATCTACCTAAATGTTCCTCATTGGTGAATACACACTAATAACCAAAACCATAAACCAATAGCGAACTAATTACTAACCGAACAATATAGAACAACAATATCTTCCAAATCTCCACAATGGGTATAATGCCAAAGATACAAACATTTGACAAGAAGACATTGACAATAAATCAACCATCCATGCAAACTACTCATATAAAATGATGTACGGTATACATACATACATACATATATATATATATCCAACACGCCAACATTCAATATTGCATTTACTTCATCTGCGGCTATTGCGCAATGATAGGGAACATTGGGCCTCGTGGAAACATACGCTTTCCATTTAGATTCCCCATATCTAGCACACCATTCTCGACCACCACCAATCCACATAATTACCAATGCCCACGTCGCCACACAAACTAAATGGTGCCCTCCCTACCAGTCAACAATATATATATATATATATATATACTAACCCTAAGCATATTTTTTTAGGGAAGAAAGGACATTTAACATGAATACCTCCACCCATACAGAACAACAATATCTTTCAAATCTCCACAATGGGTATAACGACAAAGATACAAACATTTGACAAGAAGACATGGACAATAAATCAACCATCTATGCAACCTGCTTGTGTAAAACGACATACAATATACATATATTATGCATACATGTGAACATGTGAACATATCTATATATCTATCTATATATATATATATGTATAATATATATATATATACACACACACATCTATACATATATGTATGCATGTATACATATATACATGTATATGTATACTGGATGGCAAGTGTTAAACCACACGAAGGTTAAGCTATGTTGTTGTTGTGCTTTTTTTCATTCTTGATTTATTGTTGTAGTTATCTCTATGCGAATTTGGTGTTATTCTTGTCATCGTGGGTGAATTGTAGGTAAATCTAGGTTGATCCATTTAAAAATATGGACACGGTTGGTAATTTTATTGCCCAATTGCAAATTAAGATAGGAGTAATTGTATATTAATGGATATGTAGAGGGTTTGTTATTTGTTTGAAGTTTCCAACGAAATTTCCATCAAATGGGTCCTTAATAGGATTTTTCATGTAATAACTATTTTGCAATCTCTCAATTTGTCTACAATATTTAATCCCACAAAATGTGGCACAATTTTTTTCATAGTATATTGAAGGGAGGCAGATGGTAACTGTTTGCGTGTGTGAGCATTTATAGATTCTAGCATTGTTGTACAATCAGGGATAGAGCAAGCAAATGCAATATTAAATGTTGACAGCTACGAAAGTATACTTTGATTAAGTTGGATTTTCAAAACAACCATTGGGTTTTAGAACTGCGGCACTACGCAATTTGTAGGTCATTTTGCTTGGGTGTTTTGTATAAATGGTTTATTTATTGTTTATGTTAAAATTATTTTTCTCTAGAATTTGTAAGTTGTTTTCCATGGATGTCTATCATTATGGTCTTGTATGGATGGAGAAATTGCAAATATAATGATATACAAATATATACATATGCAGAGTGTTTGTTATCTATTTAAAGTTTTTGATTAGATTTTTGTCATCCAAGCCGTAAACAAGATTTGTTTACATTTAACCTCAAAGATAGAAACATATAGCAAGTAGATATTAATGTATACATATATATACACAAATGTGTACATATATTTCTATATATATATATATACATGTATACATCCATATATATATACATCTATACATATATATATATATATACATGTATACATATATATATATATACATGTATACATATATATAATATATATACATGTATACATATATATATATATATATATATAAATAACTATTTATACATCTGTATATATATGCATATATGCATAAAAACATGTATGTCTATTTTACTAATAGTTCTATTAAAATTTTCCTATTTCTCTATAATACTCAATGCCAGATAATGAAGTTGTTATAGAATCACTCTATTTTTTTGCAGACTGAAAAGAATGTGGCCACCATATTAATTTTCCCGTCATTGCTACTTTTGAATATTTCAAATCAGTTGGATGATTATATGATATGTTTACACACATTATAATTTCAAATAGAACAAAAAAATTTATTTCCATATATGCATATGTATATCTTCCTATAATGTAGTCATACAAAGTAAACACAATATTGAATGTATATTTTACTAATAGTTGTGTTACAGTTTCCCTATTTCTCTATAATACTAAATGCTAGATAATGCAGCTCCTTTTATACAATTACTCTATTTGTATGCAAATACAAGAATAAAATACACTGATATTCAAAATGTACATGATCCTCTTTGCAAGAATTTGAACTTAGATCAATAAAAAAGATACCAAGCAACTAACTATAGAAAATGTGTATAGCACCAAAGATGCACAAAGTATATATACGTCTCTCTCTCTCTCTCTATATATATATATACAAATATATATGTATATATATACACTTACATATAGATATACATACATATACATATACGCGATATACATACAGTTTCCATCCTCTATTTATTTTTTTATAGTTATCTTCATGCATCTTTGCCATTACACCCAGTGCCATAAGAACTATTATAGTTAAATATTTTTTCTTTCAGCTAAAAAAATAACAATCACAAATGTAACTACCAAGATGCACATCCCCATGGAAAAAAAACTAGTGACATCCCCGCTGGCCGAGCCACCCTGGGCACTAACAAATCCAATTCACAGCAGACCTGACAAACATCCCAACAACAGCTTCAAAAAAAATAGCCTATGGGCTAATAAATGTTTATACATCTATTTATATATGTATATATGGATAAACACATGTATGTACTTTTACTACTAGTTCTATTACAATTTCCCTATTTCTCTATATAACTGAATGCCAGATAATGTAGCTCCTCTTATACAATTACAACTATTTGCTAGCAGACTACAAAGAAGATGCCCACTATAGTCGAATCAAAAGTATCGAAGCTCAATGAACGTGCAAATGCATATATGCAAACATAAGAATTAATTTCACTACCCAATAACCACAATCAAAAGCATGGGAGCACAATAAGCACAATCAAAAACTGAAACCCGACGAAAATTACTAACCCTAACCATATTTCTTCGTCAAGCTAAAAAGACTTAACTCCAATGAATCCATCCATACAAATTGATAATGACTTTGAAGTCTCCAAAAGTGGGTGGGTATGTGTAGGATCATGATGGGCCAAAAAGTGGCAATATAATGGGTATCTAGCTGATGACATTTTTTTTACCCGAAATTGATGAAACGAAAAGGGTTTTTCAAGGAAATTCCAGCTTTCCAAAAATATAAATTATGCTTTACTTTGAATTTAATAAGTAATTATTATTCATTTTCTATTCAAATTACGACTGAAGTCCTCATTGAGAGACTGATTGAAAATTTTTTATAGCTTTGAAACAATAACACATTTTTTGAATCCAAAACATGTGTCGCATTCTATGCTTCACATACTATAGGATTAAAAAAAGAAAAAATGAATTTCATGAAGTTCTGACCAAGTTAAGGTGGTCAGGCATACGAGCTTTTTATATTTTTTAAAAGTTGTAATAAAAAATTCATAATTAATTATTTACTTGGAAAAAAATTACAAAAAAATATGCATCACATCGGGACATAAGTCCTCTACTTATCTCTAAAATATTATAAAAAAATATTATCATTTTATTGTGGTTAGGGTGGTCGAGACAGACCTACTTATTTTTTCCCCGAAATTTAAGTACTACCGCATTGAAATTTCAAATTTTCACCAAATAGATTTCTTTTTTAAACAAACCTAGTAGTTTAGAAACTACATTCAATTTTCTATAGATTCTATTGTTACATATTTTTGAAATAATATAGGTAACTTATTCAAATTTTTACGTCAAGTTTCCTAACTTTGATTTTTCTATTTTTTTGCCACTTAAGGGTGTGTTTTTCCCATGATGATCCTACACATACCTAGGTATAACCACAAAGATACAAACTACGAACCCTAACCTAATTTTTTGGGTGAGAAGAAAAAGATTTAACTGCAATAAAACCATGCATAGAGAATGATTATCTCTTTGAAGTCTCCAAAATGAGTATAATGGAAAAGATACAAACAAATAACAATGAATAATAAGTAGAGACTGAAACACATGAACAATAATTTAATATTTCACACAAAATTACCACGTAAAACCACTTACAGATTCCACTGCACAACAGCCTTAAAACCCTCCAAAATGCTATAAAACAGAGGGAAAGGCAATGATTTTTACAATCATCTACTACCAAACCAACACCACAATGGCTATTTCCACAATGCAACTTAATCAATATAATTTCTTGCACACTTTGCAGCGCATCAGTGTTAAAACCCTCAAACTTGGTATCAAAAGGAACAATAAGCACAATGAAAAACATGAAGAATAAATAATTTGCTATCAAACTAACACCACAATGGCTCTTCCGACAATGCAACTTAATCAATATACTTTGTCACACATTTCACACCACATCAGTGTTAAAACCTTCCAAGTTGCTATCAAAATCAACAATAAACAGAGAATGAAACACATGAACAATAAATTACTCATTTCTATAAAATACCATCAAAAACAACTTACAGGTTCTGTAGCACAACAGTTTTACAACCCTCCAACCTACTAAAAAATAGAGCTGAAGGTGACAATTTTAACAATAGTCTAGTGTGTAACCCACACCACAATGGCTCTCTTGACAATACAACTTAATGAAAGTGTGCTTTCCCACATGACAACATTCAATATAACATTTCCTTTGGGCTACACCTTCGTGCACCAATGGGAAGATGCATTGGCACTCATGGAAACAAACACTCACCATTCACCTTCCCCATAACAACAACACTATTCTCAACTACCACCAACCCACATAATTACCAACGCCCATAGCGCCACAAAAAAAAAGGGTTCCCTCCTCACCTGCTGATAGACCATTGGCACTAGAAAATCCAATTCATGGATGGGCTGATGAAAATACCAGTGTAAACTTCAAATAAAATAGCCTTGTTTATTAGGTGAGAGAAAAAATATTTCACTACAGTAGAACTAGAAAAATAAGCACAAAACGAAAGACATGAACAATAAATAATGTACTATCAAAACAACACCACAATGGCTTTTTCGACAATGCAACTTAATCAATATACTTTCTCAAAATTTTTGCAGTGCATTAGTGTTAAAACCCTCCAACCTCCTATCAAAAGTAACAATAAACAAAAAATTAAAGACATGAACAATAAATTAGTGGTTTTTGCAAAATACCCATCCAAAATGACTTACAAATTCCGTGTAACAGTTTTACAACCCTCCAGCTTGCTAAAAAATGGAGCCGATGCTGACAATTTTAATAGTAGTTTGCTATCATACCTGCACCACAATGGCTCTTTTGACAATACAACTTAATCAAAGTATGCTTTCCCACATGACAACATTCAATATTGTATTTACTTTGGCCTCCAACCCCTACACCAATAGGAAGATGCATTGGCGCTCGTGCCAACAAACACTTACCATTCACCTTCTCTATTATGATGACAACATTCTCCACCACCACCAACACACATAATTACAAATGCCCATGTCACGCAAAAAAAATGGTTCCCTCCCCGCCATACGACAACCCCCCAGCATCGACAAATCGAATTTGTGGCTGGGCTGACGAAAATCTCGGTGGAAACTTCAAACAAAATAGCCAATTGGCTAATAATTATTTTAATTATTTAATTATTTGTTAGCCTTTTCTCTCTTTAATTAAATAAATTTTATTTATTTAGTTTGATCCAATATCCTTGAATTTTGAATTAAAATCATTATTTAATTCAAAATGATGATTCTTCCTTATCACAATCTTCTATAATTAAATAATATCTTTATTATTTAATTAGTCATTTGTCACTTAAATGGAAAAGGATTTGATTTCTTTTCTAGCTCATTGCTTTTTCTGTGATGATCTTATCTTCTACATTCAATCCTTATCCCTCTGTGTCTTGACTAACCTCCACCGCTGATTAAATTATTTTTTAATTTAATCTTCACCATTCAATCTTTATCACTTGCTTTAATTTATCCCTAATCTTATCTCATGCCTCATCTTTTTAATCTTGACCATCGATTTATTGTCTCTCAATCTCAGCCTCTCATTGAAAATCAAATTGCCTATAAAAGGGCTTTATCATTGTCATTTCATCAATCTTGGAAGCTTTAGGAATCTCTAACATTTTAGAAATCTTCAATATTTTGCTTTGACATTATCTTTAGGCCATATTTGCATACTTAAGAGAAATCTGAGGGCATTTATTATATAGAAAAATGGAGAAGTGCAATGAAGGTTAATCATGGAGTGCATGAAGACTTTTTGGTGAGATTGTTCTTTGGTTTAATGCTTTTTACTCCTTTGTGCTTCATTGTTAGCTAGGGTTAGTTTATGCATGTTGTTTATTTGCTAACTTCTAATTTTCCATTGCTACAATTATGATTGTTAGCTTGTAGTATTATTCAATATAATACTTCACAATCATATCCAATTGTCTCAAATTATGCAACTTATTTAATAATTCCAAATTATAATTATGGGATTGAATTAAAATTTCAAATTCTTTACCACCATATCTCATTTTTTAATGCCAGGTAACTTACCTTTCCTAATTCTTTATAGCTATAATTCTTTCCACCAAATGGCAATGTGACCTTTTAACCATTTTTTTAGAAAATTTAACACCATCCAAATCATCATCATCATACTCAAAATAATATTTTAAAATTAGTTATCCAATATATCAATTCTTTAGGATTTAAATTGCCAATTCAATAATTTGTCCAATGTCTATTTATTTATTTATTAATTAAAAGAGCAAGGTTAGGGCCCTAATCCTATACAAAATAACAACATGAAACAGGCCTCATGACCAACATTTCAAACCCAGATAAAATAGCAACAACAAAATAGGCCATCTAATCAATACTTAATATATATATTAAACTTATTTCTTCCTTATATTCCTCATTGTTTTTAGTTTTATCACTAGGACCCCCTTTTGGTCTCATCACTCTCATCATCTCTAGGGTTAAGACCTTTTATGTGGTATTCTTCAAAAATATCCATTTACATTTTCATTTCTATCATCATCTCAAGCATTTCTTCTATATTTCTAGTAAAATTTGTAGTAGATTGTCCTCTTTGTAGAGGCATCTCTCTGTATGATCTAATACAAAATACCTCAATTTGGTGATCAATTGGTAATTATTCCTTGCAATTACTTTTCAATTAGTTCTCTATTATAAAGATTCTTGTATACTTCCTTAGTTTGGTAACTTATTCACAAGAAGAACCTTTACAATACCAAACCTTATCCTTTGATACCACTTGATATAATTATGGATGGATGATCCAATGAAGGATTATCCAACCATGCAACCTAATGAAAAATACAAGAAAAAAAATCAATGGAACAACAATAACATTAATGATATTTATTGCTTCCCAATCATGAATGGAATACAATCTCTCACAATGGGAGTTCAACATGCTAGGCCTCAACTATTTGATTTAAAATAGGGCATTATATGTCCCAATTATAGAATTGAAATGATAGATCAATACAACATATAGATCTTGAAAGTTAAACTTTGAATCACTTATATAAATTCTAAATATACCACCTTTTAAATTATTAATTATTGTGTGTAATGTCAATACAATAATTCCTAGGCTTAGGAACAATTCTTGTTAGCCACAAGGTGGTATAAAAATTGATGTCTAATGAAATGTGTGGTCATCAAAATGTGTAGATGAATCTTTTGGAAAGTATGTGGTGATTATGGATCAATAAATAGCAATATGGTTCATACCATAAACTCTCTTGGGTCTAATGAATCTAAAAACATTTGTTCCTTTATTTCTGTATATTTTAAAAAATGATCATAAACTAAGAATAGTGAAATTGAGTGTTGTCCTTTTATTTGTGATAGTATTGTAAATAGTGATTATGCCTTTATAATGATCAAAATATTTTATAATTTGGATGTAAACTTACAGGCTCAATGTAAAACATGTTTTTTCAACCATGAGGTGGAATGCACAAGTGCAATGAAATGCAATAAGATCTGCAAACTGATCAATGATCCAATAAAAATTAATATCGAGAAAACATGATGATATATTGCTAAAATGCATATATCATGTGATCAATTTGATGCAATAATGATTGAGTGACACCATGGTGTTTATGGGGGACATTTAAAAAAAAAGACCACTGCGAATAATATCCTTAGAGTAGGCTATTGGTTTCGTACATTATTCAAGGATGTCGCTTAGATGGTAAGGTGTGATGGTTGCTAAAGGTTTTTTACTAAGTTAATTTTTTTGGTGCATTGCCCCTTTTTCCTCTCATAATTGATGTACCTTTTCAATAGTGGAGAATTTATTTCATTGGAGATAGACAAGAGAGGTACAATAAAGGATATAAGTGGATTATTTTGGCCATTGACTACTTCACCAAGTGGGTTGAAGTAATTTTGGCCCATAATGTAATATTCGAGGTTATTGTATGCTTCTTGATCAACAACATAATAACCAAGTTTGGAATCCCTACTAGGATCTTAGCTCATAATTATATATGTTTAAGAATCAAGGTATGTTGGATATGTTGCAAGTATGAATGCGTATGGTGGTGTTGTCATTGATGTCAACATAGTATAGGTTGTTGCAGAGAAAGGAAACAAGTGATTGCAGGTTGTGCATGTATAGTTGAGATACTATTGAGATGTTGTGAGTACATGGAGCTATCTTTATGGTGTTGCAAATGTGCTGATATGATGAGTTACCAAGTGCTTTTGAGAAATAATGAAGATAGAATTGTGTATGTGTTCAAAATGTGCTCTGGTATGCACTCCACATTTCTTTTGTGTTGATCCTATGCTTGTGCAGATCTAAAGTGTTGTTTATGGGAATCCTTGGGTGATATATTTTGGATTATAGCTTCTGGGTTGATGAAGATTGAAAGTTGTGTTCACCAATTTGTGAACTGGTCTGGCAAAGTTGTTTGTCTATGGACTAGGAGAAATGTATCTACTCCATAGTCCTCCGCTGGTTTGTTTCAGGTCTTGCAAACCTGGAAGAATGCTTGTAATGGTGTTATCTCTATTCTATCAAAGATGTTCATGGTTTGGTGCTCTAGAAGACTAGTTTTAGAGTTATCATGTGTGTTTGTACAATCTGGATGGACTAATGGAAAGTGTTCTATGTATGAAGGTTGTTGTATTATCTTTGGATGAATCTAAAGGAATCCAAGATGTGTTCCAGTGTATGATGAAACTTTTTATGCGGTTCACGTGTTATCTTCTTGTTGTGGAAGTGTGTACTTCAAAGTTCATTTGTGTTTTCATTAGGTTTGGCCGACCTAGTGTCTACACGTCATGCGAAGGATAAGTATCAATTAAGGAAGTGTGTGATTGATCTAAGATGTTTTTGTGGGTCTTGGTTAAGTGTTGGTTTGGTCCGCTCTCATTCACTTCCATTGCAGGAATGTTGAGTTGTCGACCTAGGTAATTTGAAATTGTAAAATGAAACTTGTGTGTAGCCGACCTTGGAGAAAGTTTCTAAGGTTGAAGATGGTATAAATATAAGACAAGATGTTAAGGATTGTATGCAAAAGATGCCACAAGTGTGAGAAGAAAAAGTGTGTGAAAGTGAATTAAGGGACCAATACTTTAATGTGCTTGACTCCTGAAAGCAGTGAATTGATGGTGTCTGCAATTCTTTGATCAAGGTTGTGGATGTGTGAAAGTTTTTGTGGTGGATTTTCTTTTATCTTTAAGTATCTATAGGCAGTGAGCCTCCCTTTTGGACAATGAGTCCTATCTGTAGGTAGTGAGCCTTGTATCAAGACAGTGAGTCCTATCTTGGGTAGTGAGCCCTTTGGCAATAAGCCTCTTGTAATCAGTTTTGCAATTACTCTTATATTGTGAGTTAATCCTTATTGTGGTTTTTCCCTTATTGGGTTTTCCACCTAAATCTAGTGTTTCTTGTGTT
Organism: Sequoia sempervirens; assembly: GCA_007258455.2. Lineage (NCBI taxonomy): Eukaryota > Viridiplantae > Streptophyta > Pinopsida > Cupressales > Cupressaceae > Sequoia > Sequoia sempervirens. Next base: position 824,763,304 of record VDFB02271358.1, on the reverse strand, counting down.
GATAAATTTATTTTTGTTATTTTCACTTCATGTTTATACTTAATAACAGATTAAAGTGGATGTGGAGTTAATAATTGTTTGAGATTTGTGAATTTGATTGGTGACAACTAATTCACCCCCCCCACTCTCAGTTGTCTTGTGCATTTCAACAAGGTATATGTTCTAAATTTGGTATGAATTTGATTATACAAAGAGAAGAGTGTAACAACTAAAATATTATACAAAGAGAAAAGTGTAACAACTAACAAAACAACATTTTTCCCAAGAATTCCAACCTACTGATACAATTCTCTTATGGAATAACAAGCTTGAAGACAAGGAAGAAATGGAGAATTTGACCCTTTGTAGCACGAGCCTTATTAATTTGTTGAGAGGTATGACATTAATGTCTACCATCTCATGAATTTAGGAGAACTCATGTAGTTTCCCATGTATGGTCAACATTTGAAGTATTAATTTTCATAATTAATGGAGCTTTTTTCACTAGTGAGTCCAAGTTATATCTTTAATGTTTTTCTTTTTCTCCTTTTGAGTGGTCTTGACTCTTGTTAGTCATGTTGGTGCGTTTTTATCCTTATCCCATTTAGTTTCATGTTTTGTTTTCCCTTTTTGTGTGGTTTTCCACTAAAGTCATTTTGGATTCTCATTATACATATAAGAGGTACAAATTCCAAACTAAAGACAATATTGGGACTCTTAAAAAATTTAGTAAAAATATTGGTGTTTGAATTCTAATCATTTTTTCCTTATTTTGTCCTCTTTGATGCTTAAAAATTTTTAATTCTCAATGGGAAATCCTAAAAAATATTTTTAATTCTCATTGGGATTCATCCTGAAAACTCTAAGTGTTTGAGAATATTTCATGTTTTTATTGATAATGTGTGCTTAGTTTCAAAAACTTTGGTTAATCTTCGATGTAGTCTTATTATTTTTATCAATGACGGGCAATTCTCCTAACATTTTCAGCTCTTGGATTAAGGTTTTGAACCTCATTCTTTTTATTGATAAGGTTTTTTTTCTTATTTCCAAGTTCCAAGTGTATGTCAAGTGTTGGGAACTAGTTTATAACTTCATTCCCTTTAATGATATCAAGTTTTCACAATCCATATATCAATTTATCTTCTATACGTTTCTAGATTAGATTGTGTAAGAGTTTTTGCATCAACATTTCAGATCACACTCTGTGATCCATCATCAGGATGAAGAGCTCAAGGAGAAAAGTAGTTAGTTGCAGACCAAGAACAACATAAATAGGAAAACCAGAGGGGTAGGAGATAAGAGAAGGGAAAGCTACACAATAACCAAAGAAGACAAGACAAATAAGATTTAAAAATAATAAAATAGATAAAGAAAACCAGGTAGAAAAATTAAGAAATTATCGATGTAGATTACTATGTATTTCAATATTTTATAAATAGTTCAACACTATAAAAAAATTTATATCCTAGAAAAAGAAAGTAATGCAATTTCAATTAAAATTTCCCATGTAGTTTAGATCTTTTTCAAAAAAATTAAAGATAAAAGAAAATACAAAAAGTTCATCAAAATTTTCTTTATGGTTTGTAACTCCCTTGATATCATCAATGAATGAATAGGATGAATTTGTGTGTCAGTTGGAATTTCATTGGAGGTTTGAAACTCCTATCCAAATACCAACAAAAGAAGTTGTAGTGTATGTTGATGACTTTGATGAAGTTTGGAATGTAGTAGTTTAGGTGAACTCCTCAAACCCCCCAAAATCACTTGCAAGACAAAAACTTCCACAAGAGAGAAACTGCAGAAAAATCATACTATCATTAAGATGCAAGGATGCCAAATTGAATATGACATTATTACAAATGTACAAGATGCCTGATTATATAGGCATGAGAGAAAACCTAAGATGCATGAGATGTTGCCATGTGTCTTGATCTAACAACATGTGACAACATGTGAACCCTATCTAGATGATTATTAAATGTTGAGATAAGTTCTAGAAAGACAACTCATCTTCTAGAAGGAATCTTATCCTACCAAACAAGGGAATCTTATCCCATTTATTTATTAAATGATTTATCTAATAATGCAACCTAGGACTTAATTAATTAAATGCAAGACCTAAGTTAACTTATGCTAGTGTAATAATTAATTAATTACACCAACACCCCCCATAAGTGCAACTTAGGGAGAAGCAGATTATTATGCAAAGATGAGTCCTAGCAACAAGGCCTGATCAGGTACTCATTTACAAATGCAATGCAAACTAAATCAAACGGGGTAAAAGAGAAAACCACGTAGGAACAAACTCCTCCCCAAAATAGAATGCAATAAACTAACTAAGTGATGAAAGATGGAGGACTCCATAAGACCCCCCAAGGACACCATCCATCACAAAGATACATAAATGAATCCACCCATAAGAGAGGAAGAAAGAGACCACAGATCCCCCCAAAAATGAAGTAACTCCAAAAGAAGTAAAAAAACTGCATCTCCTGAAAGAAGTGAGAGGGAAGAGGCCGAATGAAAGCAATCTCTGAAGGTGAAGAAGGTGCAGCCCAAGATGTCTCCATAGAAGCAGGTGTGACCTCAACAAATGAAGAAACCGAAGTAGGTGAAGACTCAATAGAAACCTCCAAAGATGTATGATTAACTGGATCATGTTGCACTGAAATAGAAGAACCAACAGGAGGTGGAGGAGTTTGAATGGAAGGCTCAATAATAGGATCCGAAGTGAGAACTCCAATGTTCAAGAAGCCAAATATTTCATCTGAATGATGATGCACACTAGAAGTGTGAGGAACAGCTGTAGAAATAGAAGCACCACCAATAGAAAAATTAGTGAAGGAATACAACCGAGATGAGTGATCCACTATCCCAGTAGCAATAACTGCTCTACTCTCCAAGTCTCTGATGATAATCGAATCAGGTGTGAACTCCACAGATCTCCCATTGCCCCCATGTGTTATCTGATAGATGGAAAGAAGGTTATTTGTCAAGTGAGGGACATACAAGACATCCTGAAAGGAGTGGTCTCCAAAACTAATAGACCCCTTCCCTATAACACTCATGTAAGTGTTGTTTCCCATCAAAATGGAAGACATAGTACAAGGCTCAAAGGAAGTGAACATAGACTGCGAAGATGCCATATGATGAGATGCTCTTGAATCTAGAAGCCATCTCCCTGATCCAATACCTGAAGAAGCACAAAGAGCATGTTCCTTCATATCTAATGAAGTATGTAAACCAGCTATGCCTGTGTTATGCTGCTCTAAAGAAAAAGACGAATGAGAAGAAGATGATGCAGACATCCTAGAAGGAAAATCAATCTGATGTTTCTGAAGAAGATGTTTCAGCTCATCAATGTCCTTCTCGTAACAATTATGTTCTGCATGTCCTTCCCTCTTGCAATATGCACATGGACCCTTCTCCTTCCTAAATTATTTCCCCTTAGAAGAGGAGGATGAATTTGAGGACTCCTTCTGCTCCTCAGGAGGTTTGGAATCCTTTTGTCTTTGTTTCTTGCCTTTGCCTATAGAAGCCTTCTAATCTTTGGGCTCCTATAATGCAATAAGTGCTTGTGAAGAGGAAGAAGGTTTCACCGTGCCCATGCTAGCTAACTTAGCTTGCTCTCGAGTGAGAGATGAAGCAAAATCATCAAGAGATGGCATAGTGAATCTCATACCAAGTGCATCCCTAGTGGCATAATATGTAGATACAAAAACTGAATAATCTGGTCCAAGCTTAGAAAGAATGGACAATATCAATTGAGAGTCTTATTTCTGAACACCACACTATGACAACTGCAATCTAAGAGACTTGAGTTTGGTGAAAAACTCCTAGATGCTATCAAAATCCCTAGAATTTAAGCCAATAAGCTCATTCTCTAACTGAAACCCTCTCATAGTATCTTGCTTCCCAAACAAAGACTCCAAAGTAGCCCATATCTCATTTGGTGTAGTGCAAGATTCAATGTGAAAAAGAAGGTCAGATGAAAGAGAAAGACATAATGTACCATAAGCTTCATCACACCTATTAAACCATTTTCTCTTTTCAGTAGCATTTGTAGGTTCAATTTTTGTACCCATGGTTACCCTATACAACCCTTTATGTTTCAAGTGAATCTCCATTTGTTTTTTCCAACCAAAATAGTTGAATGGAGTAAGGGGTGCAATATTATTTAAATCCATGACAGAAAAAAAGTAGTATATACTCTCAAATAAAAAAATATATTCCTCTTTGATCTAAAAAAAAACTCCTGATTGCACGTTTCCCAAGAAAATAACTCACAAAACAAAGGCTGAGTTCTGACAAAAAAATCAGATACCTGGAGAAAATTTTGCAAAAATCAGGTCTAAGATCTAGAAGAGGACGGAACCAGCTTTCCAACACCTATTTGTTTTCGAAAATCCGACACCATGGCCAAAAGTTATGATTTTTTCAAAAAAATGAATTCAGCCTGCAGGAAATGGGTTTTCTAGCAAAAAAAGTTTACTTCTGATTTAATTTCTGCAAAATCTATTCATAATGAGTGGACAAAAACAAAAACCCAAGAAATATTTTGAAGCTAAGAACAAAACCCAGAAATTGTTTTTTGATCCAACAAGCAGAAGATGAAAAAATAATTTTTTTAAACCTTCAGCCAAAAAAAAAATGACACACGCCAATTTTTGTACTATAATTTTCTCCAAATCTGTACAAGATATCAAAAATCTAAAAGATACCCAGTTCAGATTTTGACCCTGGCTACAAAACCCAGAAATCGTTTTTCCTAGAATTGAGTGGAAGCTAGATTTCTAAATGAAAAACGGCTGCTTGCATCCAACAAGACCTTCATGCCAAAAAATGATCTCTCATATTTGAGAAGTCTGTAGCACTGAAGCTCTGATACTATGTAGTAGTTTAGGTGAACTTCTCAAACCCCCCAGAATCACCTGCAAAACAAAAACTTCCACAAAAAAGAAATGGCAGAAAAATCATGCTATCATTAAGATGCAAGGATGCCAAATTGAATATGACATTATTACAAATGTACAAGATGCCTGATTATATAGGCATGAGAGAAAACCCAAGATGCATGAGATGTTGCCATGTGTCTTGATCTAACAACATGTGAACCCTATCTAGATGATTATTAAATGTTGAGATAAGTTCTAGAAGGACAACTCATCTTCTAGAAGGAATCTTATCCCACCAAACAAGGAAGGGAATATTATTCCATTTATTTATTAAATAATTTATCTAATAATGCAACCTAGGACTTAATTAATTAAATGCAAGACCTAAATTAACTTATGCTAGTGTGATAATTAATTAATTACACCAACATGGAATTCCTTCCTTGGTGCTAAAAAAGACCAAGGAGAGTGTTATGTGTTGGTCAAATATTTGGGGTGGTCTTGAAACCACCTACATAACCCAATATGGATGTGGGAAGCCTTCCAAATGTCGATGGAATCTATAAGAGCATGCAAAGGAGGTTACAAAGGAGTGGCATGTGTATGTTATGGGTTTGAATGGGTTTTAGAACCCATTGCAAATCCTAACATGGTTCCACAACTTGTTCCAAACTTTCATGGTGGAGCCGTAAAGTATGAACAAGATCATAATCAGTGCCAAGTTGAGCTTGATAACTAGAAGGAAAATATTTAAATTACTTTAAAGGTTGTAAAGGTCAAATACAACCCAATAATTTAAATGGAAATATTTTAATATTTGGTCAAAATTCGTTAGTGCCAAAAGAAGGATGAATGGTTCATTTCACCCACCATTGTACAATCAACTTAAATGTTTTGCATCACCCCAATTACCTCTACTTGGATACAGTCAACTTAAATTTGTTAAAAGGATACACTCACAAGAATATCTTCCAAATATAATTACATTCCTTGTCAAATTCACTTTCCAACATACTTGGAAGTCAATAATATAACCTAACATGAGTCATAGATAGAGAATTTAAGGATCTAGTAGTTGAACATGTTCTAATAGTTGTATTAGAATTTTGTTGATTTAATGTTTAATATTTTAAAGAATATACCACAAGTACTTGCGACTTTAAAGTTGTTAGTGTTGATCACGAGCACTCATAATTGAATGAAATGCATTCCTTAGATCTAAAAACAAAAAATAATGTGATGTTATATCAACACACCAATAAAACAAGACTTAGTGCACAACTACTGATCTAATTTTTTTGGGCCTTTTTGTAGACCTCAACAAAAAGGATGGTGATGTGACCCAAAAACCTTAGTTATAAACAGAGAACTTGACAAATATACTGCTGTAAAAAAACTGAGAATATTACTGAATCCTCTTCCCTATAATAGGTTTTTGATTGCTTTCTAAATAACCAGGCTGGATTACGTAATATTGCATCCAAAAACAGTAGACATGCTTACATCCATAAGTCTAAAAGCCAAGGTGGATCTCTAACAAGAAGACTATGCAGACTCTGACAAGCACCTTACAGCAGCAACATCACAACAAACGAAGATCCGTCTTACACACAGTAGCACCGTCAAAAAGAAGTTTTAGAAGGTTGATGTTTGCAGCAGAGTCTATCGTCCGTCAACAGACTTGGAAATGGAAGCAGCTCTGCTGGGACCGTACTATGGAGGAGACTTCAAAGTAGTGCTGGGTGCACTCATCTCCAAATAAAACGAAGCATCAAAGCCTGGTATTGGAGCTTCTTCTTCAAGTATTTGCAGAGCTTGTCTTATACCAACCCTTCCTTCTGGCTGTGGATTTGAACAGAGCAGTCCCAGTTTGAGCACTCTCTCCATCTCAGCTTCAACATATTGCCCGCCAAGAGTAGGGTCGGCTGCATCCATGAGAGTGCCTGTAGCATACAACTCTCTCACCCAGTCCACCATAACTACTTTTTCAGGTTGAAGGGAGGGATCAACAGGTCTCCTTCCACATGCAACCTCTAACAAAAGAATACCAAAGCTGAACACATCTGTGGCTGGGCTGGCCTTCCCTGTGTGTACGAGCTCCGGCGCTATGTACCCCAGCGTTCCCACAAGACGAGTAGTATGCGAGTTTTCGTTATGCTCATACAGACGTGCAAGCCCGAAATCTCCAAGCTTTCCATTGAGCTCTGAGTCCAGCAAAATGTTGCTGGACTTGATGTCTCTGTGCACTACACGTTGCTCCCACTCTTCGTGAAGATACAGCAAACCCGCAGCGACATCTTTCAGGACTTTGTACCTGTGAACCCATTCGAACACCTTCTTTGGCTTTCCAAAAATCTTCTTGTCTAGGCTGCCATTCGACATGTAGTCGTAAACTACGAATAGCTGTTTTACTCGCCTGCTGAAGCCTCTGATCTGCACAAGATTTCGATGTTGAAGGCGACCAAGACTGGAGATCTCTGCTATGAATTCCCTCATCCCTTCTTCGGTTTCTCTAAGGATACATTTCACCGCTACTTGGAGGCCGTTTGGGGGAAGGACTCCTCTGTAGACCCGACCGAAGCCTCCGGATCCCAAAAGTTGTTCGTCTCTGAAACCCTTTGCTGCAATATGTAAGTCTTTGTAGTTAAATCTGTGAGGCCAGTACTCCGTCTCCCAGTCTTCAAAAATATCTCTGTACTGGTTTCTCTTCCACCGGACAAGTGATGCTGCCACCACCACCAGGAGGGAGAGGACGCACGCTGTGGTAATGCCGGCTATCAATCTGAAATTGGATTTTCTCTGTGTAATGAGATCACATAGCTCCAAATTCGGGAACGAGGCGGTTCCGTTTGTAGTAAAGCTCCAGGCAACTATGTAATTCTCTTCAACAAAGTTTCCTGTAGCTGCTGAGAAACCAACGTACATTTCTTCTTCAAGAATGTTAGACAGAGAAATATTTCCTAGACTGATCAGTGGTTTCTCTGGGCGAACTGAACAAACCTCTGCAATGGTTACATTGAGCTCTTTTAGAAGATGGTCATAATCAATCCAAGCTTGAATATTCTGTCCATTGTCGAGTCCCAATTCCTGGAACTGGCTGCTGTCATTCCAGTAGCCTGCAGACGTAGAGGCTACAGACCTGAGGTCGTTGAGATCGACACCAACGTGATTGTCGTTAATGTCCTCAAATTCGAAGTCCATTACTGTGTCAAACTCAACCGCAAAGAGATGATTAGAGGCATCTCCTACGCTTGAAATATTTCTAAACAAGCCAAGATACTGACTTGGTAAAAATCCCTCTGGAGATCTGTGGGGTGTCATTATAAACGCCAGTCCATGCCCGCTTAGTGAGAGACATGGACTGGTGTTTATAATTTTAAACACAAAACTTGTGCTGAAAGACAAAGTAGAATTCAGAGACCCACCATCTTTCATACGCACAGGATGTGGATAAAAGGCCCGGCCGACACTGAATTGGGATTGATTATTAAGGGAGATGGCTTTGGACTGCACTGAAGCACTCCCAAACAATTCGAGGGTCGAGGCATCGAATTGTTTGAAGTTAAAAGTTGTATGGGCTTGTGCAATAAGCGAAGGTGGGAGTAGTAAAAAGAACACAATCATTACTACCATTGTGGAGCTCCAGCTGGACTTCGATTTTCTGTTCCAACGTAAAACATAATCCAACATATATTAAAATGCAAAAGAAAAACTTATGGCAAGGTTGAAATATATCTGGCCATAAAAGCCAAAATTGAAGCAGAAATGCACGCAAGGTACATTAAATATTTTTTTGTAATGCAAACTTGCAAAAGGATGCAGATTTTTACCTTTCTTCCTAGCAAAATCTTCACAGCTTTTCCGTGGTTTCCCTTCTCATGCCTCCAAAGTTCTCTGGTTATTGAATATAAAATTCAAAATAATAAACGAAAGAATCATATCTTATAGCGTTCACATGTAAACTGTACCCATGTCGAGGTGGGTGGATACGTTCGCAATAATATATTTTAGTTATTGTAGGTAAGATTGCGAAAGAATCATATATTATAGTTATTATTTATTTTTTTGTGCACAAGTTTGTCGGTCGATGGCATAAGGAATCCGACATTTTTAAGAATAGAATATAAGATTTTTTAATCTATACGAGATTAATATGGTTTTTGAAGATAGATATCTTATTATTTTTTTTCGGAAAGTGTACATCTTTTAATTAATTTGATAATAAATTTTTTAATTTTCTCAACTTTTTTATTAAATAAATCGTAAAAGTTGTTGCTTCTAAATTATTTATGTACTTGATCCGGACGTCCTTGTATGCATTGCAATCTTATCTATTTTATAATAATTTTTTTTTTATTCAAGAGGCAAACGCTTTTGACCGGAGCTATGAACCGGAATACAACCATTCAACAATACCACCCCAATGGGGTTTGAACCTTGGTGGCAAGAACAACAATGCCACCGTTAAACCAACACACCATGCCAATACTGGCATCTTATAATAATTTATATAAATAATACCGAAAGATATATTTTTTGAGTAGATGGATTGTTAGCTTATCTAACTATATAATTTGAGAATACTTTAATGCAATTTTTATTATATTAAATTTATTAGGTAAATATTATGATGCAAAATATATCTTCCCCAAAGTTAGTTAAAGGAAATATTACATATGACTTTGTGTTAAGACTATCAAACACAAACCAACCCAACTATCAAACTTTCTTTGAAACCTAAGACTATCAATGATCTTTTTCTTAATAATTCTTAGTTAATGAGTTTTTGGCTCTATTGGCAGAATATCCCAGGAGCTTGATAAAATTCAACTCCTAAACAATGCAATTAATGCTTTCTTGAGAATTTGATCTATGTAGCAAATGTCCAAGATGTAATTAAAGCTTTTTGATTTGGAGATAGTGGAAATGGAAATGGATGTGAAAGTGGTGTTGTTGAGGCGAGAGTGATAAGGGAAAAATGTGTGGCTTGTTGGATAACGTTGGCACCTAATGTAGAAGATTATAAAGGAGAGGAGCCGATCGTGGGCATATGACATATCGTGGGTATAGTTTTGAATAGCCTGGGGCCCATTTTTTGGCAATAAAAGAGCCAACATAAATTTCAAATATACTTTTTAATATGATAGGATAGGTTCATATCAAATTCAAAATATGTCCTATCATAGGTAGACTATTTTGTTCCACCTTCTCAATATTAGGTGAATGCAACTTGATATTTATTTGCCACCTTCCCAATATTAAGTGAATGCAAGTTGATAAAATTATTTTCACAATATAAATAATCTTTGCCAGCTTCCCAATAAAAGGTTATTGCAAATCGATATTTTTTTATCCAAAATATATGTCTTATTGCATTAAAAGTGGGTTGACATGTACATAAGCCATTGCCAACTAAATAAGTTGTAAATATATTTTAACAAAATACATTTAAACATGTTCCATTTCTTATCTTTTTTTAAAAACTACTAGGTCAACCACGTCCATATACACCAATATTTTTGTGAATTTACTTGTAAAAATGAAAAAAACGAACTCTCGGGCTCACTGCATTGCAATTTTTCAATAAAACACATAATTATTATAGTATTATTTACAAATAAACATAAAAATATAATAATCAAAACAAAAAATTAAAAATGGCTAGATTTACAAATATAATGCTGGTGAAAGTTATATATGCATTTCATAATGTTGTATCATAAACTGTTTGAAATATTTGCACCATAGTGTCATATAAAGTTATATATAAATTTAAATATGTTGTTTTAGAAATGGTTATAACAAAAGTAGGAGTCATCCATTATCATAGTTAGTAGTAAGGGGAGGGGCTAATAATTACAATCACTATAATTGAAGAACAACAAAGCATACATCTAATTAAGTTGAATGTAAATGAAGAAGGCTATAGGAAACTTACGTATATATCTATCTTTGCAATATATGTGTGTGTGTGTGTGTGTATACATATCCATATGTATATGCATGTATACATATTGCATATATGCATATGTGCATATGCATATATATATGATATATACATTACATATATATGTACATACATATATATACATATACATATATAATTGTTGTAAGAATGGAAGAAGAATGTGTTGCAAGTATGAATAAGTTTGGTGGTGTTCTCATTAGTGTTGTCATTGATGTCAACAGATTGTGCATGTATAGTTGAGATAGTGTTGAGATGTTGTGAGTACATGGAGCTATCTTTATGGTGTCAAGCAGGTGTGCTGATATGATGAGTTTCTAAGTGCTTTTGAGAAAATTAATAAATAGTGAAGAAAAAATTGTGTGTGTGTTCAGAATGTGCTCCAGTTTGTGCTCCACATTTATTTTGTGTTGATCCTATGCTTATGTGGATCTGAATTGTTTTTTATTAGCATCCTTGAGTGGTATATCCTGGATTATGGATTCTGGGTTGATGAAGAGTGAAAGTTGTGTTTACCAGTTTGTTAACTAGTATGGAAAAGTTGTTTGTCTATGGACTAGGAGAAATGTATCTACTTTGCGGTCCTCTACTGGTTTATTTTAGGTCTTTCGGATTTGGAAGAAGGCTTGTGATGGTGTTATCTATGTTATATCAAAGGTGTTCATGGTTTGGTGCTACAGAAGACTAGGTTCAGAATTACTGTGTGCGTTTGTAAAGTCCAAATGGACTAATGGAAAGTGTTTTGTGTATGAAGGTTATTGCATTAGCTATAGATGAATCTGAAGGCATCCAAGATGTGTTTCAGTGTATGATGAAGCATGTTATGTGGTTTGCATGTTATCTTCTTGTTGCGGAAGCATGTAATTCAAAGTTCATTTGTGTTTTTATTAGGTTTGACCGACATGGTGTCTACACATCATGCAAAGGATAAGTATCAACTAAGGAATCATGTGATCAATCCAAGATGTTGTTTTGGGTCTTGGTTAAGTGTTGGTTTGGTCTGATCTCATTCTCTTCCACCACGGGAATGTTGAGTTACCGACCTAATTTGAATTTATAATATGAAGTGTGTGTGTAGCCAACCTTGGAGAAAGTTTCTAAGGTTGAAGATGGTATAAATACAAGACAAGATTTTAAGAATTGTAAGCCAAAATTGTGAGAAGAAAGAGTGTGCAAAAGTGAGTTAAGGTAGTAGTACTTTAATGTGTTTAACTCCTAAACGTAGTGAGTTGATGGTGTTTGCAATTCTCTGATCAAGGCTGCAGATGTGTGTGAGTTGTTGTGGTGGATTTTTTGTTATCTTTCTTTATCTTTAGGTAGTGAGCCTCCCTTTTGGATAGTGAGTCCTATCTGTAGGCAGTGAGCCTTGTATTCAGACAATGAGTCCTATCTTGGGTAGTGAGCCTCTTATAAATGATTTTGTAATTACTCTTATATTGTGAGTTAATCCTCATCGTGGTTTTTCCCTTATTGGGTTTTCCATGTAAATCTAGTGTTTCTTTTGTTGATATTGCTTTTTGTTATTTTCACTTCATGCTCATACTTAATAGAAAATTAAAGTGGATGTGGAGTTAATAATTGTTTGAGATTTGTGAATGTGATTGGTGACAACTAATTCATCCCTTGGGCTCTGAGTTGTCTTGTGCATTTCAACAATTGGTATCAGAGCTTTGGTTCCTCGGAGAAGAGCTTAACCGCTTGAGGTAGATCTGATGGCGCAAAAATTGTTAATCCTTGTGTTTGATGGATCTAACTATAATGACTAGAAAGTGCAGATGAGAGGTTACCTGATATCTTTTGGCTTCAAGACTTGGAAAGCTGTTGAGACAAAATATGTTGAGCTGGAAAGTGGTCCTTCTTTTGTAGATTATATTTTTGCCTATGAGGAAAATGAAAAAGCAAGGTATGCAATCTACAGTTCTTTATCTAAGATTGAGTAGAAAATTTTATTTCATTTGGCATTGCTTATCAAGTGTGGGAAAAGTTGTAAGACATCTATGAAGGAAATGATAGTCAAATTATCAAAGAAGCAAAGAACAAAGCACAGATATGAGAACTTGAAAATGGAAGAAGGTGAAGACATTACAAGCTAATTTTAGAGGGTTGATATTGCAACAAATTAAGTCAAAAATCACTTGGTGGTACTCTAACAAATGAAGATGCAATGGAGAAAATTATGATGACCTTACCAGAGAGCTACAGTGACAAGGTCTCCACTATTGAGGAAGTTTATGATCCAAATAAATTCACTAAAGAACAACTATTTGGCACCTTGACCACATTTGAAATGAGGAAATTTGGAAAAGAAAAGGAGAAAATAGAAACAACCTTCAAAGCCACTAAGATAGAAGATGATCTAGATAGTGAAGGTTCAGAGGAGTTGGAAGCAAATTTTACAAGGAAATTGAAGAAAGGTACCGGTAAGTACAAAGGTATGAACATTACCTTTTAAATGTTTCAGTTGTGGAAATATTGGTCACTATGCTTCAAGATGTCCAAATAGAGCCATACACAAAAATAACAAAGATAATAAAAACAAAAAGGACAAAATTTTTAAGAAATTATATTATGTTAGAGAAGATGCTAAATTTTTTGATGATGAATCTAATAATGAGGATGATAAAGATGAATCCTTCTTTCTAGCCTTGGAGAATGTTGATGATGTTTTCTACACTATAAAGGTCACCCTCATGGAATTCTTCTCCTTTAGTATCTGGATGATCTTCAACTTTCTCATATTCACCTGGTTCGTCTTGAGCTTCATGGGAAGAAGGTACATCATCATGATACTCCTCATGAGAGGTGACTAGAGGAAGATCCGCTTTGGGAACATTATCCTTAGGGGAAGGAGTCCTAGACCTCCGTGTATACCTATGTCTTTTCCCCTGAACTCTCTACATCTACCACAGGTGGAGCAACTTCCACTCCATCCTTAGAACCTGCCTTTTGGGATAATCTTACAATTCTTCTCCTCTTAGGCACATGAGCATCAACCTCAAGAATTTGCTTTTTAGTTTCTTTATTTTCAGACTTCTTAGTCTTTGTCCTCTTCTTAGCAATTGGCTTTCTCTATTTTTCTGCTCCTTGGGCGTCCTCCTCTTGAACACCTTTAATGTTGATTTTGAAAGGGGAATCCAACTTACCTTTTCCCTTAGGGTCCTACTCAGTTGATTCCTTAGAAGTGGAGTGAGGATCTAAATCTCCCATCAGCTCATAGGTGCACTATACACCTTCATTTTCCAACTCCCATAGTTTATGCCTTAGCCACAATCTGGTAAACTTGGTGACTGGATCCATCAACTGTTTTAGTTCTATTTTTTCCTCTTCTAACCAATCCACATCACCAATTTCCCTATCCTTCACTGCCTCATAAGCATGATCTTGAATCAAGTTTCCATCATCTTCAAGTTGATCAGGAACTACCTTCACATTATATAAATGAACTGATTCAACCGGAAGCCGAGAAAACTTCTTCTTTTTGACCTCAAATTCATCACTACAATTGATCTAGTAGTCTTCCAAATAAACCTTATGGCTATACTCTCTACTGGCCCTCTTTTGGGCTTCACCTGTGATATCAAACCTGGACCTATTGGAATGGAAAGATAAGCCAAGAGTACTCATTTATTCTTTTGAAGCCTTGGCAAAAATAATGGAAGGGAATGCGTCTCCAGTGCCAATCCTCAAAGGGAAGTCTCCACCAAAACTAGTCTTATGTTTGTCCCTTTTGACAATGGCATCAAAATCACATATATGTTGAGTGACCTCCAAAAGTATGATATGATCAATGGGATACCTTGGAAGCCTGTATGGATCCCTTTGACAGCCATCAACCTAGATGTATGAGAAGGTTGGGAATTGAATGAACCAAGCACCATCTTTCTTAATTAGCTCCTTGGCTTGGTTTGAAATCCTCATATGTTCTACTCCCTGAAGTAACCTGGTGATATGCATAGTGAATGCATCATTCACCCTCCTGTAGCTCGAGCTTCCCAAATACAATTGAGGGTAAACCTCATAAATGACATCCTGTCCAAAGATTCCCCTTGTAATCAATCCTTTGTAGGGGTGAAATCTCGCAAGTGCATAGACCAAATATGAAGTCATCGTGAAGGTCTTGGTCTGCAACACATTGGATAGCTGCTCATGGATCACCCTGCTAATCACACCAACCCAATGATAGTTGATCAGCTCTTCTTCCATCCTCACAATAGCATGGCACATCCAATTCTCAAACACACCTACATTCCTTAATCCAACCACCCTACTGAGCAATTTGATGGCATCATAATACTCCTTGAATTTTTCCCTGAATAGTTGTTTAGGCAGCTAGGAATAATGAGACTTAGGCTTCTCCAGCCAGGAATTAATGAGCTGTTGAGATTTAACAGTCTATTCTTCATACAACCCCTTAGTTGCTTCCATGTTGAATGCCACCACATGTGATCTATCTGGCATATCAAAAGTCTGTGCAATGGAAATCAAATTTTGGTTTGCCACCACTCTCCCTTGAGGACCAATAATTCTCTGTGTACCTTGGTCATAGTGTCTTGCACATTCAAGTACAGGCTCATAGCACTGGATTGTGGAAGGAAAACTTGCTACATGTAACAAACCCGACTTCTTCATTCTTCTAGCCACCAGAGGAAGATCCTTGGCTGCCATTCTTTGTTTAAACTCTTCATAATCCCATAATCCGACATTTGTATTAGTCACCTCAGACCAGATTGATGTGATTTTACTCTCAGGGATCTTGCTCTTGATGTCCATTTTAATCCTTTCTGCCTCAAATACTAAGGATCCCTCCACTGTCTTGCTAGATTCAGCCTACACTTCAACAAGGAAATCAAAGTAAAAACCACAGGAAGGCAATGTTAATCCATTAAAACACCATTAGAATGAACCTCATACAATCAAAGTGTTATGAAATGTCATATAAAATGATCATAACACATTTTGGGTTTCAGGACCATCCACAAAATTTGAGCTAGAGAGGAATTTCGGGGAATTCCAGACTAGACGGATTCCAGTGGAATAATCATAAAACACCTACTGACAATCAAATCATATCATTATTAATCAATAAACCACCTAGGAGATCATAAGATAGCATGAATTAGTCATAAAATACATCATAAATCCTTAATAAATCCAACTATTCCATATTTCCTTACATTTCATCAGATTTCGGGAAAATCCGCCAGAGACAGATTTTCGCAAAGGGGAAGACACTTTGTAAACTTCAGAAAATCTAGGCGACACAGGACCTCGAGAAAATTTGGGGTCAACGGAAATCCACGGAATATATGAAACTCTGAAAACGATAGCGGATTCCGGAAAAATGGAGGAGATTGGGAAAATCTGCCAGAGACGAAAAATCCTGAGGTGACTGCAAAACCCGAACATCGGTGTTAAATCATGATTTTTCCTAGAACACTAGATCGATCATGAATTTCAAATATTTAAGCTCGAGACGAGTTTGATACGGGCCTTCTATGGATTTTCTTAGCATTTTAGGCCAGTTTTAAGGCAAAATAAGTTGGAATGGTGTTGCCCTAGGTTTCAAACCCTTTACATCTACCATTAATGCACATGCAAGCTCAAAATTCAATCATTTCAACCGCTAAGTGATTGCTAGGGGATTACTCACAGCTCTCACGCAAGATACACCAAAATGCAAATAAAAAAAGGACCTCAAAACTCACTTGGAAGATGATAAATAAAGCAATGCTGGGCAGCCGTAACCATGAAATGAGCAAGCACTCAAGAATTCAGACCTCAATAAAACCAAGACATTAAAGTAATGCTAATCATCAAAGCATTATCCATAGTTGTCAATGAAAAGTAGAGCAATCGAATACATACCATTGGATGCAGTAGAAATTGAATGAAGCAGCAAACACAAGTTTAATGGCGCCCAATGACGATAATAGCAGAAGTGCTCAAGAAATCGCTACTAAAACCCACAATTCACAAAATCAAATGCCTCAAATCAAATCAATCACCGAAAGAACGTACTCCTTAGCTCAATCGATGATAAACAATAAAGCACAATGGCATAAATTCATCAGAGATCAGCTAAATACCTCGTCCAAAGTTCGTACGAAAACATTAATGCTGGCGACAAGACAGGCAAGAAAATCTGGGAACTTGACGATAGGATGGAATCCAAAAAAATCTGGCCCACGTGGAATTCCGCAAAGACTAAAAATCTTCGAACCAGAGTGCTCAGCTAGAGTCTGAGCAGGATCCGGGAAAATCCGACTAGGGTGGAAAGTCCCGAACCAGGGTGAAAACCCGAAATTCACCCAAAGCCAAAGATTTTCAATGAATAACTTGTGGGAATCACTTAGGAAATTGAAATAAACATTTAGGCACATACCAAAGCAAGATAAAACCTCAAAATGAAAGGGCCAAGACAAAAAAACCAAAGCGAAAGAGGGTACCTACTTTTAGCGGGGCGTGTGTGTGAAAACAACACAACAAATGGCGACTCTGTTGGGAAATGCTCTAGAGCATTTGATAACGGACAAGAATCAAGAACCCAAAATCTCTGGTTTTAGTCTCACTATCAGACAAACAAATCAAAATGCAAAATTTAAAGAATCAAAACCAAAGGATAGACCAAATCTTCCATTTACTGAAAATCCAAGTGTGTGCATATGAGTTCATTTCCTTCCCTAAGCTACTGTAGAGACCAAATTCAGTCATGACAGGCTACGTAAATATTCTAAATTCAAAAGCAACCTGGATAGAGCCTCCCTGCTAGTCAGGCGTCTATAGCCCCGACAAGGTTATTGTTGTGACTCTCCTAAACATAGCTCTATTGCTAGTTAGGCATCTATAGCCCCGATAGAGATATTTAGATACTCCTGATGGATTGAATTCATTCTTTTTATTTTCAATATTTAACTTTTCTTTCTTTTGATATTCTTTCTGTGTCACTTTTTAAATTCAACCTGTGAACAATGAAGTTCACACTCAGGGCTAAGAACCACAGTGGTGATGAAGCAGAAATAGGATTTTTCACCTGAAAAAACTTCACAAGGATCCTACGGCAACATCAAGATTCTTAAGTTGTATAAAAGATGTAAGATTTTAGAATACTTCAGGTTCAAATCAAACATTCAGAATACTTGATGAGAACAAAAAACTTCAACCATCCTTTCAGGATACAAGACTAAAGTCCACCAATAAAATACATAGAACAATCCCAAATAATGATATATTTTTCATGCAAATGCAACACATCCGGAAGAAAATAGGAAAACCTCCAAAGCAAAAGCAGAGCAAAAACAAACCAAACCAAAAGAAAACCTACTGTAACCAAAGCAAAGTAAACAAAACAGGAAAGGAACCTAATCTAACTATATATAGGAAAAGAGCTGAAAAAAACTCAAGACTGAAAATAATGTTTCAAATACTGCCCATTGACAGGCAGTGGGATGTCCTCTTCAGTGAGAGTTTTCAAACGGAAAGCATTCTCCCAAAATTTCAGAAATCTGGTAAGGGCCAAGCCAAAGTTTATCAAATTTTCCATGCTCTCCCTTACAGTCATGGGCTTTATCCCAGTAAAGAACCAAGTTAGAAATCCTAAAAGCTTTTACCTTGGCTCTTTTTTCAAACCATCTCTTGACAACCCCCTGATGTTTGGAAAAAATTTCCAGGGCTTCGTCTCTCTTTTCCTCAAGGTGTAACAATTTAGCAAGTCTGGCCTCACGTTTATCTCCCTCATCATAATAGTCATTAATGAACTGTAAGGTAGGGATTTTCAATTGAATTGGAAATACAGGTTCTAACCCATAAACCAGGTGGTAAGGGGATATTCCTATGGAAGTCTTATGTCTTGTACGATCTGCCCAAATAGAAAATCTGAGCTAGGTGTGCCAATCCTTAGGATTTCTTTCTAACAGTTTGTAGATAGCAGTCAAGAGATTTTTGTTGGATGACTCATCCAAACCATTACCCTGAGGATAATAATTGGATGAAAACTTAATGACAATCCCATGGTCAAAGGCCCAATTAGAAAACTTCAATGATGAAAATGCAGGACCATTATCACAAACTAAAGACACAGGACATCCAAAATGGTTAATGATACCTGATTTAACGAAATTAATTACCACCTCAGAAGTACATTGCTTGCAATCAAGGGCCTCAGTCCACCTTGTAAAATAATTAGTGACAGTAAGGATGTACCTGTGACCTGCAGAGGAAGGCAGATTGATTGGACCTATGAAGTCCATTCCCCACTATGTGAAAGGTTTTACCTCAAAGACCGGTTGGAGTGGTAGTGTTGCATACTTTTCTCTGGTTGCTGAAATCTGACACACATGACAAGTTTTGACGTGGTTGTGTGTGTCCTTGAACAATGTAGGCCAATAGTAACCTACTCTTAAAATCCGGTTTGCAGTAGAATGTGCAAAACCATGGCTAGTACCATATCTATCATGAAACTCTGCCATGACTCTCTCAGCTTCCTATTGCCCTAAGCATCTTAGGTATATGCCCTCATGATTTCTTTTATATAAGACAGCTCCCTTTAGCATAAAACAATCACTCTTCAAACATAAGGCCCTCCTTTGTACTGTATTCAGATGATCAGGACATCTTTGAGTCAAAAGATAGTGGACAATATCATCATACCACTCGCCAGGAGAAACATCATCTAAATTGTAATTTTGATCTATAAGATCAAGGATTATTTCTGCCATTGTCTGTGTAAGTCCCTGCCCCCTTACCAGCTTCATGGGTTGAACCTCAATATCGTACTCTTGTAACATAGTTACCCACTTAGCTCTGTGTTCTCCTAGCTCATTCTGCACCAACAAGAGCTTGACTGCAGGATCAAGAACTATAGCAAAGACCTTGTTTCTGAGGACATAATGTCTAAATTTCTTTACAGCTCTGACTAAGGTGTATGCCTGCTTTTCCACACTTGGGTATCTCAGCTCTGCATCCTTCAATGGTGCACTCATGAATGTGATGGGATGTTCATCGCCTTGATCATATTTTTGAGTTAACATAGCAGCACATGAATGATCAGAAGAAAACGAATATATATAAAATGCTTTAGCATAATCTGGACTCACTAAGACAAGAGCTTCGACAATAGCTCTTTTATCTCTGTAAATGCCCCCTTTTTTTTTGCATTCCACTCAACTTTGGCCTCCTATTTCAGCATTGCATTCAGTGGCTTGACTATCTCTACGAATCCAGTGATGAACTTCCTCACAAAGTTGATCTTGCCAAAAAATGATTTCATTTCTTTCTTGCTAGTAGGGAGTGGGATCTTAAGTATGGCTTTTATTCATTCGGGATCAATGGCGATTCCTTTCTTAGAGATAACATGCCCCAAAAATTTACCCTATGTAACTCCAAAGATGGATTTCTTTGGATTGAGAGATATACAAAACTCTCTACATCTCTGAAAAACCTTGCACAAATCTAAGATATGATCACCTCTCTTCTTTGAAAAGACTGTTAGATCATCCATACAAATGATTATGCACTTACCAATTATATCTTTAAAGGAAATGTCCATGGCTCTTTGAAACGTGGCTCTTACATTAATCAAGCCAAAGGGAATCCTCCTGTAGGAAAAAGTGCCCAACTTGGTGGTGAAAGTAGTCTTATGCCTGTCTTCATATTGCACTATAACCTGATTGTATCCTGAATAACCATCCAAGAAAGACATCATCTGAGATCCATTAACAATTTGAAGCACTTCATCAAATGAAGGTACTGGATAGTTATCCTTTTCTGAAGTTCTATTTAGGTTCCTGAAATCTACACAGAGCCTGATTTCACCATTTTTCTTTCGCACTAGAACTAGGTTTGCAACCCAAGTTGAGTTTCTAACTAGAAATATGATTATTGCAGATAGTAATTTTTGTACTTCCTTCTATATTATGGGTTCTAGTAATGCATTGATGGGCCTCTGCCTCTCTCTGAAAGGTTTTACTCCCAGATTGAGAGGGATAATGTGGGTTATGATTGATGTATCATAAGTCCAGGCTATCACATTTGGATATCTATGTAGTGCATCAATTATTCCTTTTCTTTCTTCTAGAGTGCACACTTTGCCAATAAAGACATTTTTGACATCATCCTGAGATCCCATATTATACTTGTCACACTGTCCATTGATGGACTCCCCCTGGGCATCTTGCTCTTGATCCCTGACCTTGTCCAAATCAAAGATTCTTTCTAATTGCACCATTCCCTTAGGGATAGTATTGGTCTTCAAATTAATTACCCCCTCCAAATCCATCTCTGCTTCTTGGAGTTTTGTTTCATCAATAATTTAAGAAGCAAAGACATCTATATTTGTGATAAAATATAAGATATGCTTCTCATCTACATAAACCTAGAAGTTGGTGACATTGTCAAGTACTGAAGGTACTGGGCTCAGTTCCACTGTAAACTTCTTTAATCCCGAAAGAGATAGAGGTTGCAATGTACTAGTTGCCTAGGCAAGAGAGTCAGCGGTCTGGTTCTTACTTCATGGAATCAACTGAATGTTGAAGGCATCAAATCCCTCAATAAGATCCCATACTCTATGTCTATAGTTGCTCATTCTTCTGCCATGACAAGAGTATTGTCTCCTAACTTGCTTGACTACTAACTCACAATCCCCAAAAACTTGCAAGATCTTAACCTTTTTCTTTAATGCCATTAACAGTCCATGAACCAAAGCCTCATATTCTACCACATTATTTTTACAATGAAATTGAAGTCTATGAGCAGCAAAAAATGTCTTACATCTTGGACTAATTAGTTCAAATCCTGCCCCAGCTCCTTGCTTGGATTTGGATCCATCAAATCTTAGAGTCCAACAGCCAACAACTGTAAGCTTCTTTGAAGTATCTTTTGTACTATTGCTGCTAGATGGTCTTTCAGAAGGCATTAATCTTTTTCCTTTGGGATCCTATTGGACATTCTAGATATCAATTTTGACTACTAGAGTGGGGTTAATACACTTCTGTATTTGTTCCACTACAGCCTGGCATAAGCAACAATCCAATTATGAATGGGAGGCATTATGCACAATTAGGCAAGAGTAGTTCTCCAAAGTTCATTCATCTTCCTAACTAAACCTGATCTTCATTGCACTTATGAATGAACTCTTGAAAATTATCCAACAAACCCAGCTAACTGTCTTCCGGATCATCGTCATCTTCAAATAGTTCATCATTATTTTCAACTGGTTTTACCAAGGCTTTAGTACCACTGGATTATGTTGTGAGATCAACTGACATAGTATGTAACATGAGGACCTCCTCCACATCTGACTCCTCAAAAGGAGTTGCAAGCACATAGCTACCCATACTTACTTCTGATATCAAAATTTCATTTGAGGTATTTTAATATTCTATGATCATATATTTCATTATGGGCTCTCTTTCATTTCTAATTTGGTTTGGAACTCCCTTCCAAGGAAGCCACATGTGGGAATGATCAGTCAAGACATACCCATTCAATGCCCTGGTGAAGTCTCTTCCCAAGATTAAGCCATAAGCATCAGGAATGTCAGCCACCTGTATGTTGATAACCTGTTGAATTCTAGGGTCAGAAGTAACCTGCATATGAATCATATTTAATTCCCCTACAACATTTACTTCAGTCCTATCCAATCGTGTAACTTTCTTTTGTGAGTCAGTAGGAGTAATACCCATAGCTCTATAGACACCGAAGGGCATAACATTGGTTGAAGCACTAGAATCCAGTAAACAATTATGCAAATTCTTACCAAATATGCGAACAAAAATCAGGAATGGAGGAGTGTTTGTCTTTCCCTGAAACAAAGTTAAGGGAGTATCTAGTTGAGCGACTTGAGTTTTATCCTTTTCTTTTCCCTTATCTCCAGGAGGCATGTGGACTTGATTATGACTCTAATTTCTCCTTCCTACTAACTGAGAACTAGAAGCCTTATTGACACTTTCGCTAACTGATTTATCTTGTGACATGGAATTTACATTATAAGCTCCTAGAACTGCATTCCTAATAGTTGGAACTCTTAATAACTCAAACACAGAGAGGCTTACCTTTAATTTTCTAAGTTCTTTAGCAACATATAGGGCCAATTGTTCCTCACTCAAATCAGCAGGGGTCCCCTTTGGGTATTCCATCACCTTATCTTTGTTTGCATCAACACTTCTCCCTTTTGGCATGTCAATATGCCCTTGATCTTGAGATAAATATTGCCTGGCCACGTGGGGCAGTGATGGATTATTGCTAGCATTAGAATTTGGTTGCGTGTTGAAATTGTTTGGTGGAATGGAAGTAGTGAAGGGGCCTCCAGCCTATGGATGTCTGTGTGGCAACTCCCTCAAGTCATACTTCTTGGCAGGTCTTTGAAAGGTCTGGACTTCTTCAACATAAGCCTCTTCCTCATCCTTGGGGCCATTGTCATTTAATGGATTCCCATCAAACAACTGAGTAATTTCATCTCCATTGCATACCTGTTCTGCCTCTTCCATCAACTGGTCAATTTCCTCTTTAGGCACATTCTCTTTACTTTGTGGAAAAGGAGCATGATTCAGTACCAACACTGATGAATCATAGGGAACAGATGGTACCATTTCCTGATTACCTGCAATATTCTCCACTTCATACTAAAAGATTGAGGCTGTTGTTTGGAACTCTTGACAATCTAACTTAGAATGTTGACTTGTTTTATGGAGCCTACACCACCCTGATAAAGCAGCCTCAACTAAATATACACCATTAGGAGGCTTCTCTTGATTAACTGGCAGATTGATAGGCTGATTAACTGGTTTATCCAATGGAGTAGGGACTCCTCCATTATTAGGCCTTGTGTTCCAAGTCCTATTCTATCCTTGTGGCTACCTCCTATCGAACCCTTTTCTGCCACCTTGCCCTCTGTCAAAGTTCTGGCCTAAGGACTGTCCTTAATCATAGTTCAGTCCCCTATCATTATTATACCCTCTGTCATTGTTCTATCCTCGATCGTTGTTATACCATCTTTCATTATTGTATCCTCTTTCGTGATTGTATCCTATGTCATGATGTTTCCCTCTATCAAAGTGTTGTCCTTGTGAATTTTCTCAATTTTCTTTGTTCTGATTGGACTACACATTTCTTTGGGCAGCTTGCAACTGACTCTTCTGGTTCCTTAAATAAGTTACCTCCATATTCAACTTCTTCACTTGTTTAGACAATTCATCCAATCTCTCCTTGTCAGGATTATTGTATGGAGGTTGATTGGCATTGTTCTAGGGATATCCTACTGCAGCATTTCCATTCAGTGATTGGTTCAATACTTTTGAATTCTGTAGATACACAGGAAAACCAGCCTGAGGCTGTGCATGAAGAGGTTGATTTACATTTTGCTAAGGGTAGATAATTATAGGGGGACCTTGTCTCATAGGAGGTCTTGGGTGCAGGACCAGAGGTAGCTGAGGTACTGGATTCATGATAGGAGCATGATTGGCTAGAGCTTGGTCAAGAGTAGGGACCTGCCCACGGTGAGCAACAGGTCCTAATGATGGTAAAGGTCCAAACACATGTTGTCTCAAGGAAGTGCTTAATTTCACAACTTCAAAATAGGCATCAAGTAGGGTATTGGGAGGGTTGTTTTTCCATTTAATGAAGGTGGATGTTAGACTGTCAAGACCTTCATAATAAACCTCTAAAGCAGTAGCTTGATCAACAACATAAGGAGCCTATAATCTGGTATAAGCACGATGAAACCTATTATTGAAGGACCCTATAGGCTCATTGACTTCTCTCTTAACATTGGTCAACTAACGGTAAAGCTCATTGGAACTAATGGGAACCCTAAACTTCTATAAGAATGCAGTCTCTAGCTCAGTCCAATGTTGGATAGACCGAGCAGGTAAATGATTGTACCAATAGAATGCATCCTCTCCCAATGAATAAGGGAAGAGTCTACATGCTACATCCTCATGGTTGATTCCTCTATCCTTAAGGGCATTCTAAAAGATCCTGATGTGTTCCTCAGCAGTTCTATTAGGATAATTAACATGAAACTTTGAACAAAATTGTTCAGGGTTCTTGGGCATGACATTGTAAATAGCGAAGCTCAATGGAGATGGATTATTAGCTAGGAAAGCCATTAGTGGAGGTGGGGGTGGTAATGGCTGGTTTATGACTGGCTGAGGTTGTGGAATGCGAATGTCCTCAGACTCAGACTCAGATGAACCTGATGAGGATGGGAATGATGGAGAAGACCGAGATGGATGGGAGGATTATGATTCTCCCCTTCTATTGGTCCTTCTAGACCTAGTAGGGACTGGTAATTCTTGAAATTCTCCCTCTCCTGGAGTGAATCTAGTTCTTATTCTGAATCTTTTAGGAGACATGGTGTTCAAAAATTAATC
Organism: Sequoia sempervirens; assembly: GCA_007258455.2. Taxonomy (NCBI): domain Eukaryota; kingdom Viridiplantae; phylum Streptophyta; class Pinopsida; order Cupressales; family Cupressaceae; genus Sequoia; species Sequoia sempervirens. The sequence goes on along the minus strand of VDFB02271358.1, from coordinate 824,738,099 downwards.
CAGCTTGCTTATTCAGGCCCTCCTTCTAGCGCCAATTTGTTGATGTTTTCTGCACTATAAAGGTCACCCTCATGGAATTCTTCTCCTTCAGTATCTGGATGATCTTCAACTTTCTCAAATTCACCTAGTTCATCTTGAGGTTCATGGGAAGAAGGAACATCATCATGTTGCTCCTCATGAGAAGTGACTGGAGGAAGCTCCGCTTTGGGCACACTATCCTTAGGGGAAGGAGTCCTAGACCTCCTTGTGTATACCTGTGTCTTTTACCCTAAACTCTCTACATCTACCACAGGTGGAGCAACTTCCACTCCATCCTTAGAACCCACCTTTTGGGATAATCTTACAATTCTTCTTCTCTTAGGCATAGGAGCATCAACCTCAAGAATTTGCTTTTTAGTTTCTTTATTTTCAGACTTCTTAGTCTTTGTCCTCTTCTTAGTAATTGGATTTCTCTGTTTTTTAGCTCCTTGGGCTTCCTCCTCTTAAACACCTTTAATCTTGATTTTGAAAGGGGAATCCAACTTACCTTTTCCCTAAGGATCCTACTCAGTTGATTCCTCAGAAGTGAAGTGAGGATCTAAATCTCCCATCAGCTCATAGGTGCACTATACACCTTCATTTTCCAGCTCCCATAGTTTATGCCTTAGCCACATTTTGGTAAACTTGGTGACTGGATCCATCAACTATTTTAGTTCTATTTTTTCCTCTTCTAACCAATCCACAACACCAATTGGCCTATCCTTCACTGCCTCATAAGCATGATCTTCAATTAGGTTTCCATCATCGTCAAGTTGATTAGGGACTGCCTTCATATTATATAAACGGACTGATTCAACCGAAATCCAAGAAAACTTCTTCTTTCTGACCTCAAATTCATCACTGCAATTGGCCCAGTAGTCTTCCAAATCAACCTTATGGCTATACTCTCTACTGGCCCTCTTTTGGGCTTCACCTGTGATATCAAACCTAGACCTCTTGGAATGGAAAGATAAGCCAAGATTACTCATTTCTTCTTCTAAAGCCTGGGCAGGAATAATGGAAGGGCATGCGTCTCCAATGCCAATCCTCAAAGGGAAGTCTCCACCAAAACTAGTCTTATGTTTGTACCTTTTGACAATGGCATCAAAGTCACATATATGTCGAGTGACCTCCAAAAGTATGATATGATCAGTGGGATACCTTGGAAGCTTGTATGGAGCCCTTTGATAGCCATCAACCCAGATGTATGAGAAGGTTGGGAATTGAATGAACCAAGCACCATATTTCTTAATTAGCTCCTTGGCTTGGTCTAAAATCCTCATATGTTCTGCTCCCTGAAGTAACCTGGTGATATAGATAGTGAATGCATCATTCACCCTCCTGTAGCTTGAGCTTCCCAAATGCAATTAAGGGTAAACCTCATAAATGACATCCTGTCCAAAGATTCCCCTTGTACTCAATCCTTTGTAGGGGTGAAATCTCACAAGTGCATAGACCAAATATGAAGTCATCATAAAGGTCTTGGTCTGCAACGCATTGGATAGTTGCTCATGGATCGCCCTACTAATCACACCAGCCCAATGATAGTCGATCAGCTCTTGTTCCATCCTCACAATAGCGTGGCACATCCAATTCTCAAACACACCTACATTCCTTAATCCAACCACCCTACTGAGCAATGTGATGGCATCATAATACTCCTTAAATTTTTCCTTGAATAGTTATTTAGGCAGCTTGGAATAATGAGACTTAGGCTTCTCCAACCAGGAATTAATGAGCTGTTGAGATTTAACAGTCTGTTCTTCATAGAACCCCTTAGCTGCTTCCATGTTGAATGCCACCACATGTTATCTATCTGGCATATCAAAAGTCTGTACAATGGAAACCGGATTTAGGTTTTCCACCACTCTCCCTTTAGGACCAATAATTCTCTATGTACTTTGGTTGTAGTGTCTTGCACATTCGAGTACAATATCATAGCATTGGACTGTAGAAGGAAAACCTGCTATATGTGACAAACCTGACTCCTTCATTCTTCTAGCCACTAGAGGAAGATCCTTGGCTGCCATTCTTTCTTTAAACTCTTCGTAATCCCACAATCTGACATTTGTATCAGTCACCTCCAACCAGATTGATGTGATTTTACTCTCAGGGGTCTTGCTGTTGAAGTCCATTTTAATCCTTTATGCCTCAGATACTACGAATCCCTCCACTGTCTTGCTAGATTCAACATGCACTTCAATAAGGAAATCATAGTAAAAACCATAGGAAGACAATGTTAATCCATCAAAACACCGTTAGAATGAACCTCATACAATCAAAGTGTTATGAAATGTCATATAAAATGATCATAATACATTTCGGGTTTCAGGACCATCCACAGAACTTGAGCTAGAGAGGAATTTTGGGGAATTCCAGACTAGACAGATTCTAGTGAAATAATCATAAAACACCTAATAATAATCAAATCAGATCATTATCAATCAATAAACCACCTAGGAGATCATAAGATAGCATGAATTAGTCATAAAATGCACCATAAATCCTTAATAAATCCAACTATTCCATATTTCCTTACATTTCATCAGATTTCGAGAAAATCTGCCAAAGATGGATTTCTGCGAAGGGGAAGACACTTTGTAAACTTTGAAAAATCTAGGTGACACAGAACCTCAAGAAAATATGGGGTCGATGAAAATCCACAGAATATATGAAACTCCGAAAATGATAGCGAACAGAGGAGATCGGGAAAATCCGCCAGGGATAGAAAATCTCGAGGTGACTGCGAAACCCGAACATCGTCGTTAAATCATGATTTTTCCCAGAACAATAGATTGATCATGAATTTCAAATATTTAAGCTCGAGACAAGTTTGTTACGGCCCTTCTATGGATTTTCTTATCATTCTAGGCTAGTTTTCAGTCGAAATAAGGTGGAGTGTTGCTGCCCTAGGTTTCAAACCCTATACATCTTCCATTAACACACATGCAAGCTCAGAATTCAATCGTTTCAACCGCTAAGTGATTGCTAGGGGATTACTCACAACTCTCAAGCAAGATACACCAAAATGCAAATAAACAAAGGACCTCAAAAATCACTTGGGAGATGATAAATAAAGCAATGTTAGGCAGCCCTAACCATGAAATGAGCAAGCACTCAAGAATTCATACCTCAATAAAACCAAGACACCAAATTATTGTTAATCATCAAAGCATTATCCACAGTCATCAATGAAAAGCAGAGCAATCGAATACATACCATTGTGCACAGTAGAAATCGAATGAAGCAGCAAACACAAGTTTAATGGCACCCAGCGATGATAATAGCAAATGTGCTCAAGAAATCACCACTAAAACCCACAATTCGCAAACTCAAATGCCTCAAATCAAATCAATCACCGAAAGAACGCACTCCTCAGCTCAATCGATGATAAAAAATAAAGCACAATGGCATAAAAGTCATCAGAGATTAGCTAAATACCTCATCCAAAGTTCATACGAAAACATTAATGTCGTCGACAAGACTGGAAAGAAAATCGGGGAACCCGACGACAGGATGGAATCCAGAAAAATTCAGCCCATGCAGAATTCCACGAAGACTGAAAATTTATGAACCAGAGTGCTCAGCCGGAGTCCAAGCAGGATCCGAGAAAATCCGACCGGGGTGGAAAGTCCCGAACCAGGGTGAAAACCTAAAATTCACCCAAAGCCAAAGATTTTCAATGAATAACTTGGTGGAATCACTTAGGCAATAAAAATAAACATTTAAGCACATTTCAAATCAAGATAAAACCTCCAAATGAAAGGGCCAAGACAAAAAAACCAAATCGAAAGAGGGTCCCTACTTTCAGCGGGGTGTGTGTGCAAAAACAACACAACAGAGAATAAATCTGTCTACTAACCATGAAAGATGTGCAAGGAAATGTGGTCCAGAAAACAAGAAGGATGAGATGGAAGGTACTCTAGTTATTTCCTTTCATGCTAGGCAAGATGAAAATTATTGGGTAATTGATAGTGGTTGTTCAAATCATATGACTGGAAACAAAAGTAAGTTTACTAAACTTGAAAAGTATGATGAAGGATTAGTCATGCTTGGAGATGATTCTGGTGCAAAGATTGTTGGAAAAGGAAAAATTATTTTTGGTGGAAAACATAGTACTAATGATGTCTATTATGTTAAGGGCTTAAGGAATAATCTCTTAAGTGTTGGAAAAATGTGTAGTAAAGGATTTAAGCTTGTGTGTCAAGTTAATACCTTTGAGAATATTATAAAAGGGTTCAAAACTGTGGTAGTTGTAGGAAGAAGAACATATGGAAACACTTATCAGCTTAAGGGTGTTGATGGTCAGTTTTTTTTATCTCAAGTTAATGAAAGTTGGCTATGGCACCAAAGGATGGGACATGTAAACTTTGACAATCTAATTAGGATTAGTTCAAGAGAAGTTGTCTGGGATCTACCTAAAATAACAAAGCCTACCAATACTATTTGCAGATAAGTTGTCAATTGGGAAAACAAACGAAATGCAACTTTAAACGAAAAGAACAATCAACTACAAGAATGTTAGAATTGATTCCTAAGGACCTCTATGGTCCCATAAGAACAAGAAGTCTTAATGGTGATAGGTATTTTATGCTTTTGATTGATGATTATTCTAGAATGACATGGGTTACTTTTCTTAGGGAGAAATTTGAAGCTTTAGATAGATTCAAAGTGTTCAAGGCTATGGTAGAGAATGTGTGAACTTGAAAATAAAATCTTTAAGGTCTGAAAAAGGAGGAGAATTCACCTATAGTGAGTTTAATATATTTTGTGAAGAGCATGGTATAAAGAGATATTTTTCTGCTCCTAGAACTTCTTAGTAGAATGGAGTTATTGAGGGGAAGAACTAGACAATTCAAGAAGCTACAAGTATTATGATGAAAGAGGAAAATTTACTTGATGTATATTGGAGAGAAGCAATTCACACCATTGTTTACATTCTTAATAGAGTTCAAATCAAAGGTAACAACACAAAGACCCCTTATGAACTGTGGACTGGTAAAATTTGTACTGTTAAGTACTTTAAGGTGTTTGGAATAAAAAATTACATTAAAAGAGATGATGAGAGCCTAGGAAAGTTTGATACTAGATGTGATGAAGGTAATTTCCTTGGATATTCAACTAATAGTAAAGTTTATAGATGCTTCAACAAAAGATTGAGAAAGATAATTGAAAGTGCAAATGTAAAAGTTGATGAAGATATGCACAAATCAGTTGAAATAAGTGAAGTTGAACCGGATGAACCTATTTGCAAAAAATTACAAGAAGATAATAAGGAAGAAGAAGAAAAGATTTAAGAATAAGAAGCTCTGGAACCTACTCCTAAGACCCAAAAATATGTACAAAAAAATCACCCTAAAGAATAGATAATTCGAGACAAAAGTGAAGGTGTAAAGACAAGAAGCAAAGTGGCAACAAATAAGGTAAATCTATGTTTACTTTCCAAGATAGAACCTAAAATAGTATGTGAAGCATACAAAAATGAAAATTGGGTTAGAGCAATGATAGAGAAAAATCAAACATGGGACCTGGTTCCTAGAACAGTAAATAAGAACATAATTGGTACAAAGTGGGTGTTCAAGAATAAGCTGAATGAGAATGGTGAAGTAGTAAGAAACAAAGCAAGGCTTGTATGCAAAGGTTATTCATAGGTTGAAGGAATAGACTTTGAGGAGAGATTTTCCCCGGTGGAAAGAATGGAGGCTATTCAGATGTTCTTGGCATTTTCTACTCACAAAGATTTCAAAATATACCAAATGGATGTTAAGTCTGCATTCTTAAATGGAGAACTAGAAGAAGAGGTGTACATGAAACAACCGAAGGGATTTCAGTTATCAAATCAACCAGACATGGTCTATAAGTTGAAAAAGGCATTATATGGACTTAAACAGGCTCCTAGAGCATGGTATGCAAGGTTGGACAAGTATTTGACATAGAAAAGGCTCAACAAAGGCTCCGTAAATAGTAATCTCTATTTCAAGGTTGAAGGAAACAAAATGTTGATAGTGGTTGTGGTTGTTGATGATATTATCTTTGGAGGAAATGAGTGTATGTGCAAGAAATTTGCAGAGGAGATGCAAAAAGAGTTTGAAATGTCTATGATTGGTGAGCTAAATTTCTTTCTTGGACTTCAAGTGAATCAAACTGATAAGGGCATATTCATTTCACAATCAAAGTATGTCAAAGAATTATTGAATAAGTTTGGAATGGATGATTCCAAACTGGTCTATACCCCTATGGTGACTGGATGCAAACTAAGATAATGAATCTCCTAAAGTTGATCAAATCATGTACAAATCTATGATTGTTGGATGGTTATATCTTACTGTTACTATACTAGATATCATGCATGCAGTGTGTTTGGTTACCATATTTCAAGCAGAACCTAAAGAAACACATGTTATAGCTGTGAAAAGAATATTCAGATAGCTAAAAGGCACTCTAGATTATGGTTTGTGGTATCCTAAGGATACTAATTTTTCTTTGAGTTCTTACACTAATGTAGATTGAGCTGGTTGTATAGATGACAAAAAGAGTACAAGTGGTGGTGTATTCTTTCTTGAAGGAAGATTGGTTTCATGGCTAAGCAAGAAACAAGATTTAATTTACTTATCCACTACAAAGGTTGAGTACATTGCAACAACATCTTGCTGCACACATGTATTATAGATGAAGCAAACATTGAAGTATATAGGAGTGATATGCGATGAGCATACTCTTATCTTCTATGATAGTACAAGTGTAATAAACATTACAAAGAATCTGATAATGCATTCAAGAATAAAGCATATATCTATTAGATATCATTTCTTGAGAGAAAAGGTATTGGAGAATGAAGTCAATGTAGAATATGTGCCTACAAAGGATCAAATTGCTGATATATTTACTAAGGCTCTTCTGAAGAATACTTTTGAGTATCTCTAAGAGAAGTTGGTGGTTCTTGCCCCTCCTTCTTCGAACTAGGTGCACATGGAGGTGCATCAGTCTAGTGGATCTACAGATTCTTCATTTGTCTAGACTAATGATTGGAGTCTACTCCTCAGGGGGGTACGAAGTATCATTGTTGTAGTATGAGATATGGGTGCACTCCTAAAGGGGAGTGATCAAAAATTTTGTTCTTTTCCATTGATGTCAAAGGGAGAGAAAGTGTTGTGTGTTGCCATCAATGAAAAAGGGGGGGATTGTTGCAAGTATTAATAATTTTGATGGTGTTGTCATTGATGTCAGCACATTGTAGGTTGTTACAGAGAAGGGAATTAAGTGATTTTAGATAATGCATGTATAGTTGAGATACTGTTGAGATGTTTTGAGTACATGGAGCTATCCTTATGGTGTTGCAGGTGTGTTGATATGATGAGTTTCTAAGTGATTTTGAGAAAATTAATAAATAGTGAAGATAGAATTGTGTGTGTTCAAAATGTGCTTTGGTTTGTGATTCACATTTCTTCTATGTTGATCCTATGCTTGTGCAGATCTAGAGTGTTGTTAATTGGCATCCTTGGGTTGTATGTCCTAGACTATAGCTTCTAGGTTGATGAAGAGTGAAATTTATGTTCACCAATTTGTGAACTAGTTTGGCAGAGTTGTTTGTCTATGGACTGGGAGAAATGTATCTGCTCCACGGTCCTTCACTAGTTTGTTTCTGGTTTTGCAGATCTATAAGAGGGCTTGTAATGGTGTTATCTATGTTCTATTAAATATGTTCATGGTTTGTTGCTCTAGAAGACTAGGTTCAGAATTACTATGTGTGTCTGTAAAGTTTGAATGGACTAATGGAAAGTGTTTTGTGTATGAATATTGTTGCATTAGCTATGAATGAATCTGAAGGAATCCAAGATGTGTTCTGGAGTGTATGATGAAGTATGTTATGTGGTTCACATGTTATCTTATTGTTGCAGAAGCATGTACTTCAAATTTCATCTATGTTTTCATTAGGTTTGGTCGACCTAGTGTCTACACATCATGCCAAGAATAAATATCAATTAAGTAAGTGCTTGATTGATCTAAGATTTTTTCGGTCTTGGTTAAGTGTTGGTTTGGTTTGCTCTCATTATCTTTCGCCGCGGGAATGTTGAGTTGCTGACCTAATTTGAATTTATAATATGAAGTGTGTGTGTGGCCAACCTTGGAGAAAGTTTCTAAGGTTGAAGATGGTATAAATATAAGACAAGATGTTAAGGATTGTAAGCCAAAATTGTGAGAAGAAAGAGTGTGCAAAAGTGAATTAAGGCAGCAGTACTTTAATATGTTAACTCCTAAAAGCAGTGAGCTAATGGTGTCTGCAATTCTTTGATCAAGGATGCAGATGTGTGTGAGTTGCTATGGTGGATTTTCTATTATCTTTCTTTATTTGTAGGCAGTGAGCCTCCCTTTTGGAAAATGAGTCCTATTTGTAGGAAGTGAGCCTCTTGTAATATTTTTTGCAATTATTCTTATATTGTGAGTTAATCCTCACCATGGGTTTTCCCTTATTGATTTTTCCATGAAAATTTGGTGTTTCTTGTGTTGATATTGTTTTCTGTTATTTACACTTCATGCTTATACTTAATAACAAAATAAAGTGGATGTGGAGTTAATAATTGTTCGATATTTCTGAATGTGACTAGTGACAACTGATTCACCCCCCTCTTAGTTTTTTTATGCATTTCAATAGAAATAAGTGTTTTCATTGATGTCAACCAGTTAGTTGGTTATCTACTAGTTGCTATTGACTATATATGTCGAGGATATTGAGAAAATTGTATTAAAAGAAGGTTGTTGGTTCCGATACTTGTGAACTATGTTTCTCTATATGTTGATTGAGGTTCTGGATATTTGTTGTTGGCCCAGATTTCTCTTTGATGAAGTCTTATGGTGTATGGTTCAAGAATTATGCTGCCCTAGAACTATTGAAGTTGGTTTTGGTATTTGGAAGTATTGAGCTTAATTGATTTATATGTTTTACACTAGTGTTGCCAACCATGTGTCAAGCACTACTTTCGAAGTTGATGAAGCATGTTGGATCTATTATGGGTTCCGATGAAGCATGTGTTTTAGGTTTCCCTCATTGTAATTCCACCCTAGGATGTTTGGTGTCGACCTAATTTGAATTTTAAGTCAAATGACTGACTTTGTATCTTTTCAAGGTTGGAGATAGTATAAATACAAAATTTTTTAATGATGAAAATTGCACATAAGAAAAGAAGGAAGATAAGTGAAAGAACAGATGTGACTTTGATGCTATTCTTAAGGTATGTGAGTTAAGTGTGTGGTTGTTTAGTGTAGAGCTTAAACACTGAGTTTCCAGATGTAGTGAGCAGAAGGCTAACACTATCATACATGTGAGTTGATAAGTGATTGTGGTGGAATATTCCTTGCATTGGGATTTTTGTCTCCCTATAACAAGTCTTCTATGTCTTCTTTGTATCTCTGTGGTAGTGCACCCCTCCAAGTTGTAGCCTTGTGGATAGTGAGTATGGATAGTGAGCCCTTATCTCAGGCAGTGAGCCTTTTTGTAATTGATTTTGATATTCTCTATAGTGTGAGTTAATCCTCACTATGATTTTTCCCTCATTGAATTTTCCACATAAATATGGTGTTATTGTGTTTGTGCATTTGCATTTGATGGTTAATCACTTAATCAATTTATGTGTTAGTTCTGGTAATTGATTTTAAGGTTATAAGTTGTGACAACTAATTCACCCCCCTCTCAGTTGTCCTATCCAACAATTGGTATTAGATCTTAGTTTCTTAGTGAAGAGCTTAATTGCTTGAGGAAGTTCCAAGATGGCTAACAAAATAGTCTTTGATTATTCGAGGTTTGATGGAACTAACTATGGTATTTGGAAAGTATTGATGGAAGAATATCTAGAGTATTGTGGATTTGATGTAGAGAAAGCTTATAAGAATCCCTACACTCCTCCTACAAATGGTTTGAGTACACCTGAAGAAATTAGAGCACATGAAGCAAGTAACAAGGAAAAGTTCATCTTGAAGAATAGTTTGGTACATTCTGAGTTGATTAAGGTTCATAATCTGAAGACAAGTAAGGAAGTCTAGGATGCTTTAGAAAGAGCACACAATGGTGATGAAATGGTAAAAGAGGAAAAATTATAGAACTTGGAAACACAACTTGATCTTCTACATATTTCTGAAGATCTGGGAATGTTAAAGCCTATGTACAAAGATTGGATGAGGTAGTGGCTAGAATGCGATCTCTTGGCACTACTGTAGATGAAACCAAAACTGTAAAGAAGATTCTCAGAACTCTTCCTATTGTTTATAGTGAAAAGGTGAGTGGTATTGAGTAGACTATAGATTACAAGACTTGTACTAAGAATCTGTTGTTAGGATTTTTGACATCCTATGAAATGATGAAGTTGAATCTAAGAAGTGGAGCCAAAGTAGAGACTGCTTTTAAAGCTATAAAAATTGAAGATCTGGATGATGAGAACTTTGAAGAAATCGAGGATAACTTTGTAAGAAGATTGAGAAAAGGCTCTAGTAAGTATGAAGGAAAATTTCCCTTTAAATGCTTTAGTTGTGGAGAAATTGGTCACTATGCTGCAAAGTATTTGAAAGAGCTAAAAAAAAAAGAAAGATATGAGAAAGAAAGGAAAGGAAAGAATATTAATAAATCTTATGGGAATGCTAGTATTTTAGATGAAGAATCAGAATATGAAGATCTAGATGATAATGAATGCTTGTTCTTGGTGAATAAAGATGAACCTACTTCTACTAATTCAGAAAGATAGTCAAAGGAAAGTCCTCTGGAGAAGGAGAAGGAGAAGGAGAGAAATGAAGGTATAATTATCTCTGCCCTACATGCTAAACAGGAAAATAATTTTTGGGTAGTTGATAGTAGTTGTTCACATCACATGACTGGTGACAAGAGTAAGTTTTTGAAACTTGAAAAATATTCAATGGAGGTTTGGTTATGTTTGGAGATGATACTAGTGCTAAAATTTGTGGGATAGGTTCAGTAAGTTTTGATGGAAAGCATCATACTAGCAATGTCTACTATGTTAAGGGTTTAAGGCATAATCTATTGAGTGTTGGTCAAATGTTTAGAAAGGGATATGATCTTATGTTTAAGGATGAGAAGTGTGAGATCCGAAAAGGATCTAGAACCTTTATTGCTACAGGAAAGAAATCTAAAGGGAATATTTATTAGCTTAAAGGTGTTGATGGATGATGTTTTATGACACAGATAAATGACAACTGGTTATGGAACATGAGAATGTGTCACATGAATTATGATAACTTGGCAAGGATTAGTATTGTTAAAGTTGTAAGAGATCTACTGAGAATTACAAAGCCTGTAAATGCTATCTGCAAGAATTGCCAGTTCGAGAAGCAGACAAGAAATCATTACAAAATAAGAGAACAATCTACTATTGGATTGTTGGATTTGGTTCATATAGATCTTTTTGGTCCCATGAGAGTGTGAAGTCTACTTAGTGAAAGGTAATTTATGATTTTAATTATGATTATTCTAGATATACATGCCCGTTACATTTTAAAGAGAAAAATCAGAAGCATTAGATAGATTCAAAGCATTCAAGGCTATGGTTGAAAATGAAGTGAACTTGAAGATAAATGCTTGAGATCTGATAGAGGTGGTGAATTCAACTTCCATGAGTTTAATATGTTTTGTGAAGATAATGGAATAAAGAGATAGTTATCTACTCTGAGAACTCCTCAGCATAATGGAGTTGTTGAAAGGAAAAATTGAATAGTTTAAAAAGTTGCTAGGTTAATGATCATTGAAGCTGGATTACAAAATGTTTACTTGAAAGAAGCTATTCACATTGTTGTGTATGTATTCAATCGAGTTCATGCAAGAGAAAATAGTACAAAGACTCCTTATGAGCTATGGCATGGAAGAATTTTGACAGTTAAATATTTCAAGGTATTCGAAAGAAATTGCTATATCAGAAGAGATGAGAAAACATTGGGAAAGTTTTATGTAGGAAGTGATGAAGGAATATTTCTCGGTTACTCTACTAAAAGAAAGGCATACATATGTTTCAAAAAAATATTGAGGAAGATTGTGGATAGCTTGAATGTGAAGGTTGATGAAACAATGAAGAATTATATTGATATTGATGGATATGTGTCTGATGAACATGACAGTGTGAGAATAGAAGAAATTGTGGAAAAACAAGATAGAGATGAGCAGAAAGAGAATAATTAAAGAGAAAATGATGCTTCTTTAATGTCCCATAGAACACCAAAATATTTATAGAGGAATCATTTAGAAAGTTAGATTATTGGAGACAAGAAAAAAGGTGTGTTGACTAGAAGCAAAGCTACTACTGAAGTAAATTTGTGCTTATTCTCTGAAATTGAGCCAAAGTCAGTAAGTGTAGCCTTTGAGGATGAACATTGGAAGGAATCAATGAAAGAACTTTTGTAGATTGAAAAGAATCAACCTTGGGAATTGGTCCCAAGACTAGCAAACAAAAATATCATTGGATCAAAATGGGTATTCAGAAACAAGCTAAATGAGAATGAGAAAGTTGTCAAAAAAAAATCAAGGCTTATGTTTAAAGGCTATTCACAAGTGGAAGGTATAGATTTTTAGGAGACTTTTTCCCTAGTAGCAAGAATGGAAGTTATAAGGATGTTATTAGCATTAGTTGCTTATAAATATTTCAAAGTCTATTATATGGATGTTAAGTCACCATTTTTGAATGGTTAACTAGATGAAGAGGTCTGCATGGAACAACCAGAAGGATTTCAGTTAACAGATCAATAAGATATTGTGTGTAGATTGAAGAAAGCTTTATATGGACTGAAGAAATCTCCCAGAGCCTAGTATGCAAGGTTAGATAAGTACTTGAATTAGCAAGGATTTAACAAAGGTACAATAGGTAGTAATTTATATTTCATGACTAGGAATCAAAAAATATTGACTGTAGTTGTATATGTTGATGATATTATCTTTGGAGGAAATGAAAAGATGTGCAAGATGTTTGTGGAAGAAATGTAGAAAAAATTTGAAATGTCTATGTTTGGTGAGATGAATTTCTTTCTTGGGTGGTTCCAAACCAGTAAGTACTCCTATGGTGAATGGATGAAAGTTTGGAAAAGATGATGATTCACCTAAGACTGGTCAGAGCAAGTATAGATCTATGATTGGTGGACTATTGTATTTGATTGCTACTAGACTAGATATTATGCATGTGGTTTGTCTTGTAGCTATATTTCAAGAAGATTCAAAGGAAACACATGTCATTGGAATTAAAAGAATATTCAAATATTTGAAAGGCACTCCAGATTATGGATTATGGTCTCCTAAAGATAATAATTTTATACGTAGTGCTTATGTAGATTCAAATTGGGCTAGAGGTATAGATGACAGAAATAGTACTGTAAGTGGTGGTGAATTCTTTCATGGATGTAGATTGGTGGCATGGTTGAGTAAAAAGAAAGATTTAGTCTCTTTTTCTACTACTGAAGCTAAGTATATTGTTGTTGCATTATGTTGTACACAACTTTTATGGATGAAATAGACATTGAAAGATATCACAGTGCTACATGATGATCCTATTTCTATCTTTTGTGATGACACAAATGCAGTTAACATTTCAAAGAATCATGTGATGCACTCGAGAATGAAGCATATATTTATCAGGTATCATTTCTTAAGAGAGAAGGTCATGGATAATGAAGTCAAGCTTGAGTATGTTTCAACAAAGGATCAGATTGTGGATATATTTATAAAAGGATCTTCCTAAAGATACTTTTGAGTATCCCCAAGATAATGCTAGAGGTTATTTCCCCTCCTTTTACAAACTAAGATGCATTTGGACATGCATAATTCTAGTGGATTCATAGTTTTATCTCTTTGGGCTGATGTTTTTTGGTGGTTACCCCTCAGGGGGAGCACGTAGATTTTCTAAGTGTTGTCATTATAAGTATTATGTTTTCATGTTAAAGGAAGTTTCAATGGAAATATCTTTTGTTTCCATTGATGTCAAAGGGGGGGAGAGAGCATGTAAAAAAGAAAAAAAGGAGAGAGAGCATGTGAAAAAGAAAAGAAAGTTAATAAGAGAAAGCAGGAAGATGATCTTTCAAAAGGGGAGAAGCAGAAAGAAAAATTCTTGAGAAGTATTTTTAGAACAGGTATGGTGTCTTTGATGGTTTTTCACATCATGTGTTGCCATCAATGACAAAGGAGGAGATTTTTGCAAGAATTGAAGAATGAAGTGTTGTCATTGATGTCAATTGTTCAGCTGGTTATCTACTATTTGTTATTGACTCTATATATCGAGGATATTGAGAAAATTGTACTAAAAGAAGGTTGTTGGTTCTAGTGCTTGTGAACTATGTTTATCTATGTGTTGATTGAGGTTCAAGATTATTATTTTTTGTTCATATTTCTCTTTGATGAAGTCTTATGGCATATGGCTCAAGAATTGTGTTTCCCTAGTTCTACTGAATTTGGTTTTGGCATTTGGAAGTATCAAGCTTAATTGATCTATGTGTTTTACACTAGTGTGGCCGACCGTGTTTCAAACACTACTTTCAAAGTTGATGAAGTGTGTTGCATCTATTATGGGTCCCAGAGAAGTGTGTGTTTTGGGTCACCCTCATTCTAATTCCACCCTAGGAAGTTTTTTGCCAACATAATTTGAATTTGAAGTCGGATGGCCAACTTTGTATCTTTTAAGGTTGGAGATAGTATAAATATAGAATGTGCTAATGCTGAAAATTATACATAAGAAAAGAAGGAAGATAAGTGAAAGAGAAAATGTGACTTTGATGCTATTCTTAAGGTGTGCGAGTTAAATGTATGGTTGTTTAGTGTAGAGCTTAAATTCCAAGTTTCTAGATGTAGTGAGTAGAAGGCTAACACTATCATACATGTGAGTTGATAAGTGATTATGGTGGAATCTTCATTGTATTGGGATTGTTGTCTCTCTGTAACAAGTCTTCTTTGTCTTCTTTGTATCTCTATGGTAGTGATCCCTCTAGGTCGTAACCCTATGGATAGTGAGTCTGAATAGTGATTCCTTATCTTAGGTAGTGAGCCTTTTTGTAATCGGTTTTGATATTCTCTATAGTGTGAGTTAATCCTCACCATGGTTTTTCCCTCATTGGGTAAATTCCACATAAATCTAGTGTTATTGTGTTTGTGCATTTGCATTTGATGGTTAATCACTTAATCAGTTTATGTGTTAGTTCTAGTAATTGATTTTAAGGTCATAATCTATGACAATTGATTTACCCTCCATCTCAGTTGTCCTATCCAACAATACATATTTATATATTGCACCTATGCATATGCATATACATATGGATAAGTATATACATTGATATAAATTGAAAGGAGCCTTAGGTTAATAGGAATGAGCCCTTCTTTTGTAATAAGATGAATAGTGATATACATACATATAAGTCTTATCTATACAAGATATACATGATATCCATGGATGGATGAAAAAATACACATTAGATCATGCATAGCTTGAATAGATTAGAATTCTTTCAATGTATATCCCCAATTCTAACTCTTATAACCTTGAGGTGATCAAAGGTATATTTGCAATGAAATAAAAAAATGCATGTTATACTATCGTATACCCAATTCTAACTCTTACAAATAAAAGAATGATACAAATTGAAACAAAAAATTCATACATGTAAGAGTGAGTGTGATTGAAGAAAAAAGTAACTATGCATCTAATATAGTTGGCTGCAAAGGATCAAGGGTATGCGTGCAATGAAACAAGCAATGCATGTTATACTATCAACATCGCCCTACCCACTAGTGGTCCATTACCCTAAAAAAACTATGAATATACATATGTATATACATATACATATAAATATGTATATACATATACATATAAATATGTATATACATATACATATGTGTAGACAAGTAAAATATACTGATTGATCTTATGCACTTGATCCTAGTTTACTAAGATCAAATCTACCTAAATCACTCCTTTACTAACCATTTAATTGAATAATCTTTATTTGATTAAATTCATCATATTTCATCTTCTAATTAAATAAATCAATTTTATCTAATTAAATCATCATATTCTATTAATTAAATAAATCATTTTGTTTAATTAATCCTAATGTTCCTCTTTTAATTAAATAAATCACTTTATTTGATTAAATTATATTTTATCTCCTTTAAATTAAATAAACTAACCTTTATTTGATTTAAGCCTAACATCATCCCCTTTAATTAAATAAATCAAACTTTATTTAATTAAATCTAATATTTATGTTCCTCTCATTTTGATTTAAATAAATTCAAAAATTTAAGTCAAAGTGTCAAATCAACTAATCTCCATCTAAGTTAATCAAATCATGATTAATCCTAACTCTAATCCATCAAATCCTCAAGATTTTGCAACTTGCACAAGTAAATCAATTTAATTGATTTATAAATTCATCTATTTTTTTTTATGAATAAGAAGTTATCTATGTTAAATTAAGATAAAGATACATATTCACAAAAAGGATGGGTGGTAAGAAGTCACACCCCGAGAGTCAAATGGGCAATGCCCAGAAAAAGAAAAAGATCACATGGGCCAAGCGTAAAAGTCCAAGATTACAAAACAATAAAGAAGAGGGCTTTTAAGCCGCCAAAGTAGTGCCAATAGAGCTAGGAAGGTCTCTGTCATCCATGTTCTTCCCCCATACATCAGTGAGGTCTGGAGTGACGTTAGGAGGAGGACCCCAGCCATCATCAACATCTTTTTCCTTCTCTTTATCTTTATTCTCGTGCTGGGGTGAGATTGCAAGTGCCAAGCGTAGAAAGATTTTACCAGTATCTAGCCAACTAGAGCTAGAAGGAGAGTCATCAGAGGGCCACCCGGAACTACCACCGCCACTCCCCAAAGCACTGCCAAAAGGCCACCCCTAGCTATCCCATGACGGAGGAAAGTAGACTCGCCGAGGAGTGTGAGAATCCTGCCAAAGCAGAGGCTGAGAGCGGGGACACGCAGAACCACTTTGTTGTTGGCCCCGAGAGGGTGACTAGCCATAGGAAGAGGTGTGAAAAGTGGGGACCCAAGCAACAGTACAAGGGGAATTTCCCTAGTGATCCAACAGAACTTGAAGGTGAGCAACTTCAAGTGCAACTTTGTTAGCTTGCACTTGAACCTGTAGAAGCATGTTAGAACAAATAATAGCTTTAGCAAACAAAGATACATTAATATCCATTTGAGAATGAGAAAAAATGCAAGCATTTCTATCTTTCTAGATATTGAAGAGAATTTCCACCCTGAAAGTGTGCCAAAACTAAGTGAATTTTGCAGGAAATCTAGGAGAATCTCCCAGCAGAACCATATGCCAGGAGAAAGGATTTGGCCTAAAGGGCTGAAAAAAGACATGAATCCAAGTCCAAAGTTGTTGAGATTTGGAACAAAACTAGAAAAGATGCTGAAAAGTCTTAGATTTTCCACAAAAAGGGCAACGAGGGTCTTGGACCCCCAGGTGAACAGGTCGAGAACCCACAAGCAAGCCTTGGAAAAGAATACACCAAGCAAAGTGGGAAAGTTTCGACTCAACACTTGCAGAGCAAGTGGCAGAAAATATTTTATGCTAGAGATGAGCGGGAGATTGAAGAAGCCACCTCTGGTTCAAACTCTAAATCATAGGAAAGTGTGGTGAAAGCTAGCTGTAACCAAGCCGAGGCTTGTAATTCCTAAAAGGGGTGTTTGGATACCACTTCTAGTCTTTCCACCAAGGTTTGGTCCCACAAATTCCAACCTTATTAAGAATTTCTTTAGGAATAACATTCACCAGGCCATCATAAGTAGCATGGTCCTAGTTATGAAGCCTATTCTAGGCATGAAAATCTTCCCATGACATGATATGCATGGTGGGTCTATGAAATAATTGTTCCAGGGTTTGGATACCCTTCTTGTGGAATCTGAGTGCCTTAAGCCAAGGTGACTTAGCCAACGACTGACCATTACAAGCAAAAAGAGGTGACCACCAAATATTCTGTTGGTTGAGAGAAATCCCATCTCGAAAACTAGAGCTAGCCCAAAAGCCAGGGCTTGACAGCCTCCCAAGCTCGCCAGATACTCTTGGCCACAAAATTTCCAACAATTTGGACTGGTTCCTCCATGGCCAGAAGGGTTTGAAATCCAATCCCCTTCCAGGAAGGTCTATGGATAGGGAAGCCTAATTGGATACCATGCCTAAGAAGAATTTTCTAGGCCTCATCCCCAGTAAAGGCATAGATAATTCATTTAACACATAAAGCAGTCCCTTGCCATTGAGTGGAAGGCAACCCAAGTCCTCCAAAATCTCTGGGAACACAACATAATTCCCAAGCCACATGGTGAAATCCTCTGTGGGACTCAAAGGAGGCCCAAATAAAGTCTCAAATAAATTTTCAAGCTTGTTGTAGGTAGCTTTGGAAGGGGTCCGGCATGAAGAATAGTAGATGTGGGTGGCCACCATAACTTTGGAGCACACCCAAAATTTCCTAGCCAAAGAGAGGGACTTGGTAATCCAATAAGCGAGCTTCTACTTGACTCTAGAGAGCACAACTTGCCAAAGTTCAGTTGAGGATTTGTGGAAAGCAAAGGGAATTCCCATAAACCAAAAATCTCTCCTGGCCCAATCCACTTCCAACCATATTGATGCAACCAAGGAGGAGAAGGAAAGATAGATTGTTTGTAGCACAAAGTTTTGTGCCACTGAATGGAAAAACTAGAAGTAAGACAAAAAGATGCTAAGGCACTCCAGAGCTGTAGCAATAACATATTCTTCCTCCAGAAGAGTGAGGAAAGAGTCATCTACAAAATTGCCATTAACCAACTAAGCTTGAGAGTTGGGCAAAGAGATTCCCTTGACACGCTGATCAGAAACTGCATTGGCTAGAAGGTAGCCAAATCCCTCAGTAGCAAGCACATACAAAGAGGGGGCAAGTGGGCACCCTTGCTAAATGGAATGAAATAGTCCAAAGGCAGAGGATTGATGACCATTAATGGTGATGCAAGCAGAGGCATCCACGAAGAGCATGTAAATAGTCTAAATGAAGTTGGGCCCAAAACCCAAAGCTTGCAGCATAGCAAGAATAAAAAGGCCATTCAATATGGTCATAGGCCTTTACAAAATCAATTTTGATAAACATGGATTTTTGGTTTGAATGCCTGGCCCATTCCATGCCTTCCCAAACAAAAATAATATTATCCAGAATAAAACTAGATTTGATAAACCCAGTTTGCTCTAGATGCACAATCTAAGGTAAAAGATAGTGGATCTTTAGAGCCAAAGCCTTGGTGATGATCTTGTAGGAGACATTGAGAAGCGTGATAGGTCTCCAATTGCAAATGTCTTCCAAGTCACCAGACTTGGGTATGAATTTTATATTACCTTTGTTTATTAGGTTACCTAGAGAATTAGCATGAGAATCCTCTAAGTAAACATGATACAGATCTTTCCCAATACAATCCCATGGGGCCTTGTAGAATTCACAAGGGAACCCATCAACCCCTGGGGCTTTATCATCAACCATGGAATGGACAGCCTATTTGAGATCATCAATTGTTAACATTTGATCACAAAAAAAAATTGGGCTGAGGAAATCCTATTTGGCACCACAACAAGGCAATCCTAAAGGGCTTGCTATCGTATAGGTGTGGGCTCATGTGTAGTGAAAACCTGCTCATAATGAGGCACAAAGGCTTGTAGAATGTCAGGAAGCTTAGAAAGCACCTAAATGCCATCTTTGATTTTTTTAATGACCAGGGATGAGTGCCTAGAATGCAGAGCCAAAAAAACCTCTTTGGAGGCATGATCACCAACTTTTAACCAATGTAACTGGGCTTTGATTTGCACACCTTTAGCAGCATAATTGTCTACAACTTACTTTTTGTGCCTTAATTCTGCCACTCTGACTTGAAATGATGGAGAAAAAGGGTTGGCCGCAAAAGCCTCAGTAGCTGAGTGGAGGTCTACGGTGGCAGCCTCATAAGACCACCGACAAAAGATAGCCAGTTGGTGCCCATAAATGTGCAAAAATCTAGTTTTGTGAGTGATAGCATCATTCCACCAAGTGATCTAGCTTGTGTGATAAGCTGGCCTGCACTCCAAATTCTAGACTCTATGAATGTGGGCCAAGGTAGGCTTGTGGCAAAGTAAAGATGTGTTTAGAAAAAAATGAGTTTTACACATACGAGGCTTTCGAGTCTCCCATTCAATGCGAAAAGAAATGGGGAAGTGGTCTAACAAAGTCACATCCACTTTAACAGATTAATCGAGAGAGAAGAGTTATCAAAAGAGAAAAAATATTGAGCAGAGATCATGGCATGATCAAGGCGCTTAAATATTCTATTAGCACTGGCTCTGTAATTACACCAAGTGTGTTAGAGAGAATGAGAATGGTGGCGACCAATATTGGGATTAAAGAGCCCCAATTTATTGCACATGTAAAACCACACCTCCCTTTCACTAGTTTTCCATCTAAAAGGAAAGGTTCCATCTTTGTCATACACCATCTCAACCATATTGAAATCCCCACATAGTAACTAGGCAGCAACATGAATCAGCAATCCAACACCAAAGCAAAGAATGTACCACAACATCATTAGAAGCATAGACATTAATAATCCCAAAGGAATGATTATCAATGTTGAGAAGGATCCAGATGAGTCAATGAGTGGGATCAGACCTATGGTCAACCACATAGGAGTGCCACCATGGGGACAAAATAGTGACAACTCTGCCATGCCCAACATCATTTGTAGTACAAAACATTTTACTAGCTGGCCAAATAGAGGGACAAGCCGCAACAAGCAAAAAACAAGAAATTTTAACTTCTTGGAGACAAAGCACTTCAATACCAGAATACTTATGCAAGGTATCCATGCCATAATACTTTCTAGAGAGCTCTGTCAGACCTCGAACATTCCATGAGAGGAAATTCATGAATGAAACTCCTCCATATTTTTGAATCCTGATTCCTTTTCATTCAAAGAAGAGAAAAAATTCTACAAAAATTATGTCGAAACTGATCCAATCTAGATGGAAGGAGAGGAAAACCTCCACTTTTCTTGAACATATTCCCCTTCTTCCCTAGGAGGAGAAGGGATGCGAGACTGCCTTTGAGCTCCTGTCATGGGAGGAGAAACATTTGGTTGTGTTAACATGACAATAGCTAACTGAGGTGTTGCTTGTGGCCTAGGCTATGATGGAACATAATCAGCTCCAACAAGAGCTTCCTTCCCCTTCATTGAAGGGTTTGAAACAACATTTGCTTGTTCGGAGGCCTTAGGGGCTGACCCAGAACTAGTGGAATTATTCTTGTGGTTCTTAACCATAGTCCATTTCACTTTAGGTTTGGAAATAGAGGCATCTACTAGATGAGTATTTTCAACATCTCGTGGTGGAGAAGGTGTACAAGGCACTGTCAAATGGAAGTACTTGCTCTTGTGGTATGCGGACTGATGCCTATAACATGTGTTGGGTAGATTAAAATATGTGACCTTCTAGGTATGCTAGAGAGCTCCAATTTGGATATTAATAGAGTCTCTCAAATCGTTGGAAAGTTCCACTTCCACACAAACCCCTTTTTAGGGTCAGGCCTAAAAGAGCCTATCTGGCTCAATGCAAATAACCTTCCCTAGTGAGGAAGCTATATGATTCAAAAAAGGCACACAAGGCAAGGGTAAACCAAGAAATCCAATCCAGACCAGAACCCACAACTTGGTGTCATCTGAGATAGCCAAGTCCTAGGTCCATGCCTAGAAAATGAACAAAGACCAAACATACCAGGGACCGTGGGCTAAGATAGCCTAGACATGATTGACTTCCGCAAAGTAGAACAAAAAGAAACCCTTGGTTAAATTTTGGACCATGTCAAGGTGGACCCCATGAGGGACCCAAGCCTTGCTGACCCACTCTATAAGCACACTTTTAGGGGGAGTTCTCCCAACAAAATACTTGACAAGGATGTGTTGCTCAAGCCATTGACAAGCAGTATCAAAATATGGTAAAGGAAAAACCATGTTAGCTAGTGAATCAGAACACTTACCTTGTGAAAGACTTTCAGAACAAATTTTCAAGGATGTTT
The DNA here is from genome assembly GCA_007258455.2 of Sequoia sempervirens. Lineage (NCBI taxonomy): Eukaryota > Viridiplantae > Streptophyta > Pinopsida > Cupressales > Cupressaceae > Sequoia > Sequoia sempervirens. The sequence goes on along the minus strand of VDFB02271358.1, from coordinate 824,716,039 downwards.
GTTCAGAGGAGGAGCCATTAAGAAAATCCAATGAACCACTAACACCAACATGAATTTTCAGGTTAGAGCTAGTTGAAGGCATATTAAAACATGAAAACCACATTAAATACGGTCATACACATAGGAAAAGAGGAGTTTCCTGCACAAACAGTGCAATATGACACAAGAGGGACCAAGAATGACCATAGACAACACAAAACCCTAGTAGAGCTCATACACCTTCCTTTCAAATTCATCAATTTTCATTCAAAAGGGCATCAAGTTGGAATATTCTTCAAATTTGAATTCTCCCTCCCAAATGTCTTATCCTCCAACTTGGCATTTATGACTCTTACAAGTCCTTTTTCTTGAGCCAAGTGGCAATGACTCCTCTTCCACATCTCCCTCCAACATGTCACTTCTCCAATCTTAAATTCCACCTAAAAGCATTTATTTTCACATTCATCAAAATGTGCTCCACCCCTCTCCACTAACATGTTGACAAGTGGCATTTTACTATTGGCTCATGCTTAGTCCCACATTCATCCTTTTTGCTCATTCTTCCATCATTCTTTTCTATAAATAGAAGGATTTTTTAGTAATTTGGGATCCACGACTTATGAAAAGTCATTATCCACACATTTTATGTAGGTTCATCCATTGCTCATCAAGTTTTTCGTAATTATCATCCACCATAGCTAGGTTATGGAAAATTTTATCAACGAGCACCATTGATCATCATCAAGATTGCAAGGAATTGGGAAAGGGTTATTTCCCACATCAAAATAGCACCAATTCCCCCATGAGATTGAGGGTTTGAATGTTTTGAGAAAGATTAGACAACTTTCATTTGGTTTATTTTCTTTGTTTCTTGTTCTTGACATTTGAATGAATTGCATGGGGAATGATGGATTTGATTTGTATAATTGACTACTATTGTGTTTATTGTTCATGTTTATGCAAGTATAGATCCACCATTCACATTATGGCACTAGAAGGAAGGCATAAATCTCAAAATTAACACCTTTTTTTTTGTTTCCATCATTTTTTATGTTTTTTGTCTTTCCAGGCCAAACAATGACGTTGGAGGAAATAGTGGCGCATATGAGATCTGTTTTTCCATAGAGCGATACTTGTTTCACTAGAGTGACACTAAAATCCTCAAACAACACTGCTATTGTTCCAACGTCATTTTTTGCACTCAAATAGTGTCGCTTCCATTGTGTTTCAAATGGTGATGCCTTTTTTTCTTGATTTTGCATTCAATCTTAAAAAGGCCATATCTTGGTCATATTTTGGTCATTTTTGGAGCTTTTTTTTTTTAAATGGGGTAGAATTTCATAATATATCCAATGGTTTAGGATTTTCTCAACTTTTAGAGTTAAAATTTTCAAATTTTCACCTAAAATCAAATAGTGTTGTTTCCTTTGTGTTTCAAATGGTGACGCCTTTATTTTCTTGCTTTTGTACTCAATCTTAAAATGGCCATATCTTGGTCATATTTTGGTCTTTTTTAGAGCTTTTTTTTAAATGGGGTAGAATTTCATAAGCTATCCAATGGTGTAGGTGTTTCTCAACTTTTATAGAGTTAAAATTTTCAAGTTTTCAAGTTTCATTGTAACGTGGTCTAGATTTTAGGGTTTTATGCTTAATCATTCATCTAACACTTATATCTTATTGTTTCCCAATCTCATCTAACATTTTTAGAATTTTTGTAGGTTAGGAAACCAAGAAGGGAAAGAGGAAACAAAGGGAAGGTTTTTTATGGCACTATTTCATGATTGTAACAAGTGTTTTTAACACTTTGGGGACACCTATAACCCAATATTTGGAACATTGTTATCTTTCAGCTTTAGAACTTAAATACATTTCATTTGGGTTTTCAAAAGAACAATCAAAGGGTTAAAAAGAATATTAGACACTTACAAGAGTTGATTTTGGATCTAAAAATTGAACAAGAAAACTTCACACTTCATCTTGGTGCTATAAAAAGAATCCATTATTGCTTTTGAAGTTAAAATGAACATGTGATTTTTGTGCTTTGTAATCTTTTCTACAACTTAATATCATTTAAGAGGCGTATGCACTTCTCTTGTTCTTCACAATGATCTTGAGAATCAAAATTCTTTTGGTTATATTAGGTTGTCTAAGAGATTTCCCCACACTTCAATTTGGGCTTCTTAAAATTGAACAAAATCTTGCTAGTGTGAGTTAAGTAAATTGTGTGTGTTCTCTCTTTGTTCACACAAAAAAATATTGATCGAACTACGGATGTACTTACTCACTTTTATTTACCTTTAGAGGTCCTTCCTTGGTGGTAAAAATTACTCACCCCAAGGGAACGACCCAAGCAATAATGAGCATAAGCCAAGCTCTTCCAAACTGCTATATAAATTTGTGGTTGCAATGAAAATCATAAACAATGGGAAGCAGTGCATGATAACTATCCCCCAATATGTTTATGATGCATAAATCCCTTGTTCTAAGGGTTGGGAGATCTATCATAAGGATTTTATCATTGCACCCCCTAAACCAAATTCCCTTACTATGAACCTTTCTTTAGAATCCAAAATCCCAATATTTTTTGGCGTCAAGGGGTCGGACCTCTGGAGCCGTCCCACATACTTGTGGTTCTTTGTAGAGATGAAAAGTTCATCGTGGGAGATTCATGAGAACTGAAGCTTGGATTACCTGTAGAATTGAGTGTCGTGGAGGGGAGCTAGTGCGGTCAAGCTTCTAGTCATCCACTCAGAATAAGCGTAGTTGGATTTATCCAAGTGGGAACTCAACAAATATTTTCTCTTCTATCCTAGGGTTGTGCAATATTTGAGTCAGTTAAAAACATTGTTTGGATCCAAAATCTTGAAAAAAAATATTCAATAAGGACATCAAATTTCAAACCTTTAGAAGGAGAAAATACCTAAATTGAAAATTCCAAGTGCTACTGCTTGTCCTAGGGATTTCATCCTTAGAGGCTTCTAAGTATTTGGATTTATATCTCAATTTTCTCTCACTAAAGTCAACATTAGGGAACTATTACCTTGGTTCTCTTGATTTCCACATAATGGACCTTGTGGGATGAAAATAAATTGAGATATAGACATTCAGTTTGAAACTTAAGCAAGACATTGGATGAGGTAAAATAAACTCATTAATCAAGATGAAATAAATTGAACCCCACACATGTGTTTGTCTATCTTTTGTCTTATGTTCTTTTGAAAAAACATTGATTTTTTGGTTTGAAGAACTCTTAGGGAAAATCATGTTCTTCAAAACCTTGGCCTTGTAAACAAGACCCTCTTAGATTCATTTAGGATAAAAAAAAAACAATCATTTCATCCATCTCAAACATCAATCAAATCCCATGTCACAAACAACTTTTGAACCATTGGAAAAATCATTCATACTATACTTTTGGTAAAATCCTTCAAATCAACATCAAAATCACCTTGTTTGGCTAAGTTTGTGTGGATGAATCCTTCCTCATACATCTAGTTAAATTATCATCCTTGTGGACAAGTTTATTCCCGGATAAGAATCCAACATCTTGGGGTTTACAAGTCCATTATCCAAATCAAAGAATCCAAAGAATCCTAAAGTCTAGTATTCCTCCAAGGGTCTTAAAAGTTCAACACCCATATCATTCACCCCTTTCATTCTTCATCTCATCATTGATCCTAAATCCCTTAGAGTTCAACAAGGTCAAAACATAATAATAACATGGAATATAAACTTGCTTCATACATCATGAGTGATCCAAGTCAACCAAACTATCAAAAATCACATTTATACAATCTGTACATGGGATCATTATCTCCTAAAAATCTCAATGGTACAAAAAATGTGAGTATTCCCAATCTAAATTTTGGAACACCTTTGGTAGATTTAAATCAAAGTCAAAACCTATAAATCTATCAACCAAACAATCAATGCATGAGTGATCAATAAAGCAACATTATCCCACCAAATCCATACATGTTAAATGTGAATATACCAAGTACAAGTTTACTAAAAATAAACATTTCAAATCCAAACTTGGTAAACTTTGGGATAGATATGTTTGAGAATCATACAAATATTGTTCAAAGTACAAACAAAATGTTAACAAATCCATGTATTGATCTAAGTCAAGGTAACACCATGCAAAATCAAAGTTAACTAAATCAAAGAAATGTGATTCCCAACCACAAAAATGTTCAATTTCAACTTATAATGTCAAATCTAAGCATCATCCCAAATCAAAACATTGTCCAAAATCATTTTTTCCATGATCCCATAAAAACACCACATGTATACATTCCAAATCTGCTTGAACAAAAACCAAATCAACTATATCAAGGGTGTCAAGATCAAAATCAAGATCAAATTTTGTGAGATCAAATTGCTTCACTTGCAAAGATAGTCAATTCATTGTGCCAAGAGACATATCCACCCCAAAATCAATACACTATTCCATTGGCTAAACCATGTCATCAAAGCATTGAGTTGTGTCCACAACCATATCAAGAACAATATCTCCAATGTCAAGAGGTTGGAGATCAAAATCAACAACATCAACAACAAACCCAACCTCCACATCTTGAATATTAATCACCACATCTCAAAGATTAATCACCACATCTCCAAAATCAATCACCATAAGGTCAATTTAAAGTACAAATCTCACAAGGTAAAAAAAGAAAATACACACCACTTGGGGGACCAATCAAATTGGTCATGCAACAGTTGGTACAAGAAAATCTCATCAAAATCCCCTTTTATGAAAATTATCAAGAGCCTCAAGTTAAACCACCAGGGTATAACGAGAAGCACCTTTGTGATTTTTACAAAAAAAAGGGACACACAACATCAAATTGTATTCAACTCAAAAATCTCATCCAAGACCTTATTGATCAAAAAATAATAACTATCGAGGAAAATGATGAAGATTCAACCACTAGTGATAGCATTGACAATCTCTTTACCACATTTTTTGAAAACAATGATCAAGATCTATCCATCAATGAGCACCCTAAATATGTTTTTACTTCATCTGAAGATCAACTCAACATACATCAAGAGTCACTTTTTGATCATGATAAATTCCCCTCAACAATATCCAACAATGATCTATTCAAAGGAGTGTTAACATTATTTGATCCTATAATCGATGATCCTTCCACAAATAATCATGTTGAAAATGTCCCGACATCACCTAATGAGTTACAAGACATATCTCAAGACTTTATTCCAAAGCATGATCAACATCTTTCACCAAAGTCTAGCAATGGTACTTTCCAATACATATTGTCATCCTTTGACCTCATGGTTACAGATATTGAAGAAATCCTCAACTCAACACTTGATCCAAATTCACTCAAATATTAAGAGGATATTGAGCTGCTCCCTACGCCTAATAAAGACATACAAGAACCATTTGTAAGCAATCCATCCTTTTAAATTGACCCATTTCAAGAACTTGATCCAAAGCATGTCAAAATAAATTTTGAAATCATTCAAGATCAAGAATTTTTATCTCCAAGCTACTACAATAATCTAATGGACACTCTCCAATCTATACAAGATGTTGCAAATGATGATCACATCCACATAGCACATACTACTCCATCTACCCATGAGATGATTTTAGTGGATGGACACATAGATGATCTTCATTCAGAACATAATTCCTTTACTCCTAACATTATAACACGAAAAGTGTAGGTTATTGATTCCTATAGTCAAACTAAGTTTTCAACATTAGGATCAGATATATCCCAAATTCATACTAAGGACATCATGTATGAAGATATCCAACATTATCCACTCAAGGAAACAAGTTAGATAGAAAAGGATATTCTGGAGTCAGCAGAGCAACAAATTGAAATAACGTCATTTGTAGTGGTCATTTATCAGAGAATGCTTACTAAACAAGACATCTCAAAACATGAAGAATCAAGGAACAAACGTGCTACTACCACCATACTGGGAGTAACTATGTCTCAAGAAAACATCAACATAGGGAGCATGAAGAGTCCTTATGATGAAACCAATACCAATACTACAACCATCCACATCATGAATCTTCATCCATCCATCATCCCATCCACAAATTGTGACCAAAATCAAAATAAATATTTGAATGAAAGCATGAAGAACATTATCAAAGCAAAAGAATTTGAGAAGCACAATGGAAAAATAAAATACACATGGATACCAAAATATATAAAGAAAGATTATCCCTATCAAACTCCATTAGTCAAAGAAACTATGGGGCAAAATAAAAAAGGGAAAAGTATCCATCAAAGATGTCCACAAAGTAAAAATCAAGCTTCTCAAGCAACATACAAAGTATATCAAGAAGTTGGTCCTAATTCCATGCACACTTTTGTATCCACCTATCATTTCTCATCTTCCCAAGTTTGGAGAGTCAAAGGTTCTAAACTATCAACCAATCCATCTTTTATTCCTAAACACACTTCATCCATGCCTCCATGCATGATATCCAATTCTCACATTGACCATGTATTGGAAGCCACCCTTCATCATAAGGATTTGGAAGGAACTTTATTGCGATGTATGCACAAAGACAAAGTTAACTCTGGTATCAACAAAGTATTTCAAGAATCTCAAAAGTTGTATTCAAGTGCACATATCTTGGAAAAACAACTTCTTCAGGAAGGATATTGATGGCACATTATGATAGAAGCATCAACATCAACACCACCAGGTGATTTAGCATGAGCTCAAAAACCTTTCACAAATAAATACAAAAAAAATCAAAATAATATGAAAATCGAAAAAAAATAGAAAAAGGATTGAAAACAGTAAAGATAAAAATTATTCTCTAGTGAAAACCGCATGCGGCGCTTTGGGTAGGCACCATGATGAAAGCCTAGAAAATAGGCATCATGTGTAGAATCAAGCATTTACATGTGCCATTTTAGGTGGAAGCATCTCATCCCATCCATCTAATCCATAATAAATCCATTCATCTATGAACTATTTATCCAACCCATTGCCATCTATCTACATTATCTTGATGTTGACAAAGTTTGGTGTACACTTTACACTTTCTTATGGCAAACATCTTCACACGATTCATTTTCATTGATCTTACCCTACCCAACATTATCTAAGCCATGAAGCACTAGGGTATGTGCAGGATCATGATGGACCAAAAAGTGGCGATATGTAAGTGATATGATGGCCCATGTGGCTGATGACTTTTTTTTACCCAAAATTAATGAAATAAAAATAGTTTTTAAAGGAGATTCTTAGCTTTCCACCAATATAAATTATGCTTTACTTTGAATTTAATAAATTATTATTATTCATTTTCTATTCAAATTACGACTAAAGTCATGATTGATAGGTTAATTGAAAAACATCTATATCTTTCAAACGCTATCACATTTTTTGAATCCAAAACATGCATCACATTCTATGCTTCATATACTATAGGATTAAAAATAATAATAATAATTTCATGAAGTTTTGACCAAGTTAAGGTGGTCAAACATACGGGTTTTTATATTTTTTAAAAGTTGTAATAAAAATTAATAATTAATTATTTACTTGGAAAAAAATTACAAAAAAATATGCATCACATCGGGACATGATTATTCTACTTATATCTAAAATATTATAAAAAAATATTATCATTTTATTGTGGTTAGAGTGGTCAGACAGAGACCTACTTATTTTTTCCTTAAAATTTAAGTACTTCTTTCTGCATTGAAATTTCAAATTTTCACTAAATAGATTTTTTTTAAATAAACCTAGTAGTTTAGAAACTAAATTCAATTTGCTACAGATTCTATTCTTACATATTTTTGAAATAATATAGATAACTTATTCATTTTTTTACGTCAAGTTGCCTAACTCTAATTTTTCTAATTTTTTTTCCACTTAAGGGCCTATTTTTTCCATGATGATCCTACACATACCCACTATCCAAATAAGCATCCTTTTTTCAAAGACCTTATCTTGTCACAAGATAATACTTGGCATCATTTTCATGCTTACCATATCCATCCATCCACACACTTATCTGAGCATCCACCCAGGGCATTCCATACATTGTTAAACATTGGGGGTAGATATTTACATCTTACTTTGAGAATAAATATTGATCTATATCTTCCAACTTATGTGGTGAGCCAAATATTGGAAAACATGAAATAAAATTGGTCAAGCATTTGTAAGCCAAAATCCAAATCACTAGCCCATGGCACATTTTGACAAGAAGATGTTCCTTATCAAGCTTTATCCTTCATCGAACATCGATCCAAACAATCAATATTAGTTGCATCTAATGTGTGCTTTAACAACACATCAAATCATCCAAAAAGAACTTGTGTTCCAAACCAAACTTCAAAATCTTGATCAATGAAATCTAATAAATCTATCATCATCTAGGGATATCCTTCCTAGTCCTCATGTTGCTTAACACTATCCTTGCATTGTTATGTATCCTCAACAATGTTATCATCATCAATCCATAAATCTAATCAATCAACCCTAGCTTGGTTTTCAAAAAAATCCCAAAAAAAATCACTAATGTCATCACACATCCATATCCAAATCGTCAAAATCATGCAAAAATCCAAAAACATCAAAACATATCAAAATCCAAAAATAGGTCAAAATTTTAGAAAAATGTCAAAAACATGCTATCTGAATTATGTCGTCTATGAGCTTAAGCATAGGCAAGGCTAATATTTGATCAGACCCCAAGACACAAAATCTAAAAACATTTATAAAATCTCATAAAACACAAAAACATTAGAAAATTTGAAAATCAAAATATTTGTAAAACATCTTGAAAATACCAAAAATAGCCTCAAAAATTTTCAAAAACATCCAAATATTTGAAAGAAAATCCACCTATTCCATTTCACTTCACCCACAATAATAAATCAATCATCACCTTCATCCTTTGGCAACACAAACATAAACAACCACAACAATCATCAAAAGCAAGCTTCAAACACAAAATCAAAATCGAAGCAACAAACCTTTAAATGTAAAATCAAACTCTTGATCATTCACAAACATGCCAATCGACCTTATATCAATAGCCTTTCAAACAACCTATCAACTTGCCACCATCCACTAACATGTCCTAGGATGCATCCTTCCTAAAATGGGAATTATCTATTAGAAAATCACTTCGGATTCTTATCCTTAAAACAAATCCCTTTGGCTAGAGGTAAGAAGAACATTGGATTGTTTGTTCACTTGATAGTTTCTTTGATTTGTCCTATTGCACTCATTCCAATGACCTCTCGATGATTTCTAATCAAAAAAAATTAGAGAGAAAGGAATGGGGCATTGATCATTATCTTTTGTCTGTTCTGCTTGTTGGACATTCTTGTAATATAACTTGGAGAATACTTGTTTTGTTAGATATGTATGGAAGGTGTTTTGGACAGCTTGTTGACTATTGCATTGATAGGTTATACCTTTTTCGTGTTTTGGTCTGAGATGTTTGAAACTTTTGAAATGCATCCTAGCAAAGTTTCCATATGTTAGGTGTGAACAAGAATACTCCTATTTGTTTATTGATTCAAAGTCCATCACACTAGGTACAATGCCATCCTGGTTCTTTATACCTTGATGCATCGTATCTATGTGTGTTATCAAACATAAGGTAAGTAAGCCCTCTTAAAATCCAAATTCCTGATAAGCAATACATCATCATCACTCATCATCATATCCAATAAATTCTTAATGACTCATGGACTTGTTGGACTCCTGCATCATCTCAGACTGAAGGGTTCATCCATCTTATTCTTCATATTCGTCTATCTTTACTAACATTTCTATCCAAGTATCAAGTATATGTGATATATCAAAATATGCATGAGGCTACCCATGGCTAATGACTGTCTATAAATCATCAAGTATATCTATATTAGACATTCAAGCTTTCTTATCCTCTCTAAGCTGAATTGATCTTGAATCTTTATCGCGAGCTCAACCCAAAATCCAAATTTTTGTTTGATCTCTCGAGGGGCCAATATACCTGCGCAATTATTTTGCTGGGGCAATAGTGGGGCATCCAAAAAAATCATTTTTTTTTTAATTTTGATCTTAGCAAGTTCTTTGAACCAATGCAACAAGTACATTGCTTTAAAGAGGGGAAAAATGTAGACACGTAAAATATGCTGATTTATCTTGTGCACTTGATCCTAGTTTACTAACATTAGTTCTTCCTAAATCACTCCTTTACTAACAATTTAATTGAATAATCTTTATTTCATTAAATTCATCATATTTCATCTTTTAATTAAATAAATCAATTTTATCTGGTTAAATCATCATCTTCTATTAATTAAATAAATCATTTTGTTTAATTAATCCTAATGTTCCTCTTTTAATTAAATAAATCACTTTATTTGATTAAATTATATTTCATCTCCTTTAAATTAAATAAACTAACATTTATTTGATTTAAGCCTAACAACATCCCCTTTAATTAAATAAATCAAACTTTATTTAATTAAATCTAATATTCATATTCCTCTCATTTTGATTTAATTAAATCCAAAAATCTAAGTCAAAGTGTCAAATAAGCTAATCTCCATCTAAGTTAATCAAATCATGGTTAATCCTAACTCTAATCCATCAAATCCTCTAGATTGTGAAACTTGCACAAGTAAATCAATTTAATTGATTTATAAATTCATCTATTTTCATTCAAAAGGGCATCAATTTGGAATATTCTTCAAATTTAAATTCTCCCCCACAAATTTCTTATCCTCCAACTTGGCATTTATGACTCTTACAAGTATTTTTTCTTGAGCTAAGCGGCAATAACTCCTCTTCCACATCTCCCTCCAGCATGTCACTTCTCCAATTTCAAATTCCACCTAATAGCATTTATCTGCACATACATCAAATGTTCTCCACCCGTCTCCACTAACATGTTGACAAGTGGAATTTTTCTATTGGCTCATGTTTAGTCCCACATTCATCCTTTTTGCTCATTCTTCCATCATTCTCTTCTATAAATAAAAGGCTCTTTTACTAATTTGGGATCCACAACTTATGCAAAGTCATTATCCACACATTTTATGTAGGTTCATCCATTATTCATCAAGGTTTTCATAATTCTCATCCACCATAGCTAGGTTATGGTCAATTTTATCAAGGAGTACCATTGATCATCATCAAGCTTGCAAGGAATTTGGAAAGAGCTATTTTCCACATCAAAATAGCGCCAATTACCCCATGCGATTGAGGGTTTGAATTTTTTGAGAAATATTAGATAGCTTTCATTTGGTTTATTTTCTTTGTTTCTTATTCTTGAGATTTGAATGAATTGCATGGGAAATGATGGATTTGATTTGTATAATTGGCTAATATTGTGTTTATTGTTCATTTTTATGCAAGTCTAGATCCACCATTCACAATATGTAAGATTATATGGTAATTAAAGAACAAACCAACTATGCATCTAATAGAGTATGTGTGTAATGAAACATTCAATTCATGTTATACTATCAACATCGCCCTACCCAGCAATGGTCCATTACCCTTAAACAAACTATAACTATACATATACATATGCATATGAATATATATATGTATATACATATACATATGCATATACATATGCACATGCATATACATATGAATATACATATACATATACATATACATATACATATGTACATACATATACATATACATATACATATACATATGTAAGGTTATCTGTGCAATAAAACAAGCAATGCAAGGATTTTTTTATATGTCCTATTCCCACGACCGACTCTTCTCCCTTATATGAATGTATTGACAATCAAAAATATAAAAGAAGGAAACAACATATGTATACATGTAAGAGTGAGTGCAATTGAAGAACAAACTAACCATGTATCTAATTCAGTTGATTGAAAATGATAAAGGGTATGTGTGCAGTGAAACAAGCAATGCATGTTATACTATCACATCCCCAATTCTAAGTCATATATTTGATAAAAGAATGATACAAACTAAAATAGCAAATTCATAGATGTAAGAGTGAATGTAATTTAAGAACAAACTAAACATGAATCTAATTGAGTTGATTATGAATTATCAAGGGTATGTGTGAAATCAAATAACAAATGCATGTTATACTATCACATCCCCAATTCTAACTCTTACAAAAAAGGAATGATACAAACTGAAACAAAAAATTCATACATGTAAGAGTGAGAGTAATTGAAGAACAAACTAGCCATGCATCTAATTGAGTTGATTGAAAATGATCAAGGGCACGTATGTGCAATGAAACAAAAAATGCATGGTATACTATCATATCTCCAATTCTAACTCTTACAAATAAAACAATGATACAAACTGAAACAAAAAATTCATACATGTAAGAGTGAGAGTAATTGAAGAAGAAACTAACCATGCATATAATTGAGTTGATTGCAAATGATCAAGGATGTGTGTGCAATGAAACAAGTAGTGCATGTTTGTAGTGTCAAAAAATGTTGTTTGTTACATTTCCATACTTGTTTGGGCCCTTGTGAACTAAATGGACTTAATTGTGCCTTATTTAGGGTGTTGTAAAGTGTTTTCTTATACTTTCACACTAATCTAGGGTTTTCATTAATAAATTGGGCTTCTTTATGCCTTATTTGGACTTATTTTGCATCCACAAGCCTTAATTAATGCATCTTTCCGAGGATAGTCTTGACATAAACATCTAATCATAAATTCATGTTTTTGGATTGTATGACCCATATTTAATGATCTAGGACCTATATGCCACCTTGGGCGTATAGGTCTCACCTAAATTTTGCGGCCCCAATCTTGATTTCACATGAATCTAAGCATTTCTTAAAAAATATGTCTGATAGCCTAGCCTAATGGGACTCCAATGCCACTTCTGGCGTATGAGTCCCATGTGGCTTAAAATTAAATTAAATTAAAATTCTTGGTGGTATTTTATCTTCCTAGATCCAATGTTGGCCTGTAGTTGAAAGGTGGAAAATTATATCTTTCTAAGGTTTAGGACCTAGAGTAGCAATCTTCACACTCTCTCATTCAAGAACAACCCTAGAGATCTCAATGCAAAGGAGAAAGAGATCTTGCAATAGGGATATTCTAGGGATTGATTGTAAACTAATGAGGGGTTCACCACCAAGCTAGGGCTTGGAAAAATGTATGAAATGCAATATCTAGTGATTGAACTCAATGATGCATGAAACCTCACTAAATGAACTATAAATGCGAATAAATCATAACAACAAACTAGAAAAGTATAGAGGAGCACCTAGAAACCTAAAAGAACTTGAATGGAGGCCTAAAATGCTGAATAACCTAAAATTTTGACCTACTGGGACTCATTCACCAATTTGGGTGAATTAGTCCTAGATCTGGGTTTCTACATAGGAAGAGGTTTCTAAAAAAGGGTATATGAATATGCAAAAACCATGAAAAACACCTATAGTGAGACTCATTCACCACTTTTGACGAATTAGTCTCATTCTAATTTTTCAAGAATTCAAAGTTTAGATATACATTTCAACACCTGCTCTTTTCTCCCAAATTGATTTTTAGATCTGAAACTGTTGATTTCAGACCTGTAGGTGACTTTTTGTGAAGATTGAAACCTTGTGACAACTTGATGAATTTATCCAACCTTGCAACCTAATATTCAAAGGATCTTCAAGTCTCTAAAGCACCTAGATGTTTAATCACATAGAGAGAGAGAGAGAGAGAGAGAGAGATAAAGTGTTGATTGTTAGGGGATAGGGGTTTGCATTGGTCAAACCCCTTGTAGGTAATTAAACTAAATGACATGAGATAATGAAATGAAGGAATGAAACATGAAACAAGAACATGAATCATGGAAAATGATACCTTGAATGGTGTCTTGTAAATCTGCAACTCAACATGAAATGGCCATGAAGGATTTAGATCTTGATCTTGACAATAGGAGTATAACAATGCTTGATCTTGGATCTTCAATGCTACATCACAACAGTAGCTCAATAACATTCTTGATGATTGATATCCTTGAAATGATGATGGATCTTGAATTGTTGTAGCAATTGATGGAGAATTCTGCCCTTGAATGCCTTAGAAATGATCTTCAATGCTCTCTTGATGATCTTGTAAAGTCTTTGAATGCTAAACTCTTGAGTGCTTGACTTGCTAAAATGAAGGCTTATATAAAATAATGATTTGAGACCTCATTTATATAGGCAAATATCCTATTAATTGGATCCCACAGGTTGACATTCATAAAATTTAAACTTAAAACCCAAATATTCCTACTCAAAACTCAAAAAGGATCCAAATGGGACTCATTCACCACTTGTGGCATATGGGTCCCACCTGGGTGGGACTCATTTTCCCAAGGTTGTGAATGGGTACCATATGGCTTATTTTGATTGCTAAAGTGTTGAGGAGTATGCAAATTAAGCTATTTGTTGATCTTGTCAGGTTTTTGGTTAAAATATGCCTCAAGATGCACAATATAGAGTCTTAGTGACCTATTAATGATGATATTAAGGTCATAAATGCAAGAGGGTCCAAAATTTAATGTGAAAGTGTAAATAAATACATTTTACAACATCAAATTAAGGAAAAATCAAGTCAATTTAGCTTAGAAGGGCCCACAATCCCATGTGAATGTGTACAACACATTACAACACTAGATTATGTCCACTTTAGTTTACAAGCCTCTTAAATTTAATGTGAAGGTGTAAATAAATATACTTTACAACACTAAATTAAGGAAAATTTAGGTTTATTTAGCTCTAAAAAGGCTCAAGATCTAGTGTGAATACATTAAACACATTACAACACTAGATCAAGGTGACATTAAGTTCATTTTAATATTAATCATTCCTAAATTAAATCATAAATTATCTTCATTAATTCACAAGGGCCCATTTGAACAAGTGTGAAAATTTCACTGATGGTATTTTCAACACTACATTTAGCCCCCACTTTAGTGAGAGAATGAATGTCCTTCAAACTCACACTAAAGTAGACATTCAAGAGGGGTTCAATCGTACTAATGCAGATGGTATAGGATAACAATGGTCAAGGAGGTAACCAAGCCCCTAGGATCCAAGACCCTATGTCAAACCAACATAAGTACAAAAGGACATACACAAGGTGCAGTAGAACAAGATACACAAACATGAAATGTTAATAACTTAAAGAAAGAGAAGCAAAAATAAAAAGAGGTGGATCAAGAATCGACGGTTTGTCCAACACGATGTGGATTAGATCTAAGCTATTTGTCCAAAGATGCACTCTCACTCTGAGGAAATGAAACTTCAAGCTATCCACTGGGCAAGTAATCCAAGATGGTCAGACACATACAGAAACATCCGATATGTGCTCACCACACACATGCGAGTGGCTAAGGGAAAGTCATGCCTCAAATTGGCTTCCCATCAAACCATGCCAAAGTTATACCTCATGATAACTTTGATAAGGCACCACACAACAATGAACTTCAAGCTTCATGAGTCAAGAAAAACTTTGTATGCTTGAAACTCTTCAAAAAAAAAGATGGATCCACAGGCAAGAAAAGTGTGTTATGCAAGGTAGCCATATAACTGATGTTGTAAATTATATGAAATAGTGTTAGGTATTTTCAAAGGGATTTTTCTTAGTTCATGCAAGGTCTTCTTCTTAGGGATCATCATGCAGTAATGTCTCTAAGAGAGAATAAATCAAATAAATATCACGCTCTTGGAGGAAATCAAGCCTAATTACACCACCAAGGAAAGGATGCATTGCAAGAAAAAAGAAAATCACGCATTGAAACATGAGTTTCAATGTATTCCCCCACTTTAAAGTAGTTGCTAATACCATTACTGTGAGAAATTGCTCTAAAGTAGAAGAGGACATGAGAGATTACTTGGAAAGGCCTATGCCAAGTCATATGTTTCCAAATTGAACTACATCATGAATGAGTATGTCACATGTGATCCAACTTAAGGCATGTCATCCACATCCCAAACTTTCTCTTATATGTTCATGAAAGGTGATCAACTAGCCAAAAGAGATAATGACAAGTGACATACGAGGACAAAGCTACCTAACTCCTTGCCCCCACTTAGTGCAGGACAAGGGTGAGCTGAATACAATGAAAATAAGTGTCAATTAGAGGAACTAGTTGCTTTAAAACAATGAAGAGCATCACGATCCTTAAGATGTTGGATTTTTTTACTCAAAGCCTTACATTCATGTTAGTAGAACGACCATGAACTCTATGATATGTGCAAAATGAATTCTTATAGTAAAATTTCTTTCATTTTCATGGAGGGAGAGATATTAGACGATCTTGAAGGAGTCTCGTCAATATACTCTCTTGATAAAAAGTGGAGGATGTTTCATTATTTTGCAACAAAGATATCTCTTGCTTAGTACAATATGTCATACTTACACAAGACTCTTTAGATTGGGAGATTTTGTTCTCTTCTTTTCAGGAGGGTGTAAAATCTAACAAACTCAAATCATGAGTGTTTCACATGATGACATTGACATTAAGAAAATATTTCTTTGTTTTTTTCCTTTCTTGCAAAGGATAACAATCAAGACCACTAGTATCTATCAGTTCAGGATGCACTATTGTTAAATTCAGCTTAGAAGAATCTTTTTTAAGAGTTTTGATATATTAATGAACACTAGGGAAAATGAGTGCTTTATAATCTAGGTCATAAAACACCACCTTTTCCACTATGGTCATTCATATATGCTCTAGAATCCCAAATTGGATTGACTATCAAACCAAAGGTGAGTCAATTCTCAACAAGGATGACCTAGGGGGGGATTCTTTAGGCTTAGAAGGGTTCCCCACCAAGCAAAATCTTGGAAAAGACAACTTAACATTCAACTCACAAAATGTAGTAATGCAAGCCAAATAATGAGTGCAAATGATGAACTAAAGTAATAGTAAGTCAGGATGTGTGTACCCGAGAAGTCCGGAGATGTAATGAGGATTATAGAAATGTAAAAATGTTGTCAAAATGTGCTATCAAGGACTAAGATGTCCTTATTATTGGCTTAGTCCCGCTGCTGATTTTTGGGGGGATCGTAAAATCTTTAGATCTTGGAAAAAAATCTCAAAGAATCTTTGAAAATACCCCTGGGAGGAATAAGATTCCCTAGATCCTAAAACTTTTGGATTTGGACTATAGGTGAGTATCCGTGAAGATGACAACTTTTTAATGCAACTTTATAACTTTGCACTTCAAATGATCTTCAAGTCTTCAACCTAAATCTACAAACACAAACATGCAAAAGAGGAAAAACTTGTTGATTGTTATTAAATGGGGGTTTTCCTTGGTCAAACCCCTTGTTGGTAATTAAACCTTAGAATGAAATAGAATAATGAAGGGAAATGATGAATGAACAACATGGAATGTTACAACTCACCAAATCCTTAATGTGAAATCCAAAAACTTGTGTGAGATGGGTAGCTTGAATGTAGATCTTGACTTGAATAGCTTTCTTGAATCAAAACCCTACATCACAAATGTTAGCTCAAAAACACATATGAAATCAAGAATATCCTTGATATCATTCTTGAATCCTTATGATGGCTCCAAATTCTTGATGATTTTCTCTTGAGTGCTCTTGAATGAATACTTGAATGCTTGATATTCTTTGGATATATTCTTGGATGATAAAATGAGTGAAGGAACCTTATAATTATACGTATCTATGCTTAATATCTCGAAATTACACCAAAAAAAGCCAACATATGAAATCATTAATTAAAGGAGGAGAAATCCAACCAAGATTTGAAATTAAATCTTGAAAATACCTCAAGGATGACTTAGACACCCTAGGTGGCATCTTAGTCTCAAGGCATGAAACTTAGGGCACATACTCCAAAAAGGGACCTTTTTAGGTGCTTTAAAATTAGGGTCCTAAGACTTTGGGGGACTAAGACACCCTAGGTGGTGACTTAGTCCTGACCCAAAAATTAGGGAGACCTAGCCAGAATCATTAAATTATCATTTATCCTTTGATGTTTGTCAGGATTAGCCATAAAAATATATAGTTTATTAGGCTCGTGGATGCAAAATAGGACCAATTAAGACATAAATAAGGATAAACAAAGCAAGGAGGGCCCAAACAAGTATGAAAATGCAAAGGTATGCATTTTCTTACACTACATTTAGCCCCCACTTTAGTGAGAGGATGAA
This sequence comes from Sequoia sempervirens, assembly GCA_007258455.2. Taxonomy (NCBI): domain Eukaryota; kingdom Viridiplantae; phylum Streptophyta; class Pinopsida; order Cupressales; family Cupressaceae; genus Sequoia; species Sequoia sempervirens. The sequence goes on along the minus strand of VDFB02271358.1, from coordinate 824,697,896 downwards.
CTTGCTTCAAGCTCACACTAAAGTAGCCAACCACACAATCAAGAGGGGTTCAAATGTATGAATGTTAGTAAGATAGGATGACAATAACCAAGAGGGTGGCCAAGCCCCCAAGATCAAGATCCTATGGAGAACCAACATAGGCACAAAGGAACACACTTACAGATGATATATGAAGCCATAACCAGATCGCAAACATACACCATCAAATATAGAAAAAGGAAAAAGGAAAAGAAAAAGAAAAATGTAGTGGATCAAGCTTCGACTGGTCATCCAATATGTTGTGGACCGGGTCTAGGCTATTTTTCCAAATGGTTTATGAGTGGAACACATTTTCCACTATGCAAACAAAATGCATGATCACAAGGGATAGTGAAGCTAGTTGTTCACTAGGTGAGCCCCAAGAGGTCTATATCAAAGTCATACCCCCATGACTATGATAAGGACAGAAAGAAAATGCACACTCACAAGGGCTAGTGAAGCTAGTTGTTCACTAGGTGAGCCCTAAGGAACCATATCAAAGCCATACCTCCATGACTTTAATAAGGACAAAAATGCAACAGGAAAAAGGGATGTTCGAAGGGATTTTTCTTAGTTCTTGCGAGGTCTCATCTTAGGGGACATTGTGCTTAACATCTCCAAGAGAGGATAAATATAAGGTCTCATCCTAGGGAACATTGTACTTAATTTTTCCAAGAGAGGACAAATGCAAGGTATCATCTTGGGGAAAATTGTACTTAATGTTTCTAAGAGAGGACAAGGAAATATCACGCTCTCAAAGGAATTCAAGCCCAATGACACCACTAAGAAAATGATGCATCACAAAAATAAAGGAAATTGCACAAGGAACATGAAAAAAAAATGCAAATGAAATCATGCCAAAGTAATGCCAATGTATGCCCCCACTTTAAAGAAATTTCTAAACACCATGCTGTGAACAATTACTTTAAAGTAGAAAAACATGAAAAGGAAAAGAGAGAGTTTCCCCCCAGAAACACATAAGGGATCTATGGATTTAGGGTCAATATATATCTTTGGTGCAATGATATTAGAGAGCTTAGAACTGTCATCATTCCCCAAATACACATAGAACTGGAAGAATGACACAAAGAGAGTGACAACAAAGAAAAACCTTTTGGGTCAACATGGATGAGATATAAGGTGTCTTGATGTCTTGCGCCATCCCCAAAAGGAAAACACAAGAAAAAATGAAAGGAAAAGAAAAGATAATGAAAAATATTTAGGTCAACATGGAAAATACATAAATGTCTCAATGCCATATGTAATCCCCAAAAGGAAAACACAAGACAAAAAATGAAAAGATAAACAAAAGATCAATGGAAAATGCAAAAAGCTTGCGACATATAGAAGAATGTAGGTACAAGTAGAGGAATGCACAAAGAGAGAAAATATCAAAAGGAACATCATGGAGGATCACATTACACACATGCAATCAAACAAAAAGAAAATACAAAAGACTAGTAAAGCACATATGAGTCAACCATCCAGCATGTCATTCACATTTGAGTCTTGTTTAGTATATGCAGAATGTAGATCACTAGTGAGCGGGACAATGAAAAGTGTTGTACTAGGAGAATGACCAGTTTCAAGACATGTGAATCACTCAGTTTAGGAGGTTCATAATGGTTGTTATCATCTAAGCTCATAGAAGAGGAAAATAGAAAATTCAACTCATTATACACTTTCTCATCAATTTTAGTGGTTTCTTCATCGTCATCCAAGTTAACCACAATAGGAGGATGAATGATAATATCCATAGAAGGTGTTGGTCCTTGTGTTGGACACATAGGATCTATTGGTGCTAGTAATGGAGGAGGCTCATTGTTTATTTCTTCTGTAAAATTTGGATTTTTATTTTTTGAGTTGTTTCCTTTGTTCTTATTTTGAGCAATAGCATGACGTCTACATCTATGCTCTCTAGCATTTCAATTTCTTTTATTATGGTTTTCAAGTTACGTTTGTGTAGGGGTGGGTTTTTCAACCATAGGTTCCTTCTCTTCTTGTGAGGGAAGAACAGAAGAAACCATGGAAGGTTGTTCAACCACTTTCTCTTTGGATTTAAATTTTCTTCGGAGATGGATTAGGACTTTTTTTCCTTTCTCTTGGCCTTTTGTAGAAACTAGTCAAGGGATTTTTGATGGGTGGGTTAGTTGGAAGGGCTTTAAGCTCAATATTATTTTTGTCAAGGAATGAAGGAGGAAAATTTTCAAGGGATAACTTGGCTATGCATTTTTATTTAAAATTTTGGTAGGATAGGAAAAGGAAGTCCTCAAGGGGTCTTATAGGTTCCATGGGCTCAGGACAAAAATAATCTAGGGAAAATTTTCCACAAGAAGATAGAGGTGTAAAGCCACTATGGTTCACAGTGAATATTTCATTATTGAATAGAAAGTTTAAGCACTTATGGAAAATAGATGGGACTGGATTCATGGAGCAAAGCCATTTGTAGCCTAACTTCACACAAAATTGATCCGAATTAGAGATGATAGAGAATGATACATTTAATTTTTTCAGTCCACTTGTAAAGGGAGTGTGATCGAGCCCATCGTAGTACAAGCAAAACCATCATGCATTTTAATCCATGCTTTCAGTTTATCATATCTATCTCAAGTGAGTTATGTACATATAAGAGTTCTATGATCACATTGACTCCAAAAATGAGATCAATTAAAATCCCAGGAGTGGGCATGTTATTGATTCTGTCGGCTATGTAAAGAGGACCATCAGGTGCATTTTTTATTATTTATTTTGAAGAGAAAGTAATGTCCATGGGAATTATGGTTTGTTGTTTACGAGGCTCAATTTTGATCACTCCTATCATTGTATTAATAGGAATTTGGTCATCAGTATCCATAGAATGTTTTTCATTATCATCATCATCCATGTCAATGCTCATCACATCGGGCTTAGTTTCACTAGTCTTAACAAATGAAATATTGTAGTTTGGCATGGGATTGGTAAAGATTTGAAAATTTTGGTTAGGAGGAGCTACAGCTTTATTTCCTTTTTCATTCACACTTCTAATTTGAATATGATTAGAATCAATGAGGTCTTGTACAAGATGTTTAAGATGCTTTCATTGTTCTATGTCATGCCTTTTTTGTTGGTGATAAGCACAATAGGAATTTTGTCTAAAGCTCAAAGGTAATGGCTTGCTAGGGTCAAGAGGACGAATGGGAGGTAAGGTAAGCATGTTCTTGTTTGTTAGCTGAGTCATGATATTTTGAAGTGTGTCAAGTAAGGGAGTAAATTGTCTTTGTGGATCCCCAAAGATATAAGGATTACTCCTCTTTATAGCAACTACTTGGGTATCAACTTGTTGGGTAGGTTGGGAGGAAGGATTTAGTTGAAGCAAACTTTTATTTTTTCTTTAGAAAGGTTGGTAGGTGTTTTGGTTTGAAGATTCAAACTTATTAGAATGGGTAGAAGCGGCTTTTGGTTCACAACTACCTATAGAATTCTGATAATCTTGAAGGGTAGTGCATAAGTGCATGAAGGGAATTTCATCATGGTAAGCTTGTCTCATATCTTACTTTGTAAATTTTCTATGAACATATTTTGAAGGTGAGAATTAGGAATCTTCACACTGATTTAGGAATAAAGCAATTGGTCGCATGAAATAAAGTTAGTGAATTTTTCACCCTCATTTTTCTTACATCACATCAAATCAACTAATGTAATTTTAGGAGCCATATGCACTTGGAAATGGTTAATAAATGCTTCAAAAAGTTCATTAAATGAACGAATTGAGTTATTCGGTAATGTAGAAAACTAGTCCAAGGCAATGTCTTTCAAGGATCAAGGAAAAAGCTTAGCCAAAAGTTTTTCCTCAAGGATAAAGTCACTACATAAAGTAGTAAAGGAATTAACATGATTATCAAGATCACCTTTTCCTCCATATTTCTCAAATCTAGGGATCTTTATACCTTGTGGCACTAGAGTTCTTAATATCCAAGGATAATGGGTTTATTTTAATGTAGTACAAAGGTGGACCATTTTGATTTTGATTTATGGTGGAGCTTGACATTGAATGGATGAGAGGCTTTGTAAAAGGTGGTTAATGATAAGGTCATTGCATGTGTTTTGAGATGGAGGTTAATATGGTGGTGGTGTGTATGTGTTGGAAGAAAAAGTGAATGGATAACTTATGGGATGAGATATAAGGTTAGATGCCACATACGTATAAGGAGCACTAGTGGAAATGTTCAAGGTAAGGACATTGCTAGTTGGTTGCATCATTATGGTCACTTGAGGATTTGTATAGGTGGGAATGGAGGTTATTTTGAAGGGGGAGGAATTTGAATTCCTCCTTGTTTTTGCACGTTGTTTGAAGTTTGAGCAACATTGGTGGTGGAAGGAAGATGTTTTCCAAATATTTGGGCTATATTATGCACAAATTCTAGTCCCTCATCACTCTCCATCATACGGTGAATACTACCTATGGCATGCATAATAGTGTTGGAAATGTTTTCAATACTCACGCTATCTTGTAAATGAGCTAAGTCTTCATGCATTTTCATTATGTTTTCTTGAGGGCTATGATCAACCATTGTTTGAAAACTTGGCATAGCACTTGTAGGCATGGCAAAAGAGTTATCAAAGGTATGGTCTATACCTAATGAACTAGTGCCAACACTAGAAGTAGAAGAGCTAGATAACCCAAGATCAACAATGAATGCTTTATCGCGGAATTCCATGAGTGTCGCACTTCACCTCACCACATTATTGATAGTAGGATACCAAGTAGTATAGCTCATGCAAGGGATAAATGAAAGAAAGTGCAATGAACACAATATCCTATGTTTACAATCTCACTTAAAATGAAAGAAATTGAGATAACAAAAATTCTACAAACTGAAACAGAAAATTGAAAGTAACAAAGAAAAGCACATAAAGGAAATTTCAAACCATGAAAACAAGAAGGTCAAATTCAACAAGGACTAAGATGCCAGTAAGGGCATCTTGGTCTTGTTGAAGGAATTTGGAGGCTCCAGAAACTAGAACAGGGAACAAACAGGCTAGACAAGGGTCTGAGTCAAAAACATAGACACGGACTAAGATTCTAGAAATGGAATTTTAGTCCCAGTAGAGTTTTTTTTAGAGAAGCAACAAATTTTGGGTTGGTTACAGTGTTCCTAGGTTGCCTACCCATGGAATTGATGTTTGGAAATAGAAAAATGTGTAAATGAATGCAAGGAAAAGTGACTAATAATAAGCAATTATATGCAAAGTTGAATGCAATAACAATGTTTCTAAATTCAATTAGGATGATTAACAATATACTTTTCAGTTGTTCAATGAGATAATATGATGCAAGAAAGGAAAAATGCAACTTATATGCACTTTCACTAATATAAATGCAAGAAACCATAGATACACTTTCACTAATGGAAGATGCAATGCAAGAATGAATGTAACCTAGATCGAGGACTTTAATCAACTCCAAATCAGAAATATGAATACTCAAGAAGTTAGGTTCACCAAAATGAACACTAAGGGAAATGAATGCTTTATAACCTAGGTCATAGAACACCACCTTTTTCCCCTATGGTCATTCATTTATGCCCTAGGATCCCAAATTGGATTGACTATCAACCCAGAGGTGAGTCTATTCTCAACAAGGATGAACTAGGGGGGGAATTCTTTAGACTTAGAAGGGTTCACCAGCAAGCAAAAGCTTGGAAAAGACAACTTAACATTCAACTCACAAAACCTAGTAATGCAAGCCAAATAATGAGTGAAAATGATGAAATAAAGTAACAAAAAGTTAGGATGTTTATACCTAGGAAGTTTGGAGATGTAATGAGGATTTTGGAAATGTAATTTTTTTTTCAAAATGTGCTATGGAGGACTAAGATGCCCTTACTATTGGCTTAGTCTCACTACTGATTTTTAGGGGAATTGTGGAATCTTCGGATCTTGGAATAGAATCTCAAATAATCTCTAAAAAATACCCCTGAGAAGACTAAGATGCCCTAGGTGGCGACTTAGACCCATTCTGAATTTTGGAAATCTTTGAATGTGGTCTTGAGTTTCAAGGTCTACACTTCCTTCTCATATTTTAGGTCTTGAAACTTCCAGATCTGGCATGTAGGTGAGTTTCCATAAATATGACAACTTTGTAATGCAAATTTACAACTTTGTACTTCAAATGATCTTCAAGCCTTCAACCTAAATATGCAAACACAAACATGAAAGAGAGGAAAAACTTGTTCATTTTTAGTAAATGGGGGTTTTCCTTGGTCAAACCCCTTGTTGGTAATTAAACCTTAGAATGAAATAGAATAATGAAGGGAAATGATGAATTAACAACATGCAATGTTACTACTCATTAAACCCTTATTGCGAAACATGCAAAATTGTGTGAGATGGCTAGCTTGAATGTAGATCTTGACTTGCTTGAACACTTGATAGATCTTGACTTGAATAGCTTGCTTGAATCAAAACCCTACATCACAAATGTTAGCTCAAAAACACACATGATGAAAGAATATCCTTGATATGATGCTTGAATCTTGATGATGGCTCCAAATGCTTGATGTCTTTCTCTTGAATGCTCTTGAATGAATACTTGAATGCTTAATATGCTTTGGATATATTCTTGGATTGTAAAATGAGTGAAGGAGCCTTGTATTTATACTTATCTATGCTTAATATCCTAAAATTATGCCACAACAAGTCGATATATGAGATCATTAATTAAAGGAGACTAAATCCTACCAAGATTTGAAATTAAACCCAAAAAATACCTCAAGGAGGACTAAGAAACCCTAGGTGGCATCTTAGTCCTGAGGCATGAAACTCAGGGCATAGACTCAAAAAAGGGACCTTTATAGGTGCTTTCAAAATTAGGGTCCCAAGACCTTTGGGGGACTAAGACACCCTAGGTGGTGACTTAGTCCCTGTTGAAAAAATGAAGAAGATCTTATTTTGTTGTTTTGTGTTGTCATTGATGTCACCATGACATATGAGTTACAACTGCAAGATCAAGTCTAAATTTGTTAGACCGGTATCCTAGTCTGGTATCTGAACCACAATAATGTTCACATCCTCTAGTGTTTCGGTCTGCATTTTTTTGCTGGTGATTACTATTGCTCACATTTTTTGGAAATGGTTCATGGATGATGGGAGCACATACATTCAATATTTCACATATTTAGACACTTGTATGATGTATCGAGATTACTCTGGTAATTGCAATTGTGCTATTAGGTCTATCCTTGGCCAACCTAATGGATGTATTGTGTAAAGGTGAATAAATTTTTGTTATGCGGATATATGCAAGACCTATCTTAGGTCTGTGCCAACTTGATGCAGCATGTTGGATGTTTGAATTCATTTTTTAGAAGATTTTTTAAATCCTATAGCTGATAGATGGTATTTTTGGTGAATAAGAAGTGAATCTAATTAGGCCTACCTAATTTTTTCTTGCAGAGAGATTAGATATATACATTGAATAGTGTTTGAAGATTGAGTGAGAGATGATTGTGTTGTGAATGCAATTGTGAAGATGAGAAAATATTATTAAGTGTGTCAAGTTAGTTTACTGAGCTTCATTGGAACTAAATCTTCACTCACTAGGTGTACTTTATCAGTTCATTTTCCTGGTTGTAAGCTATTTTGCTATTGTAAATCTGTAGGTAGTGAGCCTTTGTATTTGGATAGTGAGTCCTAGCAGTGAGCCACCCATTTTGTAATATCCTATAACTAGTTATACTATATTGTGAGCTAATAGTCAGTATGGTTTTTCCCATTTTGTGTTTTCCACGTAAAAATTCTAGTGTTCATTTATTTTGTGATCTAATGCTTTGTTAATTCTTTTACTTATCGTTGTTGTTGTATGCATTGGAATAATTGGATGGTATCTAATTAGAAAATTTAAGAAGATACTAATTCACCCCCCCTCTCAGTATCTTGGATACTTAACAATTGGTATCAGAGCTTGGTTCCTCCGGAAAAGCCTAACAACTTGAGGGAGATCCTAAAGATGGAAGAAATGGATGATAAAGGAGAGATATGGACTACCCTTGAAGATCTTGATAAATTTGAAAGAGAAAATAGAGATTTGAAAGAGAATCTTGAAGATGCAAACATGAATGCGTCTAGAAATTAAAAGAGCAATTAAAAAAGTTCAAAGATAGGCATAAGGAAGTAACCGATTAGTTGAAGAAAGTTAATGAAGAAATTGCCAATTTGAAAGTACAAGTATAGGAGAAGAAAAGAATTGAAGAATGTATGAAAAAATTGGTACAAAGCAAGTTTGAAGATTGCACCAAGCTTGAACAATAAGTTGTGAACCTGAAAATGGATCTGGAGAAGGAAAAAATTTATGATAACAATATCAAATCTATCTTGGAAAGGCTTGATGAATTGATTGTAGGAAAAAAACCTCATAAAGACAAAGGTGGTCTGGGAAATGATACTTGTGAAGGTTTCAAGGCTATGGACAATTAGTTCAGATTTAGAATAAAGGAAAGCAGAAAGGAAATTCAAGGAACTCTACTAGGAGATCCCCTGCGAGACATCTTAATGCACAAAGGTATCCTTATTTTAATGGTACTTGTTTTTCATGCAACAAATTTGGTCACAGGGCAGCAAAATGTAGTAGGATAAATCAGTTTCTTGGTTCCTTCTTTGGTCAATGTTTTTCTTGCAAATGAATTGGACATAGGGCAAGTGAATGCAAAACCTAGATGATGAATCAGTTTAATGGAGGAAGAGTGAATCAATCCTTTAATGGATATTGTTATACTTGCAAAAAGTATGGACATAAAGCTAATCATTGCATAACAAGAGTCAGTGGAAGTCAATCTAATAAGAGAAATATTGTCTGCTATAACTATAACAAACCTGAACATATTTCAAAAGTCTACAGAAGCAAAAAGGGTCAGCAAACAAATCTGGTAGAAAAGAATGAACCTACAAAGAAGGTTAATAAAGATGAGATTAAGTAGGAAATGAATAAGATCTAGAGGAAGAAAGAAGAACCAAAAACTATTGATGTGTTTGTGCCCTCATCTGGTATGAACAATTCCTTTGATAACTAGACCCAACATGGTCTTAGGGGAAGTATTATTACAAATTATAAAAAACCCCTAGATAAAAGGCATGTTAGTAGCTGGCACAAGGATGGAATGTATAATTAGAGGTTTTGGAAACGAAGCCAAAATAAATTATGAAGGAATTGTCTTTTATGGAGCGAATTAGGGTTTTTCTGAGCAGTAATGAAGAGTTTTTTAGCAACTTTTTGAAATTTTCTGCATTTAATAAAAATTAAGGAAGATCATTATTTTATAAAGAAAAAGTGTAAAGAATTTTGAACATTCATGCATTTGAAGAAATTGAAGAGCCTTTTGGAGCGTTCTTGAGGATATTTGGAGTTCGAGCCATGCAAAACCTAGTTCTGAAGAAAGAGGTATTTTATTTTTTTGTGTAGTTGTGGGTTTGTGTTCTTTGAATTGTTTGAATTTGAAATTGGTAGAATGGCAACTCCTATGGTCATTAAAGTGTCAAAGATTTCAAGAATCTCTTATAGAAAATATTCCTTGAAAGTATTTGAAGATGACCCCATGGGAACATTCTCATCAATCCCTCATGGAGTTATGCCAACTAAGGGCACAAGGATGTATATTCGAGTGAAGTATGAGGAATTCAATCACACAAAATTGTTTGACATCTGGTAGAATGAGATTGCTGGTGATAATTTCTTGATAAAACCTGAGCACTAGAACCTAGTTATGAAGAAGTTAGACATATGGAATAATTTTCCCAACTTCAGCTTTGATGATGATTTTGTGAAGTCAAGTTCTGAGCAGAATTCATGCTAAATTCTTGTGGACTAACCGATCACACCTAATAACTAAAGAGGCAATTAGGGCTATTACTGGGCTCTAAGATAAAGGTATAGTACCCTATTCAAAACTGTGAAGAATGAGGTAGTAACAAAACTTATAGAAGCCACATATGACAAGAGAGATTTAACAATGAAAACCATCACTAATCTAGTTGTGAAGTATGCCACTATCATGATCGGTCATAAGATATACTTCACCAACAGAGAGAACTCTATTTCGACTACAAAAATATATACTAGTTTTGATATGGTTGTGAATGGTGTTGACTATGACTTATGTGAGCTTCTTCGGTTATAGTTGCTTGAGAACTTGAAGGCAAAAAAGGAAAGGAAGTATGCTTTCAAGTTTAGTTCGTTGATTGTATGGATGTTTTATTTCTTAAAGAGACTTCCTAGAAAGAATAATGAAATGTTTTGGGACTCTTCAAGACCAGTGGGACATAAAAAAATTTATTATATGCATAGTTTGGGTGATCTGAAAGCTCAAGAAAATTCTCTAACAACATTCTTTGTTGTATTTTAGAGAAACATGAATGAAAGGGAAAGGATTCTGAGGAAAATTGTTGAGAAATAAAAAGATGACATCATATTTCATGTTTCCTTTGATGAATGCATGATCGAGGTAGTAGAACCCTGAACCATATGGATTTAGCCTTTAGGGTATGAGATTACAAAAATTGAAGCTGAGGAGTATGTGCAAATGTTGCTAAAAAATATGAAGGATCCCAATGAACCCAGAATTGGGACTTCTGCTGAAAATTCTATGGAGGTTCACATGGAGTTCCAGAAGCCCAAAATCAGAAAGAAACTAGAGAAGACACTTAAATATGTTGGATTCACTAATGATGAGATTTATCTTGGAAGGGAAAGAAGAGAACAGTTGGAGGAAAAATCATCTAGACTGAGGAGATTTGACATGACTACCTCTATTAAATCCTTTGCAACCCCTAGAGCGAAGATTGAACCCAATACAATTGACAAAGGAAAAGGATCTGTTTCCTCTGAACCTACTACTAGATTTGGGAAGAGGAAAGAAACTCCTCTGGTATCCCTTGCAAAGAGAGGAAAGAAAGAGAAAGAAACAAGGGAGAAGAAACTTAGTGTCACTGATCATTAGGATGAAGATGAAGAGGATCTTGATGCAAAACTAGTAAGGAGAAAAAAAGGCTTAGGTTTAACCTCTAGCGAAGGTGCTTCTAAGGAAGCTATTGGTTCCAAGAGAGTGCTTGTTGTATCCTCTTATGATGATGAGGAAGAGCAAGAATTTGGTATTCATTTGCATAACAAACCTGAGTTGAAGAAGTCTAAGGTGTCTGGTGAAGCCTATATAGATCAAAGAGAAGAACAAGACAATCTAGTAAGTTTTGGTCCCCATTTTAAATTAGAGGCAATTGTCAATACTTTGATACATTTTGAGAATATTCTAAAACCAACAAAAAAATATTATGATAATGTTGGTGAAGAAGATAAGAAAACTTTTTTTTAGCTATTATTCAATATGTTATCGTCTTAGAAGTTAAGTGGGATGATATAACGAAATATTTACCTGAGAATATGTGGGAAGCCTTGATGAAAAGGAGATAAGAGGCTATTGAATATGAAGAGGAAATCAAGAATGATGCATATAACAAGATTGGGTCTTCCCTGACCCTGGATGATTTGGAGACTTTGAAAAAGATTTGTGCAGAGATGTTTCAAATCAAGAAAAGGGTAAATATTTTAATGACAAGGAATAAAAATTTGACAAAGAAGATAAAGAAGGAAATAGCAAAGGTGATTCGGGATATAGTGGAAAAATATGGCATGCTTAAGGCTGAAGAAGATGTTGCTGCTGAGGATGCTAAGGAAAATATTCCTCTTGATACAGGTAATGTAGATATTTCTAAAAATATTGAAGTTGATGTCGGTGGTGAAAATGATCCTTAGAAAAGTGAGAAATAGAATGAAGGTGAAGCTGAGCCTAAGAAACATAATGATGCTCCTTTGAAGCACACTGAAGGAGAAAAAGCAAATGTTGAAAAAGGTACTACTAAAGAAGGAAAAGGTAGCAAAGAAGAAGAAAGAGATAATCCAAAAGAAGAGAAAAATGAAAGTAGAAAAGATGGAAATGATGAAGAAGATAACATGGATGAGGATAAAGATGAAAATGAAAAGGAAGAAAAGAAAGAAGAAAAAGAGAAAGCGGAAGAAGAAAACAAGAAGAGAAGGAAAAGGGAGAGGAAGAAAAGAAAAATGAATAATTTGTTCAGAAAAATGAAGAAGGCCAAAAGGAAATTGTAAAATCTCTTAAGCATCCCAAAGAATCGTCCTCTAGTAATGATGTTCTGAAAGGCTTACTATAAAAAAAAATCATATTTCAATCGATAATCCCTCAGGAGATTCTACAACTTCCTATGATTGAAGGATTTGTTAATATGGAGAAGATGTCTCTGGTGCATGAAGTGGTGTTAGGAGATGCATTGCAGGCATCCGTAACGAAGGAGATTCTTGAAACACATCATAAGGGAACAAAACTTGAGAAGATTCCCTTAAGGTATTGTAGGAAGTCATACCTAGTGTATCTATTGATACATCCCTCCCCCCTATTGAAAATTTGAGATTATTGTTAGACTCTTTCAAGGAGTATACCTCCAGGCTTAGTGAAAAGACAAAGCAAGCAGTTGAGGAGAAACTGGTAGAGAAAAGGCTATTGGAATTGCATGACAAGTGTGTTCTTGCAAACTCAACTATTGAAAAGAACCTAGAAGCCATGAAAATATATGAGTCACAAGAAAATGCAATTCTTGCTTATTGGTTGAAGTGGCCAGATTCTACTTTAAACATTAAGGTTGTTATGGACTCCATTGAGTCTCAGTTGAATATTGTCTCTGGTACTTACAACCTATCCAAAGATAGACAGATCTATCTGGAGTGCCCTCATTGTGCATAAAGAAAAATTATTTGTCTTATAGAAGCAAAAGGAAGAGATTATTAGGAAATTTGATTAGTTGAGTGACATTATAAGAGTGGAATACACTCCGATTGGCAAGGATTTGGTAGAAACAGAAAATCTAGGATTTGGCAGAAATAGAAAATCTTGAGAAGATAAATTTGTCTCCTAATACTTTAGATGGTGCAAAAAAAACTCTGGTAGAGTGGGAATCCCTAAACAAGATGTTGATTGCTGCAAAGGATAGCTGGGAGAATGGTAAATCTATATGAGAAGGTATTCTGAAGGAGCTTCAAGGGTCGCCATCCTCTAGTTGATACATGTTTCTTTTTTTTCTTTTTTTTCATATTTGAATTTTAGTTCTTTCTGGGACACCCTTTGTCCTTGATGTCAAAGGGGGAGTGAAGAATGGTGAAATTCTAATGTTAGGGGGAGTAACATTGTAAATATTCTTTTTGGCACATATTGCCATCAATGACAAAGGGGGAGATTGTTGGAAAAATGAAGAACATCTCATTTTGTTGTTTTTTGTTTTCATTGATGTCACCATGATATATGAGTTGCAACTACAAGATCAAGTTTGAATTTTCTCTAGTATCCTAGTCTGATATATGAACCAGTATAATGTTCACATCCTCTGGTATTTTGGTCCACATTTTTTTTCTGGTGATTACTGTTGCTTGAATTGTTTGGAAATGGTTCATGGATGATGGGAGCACGTACATTCAAGATTTCACATATTCAGATGCTCATATGTTGTATCGAGATTACTCTGTTAATTGCAATTACACTATTAGTTCTATCCTTGGCCAACTTAATGGATGTATTGTGTAAAGGTGAATAAATTTTTGTTATGCAGATATATGTGCGACCTATCTTAGGTTTGTTCCAACTGTTATGCAGATATATGTGCAACCTATCTTAGGTCTGTTCCAACTATTATGCAGATAAATATGTGACCTATCTTAGGTCTGTGCCAACTAGATGTAGTGTGTTGGATGTTTGAATTTCTTTTTGGGAAGAATTTTTGAAAGCCTATAGCCGACAGATGGTATTTTTGGTGAATAAGAAGTGCATCTAATTAGGCTAACCTAATTGTTGCTTGCGGAGAGATTAGATATATATTGGATAAATTTTGAAGATTGAGTGAGAGATGATTGTATTGTGAATGCTATTGTGAAGAAGAACGAATATGATGAAGTGCTTCAAGTCAATTTGTTGAGATTCATTGGAACTGAATTTGCACTCACTAGGTGTACTTTATTAGTTCATTTTTCTGGTTGTAGGCCATTTTGTTATTGTAAATTTGTAGGTAGTGAGCCTTTGTATTGGGAAAATGAGTCCTACTAGTGAGCCACCCATTTTGTAATACCTTATAACTGGTTATACTATATTGTGAGCTAACACTCACCGTGGTTTTTCCCATTTTGGGTTTTCCACATAAAAATTCTGGTGTTAATGTGTTTTGTGAGCTAATGCTTTGTTAATGCTTTTACTTATCTTTGTTGTTGTATGCATTAGAATAATCAAATAGTATCCAATAAAAAAAAGAAGAAGATTTTGATTCACCCCCCTCTCAGTATCTTGGATACTTAATAGTCCCAACACAAAAATTAGGGACACACAACCAAAATCATTAAATTATCATTTACCCTTTGATGTTTATCAGGATTATCCTTAAAAAGATATAGTTTATTAGGATTGTGGATGCAAAATAGGATGAGTTAAGACATAAATAGGGATAAACAAAGCAAGGCGGGCCCAAACAAGTGTGAAAATGCAAAGTTATGCATTTTCCTATACTACAATTAAGTGAAGGTTTGTTTGATGGTTTGATTTCTATCAAAGTACAATAACCAAGACCATGAGTTGTTTCTTGCATGTTAGGCTCTATAGGGACACATATACCTTGTTCTCTAGAACCACATCCTTTTCCACTATATCCCAATTATTTCATAAGTTCATAACCTCTTCCTTAAAGCTTATTCATTTCTTTAGGATTTAGAGGTTGTTGATAGTCAGTTTCATCAAAGTTTTTTGTGTATGTTGTCTTTTCTTCTGAAGTGGTTGAGGTGGATTCTTTTGAAGGGTCTTCAAAATTTTGTGTTGACAATACTACTTTTTCTTTTCCCTTGTTTGAATCTTTGTTTATGATTTTTTATTCTCCCATGAATGTTGGTTCAAAATCTAAGGAACCCCAACCATCTTCTAATAGCTTTGTTACTTCCTCAATATGTTTTTCTTTGTCTTTATATTGCATGGGTTCCAATTGTGTAGTTGGTGTTAATGTTGCCAAAGGATTTTCCTTATCTTTGTCAATGTTCAAGCAATTTTTTGGTTTAGGTTCAGCTTTTATTGTATATACTTTGTTGTTATAGACATATTTCATGATACAATGAAGGGTAAAGGGCACCACATTCATCTCCTAGCGGTTTTTTCCTGCATTGTCAAACCCTAGAATAGATAAAGAATCAAGTTGAATTTTTATTTTATCCATGCCAAGTTTATCCAAAAGGCTTACACTACACACATTAAGAGCGAATCCATTATCAACAAGGGTTCTTTTTATTCCCAACCTATTATGGATAGCTATTATCATGAATGCATCATTTTATTTTTGTACTTCCAAAGGAGGTAACTCATGGTGATGAAAACAAGATCATACTCCTTTCCACTTTGTGGATGGAAACAAGGAGGACCAAGTAAGATAGGATTAGGAAATGGGAGGGATTTTGAATTTGTTTGTCTTGGTTGTGGATTGTTTCTAGTGTTATATGTATGAGCAATAGTATTATGACTTGGTTGCTGCAAAACATTATTTTTAGGTGGGTAAAGGATAAGTTCGGGTTTGTTTTGAGTTTGAGGTTTTTGTGAAGGTGGGTAAAGGATGAGTTGAGGTTGAATAATATTAGCATCCCTTAGTGAAGGAGAGTCTAATGTTACTTCATCATCTTCATCTAAGGAAACTATATCACTATTTCCAATGTTATCATTTTCTTACACCATGATATCCTCCCTAGGAGGAGAGTCTTTAGAAGAACTATAAACTAGATGTTCATGACATTCAAAGTTTGGTTCTTCTAAAATTACTTCATAACAAGTAAGGGAGTTATCACTGGTTGTATTTTCTTGTTTATCAATAGTGGGGATATTAGGAGAAGGCTCTATTTAATTTTCCTTTTTCTCTAAGGTCTCATTCTCTTGTGTCATACTATATACCCTAGTAGGAGAGCTTGTAAGATGTTCATCACATTCCATGTTTAGATTTTGTAAAGTGGCTTCATCACAAGTAGGGGAGGAATCAAGAGAAGGAAAACTATGATTTTCATGCTTACCAAATAGATTCTCATGACTCTCAATAGGTGCATCTTCTAACACCAACCTATCCTCTTTTCATTGAGGATAGATAGTAGGAGAAGGAAAAAATTTATTGTCATGGCTATCTATGATATCATCCTCTTTCGCTAAATAATTATCACAAGGAAGGGATTAATGGAGACTAGGTAAGGTGAAGTTTAGAAATGTTTCTATGATCTCATCATCTTGTTTTCTAATATCTTCCAAAGGGGGATGAGGAGAGGGACAATCAAGACTCTCAATGCTTGTATCTTATTTCACCAAGATACCTTCATCACTAATAGGAGAGGTATTGAAAGAAGAAAAAGTATTATTTTTATGATTGTTTACACTTGAATCCTCTTGTATCATACCATCCTCACCAATGGGAAATGTACTATTAAGGATTATATCAATGGTTTGATCCGCTTTTTCTAAGATGTTCTCATAACTATGAAAGATAGTAGAAGGGTGACTAGCATGTTTCTTAATGAACTCATTGTTGTACTCTAAATTGAACTCATAAGAGGGGATGTTGTACTTATGCAATCCATTTTTAACCATATCAAAATCACATCTCTTGAAAGAAAACATGCTATTATGGAAAAGTAAATAAAGTGCAATTCTATGACCTAAATTCAAATGTTTAAATGCAATTTTCAGATTTTAAACAAGGTAATTTTTTGATTAAACTATGCATTGATATAAAAGTGAAATGTTGTAAATATAATTTTGGGATTAAATAATGCATGAAATGAACCAATTTAATCTAGATTTAGTGAAATACATGTAACAAAAACTCAACTAGCTGAAATAGATAACTAATGGCAGCAAAGAGAAGTGCAAAAACAAGGTTTTAAATGCTATTAAATGTAGTTTTAGATGTGCACTAGGACTGATTCACCCAAAGGGGTGTATGAGTCCTAGTGAGGGTTTTTTGCACAATTTTCAATAAATTTTAAGTGATTTTTATGCTTTCTGGTTTGGGTGATCTATAGACTAAATGAAAATATAGTTTTCAAATGTTTTTCAATGATTTGAGATGCAAAAATTCAACCTATATGCACTTTTATTGATGTAAAAATGAGAAACCCTAGAATGTTGATTAACTAATATAAATCCTAATGTAATGTTAATGTAAGCAAGATCTAGGATGATAATGCACTCCAAATTAAAATTATGATGTTCTAAATGTAGATTCACCAAAATGAAAGGTTGAAAATTGTTTCTTTCTAGGATTTAGGACATAGAGTAACGATCTTCACACTCTCTCATTCAAGAACAACCCTAGAGATATCAATGCAAAGGAGAAAGATATCTTGCAATAGGGTTGTTCTAGGGACTGATTGTAAACTAATGAGGGGTTCACCACCAAGCTAGCACTTGGAAAAATGTATGGAATGAAAGATATAATGATTGAACTTAGTGATGCATTCATGAAACCTCAATAAATGAACTATACATGTGAATAAATCAAAATAGAAAACTGGAAAAATACAGAGGAGCACCTTGAAACTTGAGAGAACTTGAATGGAGGCTTGAAATGTTGAATAACTTAAAATTTTGAACTACTAGGACTCATTTTCCAATTTGGCTGAATCAATCCCAGATCTTTCTAGAAAAATGGTATCTAAATCTGTAAAAACCCTAAAAGCACCTATAGCATGACTCATTTTCCACTTCTAGTGAATCAGTCCTATTCTATTTTTTCAGGAATTCAAAGTTTAGATCTACACTTCAACACCCACTCTTTCCTCCCAAATTGATTTCTAGATCTAAAACTGCTAATTTTGGACTTGTAGGTGACTTTTTGTAAAGATGACAACTTGATGACTTTCTCCAACCTTGCAACCTAATCTTCAAAGGATATTCAAGTCTCCAAAGCACCTAGATCTACAATCAAACAAAGAGAGAGAGAGAGAGAGAGAGAGAGAGAGAGAGAGAGAGAGAGAGAGAGAGAGAGAGAGAGAGAAAGTGTTGATTGTTAGGGAATAGGGGTTTTCCTTGGTTAAACCCCTTGTAGGTAATTAAACCAAATGATGAGATAATGAAATAAAGGAATGAAACATGAAACAAAGAATATGAATCATGGAAAATGATACCTTGAATGATGTCTTGTAAATCTACAACTCAACATGAAATGGCCATAAAGGATGTAGATCTTGATCTTGATAATAGGAGTAGAACAATGATTGATTTTGGATATTCAATGCTACATCACAACACTAGCTCAATAACATGCTTGATGCTTGATATCCTTGACATGATGATGGATCTTGAATTGTTGCAACAATTGATGGAGAATTATACCCTTGAATGACTTGGAGATGATCTTGAATTCTCTCTTGATGATCTTGTAAAGTCTTGGAATGCTTAACTCTTGAGTGTTTGACTTGATAACATGAAGGCTTATACCAAATAATGATTTGAGACCTACTTTATATAAGAAATCTGTTAGAACTGTAAAAATATAATATTTTCACATGTTGGTTTTACTCATAAATTTCCAGATTGGTCATACCGTATGCATTTTCCATCTATATTTTTCCCATATTATTTCCATAAAGTCCATTGAGTCATGCATTTTTTACATTTTGGTCTGTATCAGCATGACAATTTTTGGGTCTCCCCGATCCATTCTTCTACTTGTAAACATCTGAGTTGCCTATCGGCAAGACGTTTCCTGTGTCACGGCGATTGGAGTTTACTCACTGGCGGTTATCGGCATGAAATTCATCTTGTTTCAATGATAGAGGAAAGGTATATCGGCATAAGTATTTTCACCAAGGTGAGGTCTCCCCAAATGGGTCGGGTCTCACCGACTTGTGCTTATGAGGATTCATCGGCAGAGCTTGGAGTTATCGACATTATGTCTTAGAAATGTTCGTTGTCTTGCCGACTGGTGAATGTGGGTGCCTATCGCTATGAGGTTTTGCATCGGTGGGATGTTATGATGATCTTCCTTTGTCTCACCGATCGGCAACATAATGTATACTCTTCGGTAAGACTCATGTGCATCAGGGTGTGGTCATAGCAAAAAGGTCAGGTCTTGCCGACAATGTTTAATGAATGGATTTCTTTCAGGGTGAGATTAGTTTTCTCTTGGCGAACAAAAGGTTTTCTCAGGGTGAATTTTGGTGAAATAGGAGCACTCTACATAAGGTTTCCCCGACATCAACATGTCTCACCGATACACAAAACTAAAAGATACATCTTGGTGGGAGTCAGAGCTTTCGAAGGAATGTCTCGGTGAGTGACCTTCGGTCTCGCCGATAGGATGATAAGGACTATGTCGGTGAGAAAACCAAGTGTCTTGGTGAAGGTGAATAGAACAAAACATAACTGCTCGGGTATTTCGGTATAACTCTACAATCTTCATAACGTCTCCCCAAGAGCGATAAGTCACAGCGACACATAAGATGAGCAAGGGGATTTTAGTATAACCCGGTGATTCTGTGGGACTTCTCCCCAATGTTTTTTTGTCTTGGCAAAAGAATTTGAAGGATACATTTTGGCGTGAGTGTGCTTATGTCATGGAAATATACATAATCGATGAGGATTCTCGGTGAAACTCAAGGTAGTCGACATAGGGTCTCCCCAATATCTATGAGCTACAGCGAAGCAGATGAAATAAAAAGTGCAGTTCAGTGAAAGACCTCTTGTGTCTCGGCGACTTGGAAGTAATAAAGCACTTTCAGCCTGACAGGGTGAGTTCGATATGTTGTCTCCCCGATATCACAGTGTTACAATGAAACAAATGGGGAACAAAATAATACTATATGGCTTCGCTGTGACAAATGAAATGCTATGGCGACATACGGGTAGATGAAGACTCTTGGTGAAACGTGAAGTATCTATATAAGGTCTCTCTGATACCACTGGGTTATGGCTACTATGAATGAAAATGATATGAGCATGTCAGTATAGGACATTCTTGTGTCACAATGATAGGTGTGAAGGCTATCAATAACACTTTGGGGTCCTCTATGAGATGTCTCATCGACATCACAGAGTCAGGGTGAAATAGAAAGAGCGGGAAGATAGCGATAAACAATTGAATTGCCTTCGGCATACCTGCTGGTTGTCTCACCGACTGTTTCACTAGTAAACAACAGAAATACAAATCACTGTGACCGACATGTGAGTTCATAATACTGTTGCAGGCCGACTTGATTGGAGCCCGAATTCTATGGAGGGCCAACATGATTTTTTAATATGATTTATTTTCTCATACTGGTGTATAAATAGGGATCCTGTGATTATAATTGAACCACTAGTTATTAGATTATTCGATACACTACAATTAGATACAGTAGAATAAAATTATTAGATCAGAGACTATTGTTGCATGATTTCATAATGGAGGTATTTATGAAAATCAAGTGATGTTGCTGCATTTTTCTGGTGTCAATTATCTATTGAATTAAATAAAAGTACTGCTAAGTTGTCTCCAAGCTTGATGCTTTCTGGTTGTTTAAATTGACATAACAAGTTTATGTTCAGTTTATCAATGCACATTTGTTGTATCTGTGTGATTAATCAATTGGTTCTTTCAAGTAAAGACTAAATCCTTTTATTTGATCACAGTAACCAAATAGTTTCATTTGGATTATTAAAGTAGAGCTTAGTAGTTATAGAATTGCATGTTTATACAAGTTGTAAACAGAATGTATGCCAGATAATTAGAAATTTCTCCAGAAAGTGTTGCTCATCTTGATCTCATTTGATTCCGCATACCCAACAAGGCACTAGTCTCTGCAATTTCATCATTTGGATTCATTAAGTTTCTTTACATCTATTATTTAAGCATTCATTTTAGGATTTAGATCAAAATATTGTTACTATTTTCAAGTTGAATTTCATTTGTTCATCCCCAATTGCCATTGTGAACAAATTGCTTTAAGAAGATAATCACAAGTTAGGTCTACACCATTCAGAAAGGTACACCCGCCTAGGTTTAGCAGCACCTAAAGAGTAGAAGGTTGAATTCTTTTGACCTTGTTTGTTACCTTGAAATGTATCACGAGATTGGCAGCCTCTCGAGGCATTCAACCTGTGTTTTTGAGAGCTAACAAATTGGCGACTCTACTAGGGAATACATGCAGAATCAAGTCCTTAATCATAGAGTCAGGAACTATATACATACTCCATTGGGAATAAGAAACATCAACTATTTTCTCATTTTTGATAAAAGTGAGTGGTGACTCTGATAGAAATTTTACAACTGTTCATCATGAATGGAAGAAGGTCTCAGTACAGGGGAGGTCATACTGGAGCCCCTACTGGTAGCAGTAAGTGGACATACAAAATGACAGAGCTGATAAAGGAAAGAGGATCAATGAGGACATGTGCATAACAGACAAAGGCAAAGCACCAAGAGCACATTGTGAAACATATAATTGCTATGATACATGGAGAGAGGATTCAAGCGCTGAGCCTTGTAACCCAGAAGATCAAAGAAATCCTTTCCCTTCTCTCGATCCTCAGAAACAGGCTGAGTTTGAAGCTAGACTTGAGCCTGAATGAATCAGAATTCAGCATGAATATGATTAGAAGATGGAAAATGATCAAAACCAGATTAATGAGAATATGATTTCTCAAAATGATTATGAATCTTTGACTTATGAGGAAGTCAAAGCACGGTTTGAATCTCAGAAGAATGAGAGAGAAGAATAGGAAAAGGCCCAGATGATACAAGCAATGAAAGAATTTGAATTGCAGAAAAATCAAAACATCACTCAGACAGTTGATCGCCCCCCAAAGTATGTGCCACCTCATAAGCAGGGAAATCATGGTGTAGGGCCTTCTAGTCCACCTGTATCTCCTCACCATTAGACAGGAAATCATCACAAGCAGCCAAATCATCCACCTCATATTCCCACACAACATACAAATGTGCATCCACCTCCTGGTCAACATCACATCCCTCAACATAATGCACAATACAATAATCCTATGCATCAGTATCAATATCCACCTATCCCTCCCCCTCACCAATACATAGCAATGATCAGGCAGTTTGATTTAGTAGGGTTCCATCTATGCCCTTACCCTATGGATAGCAACTGGAGAGGTCTGGTCCCAAAGTTTACAGGGAGCAATGCAGTCACTGCTGAAGAACATCTAAGGAATTTCAATGTGTTCATTCAAGACATAGGTATGCCACATGAAGATTTGCACATGAGCTTGTTTATGATGTCACTTATTGAAGATGCTAGGGATTGGTATAACAGCTTTCCAGCGTATTTAATTCATTCTCTTCAAGTATTCCAAGATTGATTCCTAGAGCAATATGGGAATCTAAATGCACCAGATGCAACTCTTCATGAACTGATGAGGCTTCAAAAAAATCAAAATGACTCAGTTTATGATTTCAACCGAAAATTCAACAAATTGCAGACTAAGGTACCTCCTAGATCAAGGTTTCCAGATTCTCTAGCTTTAAGTGTTTATTTAAATGCATTTGATCCCAAAATAGGGTATGAACTGAGAAATAGATTTCCAAGAGATCCAGCTGAGGCACAGAAGATTGCATTGACAATTGAAAATAATAGGAAGGCTACTGGTATAATTAGTAAAATAGATAACCCGAGGCCTCCTCAGCAAGGTAACAATTATTAGTACAGATAGGAGAATACATACAAAAATGAGAATAGAAATGAGAGGGCAAGGTTACATGACATGCCTTATAATACAGACTGGAAGGATGGAAAACCTATAACAGCAAGGCCAAGAAACAAAGAAACTCCTGATCCACTGAGCAAAAGGGGAACTTATATGGTGAGTGATAATTATTTATGTGAAGTTTGTGATCAGCCACATTCCCCAGATTATTGTATTGTAGCCCAAAGATTGCAAGAGGAGGGAATGTTAACAGAAAACAAGGGAGAGGATCACACATTGTATTTGACTTCAAACATTTTCACCATGTTGAGGAAAGGTACTCATCTTCAGAGGATGAAGGCTATGAATATGATGTTTCAAATCAGAAGTACAATGTCCATATGGTTGAACAACATATCTTCTATGACTCTGAAGAAGATTATGAAGAAGATTATACTAAGCCACATTGTGTTGAGGCACCTATTCAATGTAGTGTGAGGAGACTCACTGAAGATCAAAAAAGAGAGAATAACTGCTACTGCAGTTGAGGGAGCAAGAAGTAAATACTGGTTGAGAAACAAAAAAGTAAATGAGACGGAGGGTGTTCCTGGGGGAATTTTTATGAAGGATCAGAAGGCAATGCAAGGAATTGTGAAAAGGCCAGAAAAGGGACAGCTTGATGAGAGTAAACAAAAGCCAGTCCAAAAGGAGGAAGTGAAGGAATTAAATAAAGAGATACAAATGCCTGGCTAACTTAATAAAAAAAAAAGGAAGAAAACAAAGGAGATACACCAGAACTAAAGAAAACTGTAAAGGTGGAGGGCTCTTCTTTTGATTTCACTCAGGCGTTATCCTAGGTAAAAATGTTTGTTCTATTACTTGAGTTGATGAAAATTAAGGAATACAGAGACAATGTTGTTCAATTGATAACAAGTGGAAATGAAAAATGTATGAATTCTGAAAGCAAGGTAGCTATTAAAATAGTCGATAGGCATGAGAAAACAAATGATTTTGAAATCTGATTGAGTGATATATTATCAACTCCCCCTCAAGTTGATCATTTTTTCACTACATTGCTTATAAATAACAAACTATTGAGAAATTGCATGATATACTCTGGTGCTGCTATAAAGATTATGCCAGTAGGAGTTATGAAGCAACTTGGCATGTGGGTTGATACTACTGGAGGCAAGTGTTATGCAATGGATAACAGGCATGTTCCTATGGTTGGTATTATGAAAGATGTTGAAGTCAAACTGGCTACTTATCTACAGGTGGCTTATAATATAGACATAACAATGATTGATACTCCTCCTTAGTTTGGGATGCTTTTGTCAAGGCAATGGATAGCAGCTTTTGGTGGAAATGTTCAATTTGATCTGTCCTATAATACAATTCTAGTGAATGGTCAAGAGGTCAAGTTGTATAGGGAGCCAAGAATGAATCAGCTTGTTGACTGTGTGTGATAGAATTAGATCAATTATTTTTGTGATGTTGATCTTGGGAATTTTAAAATTGAACCAGCTCAGCCAGAATTAACCAATAGTGATCCAATTGAAAAACATGTTGCACAGAATTGCAATGGTGTCTGTAAGATGTATTTTGATGGAGCCTGCAGCCAAGAGGGAAATGGAGCTAGGATTGTATTTGTTTCACCTGAAGGTATTGCTTTTAAATATTCATTTATGTTAGCATTCGAATGTACAAACAATGTGGCAGAGTATGAAGCTTTATTGACAGGCTTGAACATAGCTATGAAACATAAAATCAAGTTGCTGGCTATTTTGGGCGATTCTGAGTTGGTTGTTCCACAAATCAAATCAAAATATGCAGCAAAGCACAAAAGATTAAAACAATATAGGAATGTTGTATGGGATACAATTGAATTGTTTGATGCATTTTTGATTGAGTGGATTGACAGATCAAAGAACATAATGATTGATTTCTTAGCAAATGTGGCGCTCAAAAGAGATGATATTACACTGGCTGGGGTATCATAGATTGAGTTCAAAACAAGGCCTGCTGTTCTTGACAACATTTATAGTTGGTAAGTCTTCAATGATGATACTGACCTTCTAAATTTTCTTCATTGTATAGACTAGTATGAAGCCCACGAAATTGACTTCAATGCTTTTGTTGAAGAAGTAGATGGGAAGCAAATGGTGTTTGGAAAAGAAATATTACAGCTCAAAATGAATAAGCCTCCTAAAGGTTTAGTGGCATTGGAAAGGATGTATGATGGAAATGATTGATCTCTCATGAAGCAAACACCAGTCAGAAGGGAAGATGTTGAAGAAGTCAACCTGGGGACTGAAATAGCACCAAGAAAGGTGTACATAGGCACGAAGATAAGCCCTACAATCAGAAGAATGCTGATAGAGTTATTGAGAAAATACAAGCATGTTTTTGTATGGTCTTATGAAGATCTGAAAGCATACAGGGAGGATTTATTTCAGCATGAAATACCATTGAAGCTAGACGCCAAGCCTTTTAGACAGAAGCAAAGGCCTATAAATCCAACACTAGAAACTAAGATGCAGGAAGAATTGACAAAGCTCAAAGATGGAGGAATTATCAAACTGATTAGGCACTCAACGTGGGTTTCAAATTTGGTTCCTGTGAGAAAGAAGAATGGTGATATCAGATTATGTGTGGACTTCAGAAATCTGAATGTGGCATCTCTCAAAGATAATTATCCTCTACCCAATATGGAGGCTATATTGCATAAGGTGACAGGGTGTGAGTTGTTTTCCATGATGGATGGATTTTTAGGGTATAACCAGGTTAAAGTCAAGGAATCTGAGCAATACAAGACAACATTCACAACTCCTTGGGGAACATATGTATATATAAGAATGCCATTTGGTCTTACAAATACTGGAGCGACTTTCCAAAGAGCCATGGATGTAGCATTTGCAGACTTGATCAATGTTATCATGGTAGTATACCAGGATGACTTGACTGCTTATTTGAAGAAGGATGAAGATCATGTGCAACATCTTGGAAAGGTATTTATTAAAGCTCTTGAATATGGTATTAGTTTAAATCCAAAGAAGTTTCATTTCGCAGTCACAGAGGGTAAGCTCTTAGGACATATTCTTTCAAAAGATGGAATTAGGATAGATCCTGTGAGGGTTGAAGCTATTGATAAAATTCTTGTTCCCAAAACTGTCAAGGCTATACAGTCATTCTTTGGACAAATTAATTTTGTTAGAAGATTTGTCTCTAATTTTGCTGAGATCATTAAGCCCATATCAAAAATGTTGAAGAAAGGACAAAAAATGAATTGGACTGTAGAAGCTTTAGATGTTTTTTATATCTATCAAAAGGGCTATCAAGGAGGCTCCTGTACTTAGGTCTCTAGATTTTGCAAAGACTTTTCAGATTTTTCATTTGCTTCAATGCATACTATTGCTATTGTTATGTTACAAAAGAATAATGATGGTCATGAACAACCTATGTCTTTCTTTAGTAAATCATTACAGGGGTCTGAATTGAAGTATGACATAATGGAAAAAAAGGCTTTTGCATTGGTAAAGGCCACAAAATCATTCAGACCATATCTTGTTGGAGCAAAGGTGATTGCTTCTGCCCCTCATGCTACTATTAAGGATATTCTAACATAGTCTAAAGTTAGAGGGAAAAGATACAGATGGATTAACAAGATTCAAGAGTTTGACATGGAGATACAGATCACTAAGTTAGTAAGAGGTCAAGGCTTGGCTAGGCTAATGACAGAATCAAATATTGAAGCAAGTCAAGTCTGTAATGTAGAGGAAGGGACTGCATTTGCAAGCATTGAGCACACTCCTTGGTATACTGATATCATGCATTATCTTAAATACATGAAGTGTCCAAATGGATTGAGTGACAGCCAGAAGAGAACTTTGAAGTTGCAGGCATCAAAGTATGTTTTCATGGATGGAGATCTGTTTTGGAAGAACAGGGATGGTATACTATTGTTATGTCTAGATGAGTCATAGGCTAAGCATGTTTTAAGTGAAATGCATGAAGAGTTTTTTGAGGACATTACTTAGTAAAGAAAACTGCACACAAAATTCTCAGAGCAGGTTATTATTGGCCCAAGGTTTTTAATGACTCTTTTTCACATGTGAGAAGATGTGAAGCCTGCCAAAAATTTTCTAAAAAATTGAAGTACCAGGGTACTTTGCCACTTTGACCTTTACAAGCTGATGCCCCTTTCCATCAATGGGGAATTGATTTCATTGGAGAGATACAGGAAAGGTCAAGTGGAGGACACAAGTGGATATTAGTTGCCACTGATTATTTTACTAAATGGGTAGAGGCAATCCCAACTAAGTAGGCTACAAGCAAGGTAGTAACAAATTTCCTGTTGGAAAACATCATCACTAGGTTTGGTACACCAATGAGGTTGATCACATATAATGGGATGTGTTTTAGGTCAGATGAATTCAAAAGCTTATGTGATAAGTATGGCATTACTATTTCTTATGCAGCCCCTTATCATCCACAAGCTAATGGACAAGCAGAATCTAGCAATAAAAGTCTTTTGAAGATTATAAGGAGAATGCTAGGGCAGAACAAGAAGGCTTGGGATTCAAAGTTGAAACTGGCTGTGTAGGCTGATAGGATCACTGTGAAAAAGGAAATTGGAAAATCCCCATTTGAATTGGTGTATGGAGCACAAGCCAGGATGCCTCTGCAAAATTTGTTACCAATCTACAAGTTTGTCCTTCAGGAGGATTTGGATGTCCCTGAACCTATGGAGGAAAGAATGGAGCAATTGGCTGAACTTGATGAAGTAAGAAGAGTGGCCCAAATTCAAAACATGATGTTACAGACACAGATGAAATATCTATTTGACAAGAAGGAAAAGGATAGAAAATTTGAAGAGAATGACTTGGTGTTGATGTGGAATGCAAGATGTCAGGAGAAGGGCAAGCATGGTAAATTTGAAGCCTTATGGCTGGGACCTTTTTTTATTGTTGGAAAGAAGGGTGAAGACTCATACTATTTATAAAATATGGTTGGTGAAGTTCAGGAATTTCCTATTCATGGGCAATTCTTTAAGCAGTTTTTCTCTTGAAGCAATACAGAGGATTTACAGTTGCCAGTGCATGGACAACTCTTGCTTATCCTCTTTAAAATTATTTTCCATGCACAATAGTTTAGGATTTGATCCATCTCCATTTCACTCTCATTTTCCATTCATCTCCATTTTACATTCACTTTCTTTCCATTGCCATTCATTCCATCTCTGCTCACTGGTTCATCATTTTATGTTTGGTCTGCTCATCCAAAGATCTTGTTCCTTCCAATGATTTCACTATCATTCATCCCCAGACGGAGCCACTGTTAGAACTGTAAAAATCTGATATTTTCACATGTTGGTTTTACTCATAAATTTCCAGATTGGTCCTACCGTATACATTTTCCATCTATATTTTTCCCATATTGTTTCCATAAAGTCCATTGAGTCATGCATATTTTACATTTTGTTCTGTATCGGCGTGACAATTTCTGGGTCTCCCCGATCCATTCTTCTGCTTGTAAACATCTGAGTTGCCTATCGGCAAGACGTTTCCTATGTCACAACGATTGGAGTTTACTCACTGGCGGTTATCAGCATGATTTTCATCTTGTTTCGGTGACAAAGGAAAGGTACATTGGCATAAGTATTTTCACTGGGGTGAGGTCTCCCCGAATGGGTTGGATCTCACCGACTTGTAGTTATGAGGATTCATCGATAGAGCTTGGAGTTATCGGCATTATGTCTTAGAAATGTTCATTGTCTTGCCGACCGGTGAATGTGGGTGCCTATCGTTGTGAGGTTTTGCATCGGTGGGATGTTATGGCGATCTTCCTTTGTCTCGCCGATCAGAAACATAATGTATACTCATTGGTAAGACTAATGTGCATTGGGGTGTGGTCATAGCGAAAAGGTTGGGTCTTGTTGACAATGTTTAATGAATGGATTTCTTTCAGGGTGAGATTAGTTTTCTCTTGGCGAACAAAAGGCTTGCTCGGGGTGACTTTCAGTGAAACAGGAGCACTCTACATAAGGTTTCCCCAACATCAACATGTATCACCGATACACAAAACTAAAAGATACATCTCAGTGGGAGTTAGAGCTTTCGAAGGAATGTCTCAACGAGTGACCTTTGGTCTCACCGATAGCACGATGAGGACTCTGTCGGTGAGAAAACCAAGTGTCTTGGCAAAGGTGAACAGAACAAAACATAGCTACTCGGGTATTTCGGTATAACTCTACAATCTGCATAACATCTCCCTGAGAGCGATAATTCACAGCGACACATAAGATGAGCAAGGGGCTTTCGGTATAACCCGTTGATTCTGTGGGACTTCTCCCTGTTGTTGTTTTGTCTTGGCGAAAGCATTTGAAGGATACATTTTGGGGTGAGTGTGCTTATGTCATGGTGATATACATAATCGATGAGGATTCTCGATGAAACTCAAGGCGGTCGACATAGGGTCTCCCAGATATCTATGAGCTATAGCAAAGTGGATGAAATAAAAAGTGCAGTTCAGTGAAAGACCTCTTGTGTCTCGGTGACTTGGAAGTAATAAAGAACTTTCAGCCTGACAGGGTGAGTTTGATATGTTGTCTCCCCGATATCACAGTGTTACAATGAAACAAATGGGGAACAAAAGAATACTATATGGCTTCGCTGTGACAAACAGAATGCTATGGCGACATACGGGTAGATGAAGACTCTTGGTGAAACATGAAGTATGTATATAAGGTCTCTCTGATACCACTGGGTTATGGCTACTGTGAATGAAAGCGATATGAGCATGTCAATATAGGACATTCTTGTGTCGTAATGACATATGTGAAGGCTATCGATAACACTTTGGGGTCCTCTGTGAGATGTCTCATCGACATCACAGAGTCAGGGCGAAATAGAAAAAGCGGGAATATAGCAATAAACAATTGAATTTCCTTCAGCATACCTATTGGTTGTCTTTCCGACTGTTTCACTGGTAAATGACAGAAATACAAATCACTATGACTGACATGTGAGTTCATAATACCATTGCAGGCCGACTTGATTGGAGCCCGAATTCTATGGAGGGCCAACATGATTTTTCAATATGATTTATTTTCTCATACTGGTGTATAAATAGGCATCCTGTGATTGTAATTGAACCACCAGTTATTAGATTATTTGAAACACTGCAAGTAGATACAGTAGAATAAAATTATTAGATCAGAGACTATTGTTGCATGATTTCAGAATGGAGGTATTTATGAAAATCAAGTGATGTTGCTGCATTTTTCTGGTGTCAATTGTCTGTTGAATTAAATAAAAATACTGCTAAGTTGTCTCCAAGCTTGATGCTTTCTAGTTGTTGAAATTGACATAACAAGTTTATGTTCAGTTTATCAATGCACATTTATTGTATCTGTGTGATTAATAAATTGGTTCTTTCAAGTAAGACTAAATCCTTTTAGTTGATCACAGTAACCAGAGAGTTTCATTTGGATTATTAAAGTAGAGCTTAGTAGTTACAGAATTGCATGTTTATACAAGTTGTAAACAAAATGTATGCCAGATAATTGGAAATTTCTCTAGAAAGTGTTGCTCATCTCGATCTCATTTGACTCCGCATACCCAACAAGGCACTAGTCTCTGCAATTTCATCATTTGGATTCATTCAGTTTCTTTACATCTATTATTTAAGCATTCATTTTAGGACTTAGATCAAAATATTGTTACTATTTTCAAGTTGAATTTCATTTGTTCATCCCCAATTGCCATTGTGAACAAATTGCTTTAAGAAGATAATCACAAGTTAAGTCCACACCATTAAGAAAGGTACACCCGCCTAGGTTTAGCAGCACCTAAAGAGTAGAAGGTTGAATTATTTTGACCTTTTCTATTACCCTTAAACATATCAAGAGATTGGTAGCCTCTTGAGGCATTCAGCCTGCATTTTTGAGAGCTAACACAATCCACCTAATATCTTATTAATTGGATCCCAGAAGCCAACATGCATAAAATTCGAACTTAAAACCCAAATCTTACCACTCAAAACTCAAAAAGGAGCCAAATGAGACTCATTCACCACCTATGGTATATGGGTCCCACCTCGGTGGGACTCATTTGTCCAAGGTGGTGAATGGGTCCCATAGGGCCTATTTTGATTGCTAAAGTGTCAGGGAGTGTGAAAATTAATCTTATTTGTTGATCTTGTCGGGTTTTTGGTTAAAATATGCCTTGGGATGCACAATATAGGTTCTTAGGGGGCTATTAATGATGATATTAAGCTCATAAATGCAAGAGGGTCCAAAATTCAATGTGAAAGCGTAAATAAATACATTTTACACATCAAATTAAGGAAAAATCAAGTCAATTTAGCTTAGAAAGGCCCAAAATCCTGTGTGAATGTGTACAACATGTTACAACACTATATTAGGTGCACTTTAGTTTACAAGCCTCTTAAATTTAATGTGAAGTTGTAAATAAATACACTAAATTAAGGAAAAGTTAGGTTTATTTAGCTTTAAAAAGGCCCAAGACCTAGTGTGAATGCATTAAACACATTACAACACTAGATCAAGGTGACATTAAGTTCATTTGAACATTAATAAATTCCAAAATTAAATCATAAATTAGGTTCATTAATTCACAAGGGCCCAAACAAGTGTGAAAATGTCACTGACGACATTTTTTGACACTACATTAGTGTTGTAATTTTGGGAAATTTGGCATAAACAAGTATAAATACAAGGTTATTTTACTCATTTTACACCTACCAAGTTGAATAAGCATCCTTATAGAAAATTTGAGTTCACAAGAGCATCCAAGATTCTACAAGATCATTCAGGAGCATTCAAGAGTTTATTATCAAGCATTATGGAGCATTATTCAAGTATCAAGCACCATGTCAAAGTCACCATGCATCATGTTTGTGTTTGAGCTAACAACTGTGATGTAGGGTTTTGTGATTCAAGAAAGTACTCAATTCAAGATCTACAACATTCAAGCAAGAGTCAAGATCTACATCCGTTGGAGCCACTTTGAATACATGTTTGCAACACTTTATTTCTAGGGTTTGGTTAGTTGCAACATTACATTTTGTTCATAAATCTTTATTCAACTACAATTTATTTAAGAACACACATGCAATTAATTATTATTTTTAGATTTAAAGCATTCAACACATAACAAAAAAAATTATGTGGGAAAACCCTTTCAAGAAAAAACCCACACACCAAAGCACAGATCAATTGTATTATAATAATATGGAAATTACATACAATATTTAGAGTCTATGCTCTTGCAGGTGTTGATTCATTGTAATACAATTCTACAATGAATATGGCAACATAACATGATATAGATATTACAATCACATTATAATTACAAATGCACTAAGGCATAAATATATTCTTCTTATACAAGGGTGTTGATTTTTCCATGTTTCAATCTCCCAATCTCTGCATGTATACAAACTAAAAATCAACATGCACAAGTCCCAACTAACCCAAATAGTAAGCTATCAAGCATGCATGTACATGCACCAACATGCAACAACATGCAACAACATGCAAGCACATGCAAAGCTTGCAGCTACAAAAATCAAGCAACTTCACATGCTAGTTGCCCCATAGAGAAAATCTAATTTCTACCAAAATAAAACTCACCCACAACTCCTAGTCACTTTGAGTGACAACTCAACCTCTTGATAAGAATTTTTCCTCCTCTTACTTTAGTTAACAAGTCAAACATATGCCACATGGCATCATGGTGCCCCTCCTAGAGGTTTTTACAATTCTCAATGCCAAATTGAGCAACCAAGTGACAAGTATCACTTCTCCTTGCTTTCACTTTTTTGAAGAGATAAACTCTCAAACAAGTGGACCCCACCAATACTTATTTCCAAAATACATTAACACATGTCAAAATGACACCTATTTTTTATGGTTTAATGTTTCCTTCCTTCCCAATGAAGTGCCCATGTGACATGTGTCACAATTTTCCTTTACGTATCTTACATGTAGGATGTCAACTCCCTGCTAGTCCCATGAAGTAACTTAGCACTTTGGAAACAAATATTATTGCATTTAATAAATTAAATTAGAAAATTATGGGTAAATAATTAATAAATTAATCAAGGGACTCACCAAGGTTGAGATACCTTAATCTCAACATTCTCCCACTTGTCAAAGACCTTTAAGAGTCACTATATCACTACTCAGGTCACAAGGCCCATAGAACTGGCACACAATCTAAACTTCTATGTACTCACTAACTTCTTTAGTGCATCTGAAACATTCACCAAACTGTCCACCTTTTCTAGGTTCACCTTTCCATATTACACCATATCATGAACAAAGTGAAACTACACATTAATGTGCTTAGTTCTAGCATGGAAAGTATGATTCTTTGTTAAACATATAGCACTATGGTTGTCACAATAAATAGTAACCTATCTTGCATCAAAGCCAATATCTAAAAATAGTCTCTTAAGCTAAATGGATTCTTTGCAAGAATGAGTAGCTGCCATATACTCTACTTTAGTAGTGGATAAAGCAACCATAGATTGTCTCTCACTCATCCAACTAATTGCACCACCAAACATTGTGAAAAAATTGTTAAATGTTGTGATTGTGTTACTAATATGTGGTTGTCATTAATGTCAACACTATTAGCATTTGGTGTATTGAAGGTTGTATATGTCGAAGATATTGAGAAAATTGTTAAAAGAAGTGTTACAGGTTCCCAATGGTTCTGTGAAGGTCATTAAAGTGTCATGTTTTGTACGTTGGAGATCAATTGTTGTGGATTAAAGGGTTTTTTTTTAGTGTATCTAGTTCATCTACCAGAAGTTTCAAAGGTCTGCGTGAAGTTTTGATCATGCTATGAGCAATTGTGTTTTGACAGTATTTTTGTGGGTTTTGTCAGTGTTCCTGAGTGAATTTTATGTGTTTCTAGTAATTTCTATTGCTATGGATGTTTCTCGATTGGTTCTTTTTTTTATGCTTCTAGATCTTGCTCTATCTTTGTGGTACATCCACAATGATCGGTTTGCTCGTGGTCAAATATTTTTCTCTGTATGTTTGGTTTTTCATGTTCTTGGCCGACATGATGGTTGTAGCATGTTGTGGATCTTCGAGGTGAAATTAATTGAATTCTTTTTATGTTGGAGTTGTTAATTTGGGTCTCCATTATGTTGTGGCTAACCTTGGTGGATTCACATTGCAAATTTATTTTTAATTTTGGGCCAATATTGAAAATATGTTTTATATCTTTGAGCGAATAAGTTGATGAAATCTCATGTTGCAAATATATAAGAGTGATTGTTTCATCGATGTAAAGTATGCTCAGTGTACTCTATGTGCTTGATGTGCTCTTATGTGTGTATGTTTGAATATCATTTGATTGCAGAGTAGAGTGTGAAGAAGATTGAGCGAAGTGTGAAGAAGTTTGAGAGAAGAGTGAAGAAGATTTTTTGTGCTTAACTAGAACTGTAATCAGGCTTGTGTAGAAGCTATTTTCTTAGTTCACATTTTAGATGGTTTTAATCCAAACCTTTCTTTCGACAGTGAGTCTTCTTTTGTATTTTAGCAGTGAGCTCTAGGCAGTGTGCCTAAATGCATGTGCATTCCCATTATTTCTCATTATACTTTTAACAAGGTATAATATTGTGGACTAACCTCCACCATGGTTTTTCCCCTAACAGGGTTTCCACATAAAAATATTGGTGTTCTCTATGTTTATGATGTGTTGATTGTTCATGGTTTATTATTCATTTATCAAATCTAAGATTAAGTAAAGTTTGAAAAAAATTAAATATTATGTGACAACTGATTCACCCCCCTTCTCAATTGCCTGTTCTTGTTTTTCCAACAATTGGTATCAGAGCTTGTTCCTCTAAAGAAGTTTAAAAGATTGAGGTGATCCAAGATGGAATCATACAAGAAGGATAGTCCTAGATTTGATGGAACAAACTACTCATTGTGGAAAGCTAGGATGGAGTGTCATTTGAAATTTATTGGTGAACCTTTTTGAAAAATTACAAAGAATAGATATGTTATTCCTGCAAGTGGTCCTTCCACTGCTGATGAGGTCAAAGAGGTTGAGAATAATGTTAAGGCTATGGAATATTTGTTGAGTGCTCTAACAGATTCAGAAATGACAAATGTATTAGGTCTAAAGATAGCTCATGAGATGTGGACAAAGCTAGAAACCTTGTATGAAGGAGATGTACATGTGAAGATGGCCAAGCTACAGAGTTTGAAAGGTAAGTATGAAATTCTAAAGATGAGTGAAGATGAAAATATTTCTTCTTGTATGCAAAGAGTAAATGAACTAGTGATGGGCATTACATGTGCCGGTGGTATCCTAGAAGAGGAAGAAATTATGGTTAAGGTGCTCAGATCATTGCCTCACTCCTACAAAGGAAAGGCTCATGCTATTGAAGAAACCGGGTCATTGACGAATGTGAAAAGGGATGTACACTGATTGGTAAACTTGTTGCCTTTGAGTTGAGAAAATTTGGTGATTCTATTCCTAAGACTGAAACTGCATTTAAGGCCACTATATCTAGAAGAAACAAGAAAAGATATGATTCGAGAGAGAGTTTCAAAAAAAAATTCAAGTATGAGGAAGAAATGAAACAACTTAAAGATGAAGAAAGAGAAGTAGAAGAGTTGGAAGCACTAATTGTAAAGAAAGAAGGTAGAGGACAAGGTAAGTATAAAGGAAAGATTCCTATCAA
This sequence comes from Sequoia sempervirens, assembly GCA_007258455.2. Classification (NCBI taxonomy): domain Eukaryota; kingdom Viridiplantae; phylum Streptophyta; class Pinopsida; order Cupressales; family Cupressaceae; genus Sequoia; species Sequoia sempervirens. The sequence continues at coordinate 824,662,425 of VDFB02271358.1, read as the reverse complement.
ATTTTTTTCTTGTAGTAAAATAGGTCATTTTGCATCAAGGTGTCCTAAAAGAGTTCCTAGATACAAGCCTTACTAATGTAGATTCCAAAAGAAATGTTATTTTGTTGAAGGAGTGACAAATGATAAGTCTAATAAAGATAATGGAAATGAAGATGATTTGGTTTCTATTGCTATCAATGAAGATAGTCCTATGGCTACTAAATCTGCTAAAGTTGAGACAACTCTTGCAACCCAAATTGAAGAGAAGGATGAGTGGGTCATTGATAGTGGATGCTCACATCATATGACTAGTGACAAAAGTAAATTTGTAAGTCTAGAGAAGTATGAGAGTGGGGTTCTGATATTTGGTGATTAAAATGCATGTGTGATTTTTGGTAGAGGATCTATTTGTCTTGGTGGTAAGCATAACAATAATGATGTTCTTGATGTTGAAGGCTTGAAACACAACCTATTGAGTGTTGGATAGATGGTGGACAAGGGTTATGATCTTTAGTTCAAAGATGGAAAATGCAGGATATTTGGAAGCTCTAGAAATGTAATTGCTTTTGGTAAACAAACAAAAGGTAATTTTTACCAATTTTTTGCCACAGCACAATTGGTGGAGCTGGCTGAACATTTGTTATATCTTAAGGTGAAATTATAGATTATGTTTGAGTGTTTCTTGCATCATGTTCATTGTTCATCAAGTGACAGTTGTACATTTAAAAGAAGAATCAGAATTTCAGAGATTCTATTCAAATGTTCCAGAATTAAATGAAGTACAAAATTGGCCATATAAGCAACAGAGCATTTCAAATGGTTTCATTTATTTCATTGAATAATTCATATTTACATAGTTTCATTTGATTGCAAGAATCCAAATGCATTTTCTTTTCAAAAATGAAAATCATAAGATGAAATAAAATATCCACACAAGTCATGGATGTGACTATCACAGTGCATCATTAATATCACACTACACTATGGAAGATGCAAACAAAGGAAAACACATAAGTAACGACATAATCATCATTGCCTGATTGGCTGATGGTCGACACTGCATGGTGCACCTTTGTCTGCTCGAGCTCCGATTGACCTATAGGAAGAAAAGAGGAGGGATGTTAGAGGCTCCGATTATGAAGATACCTATATGAATCACCAACGATAATGTAGCCTGCTATTAATCATACACTGAAATAATCAAGAAAGTACAGAAGAGATGAGCTGAAGGAGAAACATCAATATGATCATTACATCTTGTTTTTATTCTAACATTGTTTGTTTCCTTAGGCAGGGATAGGGAAAATCATGAAGCTAATAATTAATTAAAGACCAAGCATGTGGAGAAAAACGGGCTCCCACAAGGGTAGAGCTTGGCATGCTGCCCTACTCATTACAAGTGGGCTGATAAGAGATCGTATCATCATATTCATCAAAGGAAATGATATACAACTGAAAGAGTAAAGCATAGTTATCTATCAAGCATTAAACCAACTGTGCATTCATAACAATCAGGTGGATACTTTCTCTAAGTTATAGGTGAATAGTGAGTTTAACTCGCTCACTTAATTCGATTGAGTACATTTATATCAAACATTGTTGTATGCTTCACGTTCTTTTGCTACAATGTTATTTGTTCATCATGATCATGTGTCATGCAAATTTCAGTTCATTAGTGTTCTTTTTCACATCCAAGGACAGTGAACAGGCATACATTATGCCTTAATGAAGAGTTTTGTTTCAACTTTCATCTCGGAAGAGAAAAAATTTATGGAAAAACTTGTTAAGTGGAGCATAAAAATGTATGAAGAGTGCCAGGTTGAAGCCTAAGAGTGTGAATGACAGAAATGCATTCAAATAATAAATGAACAGTCAGTTCCAGTTTGACTGATGATACAAATACAACATTAGGAATTACAATGCGAAATGATTGTTCTAGAATGACAAAAAATGATAACATTTTTTTAACAGAAGGTGTCTCTAAAGTGTTAATCATGCACTGAGATAATCAAGTAAGATGTAGCCCTCATAACTATAATGTTTCAGTTAAAATTTCTGCATAAGTCTAAGAACAGAATCAAGAAAATCAATAAGGAGACAGAATCAAAGTGGCCTGAGGAATATAGATGCCACTGTTCTATCAGGGTACTTGTGGTCACTAAGAAAAAATGAGCTCATAACAGTTCTCATTATCAAATGTGAAGTACAAAGACAAAAAGTAAGAGTTGTTGTATGGTAGAGTTAAGGAATCCAAAAAAAAACAATTATGAGTGCAAAGAAAAAAACATGGGGAATACTAATACATTCAAAGATACTTTTCTTCACAAAGAGACAAGTATAGAAATATGCAAATGAACTCATATGGTGAGGTTTGATAAATGTGTTTCACAAAATGCAGAAATAGGGGGATAGTTCGAGCCCAGTTTTCAAGGAATTAATGAACAACTTTTCTTCATTTTAGGCATTTTGGGGGTTTTTGTTTTAAAGCCAAAGTTTCACCAATCTAGTAACGAATGACATACTTTATTTTTTTGCAACTGGAAGTGCAAAAGAAATAATGGATCGAGCTAATTTTCATATGAACATTAAGAAAAATAGATACATTTCCAGCTTACCCATGTAGGGGTTCAATGAGAAAGCCACAAAAATTTCAAAGTAAAGCACCAGTTAGATGGGTTGAGCTCATAACTTGAATGAAAAATGAATATACAAAATACCCACATTTGGGGTTAATTTTAAATACAAAAAACACAACTTGTAGTGACAACCCATATGTGGATTTTTTATAAAACAAGAAGAATACAAAAATGCAAATTTCCTTTGGTGGGTCGAGCTTCAGAAGTAGAGAATGCTAGTTTTCCATCGAATTTCATGACACTCATGAAGGGATTTGTCCTCAAATGTGAGGGAGAAAGGGATTCTTGTTTTGGGTCGAACCCAAAAGATTTAAAAATGCATTTTCTGAGACACATATAGCTGCAGCCAGAGATATACTAGAGTCTCAAACCCCATAAAAATATCCAGTGCGAGCTCGTGTAGGGTGGCCAGTGAAGATAAAGAATACATAGATAACAAATATAAGCAGAAAGAGTATAAACAAAGGCATTAGAAACTGTCTTAGCCGCGGTTACAGACCAATAACTCAAGAGGTAAAGTTACAAGAGCTATAGACCAAGAAGCTCACCTTGTGTAGAGAGAAGAAGAAAAAATCCGTGAGCAGCTCTCTCATAGAGCTTTCAGATAAAAACCCGAGCTCATACAGGTCGGCCAAGAAAGGAAAAGTCACTGAAAATGTAAAGAAAAATTAGTAACAAAGCATGAGCAGGCCGCGGCCTTAATGGCCTTTCCTGTTTTTGAATTAAGTAAAGAACCACAATAGTATACAAGTCGATCTTATCCATTGAAGAGCTCGACTATCTGAAGAAGAAGATTAAGTTTCTCAAAGCACATGACCTTAGTCTGAGCTCAATCATGGTGGCGTGCTCTCTCAAACAGAGCTCATTTTCTTCAAAGTGATCATTGCAAAATGAAATCATTATTAGGGTTAGACATCTTTTTCTCATGCCCTAATTCGATCCAATCTTATGATTATCTAGAATATTCACAGTGGTCAAAAGCACATGGGAATTTTGAATTAGGGTAATCCTTGCGTTGTGATTTATTAAAATCTAAAGCTTATGTTTGGTGGCTGAAATTCATATGCCTAGGTCAATGTGTTAGGTCTTTAGGGCTTGTGTTTCTTATTGACACCCTTGTGCCTTAGAGAAATTTGGAGACTTGAATACCTTATGTTATTGCTTTTGAGTGGAAAAAATGAGGGTATGAGTGTTGAAATATCTTATGACCTAGGAGTGATTTTTGATCATTATCTACTTAGGGCTTTTATTTTAATTGATTTTAGAGAAATCAATTGGAGATATTGATGAGAGAGTGATATACATTGATATTTTTATGATTTAAAAATAAAATAAAATCAAAGTATTGTATTGGTGAGATAAGATGTGATTCTTTTTGCAAAATATTTTATAATCTTTTAATTACAAAAATAGATAAATTATAAAATCTGCAATCCTGTAAAGCAGAATCATAAAGCAATCTCTTATAAATTGTTTTGTGATTTCTTGCTATTTTTAGCAGATTCATATTGACTTCTTCTATTGGTCGAGTTTGAGCTTTATCTTGGAGAGATAAAGTGTTTTATGGTTTTTAAAACAGATTCAACCTATTTTTAGAGGCTTTATAGTTTGATCATAAAAGTAGTATGCTTTTTCCTACTTTTATGCAGTTTTTGAGATAGTTTGAAGCTTTTTTCCTTGAGCTTCTTTGTGAGCTTGGATTAGGGTTTCTGAGGGAATATTTTTTAAAAGAGTTAGTCTTTTTCCTCTTCTCCTCAAGTCAGAATACAGTTTCTTGCTCTAAGACTTTTTGAGCTTGTAAACTCATTTGTACTCAGTTTAGATAGACACTCTTTCAGTTTCAATAAAGCAGCAGAGTTCTTCTTTCCATTTTTTTGGTCTAAATTTGGTAACAACAGTTTGATGTAATTGTGTTTTCAAGTTTGAAGCCTTAAATGTCCTAATTTTATGAGTTTTATGCACATGATTTCATGTTTTTAGGTTTTATGATGTACTTGATGTCTTTGAATCTTCATATGAATTATTGATGAAATCATGTACCAATGAGATTGTGAGAACCATTGTGATAGAGAAATTGTTGTGAGTGGAAAAATCTAGATTTTTCAGAAATAACAAGTTAATCACCAATTAGATTTAAGTTTTTATTTCAGTCCATCCTTCTAACTCTTTCCTTCATAAAACATTTAGAATAGGATCAATCATTCGAAGAACCAACTCACTCTAGAGATTCCTTCTTCGTTTAAGATCACCCACATCTAAAGAAGGTTTCCATGTTTCAGAAGGTTGCTGAATCTTGCATTCAGCAGGGTGCAAATCTATTGATAATAGTTTTTGGCATGCCCAGTGGGGCTCTGAAAGCCTTTTTCAGATAAATTTTAATATTTTCAGTTTGTTGGTTGGTGTATGCAATAGATTTTCCAGCCTTCTGCAGGCTCTTTACAATATACCTGTTGACTCTGATTCTGATTTTTGCATGCTAGTACAGCATGTGCATGAGAAAGATTCAGACAAGATCAAGCACTACATCCTTCGAGTATCAAGAGCTGTCCCCACCACGAAGGAGAGGAAGAATAGGAAGGAGGATTTTTGAAACACCTGCAAGATCGAATTCCACACCTCCTATTTTTAGTACCTTAGTTCTATCACCAGGAGTATTGGTTCCAATTTCACAAGTACCACCAATGGCAGCACCAAGGCAGCACCTGTTCATGCCTTTCAATGGAGGTGCACCATTAAATATACTTTAGCATGATGAAATTCTAGTTGCAGCCCTTTGAGGTCTTCCATACTTCACCGAGGAATATTTCACCACACCAGTCGAGCACATCCATGACGTAGCCACATTATGCTCAGTGCATAACATCACATAGGAAAATGTCATGCTAAGGTTGTTGGATGTGTCACTCAAAGGCAAAGCGTTACAATGGTTCAAAGGCCTTGCAGCCAACTCAATCGCAACATGGGATATGTTAGGTAATGACTTATACCAACATTTTGTTGATAAATTTGACAACTTGTCTTTATTAGAGTAGCTGAGCACCATTCAGAGGGCGCCACATGAGCACTTGGTTGATTTCAACTACTGATTTCAGAGAACCTGGGATAGGATTCCTGCAACGGTAAAACCTTTACCAGCACATGCCTTTTTGTTTTACTTAAAAGCTTTGAATAGTAAAATTGCAATCATGACTCAGTCTATGGGTGGGCTTACACTTCCTAACACCTACAATATAGCTATTAACACTGAAAAATGCCTCATCCAAGCTGGAGACATATCTCCTAGACCTCATATTCCTTTGTTTCCAGAAATACAACCACCTATCCCTGTTGTTGTACCTCCCTTGGTTGTTGTCCCGCCTATTCCAGCAATAGGATATCATAACACAACCCAAGAAGTTGTTGTCCCAGCCCCAAATCAAGAGATGCAAGAGATTAAAAGAATATTAAAGACCCTAAAAAATGATCTCATGACCATTAAAAAGTATGTTGGTCAAGAACACAAGCCTTATCAAGCCCCTTATTAGCAAAATCAACAAAATAGACTCACTTTTCAAAACAATTATCAAGCCCAAAGGAGGAATTTTAATCCTAGGCCATTCCATCCATACAATCCAAATGCAACTAGTACATCAAAGGAACTTGTGCCACAAAATAATGTTGTCCAGGATTGCGATTGGTGTTATCCATGCAACCAGCCCCATAACCAATCAGCGTGCACCAATGGAATGAGAAATCAGGCTTTAATGGTTCAGAATAGCTACACTGGTTCAAAAAATGTTGCAGATCAAAATCAAGAATAGCAAGATAATGTGGAATTCGCCTTGTCGAACTAGCAAAGCTCCAAATTTTGTGGCATGAATGGCCAAAGTCAGCAAAATTCTCCTATTTCAGCTAATATCAGGTCAAAAAAAAGAGATGTGGATCCAGGACAGCAAGCTGGAAGTTCACAACAACAACTTATAATCAGTAAGCAACCTGTTTCATCAGATATTAATGCTGCAACACAGCCTAAAATGTAGATTCTGCAAAGAGGGCAAGAGATAGCTAGCAAGGAGCAATCAGGAATGCATTCTTAGCCTTTGTAGAGGAAAAACGATGCTGTTATCACAAAAAATCAGTAGAAGGTAAATTCTTCATCATTTAATATTGTTGAGCATCTCAAAAAAACAACTGTCAGCATGTCAATATTAGATGCTTTACACCTTCCAGGGCAGAAAGGTTTACTGTAGAGTGCATTGGTTGAGTTGTCTATTTCTGACAACACCAATCAAGGGTTTGCGAAGGTTGTGCTGGCTAATGATTTGGAGGCTAGAAATGAGCAAAAAATGAGAGAGGTAAAGCCCCCTCCTTTCTATTTAAGTCTGATCATTGGTGATAAAATTGTTCATAACTATATGGTTGATTCTAGTGCTAGTAGTTTAGTCATGCCTAAGAGTTTAGCTAATAAGTTAGGTCTTGTTTATGAGCCTAATCCTCATAAAGGTGTAGTGTAATTAGATGGGTCTGTTGTTAAAACTGTTGGTATTATCAAAAATTTAGCTCTTACCTTGCACGCAACCCCAAGTTTTGCTATTCACCAGGACATAAATGTCATTGACTTACCGCCGCACTTTGTCATTTGTCTCTCAAGGGATTTTACATCCAAGTTGGGTGGGTTTCTATCTTCTGATTGGTCTCATTTGTTTTTTAGAACAAGGTATGGTACGAAAGTGACCATAAAGTTTGAGCCTCTCACCAAAGACCATATCGAACCATACTCACCAAATCCTATAAACGCTAACCTCTACGCCACCTCTGCACTAGAGGAGAAAACCATGACCTCAGACTATAGCACCCATGTAGACAATATCAATCTAGATGAACGGGAAGCCGAAGATCATGAGCTTGATCTATTTCAGCACACAGATGAGATAGGATTAGGAGTCTATATGATTTGAGAGCCTAATTGCGATATGCCTAATCTTTGTAAAAAGGAAGAACTATCTGCAAAAACAAAAAATGAGCTTTGGAAGTTTTATTTCGATGGTTCGAGGAGCAGTATTGGTGCTGGGGGTGGGGCTATGTTGATATCACTCGAAGGAGGTAAATACTATTCAGCCTTCATATTTTCTTTCAGCTGTTCGAATAATACAACTGAGTATGAAGCATTAGTGCATGGCCTTGAATGGGCCCGCAAATGAGGTATTAAATGCTTGTAAGTTTATGGTGATTCAGAATTGATTGTAAATCAGGTCAGAAATTTAAATGCTGCCAAGAATGATTTGCTTAAGAAATATAAGCATCATGTATGGGATTTAATGGAGGATTTTAATGCTTTTAATATCATGTCAATTCTTGATAATCAAAATAAGCATGCTGATAGGCTCGCTGCCATAGGAGCCTAGTTTGATATTCCCAAGGAGATTCATAAGGTAGAGGCATGTCAATACGTGAAAATAGTGGTCAGACCTTCTGTACCTGACAATAATGTGAGCTGGTAGGTTTTTGACAGTGATGAGAAAATCGTAAATTTTCTGATTGCTGAAGCTAAGTTTGCAGATGGAAACTAGCAAAAATGGCAACAGCAATATGAGGACCAGATTGTGCAGTTGAAGACTAATAAGCTACCAAAAGGATTGGTAACCTTGGAATTTGTGTTCAACTCAGATGACCAAGTGCGTAAAGACAAATGCAGCTTGACAGTTAAGGAAGAGCATTACGCAGCCTTTGAAATCTTCAAAGGAAAGCTTCTCAAGCTGGGAAAGGTATGTAGTCAAGATGAACAACAAGCATTTATTCTATTATGTCAAAAATTTAGTGATGTTTTTGCTTGGGAATACAAGGATTTGAGAGGTTTTAACCTCGAACTATCCCAGCATACCATTGAACTTGAACCCGATGCAAAGCCAGTAAGGCAGAAACAGAGACCGCTTAATCCTAAATTAGAGTACCTTATGAAGGGTAAACTAAATAAGCTAGTTGAGAGTGGTATTATTTTCCCTATCAAACACACCTCTTGGGTGTCAAATTTAGTACCAGTTAGGAAGAAAAGTGGGGAAATCAGATTATTTGTCGATTTTTGAGATTTGAATAAAGCATCATTGAAAGACCATTGCCGACTCTCTTCCATGGAGCAAATTTTACAAGTAGTTTATGGTTTTGACAAATTTTCTTTGCTAGATGGTTACTCAGGTTACAACCAGATTTTGGTGAAGTAGGAAGATCAGTTCAAAACAACGTTTACAACTAAGTGGGGCACAATGGCCTACAAGAAGATTCCTTTCAGCTTATCCAATGCTGGAGAAACTTTTCAGCATGCGATGGATATGGCCTTTCACAGCCTCATGAACAAGTTCATTCTGGTATATCTAGATGATATTACTATTTTTTCTAGAAATGCTAACGAACACCTTGATCATTTGGAACATATTTTTCAGAGATGCAGAGAGTTCAAAGTGTCTCTCAATTTGAAGAAGTGTATATTTTTAGTGCACGAAGGAAAATTGCATAGACACATTATTTCAAAGCAAGGTATTTCTATTTACCTTGAAAGAGTTTCCGCAATTCTTGAATTGCCACTGCCAACTCACAAGAAAGGCTTGCAAAGTTTTCTTGGAAGGATAAATTTCGTGAGGAGGTTCATACCAAATATTGCAGCTTTGCTACAGCCTGTCACTTCTATGCTTAAGAAAAACATGCCATTCAGTCGGACCAAGGAAGGTAAGAGGAGCTTTAAGCAGATTAAGGAAGCCCTCGCAACTGCTCCTGCTCTCATTAATCCAAAATTTGACAAAGACTGTATTTTGTATGCTTTTTGGAGGAGTAGATATTGTTTCAGCTATGTTATGCCAACAAAATGAGGAAGGCTTGGAGCATCCTGTTGCATTTTTTAGCCAGGTATTGCATGATTACGAGGTAAAATATTATTTTTTTGAGAAGCATGTTTTTGTTGTTGTGAGGATTTTAAAGAAATTCAGGCATTTGCTGTCCAATAGTAAGATTCATTTGTTGGTAGCTCATTCAACTGTTAAGGATATTCTTCATAACAAAGATATTAATGATAAGTGTGCTGGTTGGATTACCAAAGTAATGGAATTTTATGTTGATATAAAAGTAACCAAGCTTGTTAGAGGGAAAGTTTTGTGTGAGCAAATTGCTGGAAATGAGGACAACAACTTAAATGAGGTTGCAAATACATAAACAATGCTAATGATGTTGCAGGTGATGTTCGAGTGTCTCCTACTACGTGGTTGTAGCAAATGATGCATTATCTGCAAACTGGTGAGTGTCCCGAAGGCTTAGACAGAGAAAAATGAAGGTATTATAGATTACAAGCCATCCCTTATGCAATCATTGATGACATTCTTTATAGGAAATATTTCTAAGGTATCTTATTACATTGTATTCAACCTGATCAAGTTGACAAGATTTTAATAGAGTTTCATGATGGACCTTCAGGAGGTCACTTTGTTGTGAGAACAACAGCTATGAAAATTATGCGAGCTGGTTATTACTGGTCAGATTTGTTTAAAGACGCTATTGCTTGGGTTAGAAAATGTGAGAAATGTGCTTTATTTGTTGGTAAACAGAGGCTTGCACCGCTGCCCCTACATCCGATTCAGGTAGAACAACTCTTTTCCAAGTGGGGCTTAGATTTTATTGGCCCTATTAATCCGCCTTCAAGCATGGGTCATAAGTGGATTCTTACTACCATAGATTATTTTACAAAATGGACCGAAGTTGTTGCTTTAAAGGAAGCAAATGAAACTTCAATGCTTAATTTCTATGAAGATCTCGTATCGAGATTTGGTGTTCATGACTCAATCATTTCTGACAATGGTTTGGCTTTTATTGGTTTGAGGATTTCTGATTGGTCAGTTATAAATAACATTTATTTGAACATGTCTTCAAATTATTATCCGCAGGGTAATGGTCAGGCATAATCTACAAATAAGAATCTAATTCAGATAATCAAGAAGACTGCCAAAGATAATCAAAGGACATGGCACAAAAGCTGAAGTTAGCTCTATGGGCTGACAGAATAACCCCTAAAAAGGCCACTGGTTGTTCACCTTTTGTTCTAACTTATGGTAAAGAGGCTAAGTTACTTGTTTTGATTGAGTTGCCAACTTTAAGTTATGTTAAGGAACTGGAATTGTGGAATGAACAGCCTCTTGAGGTGAGATTTACATAGTTGGTAGAGCTCAAAGAGACTAGAAAGGAAGCTCTCAGAAAGCTAGAGATACATCAAGCCCATATAAAGACTTCTTTTGATAAGAGGGCGAGACCACGTGATTTCATTGTTGGAGATCTAGTTTTCAAGTGGAATGAATTCAAAAGAAAACCTAGACATCATTCCATGTTCGATGCAATTTGGGACGGGCCTTATGTGATCACGGAATGCAAGGAACACAACGCATTCCAACTATCCAAGTTGACTGGTGAGGTGTTGTCTATCCCAGTTAATGGGATCCACCTCAAGCATTTCCTCTGAGATAGGCTCTATCTCATAGTTAGGTAGAGTAGTATTGAAAATAAGTATGTTCCGTACATTTACTTTTAGTAGTTTTGCTTTCCTTAAGCACTGCTACTCAGGTTCTATTGGCCATTAGGGCCTATTAGTTTTCTTTTCAGTTCTATTTTGTTTCTTTTGTTGCTATTTGGAGTGTTGTTCAAGTTTCTGAGTTTCAGGAAGGGGCAGATTTGACTCCATGCCCAATGGAGTGTTTTAAGGCCACTGATATATGCTTAGCAGGCAAGCATTTAGTGGAAATCGCCAAAATGTTACCAATTTTTCACCACAACTCAATTGGTGGAGTTGGCTAAACATTTGTTATATCTTAAGGTGAAATTATATATTATGTTTGAGTGTTTCTTGCATCATGTTCATTGTTCGTCAAGTAACAATTGTGCATTTAAAAGAAGAATCAGAATTTCAGAGATGCTATTCAAATGTTCCAGAATTAAATGAAGTATAGAATTGGCCATATAAGCAATAGAGAATTTCAAATGCTTTCATTTATTTCATTGAGTAATTCATATTTACATAGTTTCATTTGATTGCAAGAATCCAAATGATAATACAACGTTGCATTGAAATGCATTTTCTTTTTGAAAATGAAAAGCATAAGATGAAATCAAATATTCACACAAGTTGTGGATGTGATTATCACAGTGCATTGTTAATAGCACACTACACTATGGAAGATGTAAAAAAAGGAAAACACATAAGTAATGACATAATCATCATTGCCTGATTGGCTGATGGTTGACGCTGCATGGTGTACCTTTGTCTACTTGAGCTCCAATTGACATATAGGAAGAAAAGAGGGATGTCATAGGCTTCGATTATGAAGATACCTATATGAATCACCAACGATAATGTAGCCTGCTATTAATCATACACTGAAATAATCAAGAAAGTACAGAAGAGATGAGCTGAAGGAGAAACATCAATATGATCATTATATCTTGTTTTTATCCTAACATTGTTTGTTTCATTGTGTAGGTATAGGGAAAATCATAAAGCTTATCATTATTTGAAGACCAAGCATACGGAGAAAAATTGGCTCCCACAAGGGTAGAGCCCGGCATGCTTCCCTACTCATTACAAGTGGGCTGATAATAGATCGTATCATCATATTCATCAAAGGAAATGATATACAACTGAAAGAGTAAAGCATAGTTATCTATCAAGCATTAAACCAACTATGCATTCATAACAATCAGGTGGATACTTTCTGAAAGGTACAGGTGAATAGTGAGTTTAACTCGGTCACTTAATTCAACTGAGTACATTTATATTAGGCATTATTGTATGGTTCATGTTCTTTTTCTATAGTGTTATTTGTTCATCATGATCATGTGTCATGCAAATTTTAGTTCATCAGTGTTCTTTTTCACAACCAAGGACAGTGAACAGGCATGAATTATGCCTTAATGAATATTTTTGTTTCAACTTTCATCTCGGAAGAGAACAAATTTACGGAACAACTTGTTAAGTGGAGCATAGAAATTCATGAAGAGTGCCAGGTTGAAGCCTAAGAGTGTGAATGACAGACAATGCATTCAAATAATAAATAAACAGTCAGTTCTAGTTTGACTGATGATACAAATACAACATTAGGAATTACAATGTGAAATGATTGTTCTAGAATGACAAGAAATGATAACAATTTTTTAACAGAAGGTGTCTCTGAAGTGTTAATAATGCACTGAGATAATCAAGTAAGATGCAACCCTCAGAACTACAATGTTTCAGTTAAAATTTCTGCATAAGTCCAAGAACAGAATCAAGAAAATCAATCATCCTGAGTTTCTTCAAGAAAAATCAATAAGGGGACAGCATCAAAGTGGCCTGAGGAATATAGATGCCACTGTTCTATCAAGGTACTTATGGTCACTAAGAAAAAATGAGCTCATAAAAATTCTCATTATCAAATGTGAAGTACAAAGACATAAATCAAGAGTTGTTGTATGGTAGAGTTAAGGAATCCAAAAAAGAACAATTCTGAGTGCAAAGAAAACAACATGGGGAATATTAATACATTTAGAGATACTTTTCTTCACAAAGAGACAAGTATAGGAATATGCAAATGAACTCATATGGTGAGGTTTCAGAAATGTGTTTCACAAAATGCAGAAATAAGGGGATAGTTCGAGCCAGTTTTCAAGGAATTAATGAACAACTTTTCTTCATTTTAAGCATTTTGGGGGTTTTTGTTTTAAAGCCAGAGTTTCACCATTCTAGTAACAAATGACATACCTATTTTTTTCGCAACTAGAAGTGCAAACGAAATAATGGATTGAGCTAATTTTCATATGAACATTAAGACAAACAGATACATTTATAGCTTACCAATGCAGGGGTTCAATGAGAAAGCCACAAAAAATTCAAAATAAAGCACCAATTAGATGGGTCGACCTCATAACTTGAATGTAAAATGAATATATAGAATACCCACATTTGGGGTTGATTTTAAATACAGAAAACAAAACTTGCAGTGACAACCCATATGTGGATTTTGTATGAAACAACAAGAATACAAAATGTGAATTTCCTTTGGTGGGTCGAGCTTCAGAAGTAGAGAATGCTAGTTTTTCTTCAAATTTCATGAAACCCATGAAGGGATTTGTGCTCAAATGTGAGGGAGAAAGGGATTCCTATTTTGGGTCAAACCCAAAAGATTTAAAATGCATTTTTTGAGACACATATAGCCGCATCCAAAGATATACTAGAGTCTCAAACCCCATGAAAATATCCAGTGCAAGCTCATGTAGGGTGGCCAGTGAAGATAATGAATATAAAGATAACAAATATAAGCACAGAGACTATAAACAAAGGCATTAGAAATTGTCTTAGCCGCGGTTACAAACCAATAACTCAAGAGGTAAAGTTACATAAGCTATAGACCAAGAAGCTCACCTTGTGTAGAGAGAAGAAGACAAAATCCATGAGCAATCTCTCTCATAGAGCTTTCAGAAAAAAACCCGAGCTCATACAGGTCGGCCAAGAAAGGAAAAGTCACAAAAAATGTAAAGAAAAATTAGTAACAAAGCATGAGCATGCCGCGGCCTTGATGGCCTTTCCTATTTTTGAATTAAGTAAAGAACTACAATAGTATACAAGTCGAGCATACCCATTGAAGAGCTTAGCTATCTAAAGAAGAAGATGAAGTTTCTCAAGGCACACGACCTCAGTCTGAGCTCAATCATGGTGGCGTGCTCTCTCAGATAGAGCTCATTTTCTTCAAAGTGACCATTGAAAAAATGAAATCATTATTAGGGTTTGACATCTTTTTCTCATTCCCTAATTCGAGCCAACCTTATGATTATCTGGAATATTCACAATGGTCAATAGCACATGGGAATTTCGAATTAGGGTAATCCTTGCATTGTGATTTATTAAAATCTGAAGCTAATGTTTGGTGGGCGAAATTCATATGCCTAGGTCAATTTTTTAGGTCTTTAGAGCTTGTGTTTCTTATTAACACCCTTGTGCCTTAGAGAAATTTGGAGACTTGAATACCTTATGTTATTGCTTTTGAGTGGAAAAAATGAGGGTATGAGTGTTGAAATATCTTATGACCTACAAGTTATTTTTGATCTTTATCTACTTAGGGTTTTTGTTTTAATTGATTTTAGAGAAATCAATTGGAGATATTGATGAGAGAGTGATATACATTGATATTTTTATGATTTAAAATAAAAAAATCAAAGTATTGTATTGGTGAGATAAGATGTGATTCTTTTTGCAAAATAATTTATAATCTTTTAATTGCAAAAATAGATAAATTATGAAATCTACAATCCTATATAAAGCAGAATCATAAAGCAATCTCTTATAAATTGTTTTGTGATTTTTTGCTATTTTTAGCAGATTCATATTGACTTCTTCCCTTGGTCGAGTTTGAGCTTTATCTTCGAGAGATATGGTGTTTTTCTGGATTTTAAAGTAGATTCAACCTATTTTTAGAGGCTTTACAGTTTGATCATAAAAGCAATATGATTTTTCCTGCTTTTATGCAGTTTTTGAGATAGTTTGAAGCTTTTTTCCTTGAGCTTCTTTGTGAGCTTAGATTAGGATTTCTTGGGGGATATTTTTGAAATGACTTAATCTTTTTCCTCTTCTCCTCAAGTCAGAATATAGTTTCTTGCTCTAAGACTTTTTGAGCTTGTAAACTCAGTTGTACTCAGTTCAGACAGACACTCGTTCAGTTTCAATAAAGCAACAGAGTTCTTCTTTCCATTTTTCTGGTCTAAATCTGGTAACAGCAGTTTGATGTAATTGTGTTTTCAAGTTTGAAGCCTTAAATGTCCTGCTTTTATGAG
Source organism: Sequoia sempervirens (assembly GCA_007258455.2). Taxonomy (NCBI): domain Eukaryota; kingdom Viridiplantae; phylum Streptophyta; class Pinopsida; order Cupressales; family Cupressaceae; genus Sequoia; species Sequoia sempervirens. The sequence continues at coordinate 824,647,000 of VDFB02271358.1, read as the reverse complement.
TTTTCTGCACAAAATTTCATGTTTTCAGGTTGTATGATGTATTTGATGCCTTTGAATCTTTATATGAATTACTAATGAAATCATGTACCAATGAGATTGTGAGAACGATTGTGATAGAGAAATTGTTGTGAGTGGAAAAATCTAGATTTTTCAGAAATAACAAGTTAATCACCAGTTAGATTTAAGTTTTGATTTCAGTCCATCCTTCTAACTCTTTCCTTCATAAAACATTTAGAATAGGATCAATCATTCGGAGAACCAGCTCACTCTAGAGATTCCTTCTTCATTTAAGATCACTCACATCTGAAGAAGGTTTCCATGTTTCAGTAGGTTGTTGAATCTTGCATTCAGCAGGGTGCAAATCTATTGATAACAGTAATATTTTCCACCTGAATTCTACTAGTGATCTGTAATTAAAGAGCTACAAATAATTTACACTTTACTCTCAACTATAGATTTTACCCCAATCCAACAGAATTACATGGTTATGAATCTTAACCGTTGAAATTATGACAAAAAGAGTTCACTTATACTTTACCTAGATTCAAGAGACAAACTAATTACTTAATTATTGTAAATAGGAAACTCAAAGACTCAAAATACTGACAAAATTATGAGACACAAGAGAAGTATAGAGAGATCGCACTTAATAATGAAGTTCGCTCAATTTGAGCTACGTCTTCGGGTTCTCTTCTCAGAGTTGGACTGCTTTATTGATATCACCAAGCAAAAGCTTTCTTACAATATCAGGCTTCCAAATCCCACATAAAACTCCTTATAATATCTCACTCTCAATTTTACAATTTTTGGTATACAAAAAAACCTTGTAAATTCTCCTCCAAATACTCTCCAAAGTTTTCTTACAAAGACATAAAAATTCCCTCAAACACCTGAATGATTTTCAAGCATCTACACCCCCTTTTTATACATAATTTTACATATGGGGATAAAAACCACCATCATTAATAAAATAACCCCTTTCCTTAATAAAATAATCTCTTAACAATTCATATAACCCTTTTTGACTCATTTTAGCCTTTTTATTTAGGCTTTCATAACGTCTAATGGTTAAAAATAACCAAAAAAAGGTTGTTTGTTAATATCTTAGGCTTAAATAGGATTTATATATTGCACCACCATGTTATATTATTAATTTTCTCAAGTGGCACGACAGTGGCATGTAATTTTAGTAAATGGGTGGTTGGGGGTTCAAACCCCATGATCCCCATTTTTTAAGGATTTGATGCCACATTATATAACAAAACAAATTTTCCCCATTTAACAATGCTAAAGATAGTGCATGGCCTAGCAGTGGTTCCTTGAAGTAGGATGGAGGAGGTTACTTGTTCAAACCTCCCCAACAACTTTTGACCAAATACACCCAAACTGTCTGCCTAGTAGGTGCCACGTGGTGCCCTACCATTGGGGCACGTGGCACAATATTGTCAACCTTAAATGACATGTGTCATGTTCCGATTGGACCAAGTGTGCATACTGCCACATCACCTGCCTTGCAATGTGTCAACATGTGATTGGTCCACATCATTGCATGGATGTTGATTGTACTTGTTGACATCATCAAGTCAACCCTTTTAGTGCGCCATCTTTGATCGGCCATATCTTTGGCGTATGAGATCCGTTTTCAAAACCAAATATAGGTCTGAAATCAGCGTGACAAGCACTACGACTTGGCATCATTTTTCTATGGATTTGAGACAATCAATTTTTCACCTTTTTGAACACTTGATTCACCTATTTGACCGAACCTTTGACTGTACATAACTTTTGCATACAAAGTCCTTTTGAGCCCCTTCAATTTGCATAAGGATCATGTCAGTGACCTCTTTCCAATGATGTTGATTTGGATGATTTTTGAGAGTATGAATTTTTTAGGTTCTCTAGATCCACCTATATCATTCCTCCCCATTGAGAAGCTTTTAGACCACCAAAAGTCTATTTTTACATACAATTGAAGTGAGGGTAATTTTGGGTAATTTTTCCTCACTTTTCAAGTATCATTTGTCCTTCTTTTTTGGAATCTGTACATCTGACTCATCATAACAACAATCAAAACTGCACTGATATTGTTAAGTACATTAGCCATATACACATCCACATTCAGTGTTGCTGCTATCAACCATACACTACTGAAAAGTAGAATGCTAAATAACAAAACTAAATTTGTGGATGAGAAAAAGAATGTACCAACATCATTCTTTTCTTGTTGTGAATATTTATTCACACACTGCTCTTTTCCTTCACAGTCTTTCTTTCCTTTGTGGCTCTACCTTTTGCTTTGGTACCACTCATAGCTTTCTGTCCGCCACCATGTGTCATCCTATCAGAGCTTCCCTTCGGGATGCTTTGCTTTCTTTTTTCCAGGCTCCGGTTGCTTGACACATCACCTCTGCTTGCTTTCTGTTCAGATGGGGCCCCCACCACGATTACTTTTTCTAAGAGCTTTTCGCATGGCGATTGCTCAAGTGCCCATTGTTTTTGCTTGATTGTTGTTGCAACTATTTCCATTTTTTTTCACGCATCCTTTCCTCATGTTGTTGTGTGGCCCATCTCTCTTTGATGTCCCTATTGGCATGTTGTCATTGCATCTTTCTGTTGGTGTCTGTGCTTGGGAATCTTTTCTCATTGGTGGCTTTGTGGAACATCTTTCTTGTTGGGCTTTCAAGCGGTGGGCTAGCTATTTTTAAAAATCCCTTTCTTCTTTTTATGGTTGTTGTTAGATAGACTAAGTTTCCTAGCAATGAGAATTATCCTTTTTATTGTTTGATATTAAATCAAAACTTGCAGACTGTGCCAACCTGTTCGGCCTCTCTATTTTCAAGTATTTGATAGGACATTAGATTGTGCTTGCATTCTCTGAGAATATATGAACATCCGTTTCAAGATTTTGTAATCTTTATATGGCTTAGCATAATAAAAATCATGTTGCTACTCTTTTCTGTTAGCATATGTTGAGCGGGCTATATTATCCAAATGGTTTGATGCTCGTATGTTTGCAATGCTTGGGAATCATCTCTTTAATATACACAAATTACTACCTAAGCCTTTGTTTTCTGCAATGTGCTTACTTATTTCATCATTGATTTGGTGCATTGCCTTAGTTTAGATTTGTTTGCTTGATGTTCATCTTCTTCCCATTTTCTCAACCCCCATTAAAAAATGAAGAGCAAGCTTTGATAAAACCCCAGAGGTCACTTTGCTACATGCACCTGTCCCCTAATAGCTAAGTTTTCCATAAGGATATTGCCTACAAATTTTTGCATCAACAGTTTTTTTCTAGCATGCCCAGTGGGATGAACTAAAACGTTCGATATCCAAAAGAGTGTATGACCCAGAGGCCTATCACTAGGTCTCAAACTACAAAATTCCCTGGCTTGCTCGTACCACCACTAGTTTCAATCAAGGTGAAAGGTCAACAGGTTAACACATCACCTCCCACTCCACCTCTAACTTCTCCTCCACCCCTTGTGTAGATGGCTAAAAATTTTGTAGCCTAGGATGTTGGTAGCCCATTAATACCCCTTATACCACCTGCTGTGTTGGCTCCCATCCCAACTTTTGCTTTAAAGGTTGTCCCAAAGTTCACTGGGGATGATTTGAAAACTCCAACGGAGCACTTACAAGATGTGGTTGATGTATGTCTGGTTCATGGCATTACCAACCAGAATGTGGCTTTGCGGTTGCTTGTAGCCTCTTTCAAAGGGAAGGCATTGGACTGGTATCGTACTCTTCTGGCTAATACAATCGACAATTGGGACTAGCTCTGAAATATTTTCTACGAGTTCTTCTCAAATAATGGTGATAGATCTTCACCGTATCACCAGTTGGCTAACATAAAGCATTCTTCCCATGAAGCTTTGGCTGATTTTAGTGCTCATTTTCATTCTACGTGGTAGAGGGTCCCTGTTGGTAGTCATCCACCTTTGGTTCTAGCATTCATGTTCTACCTGAAGTCTATAAATGTTAATATACCTATGATGTTGTAATCTCTCTGCAAAAATACCTTACCTAATGCATATAGCCTTGTCGTCACTATGGAGAACAATCTTATTGCTATTGAAAAGCTGGCACTGTGACCTTTCATGTCATTGTTCCCAAAATCGACTGTAGCAAAACTTGAGGTAGCTTCAACTAGCGTTCCCACACCTCCCCGGTCTATGTATGTGTATCCAAGAATGATGTCGAGCATGGTTCCAGTGCCTAATCCCCTGGAAACTAAGATGGACAACATGAAGGAGTAGTTGTGAACCATGAAAAATGAGTTAACTAGTATGAAGTGGCAATATTATACCTACCAAAAGCCTACTTACCAAAACTACCAAGGAAAAAAACCTCCTTTTTAGCAGAATCAATGGTAGGATAGATCGCGTAGTAATTCCCAAGCTCAAAAAAGCAATTAGGTTGTTCCTGTGACTATGCCAATGTAGACTTTCTATCCTAATTTGAGTATAGAGCTAGTAGCAGGACAAAATAATCTTGCCAAGGAGATTAATCCATGGTGTTTCCCTTGCAATGATGCACACATGCCCCAAAATTTCCCGTGAGGGAATTTACAATAGAAGATAGTAGATCAATGTAGTCAAGGAATTATGTCCAATTCTAGAGGTCATGCATATGCCTCTCAGCAAATGAAGAACATGGTTCTCACTACAAAAATGCAAGGAATGTCTATAGAGTAGGAGCTAGATATAGCTCCAGACCAGGTATTATTTTCTTGGATGGAAGAAGAGGAGTCAACATACTTGAACAACATTTCTGTGACCCAGGCACCACAAGTATAGTTGAACTACAATACCCATTCCAAGCAGAGGCTCACTAGAGAATTCACATCCTTGCAAACTAAAGGGGTACCTAATCCAATGCCCAATTCATCTCTAGCCATGTCACCAGTTCTACAATAGTCTGGGACCACTATTCTTGGTTCCAAGAACCCACCTCCTCTGAAAGCAAAATCTCCCATGGCCACCCTGACAGTCACCAAACAGTTGGATGTACTAGTTGTGAGGCAGAAGGAGCCAAATACCATAGCTCAATAGTCATGTACGTCATTCAACATGGTGGAATAGCTAAATAAATCTTCCACTAATGTTTCTTTGTGGGATATCCTGGCCATCCCAGAGCAAAAATAGCTATTACAGAAGGCATTATCAAGAGAAGAGGGCATGAAGATGTTTGAGCAACCCTCAAAAGATAAGATAGTCAATCTAGGCCTAGGTAAAGTTTTTGGAAAATCAATCAATGGAAAATCAAGTTGAAAAGGAGGGTAAGCCTAAACCCAAGCCTTTCTATCTAACACTTGGTGCTAGCACCACTATCATTCCCAAGAAAGTAGTTGAAGCTCTGGGACTCAAATATGAGCCTCTTACGAAGGGAGTCATGCAACTCAATGGGAACAAGATTGAAAATGTCAAAGTGATCAAAGGATTTCCTATGACATTGTTTACTTTCCCCAACATTACTGTGAATTAGGACACTATGCTCATTGATGTCCCCCCTATGTTTGTGATATGTCTATCTTGAGAATTTACTGCAAATGTTGGAGGTTACCTCTCTTTAGACTGGTCATACCTGATCCTAACAACCAAACATGGAGCTAAGATTAAAATTGAGGTGGAACCTTTGCATTCTGAGAATTTGGCTAATGAAGCCATGATCAATTTTGAGGCAGCACATACCTCCATTACCCTGTAAGAGATGCTTAATGTCAAACTTCTTGAGGATGAAGAGGTAAGTAGTTCTCAGACTGAGAAGGAGGAAGCTCTTTTGAATGAATTTATATGTTCAAACCCTTTTGGAAACTATCATGCAAACGGGCTAGGAACATACATCATACATGAGAAGGATCAGATTATGCCCAGAGGGACTAAAGATTCCAAGAGTAAAGAGACCTCAGAGTTATGGACCTTGCACTTTGACAGAGCAAGATGCAGAGTAGGGGTCAGTGCCAGAATATGTTTGGTATCCCCAACCAAAGAAAGGACATTAAGGTCATATCGCTTCCAGTTCATGTGCTCGAACAATGAAGCAGAGTATGAAGGCCTTGTCCATGGCTTGAATTTGGTAGAATGAATGGGTGCTAAGCAAATACAAGTGTTCAAAAATTTGGAATTGGTGTTAACCAAATTTGAGGGCTATCAATTGCCAAGAATGTTCGTATGCGATCATACTGACATAGGGTCAGGGACCTAATCGAAGGCTGTAAGGCATTCAACATCCAAGCCATACCTAGAGAGCGGAACTTTGAAGCAAATCGAATGGAAACTGTCAAATCTCAGTTTGAGCTAGCTTTCAAGTTAATTGATAAAAACATTTAGTGCAAGTGATTGTACGACCTACATGTGCAATTTTCGCACACACACCCCACTGGAGGTGGGGACCCTCTTTTTTCTTTTGCATCTATGCCTCTTGGCTTGGTCAAATTTTGGTTTTGCTCTTCTTGGGAGGTTATTTTGGGATTAAGTCTAGACTGGGTTTGATGAGGACAATATTTTGAGGCTCTAGGGGAAATTTCCTATCTCAGAATTCAAAAATGGGGATCTTGAAGTGAATTTTCAATGTTATATGTAAATATTTTTTGCACCTATGGATAGAGGATGAAAAATTAGGCAGGGTTGCTTTTTGAACTTTTTGAAAATTCCTTCTAGAAAAAAAGTTATGAGGTTTAGGGGATTTCGACCCAATAGGAAATCTGGAAAAATCCATTCCCTTAGGATTTTCTCGAAAATTCCTTGACCCCCTCATAATCCTGAGACTCCTCAAAAACCCAAATTTTTCAAAAAATGGAAAAAAAAATTGATTTTTTTTCCAAAAATGGAAATTTTCCTCAAAATGATTTTTTAAAATGGAATTTTTTTCGAAATGCATTTTTTCCAAAATGGATTTTTTCCTTGAAATTTTAAAATGTTCCCGAAAATGAAATTCTTGAGATGGATGGAAAATTTTGAAAATAAATTGCCAAAAATGAAAAAATTATGAAAATGGAAAGTTCCCATTAAAAAATGTAAGTTTTTTTTTTAAAGGCTAAAATTTTTATTCAAGTTTAATTTGGATTGGATTTTTAATATGTGAGCTACTAATGATGATATCTATTTTTCAGGATTAAATAAATATTAAAAGGGGAACTTGCATATGGATTCGTGCCAAAAGGGAAATATGGAAGAGTTCAATTCATAAGAATCTATGCCGAAACTGTCTACAGTTGGAAGGAGTTTCTGGAAGACATGTGAAGCTGATTTCATCATCCAATCAGAATTTTCATTAATGACAGGCTGGCATAATATTGCTTTCTCATTGTTCCATGATGTAACTTCTTTAATGCAATTGGATGATGATGTACCATGAGCTCCCAAATTAAATGTAACTGATGGATGCTTCTAGAGGTGTAATTTGTGCCATTGGATTGATTTAATCCTGGACTTTGATTCAAAATGTAATTTTCTATAAAAGGTCAATGCCTTCTCATTGTAAGAGGGGGAGACTAGGTTAGAAGAGCTGATTAGAAGCCAAAATTGGCTAAGTTAGGAGTTAGATTATGCAAGATAGTAGTTGTAGGAGAGGAAAGAGACTAGAAATTGTTATGTAATGCTAGAGAAGTTAATGCAATTGGATTGTTGATTTGGAAAACTTTGTATTACACTTTGACAGTTTATGGTTTCTTGTTCTCAATTCTCAATGTTGGATGTTAGATTTTAGTTCTTTTGCAATAATGGTAAAATGTTAATGATGTTGATCGATCTCCAGTCCATACTTTTAGTAATTTGATGATTGTAATTTGCTGTGTAAAGTTAGTTTGAGCCTTATTTTGTGTTAAGTTCAACTGTGGATGATTGTTTACATTGTGCCAGTTATTGGGTATGTGAATGAATGTTCAAAGTCTAAAAATATTCAGTTTCCTTAGAAGATTGCACCATTTCTGTGGAGTTGTAGGCTTTCCCTTGATCAAACAAAGATTGGTTTCATTGGAGATTTGTTCATCTGCAACATTTATCATTGTTGTAATTGATCTTAGGTTTTAGTCTTAGAAATCTCTCTAAAACCCTTATCTCTTTTGTTTTTTTATTTTGAATTTGGGTTAGTTTTAGGACTGAAAGCATCACCATATTGTTGCATCTGAGGAAAGTATGCTTCCAACATTGTTCATTTGTAAGGCCCTTTGTTATTACCAATATTTTCACATTATCACTAAGTTGTTTATGCATTGTCAAGACTTGACATTAGAGACCTTGGGGTTATCTCGTGAGGCTTGCTGATAGAGATTTACCTTTCAAGAGAGATAGGATATTATATTCTATCTAAGTTGTTGTACAAAAAACACCATCAACACTACAGTCCCAAATAATGATCAAAACTGGTAGGTTTTTGATAGTGATGAGCATATCACATCATTTCTCCAATTGTTTGAATAATTTTCTAACCAATTATAGCCAAAGATTACTAAGGCCTATGAAGATCAGGTGGTCCAGCTTAGGTTAAACAAGCTTCCCAAGGGTTTGGTCACTCTCAAGAATCTATTTGATTCTGATGATGTGAGAAAAGAAAAGAGAAAGCTTGTAGCTAATAAATGTGACTATGCTGATTTGCACATCAGAGAAGATAAAAGGCTTAAGGTTGGAAAAGGAGTCTCACAGAAGAACAAGGAAAGGTTGAAAGATTTTTGTGAGAAGTATCTGAATGTGGTAGCATGGTCATATGATAATATTAAGAGATATGATCTTGGGACTATCTAGCATACCATTGAGCTGCTAGAGGGAGCAAAACCCATGGGCCAGAAGTAGAGGCTGGTAAATCCAAAGATCAAGTCATTAATGGCTCAGGAATTGCAAAAGTTGATTGAATCTCATATAGTGTTTTTGATCAAACATAGTACTTGGGTATCTAACCTGGTACCGGCCTGGAAGAAGAATGGTGATATATGGCTGTGTGTTGACTTACAACACCTAAATAGAGCATCTCTAAAGGACCACTACCCTCTGCCTTCCATGGAGGAAATTTTGTAAATAGTCGCTAGTTTTGAGTTGTTTTCAATGTTAGATGGTTTCTCCAGCTATAATCAAATTTAGGTGAAAGAGGAGGACCAGCACAAAACAAGAGTTACCACCAAATGGGGAACATACACTTATGCTAAAATGCCCTTCAGACTCTCAAATGCTAGAGCCACTTTCCAACAAGCTATGGAAATTTCTTTCAGGGATCTGATACATAAGATCATTCGTATTTATCTAGATGACTTGACCTTTTTCTCAAAATCTATTGAAAATTATTTTGATCATCTCAAGCTTGTCTTCCAAAAGTTCCAGGAATTCAAGATTTCTCTAAACCCGAAGAAATGTGTGTTTGGGGTTCCCCAAGGCAAGCTATTGGGTTATGTCATATCAAAGGAAGGTATTTCTATTGACTTGGAAAGGGTTAAGGTGATCAAAGAACTCCCTCTTCCCATTAACAAAAAAGGAGTTCAATCTTTTTTGGAAAAGGTTAACTTCATCAACTAGTTCATACCAGACTTCACAGGGATTATCCAGCCCATCACATTGATGTTGAAAAAGGATCAAATTTTCAAAGGGACAACAGAAGCTAGAAAAGATTTCGAACAGATTAAAGAAGCTATCTCTTCAGCTCATGTGTTGGTTAATTCATATTTTTCAAAATACTTCCTCATGTATGTCTTTGTTGGTAGCATGAGTATCACTATTGTTATGATGCAAAGGGATGACGAAGATAAAGGAGAATTACCCATCACCTTTTATTCATGCACTCTAAAAGATTATGAGGTGAATTATAGCTTTGTGGAGAAGCAAGCTTTTGCTATTGTAAAGGGGCTGAAGAAGTTATGGCACCTCATATCGTGCAACAAGGTGATTGTTTGTGTGCCACACCCTAGCATGCCTAAATATGTTGTGGAAGGTGAAATCACTGAGAAGCAGGCTAAATAGATAACCAAGATCCTAGAGTATGACATCGAGATCAATCCAATCAAGACTATGAAAGGGAAGGGATTGTGTGAATATTTGGCTGGAAACAACGAAATAACATCTGAGGTTGAAGTCTCGAAAATTGTGTTGTTGAATAAGGAGAGTTCCGGAGGTGATTGGTTGGATGATAGAATTAATTTCATGCAAACAGGAAGGTACCCAACCAACCTCCGCTCATTTAAAAGGTGTTTTTATTGATTGTAGAACAATGGCTATGTACTCTTGGAGGGAGTTCTTTTCAAAATAAAATTTGATGGCGTCTTGTTATGATGTGTGACACAAGAGAAATCAAAAAGGATATTGGAATAGTATCACAGTGACCCAGCCAGAGGAAATTTTTTAGCAAATACTATTGCAATCAAGATTATGTGTGTTGGTTATTTCTAGCCGACATTATTTAAGGACTTGTATTCATTGGTAAGGTCTTGAAATGAGTGTCAATTTTTTGTTGGGAAAAGGAAAAATGTTGCCATGCCACTAAAACCAATTGTAATGGAGGAGCCATTCGCTCAATGGGGTCTCAACTTCATTGGCATGATCAACCCAGTTTCATCAGCTGGACACAGATGGATCTTGATGGCAACTGACTATTTCACCAGGTGGACTAAAGCTATACCTTTAAAAAATACAACCGAGGTAGAAATTATGAACTTCCTGGAAGAACTGGTAGCCAGGTTTGGCCCACCAAAGAAAATTATCTTGGATAATGCTAGATCTTTTCTTGGCTCCAAGTTCAACTAATTTTCACTAAAATATGGAGTCTTCCTAAAGACATCCTCCAACTACTATCCTCAAGGAAATGGCCTTGCCGAATCTACAAACAAGAATCTTCTCTGGCTGATCAAGAGAATAGGTTCAAAACATCAAAGGGAGTGGCATAGACACATCCGAATAGCACTATAGGAAGATCGTATCACACCCAAGCAAATATTGAAGACATCCCCTTATGTGATGACATACAAGATGGAAGTGATGTTTCCCATCTCTATGGAAATCCCTTTAATCCAATTACTCAAGTCTCTTGAAATTGAGCAAAATGGAGTGATGGAGGTGTGGTTGGCAGAACTACTTGAAGTTCAGGAGAAACGAGAGAACGCTCTTGAGGCAACGACTAACCACCAACAGGTGGTAAAGAAATGGTTTGAAAAGAAAACGTCTGCCTAGGGTCTGCAATGTGGAGACTTAGTGCTCAAGTTTAATGAGTGTGGAGCAAAGCCTGGTCAACATGGAAAGTTCAACAGTCTCTGGGAAGGACCATTCAAAATCACACAATGCAAGCAACACAACTGGTTTGAGTTGAAGACAATGGAGGGTGAGGCCTTGGGTATTCTAGTTAATGGGATACACCTTAAGAAATTCAATTAATTTGGCTATTGTAGTAAGTTTGTAAATATGTATATATTCTCCCTGCTTTGTTAGTTTTGGGTCATTCTCAGTGCTTTCTTAAAATTAGCGACCACATTGATGCATGGAAATGAAATAAAATGGAGAAAGGAACCAGAATGTAGGAAATATATGTATTGTATTGATTTATAAAGAAATTTTTACATCTGTATACATATGGATGTGACAGGGCCCATGGCCATGTTCTAAAATACATATCTTGTCACTAACAAGTGTTGCAGAAAATTTTCAAAAAACAAAAAGGAAAGGATATCTTCTAGGCGTCTTTTTAGGAATTTGAAGGTCCAACAATGGTAGGTGGTGTACGATGAGAAAATACCATCCACTCAAAGTTCTCGTACCACTGCACCTTGTTGAAAGGTTCAATGTAGTGCATGCTCATTAGGAAATGGCACCTCGCATGGACTTTGTGGTGGTGTTCCTCATGAGTTTCAAGCTCAAAGCCATGCAGAAAGGGTCTAGTTGGCACAGGTCCTCCTCCCTCAGCAATTCGACATAGGTTGTGGACAAATGAAATTTTGTGGCTAATCTCAGCAACTGTCATGATGTTCTAAAACCCCTCTAGGTAGTGTTTGGGAAACACCTACTTTGTCAACCTCAAAATCTTCCTCTTAGAAATGCCAACGTCTAACAAAGAAGCTACAAAGTGGGAACAGATACTAGTGTTTACTCTGTACTAGTCCTCATATTCTACGTAGTCTCTACCTAGAACCCACTTTATGGCTTTCACATACAAGAGTTTCATCATGTTGGTTATGTGTTTTAGTCTGATCTAGAGGCTATGGGACTTTTGGAAACACACAATGATTTCAAGGATTTCAATGAAGCAGTCTCAAATCTCTTCCAGGCACCCTTGTGGAGATAAGCCTCAATAATGCACTTATGACTCAAAACCTTCTCCTATGGACCCAAACCCTAGGAATGTTCTTAAGAGATGCAAAAAAACTTGTCTTGACTGGTTTCAAGCCCCAAACCTCTGACTTAAACACAAACTCACTTTTTGCACCTTGACTAGGCTTCTAGCCAAACTAGGCCTGCTGCGGTGATTTTTTTAACTTTACTCACAACTTCACCAAAGGACTTACCAAAATAATGATTGTTTTAGATGTGGTTTATGACCTTACACAACATACCCAGACCTTGATGGCACTTGTTTTGGATCAGACTTCCCAAATCCTGCTATTTCCACAAAAACTAGGCCAAATTAGCCCTCTTTTTCAAAGCAACCCTACTCAAATCTTAACTCCAGATTATAATACTTTCAACAGTACCTTAAAATGTTCCCAAACCAAGGATTTTTAGGTTTTTAGGCACCTATGACACCCTTGACACCCTCAAACACAAAACACTCAGTAAATTGCCTCAAAACTAGGGCTTCTTGGATCTTGGCCTTCTAAACACTTCCAGATCCCTCTCTTTAACTTTTCATCATTAGATCAACATAATAAATCAATCCAAACTCAAAAAATTTCCCCTTATTAAGGCAGATCTCCTACTACTATACCTTAGCCCCATCCTCATGCACTTTGCGTTGTCCAATCTTGGTGTACACCTTAATATTTCCTCTTTCCTACACATTAGTTGTTAGGTTTGTATTATACATGTTAGAACTAATCCATTTCAAAGGTTACATCATCATTCTACCTTGAAATGGATCAATCATCCATAAAAATCCTCAAAATCAATGAAAATCTGCACTTTCTTGCGGACAATCAGCAATAATATACAAAAAATTGATTGTTGTAGCTTTCAAGACATTCAAATGACTTCAAAAAAAGTTGATACAAATCCCTAAACCATCCTACTAAACAAATATTCAATAGAAGTCAATAAATCATCAAAAGAGCACAAGAAAAATGCAAGAAATTGTTGTTTTTTTGCTTCTTCCTGTAGCACTCCGTACAAAATATGTACCAGAAACCCAAACTTTGTACAAATGATTCCTTTAGGGTTATAGGCCCATCCCAAAACTACTCAAACCGTTTGGAATTGGTTTGATTACATTAAAGTTGCTAAAACTCCTAAAAATCACTTTCCTGCCCAAAGTTGGAAGTTTAAAATTTGAATTTTCCAACTTTTATTTTATTAACTCCTACTAACTAAAAATCCTTAAAACATATTAAATGGAATTATTCAACCTTAATTAACATTATTAAAACACTAAAAACCTATCTAGACTCTTAGGACATTATTTGTCCAATTACAATGCATTTTGGTCCTATGGTCCTTATCAAGAGCCTTAGGACATTTGACTCCCTTAATGTTTTTAACCATTTCAAAATCCATTATAGGGTTCAAAATTTCATAATTAATTTTCTGAGTTCCTTGATAGGTCTTCATGACCCCTGCATCCTCATGTCTCTTGAAGTGTTCCTTGAAGAGCTTGGGTGCTCCTGCACCATTCTCCCCAAGAAAGAAAAAGGTCTTGCCCCAAGAACTATCCAACTTGTTGTTTCCGTAATACTCCTTGTTCCTGTATGTTTGCACCTTCTGATTACCAAACATGAAATCTCCCAAAGTTACCTTCTTCCTTTTCTTCCAACCTGCATTCATGTCACTCAACATGTTAGTGTCAAAAATCTGTTTTGTTTGTCCTTTTTGCTGCTTGAACTCAGTCTGATTTTGTGCCCTGTTTCTGCCTCTATGCCACTGATTTCCTTGTGAAGAAACACCACCCCTATTACCCTCAACAATAGGGCATTCAATACTTCCAATCTTAATACTGTCCAAGTCCCAAAGATTTTGATTTTTAGGACTATATGCTTCATATCTCTGCTGCAACCTATCATTTCTCTTCCAACCAATATCTTCCCCGGTCTTACCCTGCACTTTCACCTGCAAATTCTTCTCAAAACATATCACAAAACTCTCATTAGACTGCTCCAAAGGCAAAGGAACCAACTTATATCTACTAGCATCTTTATGCACCAAATATGTGTTATGAAATCCATCATGCACTATCCTCCTAGCATACTGCCATGGTCTTCCCAAGATGATATGACCACAAGTCATTGGAATGACATCACAAAGCACCCTGTCATGATAAGATCCAATTGAAAAATCCACAAAATCTCTCTTACCAATCTCTACATGCTACATTTGAGTTACCCAAGTGGCCTTGTAGGGAGTAGGATGATCAAAAGTTTCAATACCCAACTTGGTTACCATATCAGTTGAAACTAAATTGCTATGTGACCCTGAATCTATGAGTAATCTGCATATTTTACCATGACTCAAACAATTTGTCTTAAAGATAGTTACCTTTGGCTCTTGATGAAGTCTTTCTCCTTGCTTGACCATAAGAAACTCACCATCAGTCACAGGGTCTGCCATGAATGTTTTTGGTTCCTCCTTCTTGTCTTCTTCTTCTTGTACCAAATTAGCTCTCCTATCTCTACCCTTATTAGCTTGTTCCCATTTAGGACATTTGAAGGAAGGATGCCCTGGTTCATTGCAATTGAAACACCTACTTGTGAATGTGCCTCTACCTTGCCCAAATCTGCCTCCTCCTCTAGGAGTGTATCTACCTCTTTGATCAAAAAATACCTCTTTACCTTTATCATTGGTGCTCTTATCATTGCTACCTTGTCCTTGTTCTCTATTACCTCTGCCCCTATTTGAACTACCTCCTCTTCCACCATTGTTTGATCTTTCTTGCTTCCTCTTCACCTTTTCTTCTGCTCTAATGGCTAATTGAAAACATTCTCCTAATGTCCTTGGTAATTGCAAACCAATCTCATCTTGTAGATTATACCTCAAGCCATTGATATACTTGGCTACTTTCTCATCTTCTTCCTCATAACCTCCTCTAATACTAAGCTTGTGAAATTTCTCAGTATAGGACATCACATCCATGTCCTTTTGTCTTAAGTTCCGCCTCATTCTCTTCACATGAATTGTGTAATCAGATGGCAAGAATTGCTCTTTGACCAAACTCTTCATCCTAGCCCATGTAGAGACTTTTTCCAATCCCCTAGCCATCCTATCATTCTGAAAAATAGTCCACCATGTCAATGCTGTGCCTCTCAACTTGGTTTTGGAAAACTTAACCTTCCTTTCTTCATCCATCTCTTCAAACTCAAAATAGTTCTCTAAGGCATCAAGCCATCCTAACACCTCTTCACTATCCATCTTCCCTTGATAGATAGGAAAATCTATGTGACTCTTTCCTCCATGACCTTGTACTGCTTTCAACAACCTCACTAACCTCCTTTCTTCAGGGTCTTCTATCTCACTTGCAGGTGGTTCTTGATTTACCCTCACATGCTCTTCATCTTCATCATTATCTTCTTGGTTTTCTTGTTCTTCTCTCCTATTTCTCTCAAGGTTTTTTATCCTTGCTTGCATAGTATCTCTCTCCCTTCTCCATTTCCTTTCTTCCCTTGCTCTAGCCTGCTCTCTTGCTGCTTATTGTTCTCTTCTTTCTCTCCTTTCCCTTTCCAAGGTTTCCCTTAACTCCTCCAACTCTCTTGCTAGTTGATTTTTTGGTGCCATTGCTGATTCTTCAACCCCTAAAGGACCTACTCACTGCTCTGATACCACTCTGATGTAGAGGCTATGGGACTTTTGGAAACACACAATGATTTCAAGGATTTCAATGAAGCAGTCTCAAATCTCTTCCAGGCACCCTTGTGGAGATAAGCCTCAATAATGCACTTATGACTCAAAACCTTCTCCTATGGACCAAAACCCTAGGAATTTTCTTCAGAGATGCAAACATACTTGTCTTGACTGGTTTCAAGCCCCAAACCTCTGACTTAAACACAAACTCACTTTTTGCACCTTGACTAGGCTTCTAGCCCAACTAGGCCTCCTGCAGTGATTTTCTTAACTTTACTCACAACTTCCCCAAAGGACTTACCAAAATAATGATTGCTTTAGATGTGGTTTATGACCTTACACAACATACCCAGACCTTGATGGCACTTGTTTTGGATCAGACTTCCCAAATCCTATTGTTTCCACAAAAACTAGGCCAAATTAGTCCTCTTTTTCAAAGCAACCCTACTCAAATCTTAACTCCAGATTATAATACTTTCAATAGTACCTTAAAATGTTCCCAAACCAAGGGTTTTTAGGTTTTTAGGCACCTATGACACCGTTGACACCCTCAAACACAAAACACTCACTAAATTGCCTCAAAACTAGGGCTTCTTGGATCTTGGCCTTCTAAACACTTCCAGATCCCTCTCTTTGACTTTTCACCATTAGATCAATATAATAAATCAATCCAAACTCAAAAACTTTCCCCTTATTAAGGCATATCTCCTACAGCTATACCTTAGCCCCATCCTCATTCACTTTGCATTGTCCAATCTTGGTGTACACCTTAATATTTCCTCTTTCCTACACATTAGTTGTTAGGTTTGTATTATACATGTTATAAGTGATCCATTTCAAAGGTTACATCATCATTCTACCTTGAAATGGATCAGTCATCCATAAAAACCCTCAAAATCAATGAAAATCTACACTTTCTTGAGGACAGTCAGCAATAATAAACAAAGAATTGATTGCTGTAGCTTTCAAGACATTCAAATGACTTCAAAAAATGTTTATACAAGTCCCTAAACCATCCTACTAAACAAATCTTCAATAGAAATCAATAAATCATCAAAAGAGCACAAGAAAAATGCAAGAAATTGTTGTTTTTTTGCTTCTTCCTGTAGCAGTCCATACAAAATCCATACCAGCAACCCAAACTCTATAAAAATGATTCCTTTAGGTTTATAGACCCATCCCACAACTACTCAAACCGTTTGGAATTGGTTTGATTACATTAAAGTTGCTAAAACTCCTAAAATCACTTTCCCGCCCAAAGTTGGAAGTTTAAAATTTGAATTTTCCAACTTTTATTTTATTAACTCCTACTAACTAACAATCCTTAAAACCTATTAAATGGAATTATTCAACCTTAATTAACATGATTAAAACACTAAAAACCTATCTAGACTCTTAGGACATTATTTGTCCAATTACAATGCATTTTAGTCCTATGGTCCTTATCAAGACCCTTAGGACATTTGACTCCCTTAATGTTTTTAACCATTTCAAAGGCCATTATACGGTTCAAAATTTCATAATTAATTTTCTAAGTTCCTTGATAGGTCTTCATGACCCCTGCATCCTCATGTCTCTTGAAGTGTTCCTTGAAGAGCTTGGGTTCTCTTACACCATAGTCACCTGCACCTATTTTTTCCTAAAAAAGTAGCTTGGGTTTTCTTGCACATAAGCCTAATTGGTGTTTCCATGACTACCGCTACTCTCACCAAGTACTAAAGCTACCAACTATATCCTATGGACATTTACTAAGAATTTCTATGTGCAAATATGGATTTCCAAAATGCAAAGGGGTCCTTTTTATAGATGGGGAGAGGCTTCTCTATTTGAGCAAGGTATGTTTATATCAGAAGCAAATGGTAGGAAGGGTCCCTGAGAAGCAGTGTTACAGCATGCAAAAATTAAAAAAAATAATCAAATGCAATTTTAATCTATTTAAGTTAAGTCTTTTTCAGAGATAGCGAAGGAAACAACTGTCACCATAAACAATGTTTTCACCCTATTTAAATCAAAGCAAATCTCTTGGGGTGAAGTCATTGGTTGATGTACCTTGTTGCAATCGAGTAATCATTAAATGCAAAAAGCTCACAAAAAGATATGGCACTACTGTTTTGGTGCCTTTTCCAAGAAAATTAGACTCGTTCTATGTGAGGTCACATCTCTTTATGCATGCAATCCTTTGGCAGGTTGGCGACCTATTCGCATGCATGAAAGGGTTAGTGGTGCATGGCATAATCAATGTGAAAGACAACGTGTACCCTTGCTAATCTGATATTTTCAAAAATCAAAAAGGCAGATTGGGGCATCATACCAAGGCATTAATTGTGCGAGGTTGGGAAAGCGTGTAATCACCTTAGTCATTTGCAGAGACAGAGAATGAATTTTGAAAAACTAAGTAGCAGACTCTTTCGAAATATAGGTGGAAATGGCTGAAATTGTAGAGAGCTCAGCTAAGGCCATTGTCATTAGTAGCATTGATGAATAATGGATGCAAGTGCCTTGCATGAATATCTATGCCTAGGTTTCTTATGCAACTCTGGGAATTCCAGCTAAACGTTTGTGGCCCTTCACTAGGCTAGCGGATCAAAAAAATGTTAAGCATAGTTTCTCCTAAAAACCAAACTTTGGTTTTAGAGGATTGGGATAATGTCAGAGATCCAGAGTTGTCTTAGAACCCCAAAATTTTAAGAGAGGTTTCATGTGTAAAAATGAAGAATAGCAATGATCCTTTTCCTAGCCAACTGTGGAATTGTGGTCTCCCTCAATACATGGTCCCTTTGGTGCATTACTATCCAGAGATTGTGGTTGCCTATGCTAAATGTTTCGATGCTGATTTAGGAACTATAAGCAACCATAATTTCAAGGTTATTATCAATCACCAGGATCTCTATTATATGTTGTGCATTCCTCTTAATTCTCTTGAGGGTGTCGAGGATTTCAATTTTTCTAGACTATGCAATTACTGGAGGATGCTAAGAGTAGTGCAACAATTTTTCAATACTGAAACGGGTAAGCCATAAGATAGTGTTGTCCCTCCTAGATTTCCTCTTAGTCTAGGTTCATTTAAAGCAAGCATTTCTTCTATTTTCTCTATGTTGACATTGGTGTGTGGGCTAGACACAGATAAGGAGATCTCAAATTTTTAGATGAGCATAGGCTTTATGCTAAGAAAGAATAAAGAGCCTTTACTAATGGACTTTGCAAAAGTCATTATGGAGAGGATGTGTTGATAGCTGGAGGGGTTCAAGCCTGGTTCCAAGTTCAAGTATTCTTCTTTCTTGGCCTACATGATTTTACATCAAAACCTAGACTATTTCCAACAATTTCTACCCCTAGCATTTTTTGACAAAAAAGGCACTAGAAAGCCTGTTTCTACCTAGACTGTTGTTCTCTCAAAAACTTTTGATTATTATGCATTTTCAGACGTATTCCTAGCTCTGACTTTAAGAGCTCTAGATCAAGTGGGAGGTGAGATTTTTGGGTGCTTGACATGGAGTCAAATGTCATGGATGAGAGGCCTTATACTGCCTTGCGATTGGTTTTTTGGTTCAGATTTTTCAATGCTTCGCATGCAAGGTTTTGTCAGAGAGCCTTTCTGGCTACCGCATTTTGTTTTGGATAGGATGCTAGCCTTGGAGGTTTTTCAGGCAGTCGTGTAATATTGAAAATGATTACTAGGAAGGAAATCATCTAACTTCCTATCTGGCACCTGTCAGTCATGTTTGGCTCTGTGACATTGGCCAAGAAGAAGAGTTCGAGAGTGAATAGTTTTGAAGTGTTGTATTCCAAGTTAGGTCACCTTGGGTTAGTGGTTATCTATGATACATGGCGCTATAATCTAGTGGATAACTTGGCAGAGGTAGGCATTAATATTTCTCACCAGCCTCAATCATTTTGGGACCCTCAAAGAAATGCAAATGAGGGAAATGAGAAGATATATGTTGACCTCGACCATATTCCTTCTAGCTCGGGTCGACCACCTTGGCTGAATTTTTATCATATAATGGCCAAGCCTAACCCAAACCATATAATAAATCAATTTCTCTACAACCAGTTAGAAAGGCTCGGTTGGAAGCCTAAAAATATTATGGATTTCTAGATTTATAGACGAGAGATTAAAAAGACTAATGGGATCTTTCAGGAAGTGGACTTGGACAATCGGTTTGATGATGCTTAGAACTGCAAGCATTCAGATAGTGACGATCCTCCTAATCCTTTGGAGTCCAAGAGGTTTAGTGAGGTAGAAAGTGTAGCCCCGAAGCATGAAGAAGAAGTAGCCCAAAAATCTCTAATGATTCAAGTAGGTCCTATGCAAGGGGAGGTGTTCAATGGACAACAATTGCAACATGAGAGCTCTTCAAATACATAGTTTTCGGGGCCAACTAGCTCCTCTAGGTTGAGAAGGAAGAGGTCGAGCTCGCCTAGGCATTTTCAGAGGGTTATTTTGGACCTTGATGATTCCCCAAAAAAAAAGAGACCTCGAATTGAGAAGGCAGGAGAAGGAGGCGAAGAACAACATGAAGAGGTAATTGTATCTACTACAAATCTTTAGGAATCTCAGGTACATTTCTCCCCCTCTTCTCTCTCTTCTCTCTCTTTAGTTTCCTCTGCACCTACTTCTACCATGCCGCTTGCATCAGTTATTCCTCTAATGGGTCACCCACATCTAGTCAACATAGTTTCCCCTGGGGATCCCTGTTTGCCTCCTATATCTACTACCCCTAAGATACAAGTAATGTCAACGCATTCCAACCCACTAATTCAATAGTTTGTATCTTTGATTCCTTAGCGTCAAGTGCCTTCTTCCCTCACTTTTTTCCCTGCTACATTCATACCATCTCAGAGCATTCAGTTTATCCCACCTTTTTCCCCGTCGACTGTCACAAGACCTAGAAAATCAGTTGATATGATAACCACACTGTCGTTTCCATTAGTAGTTCCCCAGGAGGTCCCTTTAGTTGGTGGATTAGGTATTTCACCCCAAGAGTATTTCTCACAAGTGGATGTTACCAAAAGTGCCTGGGATAGCCAAATACAAAAAAGAAGGGCGAAGAATGCAAACAAACCTGTAGATCCCCATATGCAGATGGTGTTCAACGAAAATCAAAATTCATTGATGTTTGCTAATTTGACACAAAATGACATCAGGTCGTTCAGAGAAATGCAACCAACTAGTTATTCTATTAATGTCGTTTAGCTTGATTTACAACAAGCTCATCCATAGTACAAGGTAGAAATAATGGAGGAAACCCAAAGGGTAGTGACAACTAACTTCCTCAAACTCAGTTGCTAGATGAAAAAGAAAGATGATCAAATTTCAGACCTAAAAGGGAAGGTGGATATTTGGTCAAATAAGCATAAGTCTTAGGTGATTGAAGCTAATCAGCTATGAGATGAGAGAAATTCCTTTGAGAGGAAAGTCATTGAAATTTAGACTTTGAGTGCGAGGGTTGTTCCAACCCGGCAAAAAGAAATTAAGCAATTTCGGGCGACTGAGGCAGCCCTCTATGATGAATTGAAGCAAGCAAGTGATGGCATAAGACAACTCTAGTAGCATACCAATGATGAGGTAAATGACCAAATTCGAGCAAGAAATGGAAAGCAAAAATAGGCCGAGTTAGCCTTGAGGGGTAAGGAGGAGGAAAATATTGCTCTAAAGAATAAGATTTCGGTCTTGGAGGGAAGCATTTCGGAATTGAATGCAAAATTGAGTAGCAGAACTGCAAAAGTGGACCTTTTGAGATCTTGACCTCCCACATCCCAAATGAATGCACTAGAAATGGCCAAAGAATTGCATGCATCATACTCGGATAAGGTTAAGTCACTATGCCTTACCTTGTATCCCACTCTCAAATTTATGGTGTAGGCTATCAACTTATGCAGGGTGGTTGGTGAAACAATGCAATGATTGTAGGAAATGAATTTTGATATAGTTCTAGAGGCCAAACAATTGTTAAGAAAATTGTATACCACCTTTGATGAGGCATTGAGTAGTGTGGCGATCGAGGAACAAACAATGGTGGCCATGAGTGTGAATGTTCTGATTTCTATGCATGAGGCCATCTAGCATGTTGGTGAGTACAAAGCAAAGATTGCACAAATTACCTATGATATGCTGGCAAATTTTTCTTGACTAACTCAGCGAGGGATTCCATCGCCCTTCTTGGCTAACCAAATAGTGCCAGGCATAGAACACATCATTGAGAATATTGATGAGAAAAAACAAGATCTATCTATATTCCAATCTTTTGATCAGCCTCCGACTACTGCCAATATCGAGAACATGGTGCATCAGCTGGCATAGCTCTTCTTCCAACTTGAGTCTGAGGAAAAAATATCTAGTGGATTTCCTTTTAAGGCAATCATTGATTTGAACATGGAACATGAGAACTTACATACTCTCTTAGCACCATCAGATGAGGTATGGAAATCTTTTTGGGCTGCCCTTTCCAAGCTATGAGAGATTAGTCCAAGAGGTTGGACTGGTCTACAATGCCATGATCTGGAGGTTCTCATTCCACAGGAAAAATTTCCCTGTGAGTCACCAAGCTGTGAATATTTATTCATGCACCGCTCTTTTCCTTTGCGGTCTTTCTTTCCTTTGTGGCTCTGCCTTTTGCTTTGGTACCACTCGCAGCTTTCTGGCCACCGCCATGTGGCATCCTATCAGAGCTTCCCTTTAGGATGCTTTTCTTTCTTTTTACCGAGCTCTGGTTGCTTGAAACATCACCTCCGCTTTCTTTTTGTTCAGATGGGGCCCACACCATGGTTACTTTTGTTGGGAGCTTTCTGTGTGGTGATTGCTTGGGCACCCATTGTTTTTGCTTGATTGTTGTTGCAACTATTTTTGTTTTGCTTATGTGTGTCCTTTCCTCATGGTGTTGCATGGCCCATCTCTCTTCAAAATCTTTGTTGGCATGCTACCGTTGCATCTTTCTATTGGTGTCTGCACTTGGGAATCTTTTTTTGTTGGTGGCTTTGTGGAGCATCTTTCTTTTTGGGATTTCAAGTGGTGGGCTGGCTCTTTTTAAGAAGCCCTTTCTTCATTTTATGGTTGTTGTTAGATAGACTAAGTTTTCTATCACTGAGAATTATCCTCTGTAGTGTTTGATATTAAATCTGAACTTGTAGATTGTGCCAACCTATTTGGCCTCTCTATTTTCAAGCATTCAATAGGAC
Source organism: Sequoia sempervirens (assembly GCA_007258455.2). Taxonomy (NCBI): domain Eukaryota; kingdom Viridiplantae; phylum Streptophyta; class Pinopsida; order Cupressales; family Cupressaceae; genus Sequoia; species Sequoia sempervirens. The sequence goes on along the minus strand of VDFB02271358.1, from coordinate 824,623,871 downwards.
ATTAGATTGTGCTTGCATTTTCTAAGAATATATGAACATATCTTTCAAGCTTTTGTAATCTTTATATGGCTTAGCATAATACAAATCATGTTGCTACTCTTTTGTGTTAGCTTATTCTGTGTGGATTATATTATGCAAATGGTTTGATGCTCATACGTTTGCAAAGCTTGGGAATCATCTCTTTAATATACACAGATTACTACCTGAGCCTTTGTTTTCCATAATGTGCTTACTTATTTCATCACTAATTTGGTGCATCACCTTAGTTTAGATTTGTTTTCTTGATTTTCATCTTCTTCCCCTTTTCTCACCCCCCATTAAAAAATGAAGAGCCGGCTTTGATAAAACCCCAGAGGTCACTTAGCTACGCACACAAGTCCCCCAATAGCTAAGTTTCCCATAAGGGTGCTACCTGCAAAGTTTTGCATCAACACTCTCATAACTAGAACAACCTTAGATTTAGATATTCTTTTATGCAATGACACTTCTTATGGTATAGACATAAGTGCCAAATTATTGCTTGCATTAACTACCCTTTTCAATTGTCCCATTGTCACAAAAGATTTATCAGTCTTAATTGGATGAGAATGCACAATGTATTCAATTCCTTCCTTAAACAAGTGATACTAATTATGTTCCCTATAGAAGATTGCTTTTCTATCATATAAGTATGGGCTACCTAGCTTAATCCCGCAGATATCAAGTGGAACCACATCAAATTCAACCTCATCTATAAACTTAGATGTTATTGCAAATCTTAGATTGCATTTCTTAGTTACTCACAATCTATTATCATTGCACACCCAACCTAATGGATAAGGTTTCTTATGTGACTTTATTTTCAATCCCAATTTTTTAAGAATTTCTTCTAAAATTAGATTAACTTGGAACCCACTATCTATCATTGTATCAATCTTAGTGTTCTTAGAAATTGCTATCTTCAGGAACAACATTAATTTTAGAAGTAGAAGCACATGAAACATCAGTGGTAGAATCATTACCAACAAAATCTTGACCTTTCAAACCCACAACTATTATCTTTGTTTTGTCATCAGAATCTGATCCAAGATCCTAAATGATAGTTGTAACCTTTTTCTTTCCTTTACGATCCTTAAAACTAATTTGGTTTCAATTCCAAATGCAATTTCCAACACCTTGCATCTTCGTACCCTTTCTTCTAACAATGTGAACAAGTAGGCTTTTCACCTTCCTCTTTCTTCACAATAGCTTCTTTCCTCTCATTACCCTTCTTATTTCCTTTAGTTGGAGGAACAAATTCCTTCTTTAAACTTATGTTCCTTCCACCTGCTTCAATATGGGTTGCTTGTACACACACTTCATCAAAGTTAGATGGATTAAACATCAAGATTGTATGTTTCAAATGTGAATGCAAACCACCTATATACTTTAATAAAGTTTCTTGTGTATAAAGAGGAATTCCAAGAGTAAGTGTTTTCTTCCTAAACACCTATGTATACTCTTGCACCGTTTGTCCTTTACCAATTCTTAGATATTTCCAGTCGATAATATCTATACTTTACCCTTGTATACTCTTGCACCGTTTGTTCCTTCCACCTACTTCAATATGGGTTGCTTGTACAAATTTTACCCCGATCCAACAAATTTTCATGGTTATGAATTTTAACCGTTGAAATTACGACAAAAATAGTTCACTTATACTTTACCCAGATTCAAGAGACATAAACTAATTACTTAATTATCATAAATACGAAACTCAAAGAATCAAAATATTGATATAATTATGAGACAAAAGAGAAGAATAGAGAGATCACACTTGATAACGGAGTTTTCTCAATTTGAGCTACGTCTCCGGGTCTGCTTCTCAGTGTTGGACCACTTTATTGATATCAGCAAGCAAAAGCTTTCTTACAATATCAAGCTTCCAAAATCACCATAGAAATACTCACAATCTCTCACCCTCAATTTTACAATTTTTGGTGTACAAAAACACCACGTAAATTCTCCTCCAAACACTCTCCAAAGTTTTCTTACAAAGACATAAAAGTTCCCTCAAACACCTGAATGATTTTCAAGTACATACACCCCCTTTTTATACATAATTTTACATATGGGGTTAAAAACCACCATCATTAATAAAATCACCCCTTTCCTTAACAAAATAACCTCTTAACAATTCATATAACCCTTTTTTACTCATTTTAGCCTTTTTATTTAGGCTTTCATAACGTCCAATGGTTAAAAATAACCAAAAAAAGGTTGTTTGTTATTTTCTCAGGCTTAAATAGGATTTATATATTGCACTTCCTAGAAATATTATTAAGCCGCTCAAGTGGTGCAACGGTGGCATGTAATTTTAGTAAATGGGTGGTTGGGGGTTCAAACCCCACAATCCCCATTTTGGAAGGATTTGACACCACATTATATAACAAAACAAATCTTCCCCTTTAACAATGCTAAAGATAGCACATGGCCTAGCAGTGGTGCCTTGAAGTAGGATGGAGGAGGTTACTGGTTCAAACCTCCCCAACAACTTTTGACCAAATACACCCAAACTGTCTACCACAATAGGTTCCATGTGGCACCCAATAATTGGGGCACGTGGCACAATATTGTCAACCTTAAATGACACGTGTCATGTTCTGATTGGACCAAGTGTGCATACTACCACATCACATGCCTTTCCACGTGTCGACATGTGATTGGTCCACATCACTGCACGGATGTTTATTGTACTTGTTGACATCATCAAGTCAATGCTTTTAGTGCACCATCTTTGACCGGCCATATCTTTTGCATATGAGCTTCATTTTCAAAACCAAATATAGTTCCAGAATCAGCATGACGAGCACTACAACTTGGCATAATTTTTGCATGGATTTGAGACAATCAATTTTTCACCGTTTTGAACACCTGATTCACCTATTTGACCAATCCTTTGAATACACAACTTCTGCATATGAACTACTTTTGAACCCATTCAAGTTACATCAGGATCGTGTCAGTGACCTCTTTCCAAGGATGTTGATTTGGATGATTTTTGAGACTGAATTTTTTAGGTTCTCTGGATCCACCTGGATCAGCTAGTGAGAGTTGTTTAATTGCTCAAGTAGATGAAAGTTGGTTATAGCATAGAAGGTTGTGTCATGTGAATTTTGATAACATAGTCAAAATAAGTTCTACTCAAGCAATAAGAGATCTACCTAAGCTAGTGAAGCCTACTAGCACAATTTTCAAGGAGTGTCAGATGGAAAAACATACTATAGTCTCTTTTTGAAGCAAATAACATAACTAAAATGGATTACTAGAGCTTGTGCATATTGATCTATGTGGTCCCTCTAGATTCAAAAGTATCCATGGTGAAAGGTACTTTATGCTGATTATTGATGATTACTCTAGAATGATATGGGTTGCTTTCTTAAGAGAAAAATGTGAAGCATTAGAGAAGTTCAAAAGTTTCAAAGCTATGGAAGAGGATGAGAAAGGTTTGAAAATAAAATTCTTAAGGTCAGACAGAGGTAGTGAGTTCACCTCCAGGGAGTCTAATTCTTTCTATGATGAGCATGGAATTAGAAGATAGTTATTTACTCCCAAACCCCTCAACAGAATGGTGTTGCAGAGAGGAAGAACAGAACAATTCTGGATGCTACTAGAACAATGATGATTGAAGGAAATGTGCCTCACATCTATTGGAGTGAAGCTGTAAGCATTGTTGTGTACACTTTGAACAGGGTAAATGCGAATGGTAATTCTGGTAAGACTCCTTTTGAACTATCATTTGGTTATAAGCCTATTGTTAGGTATTTCAAAATCTTTGGAAGCAAATGCTACATCAAGAGAGATGATGATATAGGAAATTTTTATTCTAGAAGCGATGAAGGAATATTTTTAGGTTACTCTACTAGAAGCAAGGCCTACCAGTGCTACAACAGAAGACTGAGAAAAATGGTTGAAAGTGCAAATGTTAGAGTTGATAAGGATTCTACTAAATCATCTAGATACTATGGATATAATTTAGATGAAGACAACACAAACAAAGGGAAGAATGTTCAGACACAAAATAAACTTCAAATTGTGCCATATATTTCATATGTTCCTTTTGTTCTCATAAATCAAAATAGTCAAGAAGCAAAGATAAGTGCAAGTGTAGAAGAAAGAATATAAGAATCAAAAGTTGAAGAGAATCCTAAAACTCTTAGGTATGTAAAGCTAAATCATTTTGAAATAAAATTATAGGTGAAAAGAATAAAGGTGTGCAAACTAGAAGAAAGATTGCAAAAGAGTATTTCCTAATATCCAAGGTTGAACCTAAAGATGTTAGTGAAGCCTGCAATGATGAACATTGGATGGAAGCTATGGAGGAAGAATTAATGCAGATTGAAAAGAACAATACATGGGTATTTGTTCCTAGACATAAAGATAAGAATGTGATTGGTACTAAATGGGTCTTTCAGAATAAGTTGAATGAACAAGGTGAAGTGGTTCAGAATAAAGCAAGACTGGTATGTAAAGCGTATTCACAAATGGAAGGTATTGATTTTGAAGAAAACTTTGCCCCTATTGCTAGAATTGAAGTTGTAAGGTTATTTCTTGCTTATGCTGCATACAAGAACTATAAAGTCTATCAAATGGATGTGAAGTAAGCTTTTTTGAATGGTGAGCTAGAAGAGGAAGTATATATTGAACAACTAGATGGATTTCAACTGACTAATAAGGAAAGCATAGTTTTCCGATTGAAGAAAGCTCTATATGGACTGAAGCAAGCCCCCAAAGCTTGGTATGCTAGACTGGAAAAATACTTATTGAAGCTTGGATTCAATAAAGGTACTGCTAACAACTTGTATTTCAAATTGGATCATGACAAAGAGTTAATTATTGAAGTCTTTGTTGATGACATTATTTTTGGAGGAGATGATAATCTATGTATGAAGCTTGCTGATGAAATGAAGAATGAATTTGAAATGAGTATGATTGGAGAGATGAAGTTCTTTTTGGGATTTTAAGTTACTCAGTTAGATAAGGGGATCTTCATATCTTAGTCCAAATATGTGAGAGAGTTGCTAAAGAAGTTTGGTATGGATGACTCAAAAACTGTTGGTACTCCCATGGTAACCATATGCAAATTAACATAGAATGATGATTCGTCTAAGAAAATTAAAACAAGGTAAAAATCAATGATTTGTGGATTGCTCTACTAAACTCAGACTAGACCAGACATTATGAATGTTGCGTGTATGGTTGCTAGATTTTAGGTTGATCCAAAATAGTCTCATATGACTATCGTAAAGAGAATCTTCAGATATTTGAAAGGAACAATTGATTTTGGACTTTGATATCCTAAGGATGATGATCTTACTTTGAATGCATATACTAATGCAGATTGGGTGGGAGATGTAGATGATAGAAAAATTACTAGTGGTGGTGCCTTCTTCCTAGGGAAGAAGTTGGTGTCATGGCTAAGCAAAAAGAAGAATTCCATTTCTCTATCTACTGTTGAGGCAAAGTATATTGCTACTATAAACAACTGTACTCAACTGATGTGGATGAAATAGATGTTGAAAGATATCAGACTAGTATATTATGAACCCTTGCCATATACTGTGACAACTCAAGTGCTATTAAAATTTCAAAGAATCTGGTGCTACACTCTAAGACCAAGCATATATCAATCAATTTTCACTTTTTGAGGGAGAAAGTAAGCAAGAAAGAAGTCAGATTGGAGTATGTGCCTGCCAAAGAACAAATTGTAGATATTTTCGCTAAGTCATTGCTAAAGGATACTTTTGAGTTTCTCAGAGGGATGCTAGGGGTGATTACCCCTCCTAACATGAACTAGCATGCATTAATTTGCATCAATCTATGCACTTCATGATCATATTCTGATTCGAATTGATGTTTTCCATGGTTGCTACTTAGGGGGAGTAGTCAGATGTGTAGATATGTGGTTCAGAGCTTGTATGTCGAAAGATAGTGTTTATATTTTCCATTGATATCAAAGGTGGAGAAGATTATTGTGAGAGTTTCTAATTATCTAGGGAGAAGAGCCTTGTGGGGAGAAGCTGAGAAGAGTTGTGAAAAGAAGAGTCAGAATCCAAGATGGAGTAAGTGTTGCTTGTGAGTTGGGTTGATGGTGTTTTTCACATCATGTGTTGCCATCAATGCCAAAGGGGGATATTTTTGGATGTTGTGATTGTGCTTATGATATGTGGTTGTCATTGATGTCAACACTATTAGCATTTGGTGTATTGAAGGTTGTATATGTCGAGGATATTGAGAAAATTGTTAAAAGAAGTGTTGCAAGTTCCCAATGGTTTTGTGAAGGTCATGAAGGTTTCTTGTTATGCACATTTGAGATCAATTGTTGTGGATTAAAGGTTTTTTTTTTTAGTGTATCTAGTTCACCTACCAGAAGTTTTAGAGGTTCGCGTGTAGTTTTGATTGTGCTATGAATAGTTGTGTTCTGACAGTATTTATGTGGGTTCTGTCAGTGTTCTTGAGTGAAGTTTATGTGTTTCTAGTAATTTCTATTGTTGTGGATGTTTCTCTATTGGTTCTTATTGTTTTTTATGCTTCTCTATCTTTCTCTATCTTTGTGGTATGTCCACAATGATCAATGTGCTTGTGGTCAAAGATTTTTCTCTATATGTTCAGTTTTTAATGATGGTTGTAGTGTGTTGTGGATATTTGAGGTGAAATTAATTGAAGTATTTTTGTGTTTGAGTTGTTAATTTGGGTCTCCATTATGTTGTGTCTGACCTTGGTGGATTTGCATTGCAAATTTATTTGTAAATTTGGGCTGACATTAAAAATATGATTTATATCTCTAGCTAACTAAGTTGCTGATGTAATCTCATGTTGTGGATATATAAGAGCGATTTTTTCATCGGTGTAAAGTATGCTCAATGTGCTTGGTGTGCTTTATTTTCTCTTATGTGTGTATGTGTGAATATCATTCAATTGCAGAGCAGAGTGTGAAGAAGATTGAGCGAAGAATGAAGAAGTTTGAGCGAAGAGTGAAGAAGGTTTTTTGTGCTTAACTGGAACTGTAACTAGGCTTGTGTAGAAGATATTTTCTCAGTTCACATTTTGGATGGTTTTAATCCAAACCTTTCTTTGGATAGTGAGTCCTCTTTTTTATTTGAGCAGTGTGCTCTAGGCAGTGTTCCTGAATACATGTGCATTCCCATTATTTCTCATTATACTTTTAATAGGGTATAATATTGTGGACTAACCTCCATTGTGGTTTTTCCCCTAACAGGGTTTCCACGTAAAAATCTTTGTGTTCTCTATGTTTCTGATGTGTTGATTGTTCATGGTTTATTATTCATTCATTAGATCTGAGATTAAGTTAAGTTTGAAAAAGTTTAAGTATTATGTGACAACTGATTCACCCCCTCTCTCAGTTTTTTGTCCTTGTTTTGCCAACAAAAATTTCCATTGATTGATATTTTGTTGTCAATGTCACCCACACAATCAGAATCCACATATCCATGAATACTCACTAAATTTTGAGGTCCAATAGGATAACCATGAAAATAAATTATATACTAGGAAGTACCCCACAAGTACTTGAACTTTCTCTTAACTACATCCCAATGCACTCGTCTAGGATTATCCATAAACCAACAAAGGATTCCCACTACTTGGGAGATGTCTAGCCTCGTATAGACCATAGCATACATCAAGCTACCAAAAACACTCACATAAGGAAATTTGGTCATGTCCTGCATCTTAGTAGGATATTTTGGACAATCCTCCATAGAAAGCTTCATCCCCTACATCATAGGAACAACTAATTATTTGCAAGTAGTCATGTTGAATATTTCCAACATAGAGTTCACATTCTTTCTCTGGCTTAACTAAAGCTTTTTGTTAGCTCTATCTCTTTTGATCTTAATCCCAAGAATATACCTTACTACACCCAGGGCTTTCATCTCAAACTGTGCTAACAACTGAGACTTCAAATCTGAATCATGCTTTTTCCATTCCCAATAAAAATCCCATTCATCCACATAGGGACAATAATGAGAATGTGACCATTATCAGTCTTGTAATAGACACAATGGTTAGATATGTATCTAAAAAATCCCAAGGAAAACACATAGGTGTCAAAATTTTGGTACCACATCATAGGAGATTGCTTCAAACCATACAAATATTTTCTCAACTTGTACACCAAATTCTCTTTTCCCTTCACAATAAAATGCTTTGGTTGTGACATGTAAGTTTCCTCCTCCAAATCACTATGAAGGAAAGTTGTCTTCACATCCATTTTCTTGGCCTCAAATTCATAAGCTACTGCAAGTGATAACACTTAAACCAAATGGATGTCAACTTAGCAACATGAGAGAAAATATCTCCATAATCTATTCCCTCCATCTAGGAATATCCTTTCATGAGCAACCATGCTTTATGCTTCTCAACACTATCATTAGGACCCATTTTCTTCTTGAACACCCATTTACAACCAACGGGTTTTTTTCAATCAAGCAAAGGTATCAGATCCCATGTAGATCCCATGTAGCATTCTTTTTCAAAGTCACCATCTCTTCATTCATGGATTTCATCCAAAAATCTGCATCATTCATACCCATAGCCTCTCTAACTATCCTAGGCTCATCAATGTTAAAAATCAAAGAAAATATGTAACTAGAGTCTAAGATAGAGTAACCAAATCTTTCTAGTTGTCACATTTCTCTTGTAGACCTCCTCAATGGTTAAGATTGAGGTTCAATCTCTTCTTGAAAGCTATTAGAGCTACTAAAGATCTCCTCATCCTTAGGCCCACTAGGAGTGTGTAGTTCATCATTTTTAGGAGTGGGTGGAATCTGAACTACTTCCTTTTTCTCTTCCTTCTCTGACTATAGATCTATTGTGGAAGGTTTCAGCTCAAGGAATATGACACTTCTACTATAAAGCACCTTCTTTTCAATTGGGTCCAAAAGTTTGTACCCTTTCACATTGACTCCATAACCAATGAAGATACACTTTACCACCTTATTATCCAACTTATATCTCTTCACATCAGGCACATGAGCATATGCCTCAAAACCAAAGACTCTGATATGTCTCATCAAGGGATTCTTTCCAAACCATGCCTCAATAGGTTTCTTCCTGACAAGAGCCAAAGTAAAAGACCTATTAATCAGGTAACATGCAATAGCTACAACATTAGCCTAGAACTTCTATTCAAGGCCAACACCACACAATATACTCCTAGCCCTCTCCATCAATTTTCTATTCATTATCTTTGCAACTCTATTTTTTTGTGGGGCGAATGGAGTTTTCTTGTGTCTTTTGATACCATGGTTCTTACAATTGATCAAATTTTTTGGAACAAAACTCACCACCATTATCCATCCTTAATCATTTGATTTTTCTACTAGTGTAGCTTTCAACCAAGAATTTGAACTCCTTAAACTAACTAAAAACTTCAAATCTACTTCTGAGGAAGTACACAAATGTCCTAGAACATTCATCTATGAATGAGACAAAGTACATAGATCTATTTAATGAAGGAACATTAACAGGGCCAAATACATCAAAATACACATAATCTAGAACCCTAGAAGATTTATGAGAACTAGAATACAAAGAAATACAATGTCGCTTTTATATACAATGTTTGTAAAAATCAAACTCAATATTACAATCATTAAGGGCTTCAACAAGGCTCTTATTTTTCAAGGCTCTAAGACCCTTCTCACCAATATGGCCAAGCCTTTGGTGCCACAACATTTTTTTTCAGTTGGAATTTTCATTTCTAAAGTATTGGCACCCTTAGGTACCAAAAAGAATGACAATCAGATGTAGATCCCATAGTCTTCTTCTCTAGTTGATATGATGGTTAGGATGATAAATCTAAATCCCATTTATTGGACTTCATAGAATCACTATTCCACTTAGTTGTGCATGCATCCAACTTATACAGAGTTTTGATTTGAACACCCTTAGCAAGAACCATAGCACCTTTGGCCATCTTGCATCTACTACTCAAGAAAACAACCTACACTATTCCATCACCCAACTTACTTATTGAGAGTAGGTTTCATGCTAAACTAGGGATGTGCAAAACACCATCAATACCCCTCACTCTACCATCAGGGAATTGAATCCTGAATATTCCATGGGAGATAATATTCAAGTCAGATTCATCACCTAGATACACCTTCCCACCTTCATACTCTTCATACTTTGAAAACCAACCTTGGTGAGAGGTCATGTGGAAAGAGGCACCTAAGTCAATCAGCCACACATCTTTTGATGCATGTGTTTCCATGGCAGCAACAAAAGCATCTACATCATCTTGAGAGGATTTATCAAATTTGGAATTAGAGAAATAATTATTTTTCCTTGTAATATTTCTAAAAATATTCAAATTTATCATAGTTCTAGTATTTATCCTTGGAATTTTTACCAAGAGACTTAGATCTCCCTAGAGATTTGGACTTAGATTTCTTTTCTTTTTTCTTGCCTTCCTCCTTCGATCTACCATGAACGGTAAGGGCCTCCTTGGCCATCTCAAAAGACTTCCTTTGTATCTCTTTAGATAGTAGGAAAGAAACCACATCTTCCATATTGAGAGTGGTTGGTGTGCTTCCAATACCCATCACCAAGTGGTCCCACAAGTGTGACAAAGAAAAAATTAGTAACATGCAACAATCCCCATCATAAATATTCACACCAATAGAACCTAGTTAAGCAACTAGCATATTGAATACATTGAAGTGATCAACAACTAATCCTCCTTCCTCCATCCTTAAAGAGTAGAGCTTATTTCTTAGGAAAATCTTATTCACCAAGGATTTCCCTTTATAATTGTCACCAAGCTTCTTCCAAAGAGTAGTTGTGGTCTTCTCCTCATGGGCATTCAGGAGAACATAATCAGTTGGGTAGAGTCTTATCAAACCCTTGGCTTTTTGATCCTATAGATCCCAATCATCTTGTCAAGTCAATGCTGGTTTTGTATTAGATATTGTAGCCCATAGATCTTGATCTATGAGCATATCCTCCATTTTGAGTTTCCACAACTCAAATTTACTACCATTGATTTTATGCATCTCTATTCTTCTTGATGTGCTTTCCATCTTAAACCTTCAATAAGATTTCAAAGTTCTCTTTATAAGAACTCTCACTGAATTGATATAAGCACAAAAAACCCTTCTTACCCACCAAGGATAGGAAAGTTTGCCGGGTTGTGATACCAACTAAAAGGAAAGCCAAGTACAGAAACAAGTAATATCAATTAGGAGAGGGATACAAAAAAATTGTTTCAAATCTTTATTCAATTACAATTTCTTTAAGAAAACACATGCAATTAATTATTAATTTTAGAATTAAAGCATTCAACATATTACACAAAATTTTACATGGGAAAACCATTTCAGGAAATAACACCACACCAAATCACAAATAAATGTTAGAATTGGCTATGGCTGCCAAGATCTATGGACCAAATGGAAAGCACAAAAAGAGAGAGATGAATATGACAAGAATAAACTGTATTCAATGTCAATGATATGAGATTTTTGATTACAAATGAGAGAGACCACTTTGTTATATAGCCAAGGTGAGAACATAGAAGCGCATAAGATTATGACAAGTGTCGTAATCTTATGACACGAGACAACTATGAAAAGCTATCACTTCACCTAAGGTGGAAAAGTGATAATGTGATAATCACCACAAAAGTTGGAGATGTAATCACATGATATGTCTACGAAAGGTGGAAGTGATAAAGTAATGACATGTCAAGTCCACCAAAAATGGAAAATCTCCAACAACCTCCTATGTGGTCCCTAAGCAAACTTAACTAAGGTGTAATTATGACCTAGGACAAGGTACAACACTTTTAATTACACCAACACTCCCCTTAAGTGCAACTTAGGGAGTAGTAGATTATTATTCAAATGACACAAAGATGGAATGATGGGTCCCGACTACTAGGCCATGTTAGGTACCCATGTACAAACAATGCAATCAATGCAATCTCTCACAAATAGAGAAAAGGAGAAAACCCAGTGGGACAAAAATCCTCCCCAAAAGAGAGATGAAATACAAAATAGAAATGCTCTCAAAGATGTATGAGAAGGTAAAAAACCCATGTGAGGAAAAAGACCCCCCCATAAGCCCCCCCTCAATGTTGAGTCTCCTGCAATGATGGTAGAAGCTCAACATTGAATGTTGAAGATGATCCAATCTCGCCGAACAACATTCCTCCCCTTAGGAAGAAACAAAACCATGGATATATGTAGGATATCAAGAAGATAGATGATGTGTGATGATGTCTCTGAAGAATACTCAAGTGTCTCCATGTCGATGTTGAAAGCTGACATGCTCCAAATAGGTGTTCTAGGCCACACTACTAAAGAGGACAATCCAACATCTAGTAGAGATGAATGTAGAGCACAATCCAAAGACAAAGATATCCCCTCTGAAGACAAAGAAACCTCCTCCAAATGCTGTCCAAAAGTATCCACACTCATGCCAATTTGTGAACAATGATCATGTAGAGAATGAACAAGAGGGTCAAGGTGTTCCCTCACAACAATTGAAGAAGGTACATCTTCATCAAAGAGAAGATGAATGCTATCGATGGTGTCCTCCAAATCTGCAAGATGATACTCCACAAACAAATCTGAAATACCTGTCAGGAATTTATCCAAAGTATCCATATCTGGAAGACTATGTATATCCTATTGTACTGAATCACAAGGAGCCAAAACTGTAGCAACACAAGCATCATCAGGTACAACAGTAGATGGAGGAGATGAAATGCATGGCTCAAGTACTGGATCTGATGTGAGAATTCCCAAGTTCAAGAAGCCAAATGTCTCCTCTGAATCATGGTATATTTGATCAATAGCCAGAGGAACATTGTCATCATCAAAAGAAAACTATGCAAAGGTATACAACCGAGATGAATGATCAACCACCCTAATAGCAATGATCTCTCGAGTCTCCAATTCTCGAATGATGACAGAATTAGGAGTGAACTCCACAGTTCTCCCATCTCCACCATGTGTAATTTGATAAATGGAAATAATATTGTTCATAAAATGAGGAACACACAAGACATCCTAAAAAGTGTTGTCCCCAATGCTAATAGATCCCTTCCCTATTACACTCATGTAGGTATTGTTTCCCATCAAGATAGGAGACATAGTAAAAGGATGAAATGAAGAGAAGATAGTCTGTGAAGATGCCATATGATGTGATGCTCCTGAATCTAGAAGCCATCACCCTAATCCTAGACCTGAAAGAGAACAAAGAGCTTGTCCTTTATTTCCCGATGTAGATGCTTGACCTTTGTACTTTTTAGACTATTTTGAAGTAGAAGGAGAAGAAGATTTAGACATTCTAGAAGGAAAATCAATGTGATTCCTTTTGAGAAGAGTTTTCAACTCATCAATATCCTTCTTATAAAAATAATGTTCTTCATGTCCATCCTTCTTGCAATATGCACAGAATGGCCTCTCCTTAGATGATTCTCCTTTTGAGGATGAGGATTCTGATTTTTATGTGGCTTGTTCTTTTTCTTCTTTTGCTTCTTATCAAGATTCCCTAATTCTTTCTGTCCCTTAGAGTCATTAGCCACCAATGCATGTGACTTGGAAGACTTTATTAGACCCATGTTCATTAACTTAGCTTTCTCTTGGATTAGGAGATTTGAAAAGTCATCAAACTTAGGATCAACATATGATGCTCCCATAGAAAGTAGATGGGTATGAAAACTAGAAACAAATACTGAATACTCAGGACCAAGCTTTGATAACACATTCAGAATCAACTATAAATCCTCTTTTTCAAGACTGCATTCTTTTAGCTATGTTCTTAATTGCTTGATTTTGGAGATGTAGTCTTGGATGTGGTCAAAAATTTTAGGATCAAGATTCATCAAATCATTATCAATCTGATAACCTCTAATCTTATCTATTTTACCATACAATTTTTCAAAAGTCTCCCATGCTTCTTTAGGTGTATTACATGATTCAATATGAAATTGCAAATCAAATGAGACTAATGAACATATGCATCCAAGTGTTTTCTCACAATCAATCTCCCACCTTGCCAATTCTTTAGCATCAGTAGGTTTTTGAATTGTGTCCTTTAGATGACCCATTAGACCTTTCATCATGAGATAGTTCCATATTGATTTTCTCCATGTAGCATAATTATGTGGATTTAGGGGTTCAATTTGAGATTTCCCCATTGCAAGAACACAAATCAAGCAAATGAATGCAAGCAATCACTGCAATACTACCCCCCCAAATCACTCAATCAAGAAATCCCCCCAAGAAATATCTGATTTGGCACTTTATATTTAGTGCGTTTACAGGTTGCCTATGCCAAAATAGTGAAGTGGTCTTTGATCTTGGTACATGAAAATACCAAAATAGGCCACAAAATCAAGTACAATTTTTGGTACAAAATGAGATCAATCTGATCATACCACTAAGAAGTACACAAAAAATCATGCACTTTCAAAAAAAATTGCACCAAAAAATGTTATCATAGGAGCAAGATATGAGCTCCCAAAGTTCCCAAAATGAGGACAAAGTAGCAACACTCTTCAATTTCTAGAAAAACAAGCACCAAAACCAAAAACTGATTGCACCAATGCGCAGAGCATGAAAAATTATCCCAAATAAAAAAAAATTGCTCGAAAAAAGGAGCCAAAATGACTGAGATATTAGCCTTTAAAGTTCGCCTATCAAAATCAAAATGCAAACCGTGAGGGGGAAATTTTTTTTTAAACTGCTGACGTATTGCTGATGTCAGCAAAATACTATGTTAAATTTCACGGTTTCCCACCCGTCACCAGAAAACACGTGCCTTTGCTGGAATATTCTTCAAGGGCCCAAAATATACCTTTTTTGGTAATATTTCTGACGGAATCTTGGGCCGATGTGTTCAGAGTATGTACTGTATGACAAAATATTCTATTTTGTTTACATCTACCAGTTACATGACTAGCCAGAATATACATGCCAGTTTTCTATGAAGAGACAGCCGGGAATATTTGAAGATGTCGTCAGATATTGGAAATGTCTGTCGGTAATGTCAATGTGGGCTGTGGATGGGTGGAGCCAGTAGGGCCATGGTACGATGGATCCTGCAAGAGTGCCATGTGGTCCGTGGACCCCGCAATACCCTGTAGTACATCTGCGAGACTACGGATTAAATCCGTAGAAACAAATTTTTGCTCCTTTTTTTTATTTTTATTTTTAATAAATGAATTTTACAAAAGATCTAATTGGCCCAATATTAATTTTAAAAAAAAAATTGAAAATTTTTCAATTGGAATTTTTTTTTAATTTATTTTCTGAAAAATCGTACCATCTGTCATAATGATGCCTGGGGGCCGTACGGTTCTTTGGGAAATTTTTTTTTGCCTCACCAGACAACTGCTCTAATTTGGAAAAATTGACAGTCAATCTTAGGGATTTTGGCCCTTCTGGACATGATGGTTGGGTCAGATTTGACCCAAAATGCTCCAAAATTGTAGCTACCTTCTGGATCTGGCAACCACACTTCAGCTTCAAGTCCTCATAGATTTGGCCTCATATGTCTGATTTTGACAAAACAAAAGGAAAAATTGACTTTCTCAAACCTTTCAGACGCAATGGTGAGATTAGATTTGCACCAGCAAGCTCCAATATGAACCTACAATAAAGAGCCAAAAATGGAACCTACCCAAATCTGAGATCTCTCTTTAGAAAAAGACTCTCCAATAGCACCCAACTTGCTCTGATACCATGTTAGAATTGGCTATGGCTGCCAAGATCTATGGACCAAATGGAAAGCACAAAAAGAGAGATGAATATGAAAAAAATAAATTGTATTCAATGTCAATGATATGAGATGGTTGTTTACAAATGAGAGAGACCCCTTGGTTATATAGCTAAGGTGAGAACACAGAAGGGCATAAGATTATGACAAGTGTCATAATCTTATGACATGAGACAACTATGAAAAGCTATCACTCCACCTAAGGTGGAAAAGTGATAATGTGATAATCACCACAAAAGGTGGATCCCCATAAAATGTGGAGATGTAATCACATGATATGTCCACGAAAGGTGGAAGTGATAAAGTAATGACATGTCAAGTCCACCAAAAGTGGAAAATCTCCAACAACCTCCTATGTGGTCCCTAAGTAAACTTAACTAAGGTGTAATTATGGCCTAGGACAAGGTACAACACTTTTAATTACACCAACAATAAATTATATTACAATAATAGAGCAATTGCATACGATATTCATAGTTTATGCTCTTGTAGGTGTTGATTCACTCTAATACAATTTTAGAGTGAAACCAATAGCATAACGATATACAAATATTACAATCACATTACAATTACAAATGAAATAAGGCATAAATATATATCCTTCTCATACAAGGGTGTTAATTTTTTCCATGTGTCAATCTCCCAGCCTCTACATGCATGCAAACTAAAAAATCAACAACATGCATGAGTCTCAATTAACCCAAATAGAAACCTACCAAATGTGCATGTACATGTACCAACATGCAAAAACATGCAACAACATGCAAGCACATAAAAATCTTGTAGCTCCAAAAATCAAGCAACTTCACATGCTAGATGCCCCATAGAGAAAATCTGATTTTCTACCAAAATAGAACTCACTCACAGTATAAGAGTGAATTTGTACCCCATGTGCAAATCCCCGTTTTTCCTTTATCAACCCTAGAAAACCAAGTTTGAAGGATTAATTCCACCTAAGCTTGTTGCTTGCATCCCACTTGGCACCTGTTTTGAGAGTCGGTGGAGGCATTTCTGTTAGGGACGCCCATGCGACACATAGACATCTGCACGATGCACTTACATCCCTGACAGATTTTTGTGGTTGAACCTGTAGAGGCATTCTTTTCTCATTGGAGGTGAATTTGTAATGCTCCCTTTGGCTGACCAACCTAAATATGACCATTTTGATCCATCCCTTCTTAAAATTCACTCCTTGAACAAGCATTTCATCTTCTACCATTTGCTACAGAACTCTACACAACTTCAAGCTTCCATTCTCACATTTTCACATTCACTTTCAAGCATTCCAAGCATTCCATTGCAGCCAAAGAAACACTTCATCACTTTAGTAGAGCAAGTTTGGGACCACACCATTGCAGCAGAGGCTCGAGTACTCTCATTTTCTCCCCCAAGCATCCTTGAGTGCTCTTGGTGGAGGTGGTAAGCTTCCCTCTCCTCTCCTCTATCACTTGGTGGAGTAGCATAACACTGTTTTGTAGTACTTCTTTTCTCTTCACTATATTATTTCTTTATCTTTTTTCCCTAGCTATCCATGGAGGTGGAAACACTTAAATGGGGGTCTGACTAAGGTAGGCCCTTATATATCCACCCAACATTTCCCTCTTGTTTTGTATAGGAGTACATGCCATTCAAGGAATCAGTTGGAAAACAAATTCCTTGGTGAGATTATCCTTATTCTCTTCACTCTTGTGTATTTGCTTTATAATATTAGAGAGTATTTCATTTACTTAATCACATCATCCTGGCCCTTTAGTTAATCAGCTGGGTAGTTAGCTATTTTTATTGGTTTAACCTCATCTTCACTATTGTCTAGCCGTACGGATGACAACACACTTTTGAGACACCAGCGCACCTCATTGACATCTAGAGACCGCACTTTTTTCCTCAAATATAGAGCTTCATAAGGTGTATTGTTAGACCTAAAAACTGGCTCACCTAGCCTTTTCCTTCATTTCAGGTCTACAAAGTAACTAAGAGGCCTCACAATCCTCATTACTCTCGCCTCGCATTTCCTTACATTACACTTATCTGAGGTAAGTTAGGGAAGCCTCTAGCATATTGACCCTTTGTGACCTGGTGTCTTGCACACAGTGGTCCCCCTCTCTTAGATTTTTGTTGAACCCAACGTAAACAAACATCCATTCATCCACTAGTGTTGAGATCTCTCTCATCTACTTTGTGACTATTCTATTCTTGAGTGTTGTGAAGGTTTGAGCTTCACAACCCAGTCTACAACTTCCAGGAATATATTTAGGAGAAGCATATGACACCTTCCGATGGAAAGGATGAAGGTCTCGATTGGTATTTCTACAAGCCTTTTCTCTAGTCCCGCCATTAGTGTAGCTGTGCAAAAACAATTGTCAAGGAATGAGATGGGCTTCACTAACAAAATTGATCATGTTCTCATTCCCCTTGCATCTCCTATGCCATCATTGGTAGATGAGCATGAAGCTATTCAAATCCCCGTGGAATATATCCAAACCCAAAGATGGCTAGAGCTACTTAGGTGGTTAGCGAGTTAAGACACATGATGGGTAAAGACCAAATGGGCATAGAACTTATGACTACCCTCCTCAGTCTCACCAAAGCGTGTGCTCCTTTGAATAGTCCTAGCTTCAAAAAAGGAGTCACTTTCAAAGAGCGTGAAGGATATTTAGGAGTATCGATGCCTCCCATGTCTGTCTACATGGCCAATGTGGTCTTGTCTATTAGTATCCCTTTTGTCTCTAAATGACCTAAAACTATCAAAGTGAATAGGGTCCCTTTGGGCTTTATCTTCACCCCTCCTATCACCTCTAGTGGTGGAGGCTTTGGCAGAATGAGCGGTGGAGGCTTTGGTATGGGGGTGGATTTGGTAGTGGAGGTGGCTCTGATGGAGGTCATGGTGGTGATTCTGGCGGAGGTCCTACCAATGGTGGTAGCTCTAGTAGTGGCTCTAGTGGAAGTCGTATCGGTGGCAGTCCTGGAGGTGTCCATGGTGGTGGTTCTAGGGGGGTTCCCCTGACCCTCCATCTTCTAATGATCCTATTCTAAATACTCTCATTCAAAACATGGGTAAGATGTAGAGCCAGTTGGTGAGCCTTTCTCAAGCCTATTCCCAACCCATCTTCCAACCCTTTTTTCAACATAGCCCATTGTCAATTGTGATCTTGAACACTCCTTTCCCCCAAGGAATGGAGATACCTAAATTTGAAAAGTATGGAAGTAAGGGAGATCCACAAACACACATGTCTACCTTTAATGCCTTGTGCATTGACTTCTTCCATCATGATGTGTTGATGGCTAAACTGTTTCCTCAATCTCTCAGGGACACAACACTTGAGTGGTACTGTTCCTTACCTAACAATTCCATCTTCTCATTCGACCAACTTGGTAATCAATTCCTTAGACAATTCCAAGCAAACATCAAGCCGAAGATGACCTTTTCAAATCTCATCTGATGTAAAAAAGGAGATAATGAAAAAAACACTAATTTCATAGCACGCTATCAAGCACTCCTTTCATAAATCTCATATCAATTGCCTGATTATGACATGTAGAAGGTATTCATAGGAAACTTACAAAGGCCTTGGCAAGAGAAGTTTTCCCTCATGAAATACCCTTCTTTTGTGCACTTGTGTGTAGCTTTACGAGAATACCAGCAGATGGTTGTGTAGTTTGGGGGTTCTTCCTCACACTCCCATTCTAAGGGAAAGTCCATCATATCAATCTCTAGGAAAGAAAAGATGGTTACAAATGTAGTTGCCACTGTTGATGACAACGGCCTCAAATCCAACAAAAGCTCACAAAGTTATTAGAATCTTATACTTCCATCTTACAGAAGTTGTCGAAGGATAAGATCGTAACTTTGTCGGCTCCTAATCCTGTTAAAGAACCATACCCTAATTGGTATGATGGGAGCACCTATTGCTAGTACCAACATGTTAATGGACATGATATCAAATTTTGTATGTAGCTGGATCATGAGATATAACACCGCATCGAGGATGGTACCATTCGTCTCGATGGGAATAAACAAAATGCTAACAAATTAGTGGTGAACACTAATAGTGAACTACAGATATACATGGATCTATTTTTGTCACACTCTGCTAACATGATTATTGATCCCACTAATTCTATTACCCAAACTAAGGCCTATGTCAATATGGTCATAGTAACTTCCACTAATCCACCCGCACCTGATTCGTTGGACATTACATTTACATCACAAGATTTACCCTTGAACAACAAAACTTCACCTCTCTACATTCTTGTCCATGTCAATGGTAACATTTTGATAGGAGTATTGATAGATCCTGTGAGCCATGTGAATGTTATCACTAAGGATACATTAGTATTGAATTCATTACAAAAGGAAAAATATGAAGAAACAAATCTACCATTTGTACACACAATTCTATGTGCCTTAAACCATACAACTCGATCACTTTGTCCATCTTGGTTGGACCTAGGGCTATCAACACAGTCTTCAATGTTATCCCAAATTCATATCTATTTAGGTTGAATCTAGATATACTCTAGCTCGCCTCCATTAAGCACAAGTGTTTAAAGTTCTCCCATGAGGGTGTCATGCACGTAGTGCATGACACTAGATACCAACCCTTGGTGTCTCATGGTGGATACTCATTGGATCAATTTTGGCCCTCCCTAGTTGGTCTACTTCCTCCAAGAATGAACCTAATTTACAAGAGCTATGTGAAGTATAAAACTATGGGCAAAGGGGATCCAAAGCTGACCCTTCCCGTGATAGAACAATTGGTCACCTCCTCTTCTCGAGAGGAAAAGAAGAAGTTTGCATCGACTACTCTACCTTCCCTGAAAGGGAAGGAGAATTCCACACCAATCCCTCTCCTTGCTGTAAAGGTAAAGAGAAGGCTACCTCCTCTCAGTCTGCCTCATCCTCCCCCCCTTCTTGGGAAGAGTATTGGATGAACCAGCCTAGTGGCTACCCACTAAGTATGATGATTCATCCTTGGCATATGCCCAAGCTTAGGATCATAGAGCTCCCTAATGAATACCCTGGACCATGGTATTATTTATATGGTAGAAAGAAAGTTTCTCATAGAGAATTTGATCTGCAGCCTCCTATTGCCCCTGCTCCTAAGGCAGTGAGTGAAAAGAGGCTTGCTACCGAGGCTCTCGAGTCGACTCCTCCTGTCGCTCCTCAACCTATTCCTCCTACTCCCACACGAGAACCTATCCCTCCACTAGAAATAGCCAAGGTGGATGTTCCCATGGTTGAGTAGGAACCTTCTCTCCCTTTGCAAATTATTTCCTCTAACTCCAAGAGTCGTAGAAACCACCTTGCG
This sequence comes from Sequoia sempervirens, assembly GCA_007258455.2. Taxonomy (NCBI): domain Eukaryota; kingdom Viridiplantae; phylum Streptophyta; class Pinopsida; order Cupressales; family Cupressaceae; genus Sequoia; species Sequoia sempervirens. The sequence goes on along the minus strand of VDFB02271358.1, from coordinate 824,602,788 downwards.
CGTGAACACAAGCACCGACAAAAGGCTCTCTTGGCTAAGTAGGCCACCTCACAAAGAAAGAAGGAAGAAACAACCACCCCTGCTTTAGGTCCTCCTATAGCATCTTCTTCCTCCCTTCCTTTTGCTTCTCTCCAATCTGGTCCTGTGCTATTCCCAGCTTTTGTTGCGAGTATGAATATGCCTAACCCTAAATGGGTATAGGTGTTTATCACTCCTTTGGTGGAGCCACCCTTGTTAATGTATGTTCCAAATATTTAGCCTCTTTCAAAACTCATGGATATGATTAATACCTTGACTGTATACACTGTCATTCTTTCCTCCTCTTCCTCTACACCTCTAGCCTCATTTGTGGGGAGTTCATCTCCTCTAATGAAGAAGGAGGTTGAGTGTGGTCCTTCTAGCAACGAGGGACATAAGAGGATCCCACCTTCTTCACAAGGTGGTCCTGTATTGACTTGTTCTGTCTTGGTGATAGAACCAATCCTAGCCTCCACTGAGCTTGTCATAGCTCATGAGTCATTTAATGAGCCTAGCAGTGAATCTCAAGCTCAGCCTGGCCCGTCCATTAAAGTTAGACATGGTGCTCCTATGGGATGCATTTTTAACTCTATGGATGAAGTCCTGACCTTGTTGGAAATCTTCACAAATTCGGTGACCTTGAATCCACAAGAGCTCCGTGGAGAGGACCTTGAGGGGCCCTCTTCCTTAGCCCTTGTTTCAGGAGGGTTGGATGCTCTCCTCTTAGCATCCCACCATTGCAGGCTCTTCCTCCTTCCTCTTATGAAGACTTAGATTGGGAAGTAGATGACCTCTTGGCTAATCAATGTTAGGAGGAAGTCCCTTTTCTTGATCTTGTGTGTGTGCTTTGTAATGTGTTCCCCCATGCTTGTGCTATGTGTGCCTAGATGACCCTCATCACCTCTATTGGTGCTTGGATATAGGAATGGTTTTTGTGTTGTAAAACTTCTTCTATTTGTATCATCATTCTTCCATGTTTGTGCTTGATTTTTCATAAATTGGGGACGATGCAAAGTGTTGGGACCATTTACGCTTCCATTCCATGTTGACCCAATTTTTTGATTTTACTTTTTTTTTCTGTGCATTCTTCCTAATCTGGTTGGGGATTGATGATCTTTCACCTGGAATTACAATTACCTATTATATGAGCTCAGATAGATCTAACCCCACTAAACCAGATCCCCCTGTGCCTTTTGTTTATATTATCTCTTTTTTGTTCTCTCTTCATCTTTCTCTCCTCTTTGCTTGAGTTGTCCCTTTCATGTGTGACAATGTTATTTTCTTTAACATTTCAATTTTTAGAAAATGCATTCATTGTCAACCAATATTTTCTCAAAAATCTACATAAACGTTTCTTTGGAATCACATTCTCAACTTGAAACCCTAATGGAATGTGTTTTCTTCATCACGGGTTCATAAAGAAAGGACTTAAAGACCTTCCTATGAAGTGGGAATAGCTTTAACCTTCCCTATGCGTGGGAGAATATCCTTCCTTTTGAATTCCTTGATGAAGTGAACATCTTTCAAAAGGATTCCTTGATGATGTATCTCTCTGAGAAGAGAACATCTTCTTTTGAACTATGTGTCCCTTGAGTGGAACCCTTTTTCTTCACAGTGGGTTCCCAAGGGACCCTTCTTTGAAATTCTTTACCTCAAATGGATTCCTTTGCATCTAGACCAAGGGAAACCCAACTAGACTTATTACATTCCCCTTTTCACATCTAGCTTGGGGGTAGCCCGACTAGACCCATTTCATATCTTCATGTCTAGCTTGGGGGTAGCCTAAGTAGACCTTACCTTTCAAATAGCCTATCCCTTGAGTGGGCCCCTCTCCTTTTGAAGGGTTCCTGAGGGACCCCTTTGAAATACTTCTAAATCATCGATAGTCTGTGTGACTATTTTCCTACTTTCCTATTTGGTTGCTTCTTGACTCTACAGAGTCCGCTTCCTTGGGGTTTCCTTCATGCTAGAGTTTTTGGGGGATACCTTCCTTACAGGTCTGGAGGCCTATAAGGTGCTTACTTCACGGGGCTTCCTTCATGCGAGAGATCTTTAGGGTTGCCTCCTTGCAAGTCTGTGGGCCTGTAAGATGCTTTGTTTTTCCAACTTCATAGTTCAGAGTAGCTATGGAGTCCTTTTCTTTCCTTGCACCTTCAAGTTCACCAAATTGTGATCTACTTCCTTGATAGTTCAAGTATACATTTCTAACCCTACTCTTTCTTGATCTACTTTAACAAGCACTCATTAGTATTCATGCTCACTAAAGTGGGGGAAAAATGTATAAGAGTGAATTTGCACCCCATGTGCAAATCCCCTTTTTTCCTTTATCCACCTTAGAAAACCAAGTTCAAAGGCTTAATTCCACCTAAGCCCACTATTTGCATCCCACTTGGTGCCTGTTTTGAGTTTCAGTGGAGGTGTTTCTTTTGGGGACACCCGCGTAGTGCATAGACGTCCACACGACATGCTTACATCCCTAAAAGATTCCTACGGATGAACCTAGAGAGGCTTTACTCTTCTCATTGGAGGTGAAGTTGTAACGCCCCCTTTGGTCAAACAACCCGAATATGGCCATTTTGATCCATCCCTTCTTAAAATTCACTCCTTGAACAAGTATTTCATCTTCTACCATCTGCTACAGAACTTTACACAACTTCAAGCTTCCATTCTCACATTTTGACATTCACTTTCAAGCATTCCAAACATTCCATTTCAGCCAAAGCAACACTCCATCACTTTGGTAGAGCAAGCTTGGGACCACACCATTGCAGTAGAGTCTCGAGTACTCTCATTTTCTCCCCCAAGCAGCCTTGAGTGCTCTTGGCAGAGGTGGTAAGCTTCCCTCTCCTCTCCTCTATCACTTAGTTGAGTAGCATAGCACTATTTTGTAATGCTTTTTTGCTCTTCACTATATTATTTCTTTATCTTGTTTCCTTGGCTGTCTGTTGAGGTGGAAATACCTAAATGGGGGTCTGACTAAGGTAGGCCCCTATACAACCACCCAACATTTTCCTCTCTTGTTTTGTGTAGGAGTACGTGCCCTTCAAGGAATCAATTGGAAAACAAATTCCTTGGTGAAATTCTCCTTATTCTCTTCACTCTGATGTATTTTCTTTATAATATTAGAGAGTATTTCATTTACTTAATCACATCATTCTATCCCTTTAGTTAATCAACTGGGTCATTAGCTAGTTTTATTGGTTTAACCTCGTCTTCACTATTGTCTGGCCATACAGAGAATAGTGCAGTTTTGAGATTCCAGTGTGCCAAACTGATTTCCTAAGGCATAGTGTTAGACCTAAAAACTAGTTCTCCTAGCCCTTTCCTTCATTTCAGGTTTGCAGAGTAACTAAGAGGCCTCACGGTCCTCGTTACTCTCACCTCACATTTTCTTACATTACACTTAGTTGAGGTATGTTAGGGCAACCTCTCACATCTTGACCCTCTATTACTTGGGGTCTTACAAGCGATGATCGTCCTCTCTTACACTCACAACTCCTAGTCACTCTGAGTGACAACTCAACCTCTTATAAGAAAGTTTCCTACTCTAGATTTAGTCAACAAGTCAAACACATGCCATATGGCATCATGGCACACCTCCTAGAGGTTTCTACAATTCTCAATGCCAAATTGAGTTCCTAAGTGACAAGTGTCACTTCTCCTTTCTTTTACTTTTCTGAAGAGAGAAACTCTCAAACACATGGACCCCACCAATACTTATTTCCATAATGCATTGTCACATGTCAACACAGTGCCCATTTTTTATGGTTTAATGTTTTCTTCATTCCTAATGAAGAACCCATGTTACATCTGTGGAAATTTTCCTTTATGTATCTTGCATCTAGGATGCTAACTCCCTGCTAGGCCCGACAAAGTAGCTTAACACTTTAGAAACAAATATTATTGCATCTAATAAATTAAAGCATCAACTTAGGGGAAAATAATTAATAAATTAATCAAGGGACTCAATAAGGTTGAGAAACCTTAATCTCAAAATTTTTTCCTCAATTGGTTTCAATATTTTACCAATGTAAAGAATGTTTGGATTTTCATTTGTACCCAATTTCATGTTTGAAGAATGAGAATTTTTTCATTGATGTTGTTGTTGGAAGCATGAGCATGAGGGATAGGCACAAGGTATACTATTATGTGTTGTAGTGTTGTCATTGATGCTCAACATGAGCATATAATAGATGAAGAAAACATTCAGGATAATGTCCCTTTGATATTGGAAGAATTAGCATGGGGATATGAAGAAGTAGAGAAAAATGTTGGATAACTCTCACCAGTGAGGAAGTAGTAAAGGAAGATACATCTACTCCTCCTCTAGTACCTGATGTAAATGTTACTCCTCTGGTCAACACAAAGAATCTTGCAGAGGAAGAGAATGCAAATAAGGATGGAGATGAAGAGAATGTTGATGAAAATAAGGAAGAAAAACAAGAAAAGGAAGATGAAGATAAGAATAAGTATGCATCCATAGATACAAAAATAGAAGAAGAGACTCAAAAAAATCTAGAAAGAATGAGGAAAAGGACTCAAATGAAAAAATTATGAAAATCACAAAGACTTTTGGTGAATCCTCCAGCTCCTCTAGAGATTCCTTGAAGAACCTACTCACTATGTAGCTTAACTTCCAACCTGTTGTTTGATCACAATTGCTACAACTGCCAATGCAATAGGGAAACTTAGATATAGAAAATATTTCCCCCCTCCACAAGCTATATTTGGGAGATGTATTTCATGCATCTTCCTAGAAGGAGATCATTGAAACACACCAAAAAAGTGGAGAGTTGGTGGAGGAAGAAATAAAAGCATTACAAGAGGCAATACCTAGTGCAAACATCAACACATCACTCTTTGGAATGGAAAATATAAATATTTTAATTGATTGTTTTAAAGAGTATGCCTCCGATCTTAGAGGTGAAGTGGAGAAAGAAGTTGAAAAGAAGATAAGTGATAAGAAGATGTTAGAAATCACTAAGAAATGTGCTCTTGCACATAAAAAGTTTTCAAATAATATGAAGGATGCACAAGAGTGTGTAGATGATGCAAAGGCTCTTTATCAATATGGTATGAAGTGGCCTGAAGCCACACGGAGCATCATGAAGGAAATGGACTCCATTCAGTCCTAGATCAACTTTGAATCAAGTGCTTATGATCTGAAACTTGACCTGGTTAGAGATACAAGAAATTTCATAGAGGATTTGCATAAGAAACTCTTTCAGTTACAAGCCCAGAAAGAGCATATCATTCTGCATTTTAGAGAAATAAGGGACTTGGTAAATCCCAAATTCATACTTGTTTTAAGAGCCCTTTTGAGTGTTACCAAACCTACACAGATGAATCTTGTACCTAGCACTCTAGAATAAGGAGAAGAGTTACTGATGGAGTTTGAAGCATAATGCAAATTTCTTGGGGTAGCCAAGAAGGAATGGGAAGAAGGTAAATAGGAATGGTAGGCCCACGTGCAAAAGTTAGAAGATTCAACATCTTCTAGTTGATAACTTTTCTTACTCTATATGCTTTTTAGTTTTCATTTTTAGATTCTTTGTACATATGCAGAGTATATAGAGTAGTTTCTGCTATAAAAATTTTTGGTTTTTCTTTGGTATATGACTTAGGGGGATTCAATTCTATCTTTCAATTTGTGTATATACACATATTTCTTAGCCAAAGATTTGGTATATGATAGAACAATTGTCATAGATGCCCTTTGCCCTTGATATCAAAGGGGGAGAATATTTTGGAGATATTTTGGCATGTTGCCATCAATGACAAAGGGGGAGATTTTTGGAAGAATGAGAAATTTATCATTGATGTTGTTGTTGTAAGAGAAGGGGGATTCATTTCTCATGTGTATCTTTGTACTGAAGAGAATCCCAAGGAGGAAACTGCCCTTAACTATCTCAAGTGTTACTGAATGAAGAAATTACAAAGAAGGTTGTACTAAAGATAATTATTCAGGAACACTACTTCAAAATCCGAGAGAGCAAGGTTTCAATATCTCTACCTTAAAAGGAATAGCTCTCAGCTCGAGGACCATAGCACAATATCAAGATGCCAACATAACACACTGGAGTCCAAGGGACACATTGATGTCCAAGGAAAACAGAGAACCAAAACCTTGAATAGAAATGCTAAAGTCTTACTAATGTGCTCAGGCTCGAGGTCTATTAGATAGAATAGATAAATAAAATGTAGGAAATGATATAAAATACAAATAAGAGCTAAGGATAAACTTAAACTAACCAAGTTCTTGAAAATTTTCTCCAAGCCTCACTTCAGAAATCTGCACAGAAGAAAAATGAGGAAAAATGTTGGGGTTGTTTTGGGGCTTGTTGTGGTCAAAACCCATGTTTTGGTGTTCCCACCTCCACAGATAGCCAAATAGATAGAAAAAGTAGACAAAGTAGAAAAATAGAAAGTGGTGAAAAGAATCCCTGCTCTAGGAGGAGAACCTGGACCATAGAATAGCAAGTGAACAAAGTAATTTATTCACAAATAGATAGAGAACAAGAGAGTATTAAAAATAGTCAACAACCCCCTCTTGAATGCATAGATGCACCATTGAATGCTTGAAAGAGAGCTTTGGCTATTGGAGGGACCTTAGTTTGATAGAGCTTCACTCATAGAAGAGATATTGCAAGAATGAGAAGCAGAGAATAGAGTGAGATTGAAGGATTCAAGTCAAGAATTTGAGAGAAACCCCCAAAATGAGAGCAAGAAAGGGAGTTTTGTTGTTGCAAGGGTGGGAGAAGCTGTTACACTCAGGAATCTAACTACAAGGACACTTGTCATGAGTCAAAATTCTTATATTCCTCATTTCAAACTCATAAAACTGCTAGGATGTTAGCGCACTGCGTAGACATCTGCATGTTGCATAGGAATCCAACTCATTAGTTTTTAGGAAATGAGATGTTAGACTATTTTCGCTTCATCATTGGTTCTCATGGGGTTGGAATCATGAAATTTTGACCCATGAGGTTCTTATCATAAATTTCTTAGGTGTAATAAATGTGAGGCAAAGTGTGAAAATTTGAAATTCACCCTAGGGTGCAATTTTGTAACATTACATTTTTCCCCCATTTCAGTGGGCTCGATTTTGGGAAAAATCAACCACACTAAAGTAGAGAAGAGAACAAAGATGAAAAATTTAAAATTTTACAAATTTTCATGCTAAAAGGATATTGTAGAGGACATAGAGGTTGAGTAGGAAAATACGAAAGATTCCCCAAGTAGTCAAACTCAGTGAACATACAACACTTGTCATGAGAACGTGGACAAAATTTGATTTTGCAAAAATCAAATTTTAAGTTGGTCCAAAACAATTGGAGAAGCTACTAAGGCAAGAAGATTGATAAAAAAATTTCAATGATTTGAAAGAAAAATATGGTAAAGAGGTGACTAGATTCCCCTCTTGAGTTTTCCCATACCCTAGTTGGGTAAAATCAAGAAAAATAGAGAGACCACGATCGTCAAGAAAAATGGGCCCTAGGGGCCTATATATACCTAAGTGGGCCCTTAGAAGGGTCATTTTCACTATTCATTGCATGAGTTTTGTTGAATTTTGTGAGAGAAAATTCAAACAAATGCCATGCAGACAAGAGTACAAGGAGCCCAGATTGGACCAACTACAACAAGATATCATTGAGGTCTTAAGATGGACCAAGTGAGTTTTCAAACTTCATTTTTTATGCATTTTTTGAGATTTTAGACAAAAACACAACGCAAGAATCTCAGTCTCACACATGCATCCACCACGCGCGCTAGTGTCCCGCTAATGTGTTGGGGACTTGTCTGCACACTGAGTCTATGAGGTGCATTGGCATCTAGCCAGCTTCAATGCTGGAGCCAAGACAACATCGTGTCATGTAGAAATATATGCAACATGTTTGCATCTCAGAGGCACTACTTAGCAGGTTTCATAATTTTCTACATCAAGTGGTCTAACTTGAGTTTTTTTACTTTCGTAATAGTATCCAGAGATCACTGAGCATCCTAGCAAGTGGGTACTACAATTGATTCGAGATTGGTTATGATGCTTATATGATGACGAGGAAATGCTTCTACGACAAGTTAGCCTATGGAAGCTAGAGATGCTATGCCATGACCGTATGCTCATGGAACTAATAGAGCAGTGGGATTCCACCATGTGTTGACCTTCCACCTTATGATGAGTGAGATGACCATTATTCTAGAGGATGTGTATTTCATCCTTGATCTTCCCATCCATAGGTGGTGGTTCACCATAGATGATACACATTCTATGTGAGAGTAGGTGGAGGGGGTCCTATACTACTTAGGTAGCACTGATGGTGATGATGAGACTGGCCACATACACACCTACTAGTTCAAGTAGGGTAGTGTTGCAATGCCTTTGTTGTGATGGTTTATGGTCATAACTGTGGCCACATGAATCATGATAGATACATAGGGCTTTCACCTTCATGGGAGCCTCATGCATACTATTAGATAGATGGAGCAACACAAGATGGTCTTTCCATGGGGATGCATCATGCTAGCACACTTGTACCACAAGTTGGGTAGGTACATGCACTACAAGTTCTAGAGCTTGACCACATGCACCTTGTTACAAGTGTGGTCCTTTTCTCACCTTACATGTACATAGCCAGTTGGGTATCCCTAGGCATATGATTATTTAGTTCCTATGGCCCACTAGTACGAGTTGATCAGGCAATGGAGGAACTAGGATTTATAGTTTTGGCATTTGCAATTTGATACATTAAGGTTAAACTAGATCAGATGGTGGACCTAAAAATAATTTCAATGGGTTGATGATGATAGGTATCTTAGGAACCTATAACACAACCAATTTTTACTAGGTTGTTGAACCATAGATTTTTGCACCCTAAGACTCCCTAACTCTTCTAGGGTTTTTCACCTAAAAGGAGAGAGTAGGGCCAAAAATGCTAAAAGGTTCATTCAAATTATGTTATGTATGATATTATTTAGACTAAATGAAGTGAATTAAATGCAATTAAGCTATGAAATTGATCAAATATGAATACAAACCTAAGAAACAAGTGATGTTTGAAAACACATTGCATAATGCAACAATGAACTAGAAATGAATGCAAAACTTAACAGGGCTAAACCAAACTGAAAGTGTGCACCTGGATTCTTGATGAAGGCTGTAAATTTCTTCTAAAATGATACTAATGCTATTTTTTAGGTTTGGTGGGACTCATTCGCCATTATGGGTGAATCAGTCCCAGTTTTGCCAAACTGAGCCGGAACCTGTTTCTATCAAAAAGGTGTCTAAAAATGTAGAAAACAAAAAACTGACTTGGAAATGGGACTCATTCACCACCCATGGAAAATACATGGTGAATTATTCCACTTTTGAATTTATAGATTTTCAAAAGTAGATTTTGGAGCTTCTGATCTGCACTTTAGCTTCCTACAGGTGTCTGCTAATGAAACTTTGTTTTACGGGTCTAAAAATGAGTTTTTTGTTGATATTTTGACTTGTTGAATGAAGAGAAGACTTGAAAAACTTTGTAACTTGATCTTCATTGATTTTCAAGCTTCCAAAAGTCTTAAATCTGCAAACATAGAAGACAAGAGAGAGAAATGTCGAATGTTAGGGCATCAGGGTTTTCCTTGGTCAATCCCTATTTAGGTAATTAAACCAACATGATGAAAGAATAAAATGAAACATGAAATAATGGAGCTGATTACCTTTCCATGAAGATTTATCTTGAATGTCTACAGTAGTGGAGGAAGATTCAACCATTAAATGACTTTTGAAGCTTTATTGATGTTTTGTAATGATAAAACCCTAAGTTGCTTGACTTGAGATAGAAGAATGATGGATGAATGAATGATGAGAGATAAGAGATGTTAAAATTAGTTAAAAGACTTATATTATAGGAAATTATCCTATTTTGTAACCCATTAATACCTCATCATAGGCCAACATGAAGTGATATTAAACTCAAATTTCACTTTTTTCCTGCTCAAAGATCAAAATGGAGGCAAATGGGACTCATTGGCCACACATGGTGAATGGATCCCACCTGGATGGGCTTGATTCACCATGCATGGTGAATGGGTCCCACAGGGGCCAATTTGACAACTCAAATGCTAAGAGATAAGGAAATAAGGTCTAAAATGCAACATTTTCAGGTATTTTATCAATTATGTCTTCAAGATGCACAATATGGGTTAATATGGGACTATTAGTGATGATGTGAATGTCCAATAGGGCTTGGGATACATAAATCAATGTGAAAGTGTGATTAAATACAATTTACAATACTAAAATGAGGTCCACATAGCCTAGGAAGGCGCAAGAACCAATGTGAATGTGCAAGACACATTGCAACACTATTTTAACATTAAGTTCAAGTTAAAATCCTTCTAGATTGATGTGATAATGTTGAAATAGGGAGAAATAGGTTCATTAAGTCTAGAAAAGCATGAAATTCCATTACAAGACTTTACAACACCTTTACAAGACATCATTAAAACCATGTTATTCAATTTGCAAGGGTCCAAGACCTAGTGTGGATGCATAAAATGTCTCACAACCCCTGAATCAAGGCCTCATTAAGTCCAATTATTATGAATTAATCCCATGTTAAGCAAAGGGTACTTTTTTCTATGGCACATTTAGCCCCCACTTTAGTGAGAGGATGAACTTGCTTCAAACTCATAGTAAAGTAGACATTCAAGAGAGATCTAAGTGTTTAGATGTAGATGAAAAAGAATAACAAAGATCAAAGGAGATGACCAAGCCTCCTGGATCCAAGATCCTAAGTCAACCCATCAAGATACAAAATCATGCAATGGAAAGAACTAAAGATGGGGTGAAAAATATGTACTCACTGTGGGGCCACAAAACTTCAAATCGTCTACAGGTTGATAAGTCCACAACATACTATGGGGCCATGGAACTTCTGATTGTCTGCGGGGTGAGAAATTCCAAAAGGTGAGTAACATACACTAGTTGTTATGAACTCACAAATATAAAGGTGTCTATGGGGAAATTCATGCGGATAGATGGGCTTCCTGCTCAACCATAGTAAAGTTATACCTCCTGATAACTTTAATAAGGTTCCACAAAGGAAAATGGTTTTTGATCTCTATGAGGTAAGAAAAACTTTGCATGCTAGACACTTGAATAAACATTGTTAATGCAGAATAGTGTAAGGATTGTTCAAAGGGATTTTGCTTTGTTTGTGCAAGGTCTCATCTTAGGGAACATCATGCATAATATCTCTAAGAGAGGATAAGTGCAAACAATCTCATCTTGTTTCCAAGAGAGGACAAGTGCAAGGTCTCATCTTGAACAACATTCTACCTAATTTTACCAAGAGAGGGAATCGCCAAAAAAGGAAAATTGCACAATGAAATGTGAGTGGTGATGTATGCCCCCACTTTAAAGCAGTTGTGAACACTAGTACTATGAGTAATTTCTTTAAAGTAGAAGAAGGAAACATAAGAGCTTACTCAGAAATCCCTATGCCAAGTCATATGTTTCTGATAAGATAAGTCATGAAAGAGAGAAGTATGTCATATGCGAGCCAACATACGGCGTGTCATCCACATCCCAAGCTTTCTCTTATGTATTCATGAAAGGTTAACTACTAGCCAAAGAAAGCAACCACAAGTGGCATACGAGGACAAGGCTATCAAACCCCTTGCCCCCACTTAGTGCAAGATAAAGGTGAGCCAAAACGATTGATGAAATGCATGCTAGAGTGGAAATCAATATCAATTAGAGGAATGAGGTACCCCCACATAGGGAAGCATACCAAACTCCTGAAAATGTTGTATTTTATGACTCAAGGCATTACATTCATTAGTGGAGTGACCATGAACTCTATGATACACACAAAATGAAGTCCTGGAATAGCATTTTTTTTAGTTCTTGGAGGGAGGGAGATCAAGTGATCTTGGAGGACTCTCGACAATATATCCTCTTGATTAATGGTAGAAGGTGGTCTTTTGGTTAGTATAAAAGATACATCTTTCTTAGTAGTAGATGTCATACCTATGCAAGACTCTTTAGATTGAGAGATTTTGTTCTCTCCATTATCTAACAAATTCAAATCATGAGAATTGTGCAAGATGACATTGACATTAAGTGAAGGTGTAGTTGTGTTTTGCATATTTGGGGAAGTGTGATGTTCAAGACCATTAGTTGTGAAGAATGATTTAGGAGTGTGTTGTGTGAGAGTGTTTATGTTGAATGAAGACTTGGTGATCTCTATTACAGGACAAAAGGTAGGACCATGAGTTGTTTGTTGTGTGATAGGTTCGATATGGTTGCAGATGCCTTGTTCGGTAGCACCACATCCTTTCCCACTATAGCCAAGGTGTTTCATAAGCTCATAACCTTTTCCATAAAGCATTTTTATTGTGTTAGAATTAGGTGGTTTTTCATTCTTGTGTTCATCAAAGGTTATTGTGTAGTTTTCTTTGTTGTCTAAAGTGGTTGAAGTAGATGCTTTCAAAGGGTCATCTTTTTTTTCATTTTCCCTATTTGAATCTTTGTGTATGATCTTATACTTGCTCATGAAGTCAAGTGTAACATCCAAGGAACCCCAATCATCATCTAATAGCTTCATGGCTTATTCACTATGTTGTTTTTTGTCCTTGTGTTGTGTGGGTTCCACTTGTGTGGTTGGTGTTAATGTATTCAATGCATTCTCTTTGGTTTTCTCAAGTTGTAAGACACTATAAGGATCATCATCAGTGTCGAGTGTGTACACTTTTTTGTTGTGGATATATTTAATTTTATGATGAAGAGTGGAAGGCACACCATTCATTGCATGAATCCACAGCCTTCCTAGAAGAAGGTTATATGAAATATCATTAGGCATAACATGGACTGGTGTATCTAATGTGGCCTCTCCAGCTATAAGAGGTAAAGTGATCACACCAAGTAGTTGTTTGCTTACATTGTCAAATCCCCTGATGGATAAAGAATTGGATTGGATATTTGATCTATCAATACCAATTCTATCGAGAAGATTCACGCGACATACATTAAGAGTGGAACCAATATCTATAAGAGTTCTCTTAATACCTGTTCATTCGTATTGAGAAATAATCATAAAAGCTTCATTTTTTTTGCACTTCCAAAGGAGGAAGCTCACTTTGGTGGAAAACAATGTCAAGATTTATTCATTGGATTATGGCTATGATGTTAGTTGGTTGTGTATTAGAAGGGACATGAACTTATTGCAAAACAGACTGGATCATGTTGTGATAGTGAGGGGAGGCTTGAATAAGGTCCCATAACGAGACCTTAGCAGGAGTGTTTTTAAGTTGTTCAACAAGATCATACTCCTTGGTATGTGAGATGAAGTGAGGGGCACTAGATGGATTAGGTAAAGGTAAAGATATTTCCAGGGTTGGTTGCAGTGGTTGCAGATTATTGTGAGTGTTATATGTATGAGAAACGATATTATAACTTAGCTGCTATGATACATTTTTGTTAGGTGGGTAGAGGATGAGGTCATTTTTTCTTTTGAGTTTGTTGTTTGTGTGAAGGTGGATGGATAATAAACTTGGGTTTAGGTGAAGGTTTATGTGAAAGGGGATAAAGGATAAGTTGAGGTTGAATAATGTTAACATCCTGTAATAAGTGAGAGTCTTCATTGTCTTTGAAGGCATGCTATCTTTGTCTTGGATCATAATATCCTCCCTAGAAGGAGAGTTCTTAGCAAAAAGACAAACCACATGTTCATGAAAACTAAGGTTTGGTTCATCTAAAATAACTTTGTAACAACCAAGGGAGTTATTAATGGTTGAATGTGTTTGATTATTGATAATGGGGAGATTAGGGGAAGAGTTTATTCAATCATTCAATGTTTGTAATGTCTCATTCTCTTGTTCCATATTATCTACACTACTAGGAGAGCTTGTAATATGTTCATCTAAGGTTGAAATGTGCAAAGTAGCTTCATCACAAGTGGGAAAGGCATCAAGAGAAGAAAAAGCATCACATTCTTGGTTTTCAATGATTGGATCCTTTTGACGAAGTATGTATTCTTGGATGGAGGAAACATTAGGAAAGGGAGCAAGAAGATTCTCATGATTATCTATGATTAACTCCCTTTTTCCAATAATTTCTTCCAAAATAGGGGAAGAAAAATAAAGAGGATTGTCATAGGTCTTAAAGATTTGAGCATATAATGCCAACATATCCTCCTCACAAATAATGTGATTTCCATGATTACTCACAAAAACATTCTCAAAAATAGGGGATGAGTTGGGAGATGAATCTATGGTCTCATCGTTATGTTGTGTTGTGTGTTCGTCATGATGACTTAGTGTGATGTCCTCTTCTATAGTAATGTTATGTCTAATAGGAGAGGTAAGAGGAGAGAAACAACTTAAATTGTCATAACTCTCATTAATTGGTTCTTCTAGCACTAAAATATCTGCTTCACAAGTGTGAGAGATAATAGGAGAAGAACAAATGTAAGTGTTATGAGTATCCAAGGTTTCTTTCACTAAACTAACCTCATCCACAAAAGGGGAACTAGGAGAGGGATCTATGACGAACAAAAAGAGAGGGGAAAGGACCTCATATTCATATGCTTTTAAAAAAAATTGCTTATAACATGCAATAATATCTAAAAAGAGAACATGCAAGATGATAACTATAGAATTTTGTAATGAAAACATGATGGAATGATTAATCTACAATCTTGAAATGTATCAATGTGAAAGCAAAGATGCAAATGAAGAATAATGTTTCAGATTTCAAAGGTGACAATTGATTGATTATGAGATGACAATACAAACTTGAAATTGAAACCATGCATGAAATGAGCTAATTTAGACTACATTTTATGAAATGCATGTTATAGAAATACAACTAACTGATATAGATAGGTTAAGGAACCAAACAAAAGCTAAAAAATAGATTTTTGAGTTTTGTACAATGTTGTTTTAGGGGTTAGAAGGGACTGATTAGACCAGGGTGGTGAATGAGTCCCAATATGGACTTTTTTCAAAATTTTCAAAAAATTTTGACTGATTTTGATGGTTTATGAGTGCTAAACAATAAAAATACCTATCATGATGAGTTTTTTGTTATAATGGAATAGAAGATGTAATATGATTGAGGATAACTAAGATAGAATTCTATTAAATAGAGATTTTTTTTTCTTTATCTTGCTGCTAATAAGATGAGGAATAGTATAAGATTAGGCATAATATACTTCACTTTCATAATTTTCATTGAAGAATAATAATTTCAATTATTAATACCTAATTGAAATTTCAATTACTAGAATATTCTTACTTTTTTATTTTAATTATATTGTATTAAAATACAGTAAAAAAACTGAGAAATAAGTGAACCTAACCCATTAACTAATTAATATATCAATTATTCTAATATTGAAAATTGAGGTAGATTTTGAAAGTGAACCTTTCAATTCAATCACTTTAAATGATTCAAATAATTGAATATTTGCTTGTTAATTGGATATTATGTCGAATGATTTTTTTCTTTCTGAAAAAATTGATATATAAGTTTGAATTCTAGATGGAATTATTTTCCTTTTATCTTTAGTATCTAATTCGATTATGATGTACCAAAAATTCTTATATTAATGTACTAGACATCTTACTTTGGTCGTTCTACTAGTGGAAAATAGATAGGAATTCAGATATAAAAAAAAGATAAGAAAAGGTAAATGGAAAACAAAGGAACTATTTATTTTTCATTATACTCAAATAGTATCAATTTTTTTACTTATGAATTGGAAAAATGGAAAGGAATGAATAGAGTTCTTTCCTCTAGCTCTATGAGCTATAGAAATATTTCCTTCTTGTTGTTCCTATTTATTCATAGAAATAATGTAGTAGTAAAAAAGCATAGAGATTCATAAAATAGTTAGAAATATTACTATGAGTAAGGTTCAAGACATAATAATATTCAATAGAATAGATTTTGTGAACAGTCTCTAGTGAAGAGCAGGGAGGAAGAAAAGCTAACTTGCTTTTCCAGAAATTGTTCTATTTCTATTTATTACATTCAGAAGATAATTTTAGGATAAGAAAAAAATAAAATAGAAACAACTTAAGGTTATCATGCATTTACTTATATTGTATTAGTTGAGTTTAACAGAATAAAATCTGTTCCAATAAGGAATTGTCCATAAATATACAAATCAGTGTATACCCTTTGATTCTATCAAATAGAGTGCTTGGAAAAGGTTGGAATAGTTAAATAGGAGGATCACTATGACTATAGCCCTTGGAAATTTTTTCAAAGAGGAACAAACTTTATTTGATATTATGGATGACTGGCTGCGTAGAGACTGTTTTGTCTTTGTGGGTTGGTATGGTCTATTGCTTTTTCCTTGTGCTTATTTTGCGCTAGGTAGATGGTTCATAGGTACAACTTTTGTGACTTCGTGGTATAATCAAAAATTAGCTAGCTCCTATTTGGAAGGTTGTAATTTTTTAACTATTATAGTTTCTATGCCTGCTAATAGTTTAGCACATTCTTTGTTGCTATTATGGGGTCCTGAAGCACAAGGAGATTTTACTTGTTGGTGTCAATTAGGTGGTCTATGGACTTTCATTGCTCTTCATGGTGCTTCTGGTCTAATAGGCTTCATGTTTAAGCCAATTTGAACTTGCTTTATCTATACAATTACAACCTTATAATGCAATTGTGTTCTATGCTCTGATTGTTGTTTATATTTCCGTATTCTTGATCTATCCATTAGGTCAGTCTGGTTCATTTTTTGTGCCTAGTTTTGGCGTAGTAGCTATTTTATGATTTAACAGACCTAATTTTGGTGTAGTAGACCTAATTGAAAAATATAGAATTTCAGAGAGGAAATGAATTGAGAGACTAAGAATGCAAGCAAAATGCACTTTTTTTTTATAATGAAATACAAATTTAACAACTAGCATGCAAATGAATCATGCAAACCCTAATGCAAGCTAGATCTAGGATGATGAAAGGACTCTAAATCAGTCAAAATCATTCAAAAATCAGGTTCACCAAAATGAACTGTAGTTTTTTGTCACCCTAAGACTCCCTAACTCTTCTAGGGTTTTTCACCTAAAAGGAGAGAGTAGGGCCAAAAATGCTAAAGGGTTCATTCAAATTATGTTATGCATGATGTTATTTAGACTAAATTAAGTGAATTAAATGCAATTAACCTATGAAATTGATCAAATATGAATGCAAACCTAAGAAACAAGTGATGTTTGAAAACACATTGTGTAATGCAACAATGAACTAGAAATGAATGCAAAACTTAACAGAACTAAACCAAACTGAAAGTGTGCACCTAGAATCTTGATGAAGGCTAGAAATTTCTTTTGAAATGTTGTTGATGTTGGTTTTCAAGCCTAGTGGGACTCATTCGCCATTCTAGAGGAATCAATCCCAATTCTGCCAAATTGATCTGAAACTTGTTTCTATCAAAAGGGTCTCTAAAAATTCAGAAAACACAACACTAACCTACAAATGGGACTCATTCACCACCCATGGTGAATGAGTTCAGTTTTGAATTTCTAGATTTTCAAAAGTGGATTATGGAGCTTTCGACTTGCACTTTAGCTTCCTACAGGTGTTCACTCCGAAAAATCTAATTTACGGGTCTGAAAATGAGTTTTTATTGATATATTGACTTGTTGAATGAAGAGAAGACTTGAGAAACTTTGTAACTTGATCTTTAATGATTCCCAATCTTCCAAAAGTCCTAAATCTGTAAACACACAAGACAAGAGAGAGAAATGTTGAATGTTAAGGGCATGGGGGTTTGCCTTGGTCAAACCCTATTTAGGTAATTAAACCAACATGATGAAAGAATAGAATGAAACATGAAATAATGGAGTTGATTACCTTTCCATGAAGATTAATCTTCAATTTATATAGCAGTTGAGGAAGATTGAACCCTTGAATGACTTTTGAAGCTTTCTTGATGTTTTGTAATGATAAAATCCTAATTTGCTTGGCTTGAGATAGAAAATTGATGGATGAATGAATGATGAGAGATAAGAGATGTGAAAATGAGTTAAAAGATTTATATTTATAGGAAATTCTCCTATTTTACTTGTTAATACCTCATCATAGGTCGACATGAAGTGATATTAAATTCAAATCTCACTTTTTTTCTCGCTCAAAGATCAAAATTGAGCCCAATGGGACTCATTCGCCACACATGGAAAATGGGTCACACTTGGATGGGACTGATTTTTCATGCATGGTGAATGGGTCCCACAAGGCCCAATTTGATAGCTCAGATGCTAGGAGATAAGGAAATGAGGTCTAAAATGCAACTTTGTTAGGTATTTTATCAATTATGACCTTGGGATGCACAATCTGGGTTAATATGGGACTATTAGTGATGATGTGAATGTCAACTAGGGCTTGGGACACATAAATCAATGTGAAAGTGTGATTAAATACACTTTACAATAATAAATTGAGGTCTACATAGCCTAGGAAGGTACAAGAACAAATGTGAATGTGCAAGATACATTACAACACTAGTTTAACATTAAGTTCAAGTTAAAATCCTTCTAGATTGATGTGATAATGTTGAACTAGGGAGAAATAGGTTCATTAAGTCTAGAAAAGCATGAAAGTCCATTACAAGACTTTACAACACCTTTACAAGACATCACTAAAATCATGTTATTCGATTTGCAAGGGTCCAAGACCTAGTGTGGATGCATAAAATGCCTCACAACACCTAAATCAAGGCCTCGTTAAGTCCAATTATTATGAATTAATCCCATGCCAAGCAAAGGGAACTTTTTCTATGGCACAATCACATAGATTTTGTGATCATTCCCTCTTACTAAAGCAGGGTCATGTAGTAGTTTGGACCATCCCTCCCCTGGTCCCTTCCTATGCACGGGCCAACTAATGCAAGTGAAAAACCCTAAGTGAGATGAAAATCAATGAAATGTAATGAAAATGAATGTAAAACCTAGATCTAGGGTTGAAAATTGACTCCAAATAACCAAGATATGATGCTCAAAAGTCAAGTTCACCAACATAGAAATATAGGTGTGTGTTGTGATCTAAAATGGAATGATAACAAAAGGGGGTATGATGTATCTATTTTCTTTTACTTCATTAGGAAATGAGATCCCCACAAAGAATTGATTAACAACCCTTAGGTGAATCAACACTAAGTGAAAATCTACAGATTTCCTTATGACTAAAGGATGAGGGTCAAGGTCAAACAACACTTTGGGGAGAAAAACTAAAAATCTTAAATAAACACTAATATACAATCTAACACTTGAAACAACAATATTAAACTCAATATTTGCAGAACCAGGAAACAGATTACAGATCTAAGAAGGGAAAAAACATGTGTACTAGTCAACAAAAGTTCTTTTTAGAAGTTGATCTGAGACCCATTTGCCCATGGGTGAATGGGTCCAAATGTAGGGACTTCAACAATATTTTGGGAGCCTCTGGTGTAGATCTGAAGATTCTAATTTGTCCAAGTTTCAGTGTCAAAAAGTTGAAAATCTAATCTGTAGGTGAGATTCTGGGATTTGACAACTTCGAAAACTTTTGTAACTTTGTAAATCTTTCTCTTCAAAAGGTCTTTGAGTCTTCTTTAGCCTAAATCTACAATCACATACACAAGAGAGAAAAATGTTTGTTTTGGGTGAATCAGGGTTTTCCTTGGTCAAGCCTAGTTTTGGTAATTGTTACCCCTAGCAATTTTATTTCTAGACAAGTTTTTTAACTCATCCTTTCATGGTAAACTTGTGCGAGTCACAGCTTCAACAAACTTTTATAACTGTCACAGTTTTGTTAAAATCCTGAACCAAGTCACTAAATTCTTTTGTTTCAAAATCACCCGATCCTTTGTAGCTTTTAGAAATTATGTTAGATATCTTATCAAGATATCAACAATTCTAGAAACTACAAAACTCCTGACAAATGGTTACAAGGTTATAACTCATAGTGATAAGGAAGCTTTGATGGGGTATGCACTGTTTCCAAAATATCATAGCATTTAATGAAGTGTACATCGCCTTTAAGGAATGTCTTCTCCAATTTCTTGAGATGACAACGGAAAGTTTAAATGTGATCTTTAGAAATCCTCTTAAAGGACAACTCTTTAATCAGAAATTTGTCAAAATAGTTTGACACATTTGCTTAGCAAAAAAATGACCACTCTCCACTGCCAAAGTTAAATAGATTTGCATGTAAGGGAAGGTGGTAAAGTTCTTAAGTTTTAGAGATTTTTCCTAAAATGGCACTTCATGGTGATGTCAAGGAATGGGAGGATGAACTTGTTCATGTCCTCCAACCTGATGTGAATTGGCCAGAGGAAGAGAAATTTGACATCATCTCTCAGCTACATTCACTGGCCTAGACGGAGAAAACTAGCTATGTGGAGTACAACAGGACCATCCAGGTTTTAGATAAAGAAGAGGAACGTCTCAAATTCAAAAATTTAGTTTTAGAAATGCAATTGGAGCTATATAGAGTTTCAGCACCGCCAGTGGTTTAGTGACATGCATGAAATCTTTCCGTGATACAGAATAATAACGTCTTTCCTTAAAATAGTTGTTGTTGGTCGTTTTCAAGAGCATTAATTTTTGTAATGTAACAATTTTGGATGTGCATGTATATATGGGCCTCTAGATTAATGAAAGGGGTATCTTTTAGAGGGGTGATTCCTGGAAAGATGGAAAGTAAGGGCTAGTTTTGGGTTTTATTTTGTATAGTTGGTTGTGTAGGGTGTTGAGCCTTTGTGCTCAAAATTTTGATATTGGAGGAATAAAGAAAGTTTTTTTTAGATCTTTACATTTATAATTGTTTTCTTTAAATTTTCAATAGGCTTTGGACTCTTGCAATTTCCTTCCAATATTAAGTCTATCATAGCTAAATATAGGTGAAATTATTTCTAGAGCCTTGGATGTAGAATAAATCATCTGTTGAAAATAAAATTCCTTTCTCGTTCTTTTTCTTTTTCTTTATAGGTGTAGAATAAATTGGTTTTTTATTGTTTGTTTACATTCATTTCTTTCTAAATTTGTTCATTGCATTTACTTTCATGGTTGTGGGTAAATGTTAGTCTACCTTTTCTACTTTCCAGTTAAAAGCATAACCTGATTTTTCATTCATTGCAAATTGTTTGAAGGTAGCTACGCCTTGTAAAATAAGTAGAGAGCACTTGCAACTATCGTTGCAAGTAGCTCAACTATTGGTACTATTTTTTCTTCTTCATGGGAAAATTGAGTCATTTTCCGAAGGACAAATCTATTAACCAACATATTTTTTTGTGACTCCGTTGGGAAAAATTGAAATAAAAAATTGGTACATTCTTATTCCTTAGAATTTTGATGGTACCTCATTGAAAGAAATGAATTTGGTGACTCCATGAAAGATTCAAATCTAGAAAAATGTTTTGACATCTAGAAAGAGGGGATGATAGTGATGATAGCAATGACGAAGGTTTCTCTTTTTTCGTAACTCCAACACAAAATAATTAGGTACTTGATGATCTTGTGCAAGTAAAATGTTTGAAGAGATTTTATGGTAATATGTAGTTTCAACCCCACATGATTCATCCATATCTACTTAAAACCTTGCAAGAGATTGAACATAGGGATGGGAAAGATACATGTTTTCTTGCTTGTAGTCATAAATAGACCTCTATTTGTGAAGAAGATATACATGATGAAGAACCTCATGCTACAATACAAAATTTACAAAAAAGGAAAATGATATGGAGGAAAAGAATTCTCTTGAAATGCCTATTGATGAAGTAGTAATTCATGTGAAGATGAAAGAGAAAATGCTCCCTCAATGTACTTATGATCAAATTTAGAGGATGAAGATTCTGGCTGTGTTGAAGAAGAAGCTCCTATTGTCTCTACTTACGATAACAAATACAATATGCAAGATCATAAAGGATAAATAAAAGAGGGAGATCATAAATCTAATAATGAGGATTTAGAGAATATTGGTGTAGGTATTGAAGATGTTCCTGATGAAAATATAGTTTTGGATCTAAACTATTGCTCATGTTCAATCATATCAGTGGAATCAAAGGAATATGGGACATTAAAGGAGCATGGACATGTTCATCAAACAAGCAAAAATCAAGAAGGTGACGTGTTCCATGATGTTTCAACCTGTTGTTTGGAGCTATCCATTTAAAATTTTCTCTTTTCTAAAAATCTTTCATCTGCTGCTCCATCAAACTTTAAAGTAAATTTACATCATACATTCATGAATTCAAATCATGAAAGATGCATTCAAGAACTTGAGATTGCCATACTTCAAGTCATACAGAAGGAAGTGTTTCTCAGTATGCACAAAAACACTAAAATATTTTTTGATACTCTTTATGAGGAGCAATTATCTAGCTTCTATATCTTATCTAAAAAATCTACATACTCCAAAGATCATACAGTTATTTTTCAAATCAAGTCGCAACTAAGTAAGATAACATTCCATTGGCATAGTCATTTCTTTCATTTAGGTATCTTTTTTTCTAAACCTATAAATTGTTTTCCATAGTTCCATGGGAAAATTGGAATTTTTGCACCTAATCCAAGCACTTATAGTATTTTTAGGTTTCTTTTTGTTGTTGGTTTTGGTTGTACTAGTAGTGTTGTTTTCTTTCCTACTCTATTTTGGTTTGTCTGTTTTTGGGCTTGTGCCCAGTTCCCCTTCATCCTTCTACAAGCCGCATCCTATCATTATGCTTTTCTTTTGACTCTGTACCCAATGGAATTAGACTAGATTGCCTCAAGGTTCTGGAGTTCTCTATGTTTTCTACAAAACTACAGTCCCCAGTCGAAGCCAGTGTTACCCCTAGAAATATTATTTCAAGATTTTTTTTTTTAAACTCACCCTTTCATGGTAAACTAGTGTGAGTCACGACTTCAACAAGATTTTATAACTATCGTGGTTTTGTTAAAATCCTAAACCAAGTCACTAAGTTTTGATGTTTCAAAATCACCCGATCCTTTGTAGCTTTTAGAAATGATGTTCTATGTTATTGGGATATCAGCAGTTCTAGAAACTACAAAACTCCCAACTTATGGTTACAAGGTTATAGCTCATAGCGATGGGGTGACTTCACTGGGGTATGCACTATTTCCAAAATATTAGAGCATTTAATGAAGTGTACGTTGCCTTTAAGGAATGTCTTCTCCAATTTCTCAAGATGATAATGGAAATTTTAAATGTGATTTTTAGAAATCCTCTGAAAGGACACCTCTTTAATAAGAAAGTTGGTGAAATAGTTTGACACATTTTCTTACCGAATAAATGGCCACTCTCCGTCGCCAAAGTTAAATAGATTTGCATGTAAGGGAAGGTGGAAGAGTTCTTCAGTTTTAGAGATTTTTCCTAAATTGGTACTTCAACATGATGTCAAGGAATGGGAGGATGAACTTGTTCCTATTCTCCAACTTGATGTGAATTGACCAGAGGAAGAGCAATTCGACATCATCTCTCAGCTGAGTTCACTGGCCTAGAAGGAGAAAACCAGCTATGCAGAGTACAACATGACCATCCAAGTTTTAGATAAAGAAGAGGAATGTGTTGAATTCAACAATTTAGTTATGGAAATGCAATTGGAGCTATATAGAGTTCTGGAACCGCCGGTGGTTTAGTGACATGCATGGAATCTTTCTGCGATAGGGAATAATAACGTCTTTCCTTAAAACAGTTGTCATCGGTCATTTTCAAGACTGTTACTTTTTGTAATATAATAGTTTTGGATGTGCATCTATATATGGGCCTCTAGGTTAATGAAAGGGGCATCTTTTGGAGGGGTGATTCCCAGAAAGAGGGAAATTAAGGGCTGGTTTTTGGTTTTCTTTCATACAGTTGGTTGTGTAGGGTGTTGAGCCTTTATGCTCAACATTTTTATATTGGAGGAATAAAGAAAGTGTTTTTCAGATCTTTGCATTTATAAATGTTTTCTTTAAATTGTCAATAGGCTTTGGACTCTTGCAATTTCCTTCCAATATTAAGTCTATCATAGCTAAATATAGGTGAAATTATTTCTAGAGCCTTGGATGTAGAATAAATCATCTGTTGAAAATAAAATTCCTTTCTCGTTCTTTTTCTTTTTCTTTATAGGTGTAGAATAAATGGGTTTTTTATTGTTTGTTTGCATTCATTTCTTTCTAAATTTTTTCATTGCATTTACTGTCATGGTTGTGGGTAAATGTTAGTCTACCTTTTTTGCTTTCTAGTTAAAAGCATACCCTGATTTTTCATTCATTGCAAATTGTTCGAAGGTAGTTGAGCCTTATAAAATAAGAAGAGAGCACTTGCAACTATCATTGCAAGTAGCTCAACTATTGGTAATATTTTTTCTTCTTCTTGGGAAAATTGAGTCATTTTTTGAAGGAAAAATCTGTTAACCAACAGTAATCAAACCTTGAAATGAAATAATGAATGAAAGAGAGAATGAAGAATGAACAAAGATATGTTACCACTCAACAAAACCTTGAATGAAATCTTGATAATGGAGATCTTAGGAGACCTAAAACTTGTATGAAATGGTTGAATTGGATGTGGATCTTTACACTTTAATCTTGCTTGAAATGATACTTTGAATGCCTGACTTGATCATGAAACCTACATCACAATGTTAGCTCCAAAAACATGCATGATGCTTGAAGACTTTAACATGATGAATATATCTTTAATGCTACAATAAATGTTTGATATATCTTCTCTTAAATTCCCTTGTAGATCTTGAAAAGGTCTCATGAAATTCTCTAAAAATGCTAGGTGAAACATAGTGAAATAGCCTTATATTTATAGGTATGTATCCTTAATTCCTGATGTTCAAATATCACAAGACAACATTGAATTATGGATTTTAAAACATTAAAATACCACTACAAAAATAATTTAAATTTAGGTCCTAAGGTTTAGGCAGGACCCATTCACCCATGGGTGAATGAGTCCTAGGTCCATAAACTTGGAACACACATTGCTCAATGTAAAGTGTTATGTTCAGGCATTAATTATTGTTAGGTTTCCCCCCTTCAAAAAATATAATTAATTTGGCTTGTAAATGAGTTAAAGGGCTAATTAAGGCATAATTAAGCTCAATTTAATTAAGAGGGTCCAAATAAGTGTGTAAATGTAAAGGGGTCCATTTAACAACACTAAATTAAGGCATTATTAAGTCCAATTTAAATTAGGAGGGCCCAAACAAGTGAGAAAATGTAAAGGGTTACATTTTTCTACACTAGAATATTTTATTACATTGTTTGAATAACCTCCTCTTAGTTTAGAAAATGATCTATTTCAACTGTTATATAGTTAACAATTATTACAACTATTTTCTCTTGTATAAATATGGTCATTGTTCATCAAATAAGAATGAAGTATTGATCCCTTTTATTTGATTCTTCATAAATCACATTAAATCATTCCTTCAAAATGGAGAGAGATTACTTGGAGACAACAAATAGTTTCAATAGCATGGGAGGGAAAAGGAATCCAAAATTCAAAATATTAATCATCGAAAGAACTATCTTTTGCAAAAATGTTAGGAAAGGATTATTGGAGGAATATAAAATCATTCTCAATGTCAATTACATAGGGTTTGTAGCAAAGCTGACACACAAAGGTAGCTGCTGAAAAGGGGTCCTAATCATCCTACGAAGGAAAAAGGCCGATGTAGGGGCTAAAATGAGCCTACACAAGTTCAAAAGGAGTGGACACTAAAGTGGATACATGAATGTATGTGAAATTTTAAGGGGTGCAATTTTATGACATTACATTTTTCCCCCACTTTAGTGAGCATATGAATCTACACTAATATGCACACTAAAGGAAATATACTAAATAGAAATAACATCATGATACTCTAATTAGGAGAAATTAGATATAAAAGTAAAATAGAAATATATCAAATCCTAACTAGCACAATACAGTACAAGCAAGCATGAAAATCACAATAAAAAATGAATGCAAACCCAAATCCATGCTAAACTCGATTTATCTCCATTGCCCTTCTCCACTTGCATAAGAATGCAAGATTTTGAAGGTTGATTGTTGGAGGAATGTTGGTTGCTCAATTCAGCAGCATAACGACCTGATAAAAATAACAAATGGAGAATGATAGAGACAGATGGAAGACTGAAGAATGATTTTGACAAAGTGAGGATACTTAAGAACCAACCCCCCTAAATGGATTGTGAGAGGTTGTATTTATAGAACCTTGATGTGGATGGAGATAAGATTTGATAAGGATTTGATTTTTTGTTTTATTTGATCAGGGAGGAAATAAAACAAGATAAGATAAGATGTGAAAAGATAGAAAGATTTTGATTCTCTTTTAAAGGAAATAAATCCTAAAAAAAAGAGAAGGATAATTGCTGAATTATCTAATTAAATAAATTAATTAGATACACATGAGTTTCAAATTTGGAAAGAAAGCAAAAAGATCTTTTTAGGATTTTATTAATCAAATAAATATTTGATTTATTTAATTAATGTTGAATTTATGATTTCATCAATTAAATAATATAAATTATTTAATTAGCATTAGAGGAATGGATGGATTATGCATAGGAAGGGAATACATGAAATTAGTCAAATAAATAAGATTTATTTAACTAATTAGATGATGACATGGGTGCCTAGGGAAAAACTTACTACAAGATGTCTAAATGATGCAATGTTGTGACAAAGTATTGCAAGAGGACATTTTTGGGTGTCTACATTTTGCCCCTCTTTGAGATGATGTTCAAGATGATGATATTTGTGTCGAGTAACATCATTTCAAAGAATCTAAGGTATGGATAGAGGAAAATGGATGATGATATCAAAATATGATGATGATGGAATGATGATGCCCCCTGGAGAGGATAGGCGGGTTGGAAAAACATGAGTAGGCTCTCAAAATGAAAGGGATGGGTCAAGAACTAAAGATGAAGGAAATGATGGAAGAAGTGAAGGATGCATTATGCTACAATGAAAGTGAGCAAACATGATGTTTCATTTATCACTAGATGTTATGCACCAAGATATAAGGACCAAGGTGACAATTTGTCTCATGCCCTAGTGTAATACAACCTTGTCTAGACGTATGAGGAAGTAGACTTAGAGCATTAAAGTCCTAATGCACAAAAGATATGATGTAACCTTAGATGAAAATGATAGTGCAAGAAGCTACTCCAACATACACAAGATATGAATATTAGCTGGAATGATACAAATTTGATACAAATGCAAGATAAAATGATAGCACACACAAGCAAACAAGCAAGAAAGAATGCACAAATGATACAAAAACAAAAAAGGAATTGCCCCTGTCAATTTGTAAACCAATGATTAATTTATTGATTGATGATGATGATAGTGTTGTCATTGTGGGGAACGATATATCCCTAGATCAACACAAGGATGATTGATAATTGATTGATTGACTTGGATTGATGATGATAGTGTTGTCATTGCAGGGAATGACATATACCTAGATCAACACAAGGATGATGATAATTGATTGATTGATTGGGTTTACAACAAGATTAGGATCAATACCAAAGTATGTGATTGGATAATTTGACAAGATTGATCGACTTGATTGGTATGGATTAAGGATTGACTTGCATTTGGATTATTGCTTGGATTGATTTGATTGATTTAAACAAATGGTTTGTAATGATATGATGGTTGATTGGATGACAAGATGTGATGAATTGAATAGAAGAATTGATGTGATTGGAATGATTTAGGTTGAAGTGATTTGTTTAGATGATTGATTGATTGAATTGAGGAATTAATTTGATTAGAATAATTTTGATTGATTAGATTGATGAAGAAATGAATTTATTTGATGATAATGATTAGATTGATTAGAAAAAGTGATGTGGTTTTATTTTATTGCTTGGATTTTTGTTGGCTATTTGATTTTTTTGTCTTTTTTCAAGACCTTTTCCATTTTTTTGCAATTTTGGGGATATTTTGTTTTTATTTTATTTTATATTTTTGGATTTTTAAAATGTTTTCATTTTTTGGACTTTTAAAATGTTTTGATTTTTTTTTTGGGATATTTTGAATTTTTTTTTTTGCTTTTGAAATGTTTTGATTGTTTTTGGACTTTTGAAATGTTTTGAGGTGTCAAAGGATGAAAATTTGAGTAGCCTTTGTGCTAGATACCAGTGACAAGGGGAAAACCAAGTCTAGGTGTAAGGGTGGGTGATGAGATAAGGGTTAAAAGGCTCATGATAGATGGATGGATGGTATGGATGTATGCATCATAAGAGATCAAGGATGTGATCTCCAAAGACTACGTCACATACGAATAATATTCCCCATTCTAGGTACAATACTTAAGATTTTTCATGACAAATCTTATGACAATAGGATAATGATAGGCTTGTTTGGAAGGATGAGGTATGTCAAAAGATACCCAAAAAACATGTTTCAACATTTTTCCCCTATGTCTTCATCAAGATGAAAATGAGAATGGTGGATAAGTGGACTTAATATGATAGGTATGTATGATGGCTAAAGATGGTAGGTAGGATGGAAATGATATGATATGAAAATGATACGTTGGATAGATAAGGCATTTCCCCCAAGTGTAAGTGACATAGAAGATCAACCCACACATCATGCCTATTTGCTAGGTTTTCATCATGGTACTTATCCAGGGCGTTTGTTTACCAGGTTTTCACCATTGGACAAATGGATTTCTCTTTACTTTTATTTTTCATTTTTTTACTCTTTTTGACTTTTTGACTTTTTGGATAGGAGAAGGGGAATATGGATAGGAGGGACTCAAGTGTCTAGTTCCATGAAAGGTGGTAGTCCCACTAGAGATAGATGTCATTGCATGGACCATGTCAAATGTCATTATGCTCAAAGATGTTGGTAAGGGATGACATGAAAGGGAGATGGAGTAGGTAGATGATGGATTATGATGTGGATTACGTAGGGAAATAGTGGATTATGATGTAGATTATGTAAGGAAGATGATAGGGATTATATGGGACTTATGCAAAAGATGAATGGGGAGGCTTAGCCAAAAGCATGGACCATAGGAAGATGGTGGGGGAGATATGTAGGATAATGAGTGAAGGATGAGGAGATGGAGGTATTTGGAATTGTTGTGAAATGGAAGGGAACCATGACCAATGGTTGCACACACTGTGATAAACATTGAAGCTTTTCATGTGGATGAGGTGTAGGAAGCAATGGAGATGTTTTCTTAGGAGGTGGTGGATGAAGTGTTTTAGGTACCCACATAGACTTAGTATTTTTATGATTTTTATTTGGCTTGTGGGATTTTTGTAATTTTTGAATAGAATGTGCATTATGGATGGAAGGGGATGGTTTGGATTTTTGTGATGTATATTCCTCATTTGATGTGCTTTCCTTTTTCTTAGGGACCCAAACCATTTTAGTTTTGGCCTTTAATTTTGGAGGTATGGGCTTATATAACTTTTTGAATGTATTTTGCTTTGACTTTTTGCATTGATACCCTAAGGCATGAGGATTTTTAGGATTTTTTACTTTATATGTAGAGGCATTGATTGTTTTTCTTTTGAATCCCATGGGCATGGTGGAATGAGTGGAAGCTTCATGTTTAGACACTGTGTGCATGTGTTGGTCATGATTAGGAATGTTAGGGTATTTATGGATAAATGGATAAGAGGATTGAATGGTAGGGATATTAGCTTTTGGGAGTAACAGTGGTAAAGTGGGTGGAGGGATATTAGGAGTTGGAAGTGATGGTGGCTAAGTGGATGGTGGAAGGTGTATGGTCACATGCTTTTGACATTTGCAGGATGATGGAGGAGGGATGGCAACATATGTTTTAGGTGTATGATAGGATTTATGATGGAAAGTGGACTTAGGATGCATGGAAGAAATACCAACATCTTGAGATTGGGTGTATATACAAGAGCATCAGAGCGTGGAGGGACTTTGACATAGATGGGCTCCAACATACCTTTTTCATGAAGGTCTAAATGTTTACCTTGGTGGTTCATGTTTTGGAGTATGCAATGGACAATGGGACTAGGTGTAGGTGAAACACTAGACATGAGTTCCTTATTGGATGGAGAAAATAAAGAAAGGGAAGATAATGGTTGTTGTTGTTCTAAGGAGGAAGATTCATGAACGAGGGTGGAAAGACCAAGTCGATATGATGGACTTGCAATGGGGTTGATATTGGGTGATGGAGGATCATTAGGATCTTGATTAGCATTGTGTTCACTTAGATCCAAGGTATTTGTTTGTTCTTCTATGTGTGCTTCGGAGGCAATTGTCTCATCATGGGAAGTGGATGTTTGTGTATCATGGATGGGTGAGGTGGCAAGCTCTTGACCATGGAATGCATAAAGTTGGCTAAGGGGATCATCATGGTCTTCTTGATCATAAAAGGGGTCTTGATCAAAGATGAAAGATTGATCATGAATAGTATTAGGTGTGTTATGAACATAATCATTAGAAGGATGTTGATCTTTATGTGGATGAGGGGGTAATGTTTCCTCATGTTTAGGATTGTGCTCTTGACATACCTCATGAATTATTTGAATGGAGGTGGAAGGGGATGACTCTTGAATGGACTCAACATGTTCTCGATGGCCAACAACATGGAGACATGATGGAGGTTGACTTGGACTTAATGGGGAAGACTCTTGAATAGGCTCAAGGGGGACACTACATGATGGGGTTGGAGGAATAGGCATGGTGTTTAAAGACTCTTTGGTAGGTTCAAAAATATGAGTTGGATGACATGGAAATGTTTGATTCCTTGCTAGGAGCCCTTGGGTCACATCCTTTGTAGGTGTATGGGTGGACTTGGGTAATGCCATAGGTTTACTTTTGAAATGTTTGAATTTAGGGAATAGATTTGATGGAGGATTAGA
The DNA here is from genome assembly GCA_007258455.2 of Sequoia sempervirens. NCBI lineage: Eukaryota > Viridiplantae > Streptophyta > Pinopsida > Cupressales > Cupressaceae > Sequoia > Sequoia sempervirens. The sequence continues at coordinate 824,571,909 of VDFB02271358.1, read as the reverse complement.
TGATAGTGGGGGTAATGAAGAGTTTGATGGATTAGAAGATGGAGAGGCCAATGTATTAGGACTAGGACATAATGGCTTAAGGATAGGAATTTTATTGGATAGTGGTATGATATACTTAGAGGGTGCATGACCTAGATTAGTGTTACCCTTGTGAATGGTTGCATTAGAACATGATGAAGTTTGACCTTGTTGTGAGGTAGAACTTAAATTCACATGTGTTTTTTGTGATGTGGCTTGATAGGTTGACGTGGCATTGACATACAAAGAAGTGGATGGATTAGATTGGTATGAGGTAGAAGGGGATGGTACATTAGGTTTAGGTAGTATTGGTTGATAATGAATGGATAGGGGGTGATGTTGTGATTGTTGGATTTGACAAGTGGCAATGAATTGATTGGCTTGAGCTAGGAGGTGTTGGATTTGAGGTGATTTAATTTGTTGAAAATTTTGGAAGAGGGTTTGAAGGCTTTGTATGGTTTGGTGTTCTACGGGTTGGGGTATTTGGTGAAGTGTTTGAAGGAGGTTGTGAAGTTGGGATGCTAGGTCTTCTAATGTTTGCATGATGTTAAATGATGTTGACTAGATTAAAGAAATGATGATGATTAGGATATGATGTGAAATGACAAGATTGGATGATGTGGAAAGTTTTTATTGGAATTTTGACTTGGGAAATATCAAACACAAGATCTCACATGTAAATGCATGAACACAAACACCAAACATGATAAATTTGTCTTTCAAGATTAAATGTTATGATTAAGTAAACACTTGAATACACAACAACAAGCCTAATGTGAGTCAAGTGGGTATGGCCAATTAGGTCTCAAGCTAGTTTGCACAAGGTTGACTAAGAAATGATTTGAAAGAAAAATCTTGCCACACAATCAGGAGAAAGGGGTAACCCACCCTTCACCTTCACTTCCCAAAGGTGTAAAGTTCTTTGCGGCTTAGCCAAGAGTGAAAAGATTTTAAATCCCAAACGAGCATGTCTTTTGATTCACACTTCGATTGAGGTTGTCGCCAAGGGTGATGAAATCCCCTAGCAGGCCTCCTATGAAGGGTTTGATAAAATCAAACCAAGTGAGGTGTTTGTGATCACACACACACTTGATTCACACTCGCAGTTGTTAATTGACCTTAGAAATGAAATGTGTGTATGCAAACAATGGAAGCACTTTTTTTTTTAACTCAAAACCAAATGTGTAGGAAGATAGTGGTTAATTTTAGATCTGATTTTTGATATGTGATTGAAGACAATATTCATTTTAAGAGCCCAAATCCAAATGTGTTACAAAAAAGATTAAGAGATGAAAGATTAAATGAGTGCACCCGAAAGTTTTTTCTTTCCAATCTACTATCTATGACTGATATTGCTACTACTACAGCTCCTTATGATACCTACAAGATTAAAAAAATGATATTATAATGCAGCCATAAAAAAAAAGCTCATCAGAAAATTGCAATTTCATATACATGTTTTTGACATAGCTGAATTAGATTTCATTATTTGAAGATGTTATTGATCTGAAAAATAAAAAATCAAAGAAAAGATCCTTGCTAATTTTTTGAGAGATTTCTAGAAATGTAAAGAAGTAAAAAAAATTCCCTGTTTTGTACCCAGAAATGCGGATTTGTGAAAACCATATATAAAATGAAGATCATATTGTTTGCATTGTATCTGACCTCAAAATTAAATCTATAAAACATAGACTCCTATTAGAATTTGTAGAGATTTTCAAAATTATAAAAATTTCTGAAAAATTCATGGATTTATGTCCAAAAAATGAATTTTATGAAAAAATATAAAATTACAATAACTCCTACAAAAATGATGATACACCTTCAAATTTTTTACTGTAGCCTCTTGAGATGATGCACAAGATTCTCTGATAATATTGTAGAAAAATTCGTAACTATGTAGAAGATATGAAGAAATTTGTAAAACCTGAGGTTTTGTCCAAAAAATGGCAAATCTGCAACAAAAAGTTACTAAAACCTGCAAAAAGCAAGCTAGATCAAAGGATTCACGTCAGGTTCACCAATGTAATTTGGAGAAAATTAGATATAAAACTAAAATAGAAATATCAAATCCTAACTAGCACAATAGAGTACGAGGAAGCATGAAAATCACAATAACAAACGAATGCAAACCCAAATCCATGCTAAACTCAATTTATCTCCATTTCTCTTCTCCACTTGCATAAGAATGCAAGATTTTGAAGGTTGATTGTTAGAGGAATGTTGGTTGCTCAATTCAGCAGCATAATGACCTGATGAAAATAACAAATGGAGAATGATAGAGACAAATGGAAGACTGAAGAATGATTTTGACAAAGTGAGGATACTTAAGAATCAACCCCCCTAAATGGATTGTGAGAGGTTGTATTTATAGAGCCTTGATGTGGACAAAGATAATATTTGATAAGATTCGATAAGCATTTAATTTTTTGTTTTATTTTATCAAGGAGGAAATAAAACAAGATAAGATAAGATGTGAAAAGATAGAAATATTTTGATTCTCTTTTAAAGGAAATAAATCCTGAAAAAGATGAGAAGGATAATGGATGAATTATCTAATTAAATTAATTAATTAGATACACATGAGTTTCAATTTTGGAAAGAAAGCGAAAAGATCTTTCTAGGATTTTATTAATTAAATAAATATTTGATTTATTTAATTAATGTTGAATTTATGATTTCATCAATTAAATAATATAAATTATTTAATTAACATTAGAAGAATTAATAGAAATGATTTAATTAATTAAATATTATAAATTATTTAATTAACATTAGAGGAATGGATGGAAATGATTTAATTATTATTAATTAACATTAGAGAAATAGATGGATTATGATTTAATTAATTAAATAATATAAATTATTTAATTAACATTAGAGGAATGGATGGATTATGCATAGGAAGGGAATAAATGAAATTAGTCAAATAAATAAGATTTATTTAACTAATTAGATGATGACATGGGTACCTATGGAAAAACATACTACAAGATTTCTAAATGATGCAATGTTGTGACAAAGTGTTGTAAGAGGACATTTTTGGGTGTCTACATATACCAAAAGGATACTATAGAGGAAGCAGATAAATCTTCAAACCAAGGAAGCATTCCCCTAGGCCAAAGACCTACAAAACCAATGCACTATACAAGGAATATTTGCACATGACAACAATGTTAGAACATAAAAAGCCATTATATCATAGGTTTAGAACATATGAGTAAAAATATGGATAACACACACACCAAGGCACACAACAAACTAAAGTATTTGAGTCATCAAAGTGAAAGATACCTTGATGTAGAAGGTTGTCCCAATACTATGTGTCATCCCAAAATTAATAAATAACATGAAGAATAATTCTTAAATGAAGAGAAGAATGTAAGGATTGATTTCTTCAAGAGAAGAATGCATACAAAAGATAGGGAAGCAACCAATATCAAAGAAAGAGAAAGAAGTATATACTTAGGATGAAGAAGATGCGGGTCTATAATCCAATATATACATAATTGAGATAAGAGAAAAGTGAGAACAGAGAGATGGCTCCACAAGTACTTGGTCCCTAGGAAAATGAACAAAGGTTTTATAGGTGCTCGGCCCTGCAAAGGAAGCACCACAAGTTTTCAGTCCTACAAGGCTTGATATGAAAGGACTCTATAGGTGCTTGGTCCTAAAGAGTTTGATGTGAAATCTCTTTACAGGTGCTTGGTCTTGCAAGGAAAGCTTGACGTGAAGGAGCTCTATAGGTTTGTGGTCTTGAAGAGTTTGATGTGAAGGGCCCTTACAAGTGCTCAATCCTATAAGGAAAGTTTGGTGTGAAGGAGCTCTAAAGGTTCTCAGTTCTACAAAGCAAGACTAACCAGATAAGCCTATGGTGCCTACCACAAGCTACATTGCAAGATAGTCATAAAAAGGATATAAGACAAGTCTAGTCAGGTTGCCCCCAAGCTAGACATAGTGATCAAATATCAGATATTGCAAGACACTCAAAATTATTTTGAGAAGGCTTTCAAAGGGGATTCCCTTGGTAGGGAGCCCTTCAAGACACCAAGGGGACCATTTAAAGGAACACTCCAATTGAAAAATAGAGAGAAGAGAGGGGGTTCTTAAGAAGGATGCGCATCTCTAGAACAAGTTATCACTACCCCCAGCATACAACAGAAGAGAACCATGCAAGATACTATTGTGTCACTACCACATAGAGAGCATAGTTGCACATAATAGTGTATGACTGTGAATGAAAATGAGCAGGAAAAGCTATAACTACCACATAACAGGCAACAACACAATAGAATGGAGGTGTAAGAACCTCACGAGAAGATGCTTAGAAGGGATAGGATAGAGGTAGACCTCAATATCACTTTTCATTTGAAGAAGAGACATGAGCATCAACAAAATGGAAGAGTGATGACACTAAAATCAAGAAGTTGTATCTTTCCCTTCAAGGCCTTACGTTCACTAGCGGAATGGCCAGGTGCTTGATGGTATGCACAGAAAGAATGTTTTGATTTATCTTGTTTATGAAATTTATTATGTGTAAGAGGAAGAAGAGTAATCAAGTGGGATTTGAGAAGCCTCAACAAGATATGCTCTTGCCTAGATAGAGGATGAGCAAGAAACAACCCTTTCTCTTATGAAGAAGATTTTGATTACTCAGAAGAAGAAGACATGAAGATAGTAGACAATGGAGGATGAATCAATTTAAGATAATGAGGTTGATCATAAATCATGTTGATACCCAACCATGGTTTCTATTGATATTGTTCATTTGAGCAACCAAGCCCCAAATTATGCTTACGAGGTACACATTCTATAGGGACCTGAATTCCTTGCTCATTATTCTCACAACCTTTATGCCCATAGCCATATTTAGAGACAATTTTAAATCTAAGGCCATTACATATTTGTAAATCTTGAGAAGGAGGAGGATCTTCATAAAGAGCATTATTCCAGCAATGGGGATTATACTCCTCTACAAGATCGCCATTAGCATTTTTGATGGGACTTCCAAAATTAGTCTCTTTAACATAAGCATGATCATCTTGCTCAAAAGGGGGAAGATTGGCATTAAGAACATTATAATTTATTTTCACATTATCCTGCGATGTAGAAGCATAATCATCTTTGATAGTTAGTTTGGATGATGTTATCAGGATGTCTAAGTGGATCGGGTCAACTTTATATTCTCCAATGAAGGATTTTTTAAATTCTAAGGAACCCCAATCATCACCGAGACATGCATTTTCTTGAGAAAAGGAAGGAGTAGACTCTGAATTTATTGCTTTAGAAGGATCTTCTTCAAGGACATATATCTCAAGAGTATCCTTTGTAATGGGTATTGCTAGAGTAGACATCAACACATTATAAGAAAATGAAGGGATAAGATTTTAAAGATTAGGTGCAACAGAAGCATGACCAATAACTGCCATCTCACACAAGTGTATGGAATTAGGGTCAGCCTTGATTGTGACTACTTGATTTTTATGAATAAACTTAATATGTTTATGCAAGGTAGATAGGACTACACCCATAGCATGAATCCATGGTCTACCAAGAAGTAGATTATATGGTAACCTTTCTAACATAACATATACAAGGGTGGGTATGGTAACAAACCCCAACCTCAAAGGCAAGACTATCAGTCCTAATGCTTTCTGACTAACATTATCAAACCCACAAATACATAAGGAAGAAGCAACAAGAGAAGATGAGTCAATTTCAATTTTAGGCAATAGATCAGTACTACACACATTGAGTGTTGAACTAGTGTCAACGAGATTACGTCTAATGCTGATATTATTATCACTAACTCTGATCATTAAAGGATTTACATGCTTCTTTACTTTTGGAGGTGGTATTTATTATGGATAGAATGTAATATTCAGTGAGTTCACATGAATATGAGCTATCAATGCATTAACATCTACTAGCCTGGTAGAAGAAGGCAAGAGGATATTTTGCAAGGCTTCCTAAAGAATACCTTGATAAACTAGAGTAGACTAAAGCAAGTCCCATAGTGAGATCTTAGTAGGAGTAACATGAAGTTGCTCGACAATATTTTAATCACCAGGTGCTTTAGTTGTAGGTTTAGGTGCTTGAGGAAGGCTTGGTTGAGAAGGTGGTAAAGAAGTAGGTTGATTAACATTTAATTTATTCTTTCTAGTATTATAAGTATGGGATACCGCTCTATAAGAGGGAGCCTTAGAAAGATCAAGAGAATCACCATTAAATGGAATACCATTAATAGAAAAAATTCTTTTAGGAGAAGGACTAGCCAAAGTCAGATAAATTTCTAGTCTCTTAGGCCTTTGAGGGGTGGCAAAGACATAGATTATATTTACATATTCCTTACAACTTATAGGGGAATCATTTGAATAAATATGATCAACATCTATCCTTGGACGATTTGATGTGAGAGGAACTTCATCATTCACTAATGCATTATCTCTAGAAGAGTGCACTGGAATAGAAAAGAGAATGTTGCTTAACATTGTTTTCTCACAACATGAAATAATCAAACATGCACTTAATGGTCCTCTTTACATTTTTGGAAGAATCAATAATAAACATACTAATGGGATATTCATTGGTCCTATTTGTGTAGAGAATGTGATCAATGAAGAATTCCTATTTGTGTATGAACTTTATCAAGATACTTATAAAACCAAAAGCATGGATAAATATGCATTATGGTTTTGCTTTCCTTACGATAGGTTTGATAACTCTTCCTTTAAGATTTGGACTGAAAACATTATGTGTCTCATTTTCCATCATCCCATCGTCAGACCAATTTCGTGTGAATTTAGGCTATCCATGGCTTCACTCTATGAATGACATCCTGTTGGTTGTGCATAAATGCTTAAAGTTTCCATTTGGAAATGAGATCTTTATTGTGCATCATAGTTTCTTTAATCTTGTGTCTTCCTATGGGAATTTCTCATTGAATTTTTTTGGCTTGAACCTATAGAACCTATTAGGCCTCGTTAGGACTTCTTTTTCAAATCCTATCAAAAATTTAATGTAAAATGCATAAAATATTTATCCCATACAAACATGCCTCAAACTATGATTGAACCTCCTATCCTTGATGAGCATATGATTTAACCAAAATACCTTCCAAGTAACCAAGAACAATATATGACAAATCCTTCACTCCTTTCCTATGAGAGACCACTAAATAACCAAATAAGTCTCGTTGTGCCTCCTAAAAATTAAACAATTTTTTAAAGCTAAAGAGAAAGTAGTTGAACAACCTCCCATGGTTCCTTCCATTACTCCCTTAAGGAAATAAAAGAAACCTATGGTTGATAAACCAGCTCCTACACAATCGCAACTTGAAAATCGAACAAAAAGTAACCAAAATGCTAGAGAGTGTAGGCGTAGACATTGCACTATTGCTCATTTTTTACAAGTAAAAGAAGAAAAGAAAAACATACAAAATCAAAATACAAACTTACCTAAAGCAATACATGATGATTATTCATCTTCATCGAAACAAGAAATTCTTGAATCTTGAACAAAACAAGAACAAGAACCTTCCATGGATATTATCATTAGATCTTCTATTGTGATAAACTAGGATGATGATAATGAAGTTGCAAAAATTGATGAACAAGTGCATAATGAATTGAATTCATTGTTTTCTTCTTCTATGAGCTTAAATGATAACAATAGTGATGATATTCAAACAAAGAGTGATCTACCATGTGTTGAACTTAGTGATTGTCCTAGCTTGGCACTTGAAGTTGTCCCTTTGGCTAGTTGTCTGCCTTTCGCATACGATGAACAAGATTGGGATGTGGACAACCTACTATAGGTTGACTCACATATTTCTTACTAGTCTTTATCTTATTTTATTTTTCTTGCTCTTTACATGATTGCATGTGTGTAATTTGATCCCTGTATTGTGTTTCTTGATGGGTCTTCATTCCTCTATTTGTACCTTCATTCTTCTATATGTCATCAACCTTTATCTTTTTCTTTTCTCTTGTGTTTTCCTTTTGGGGATGATTTAAGGCATCAAGACATTTAGGTCTCTTTCATGTTGACCCAAAAAAAAAAATTCTTTTTTTTTTCTCTCAATGTGTCATTCTTCAAGTTCCATGAGTTATTTGGGGAATGATGACATTTCTAAGCTCTATAATATCATTGTAGCAAAGACATACGCTGACCCCAAATCTTTGGATCCTTTATGTGATTTTTGGATTTTATATTGGGGGCACCCCCTTCCTTTTTCATGGTGTAGCTTCATTTGGAAACATATGACTTGTCACAGGGCTTTCTAAATAAGCTCCCATATCTTCTTTATTGTTAGCATTGATCATTTCCTAGACTTTAAATTAATTGCTCGCAGCATCGTGTTAGCAATTTCTTTAAAGTGGGGGAATACATTGGCAATTATCATTTGGGAGATCTTGGACTTTATTCTTATGTTTCATTATGTGGTCTTCTTACTTCTTGCGATGTGTCTTCTTGTTGGTGTTTTCATTGGGTTTGATGTCCTCCAAGACTGTGACCTTTCTTGGCATATGACTTTCCTCTCAGTGGTGATGCTATGCATTGTATTCCCTAAGTTGTAAATATTTTATCCTAGACTTGTCCTCTCTTGGAGACATTAGGCATGATGTTCCCTAAGAGAAGAACTTATATGAATGAAGAAAAATCCCTTTGAACATTTATTATCATATTTTCCATTTTGTTCATAAGTGTTTAGCATAACGTAGCTTGCTAACCTTGTGAAGCTCGAAGTTTCAACTCTTTTTCATGGCCACAAAACATAAAGCACTTTTCTTTCCAATGGTGCCTTGTTTGTTCATAAGTTCTTAGCATAATGTAGCTTGCTAAGCCTTATGGAGATCGAAGTTCATATTGTGTGGTGCCTTATTAAATTTATCAAAGGTATAACTTTGCTATGGTATGGGAGCCTAATAAGATTCTCTCATTTTCCACCCTTGGGGGCTCAACTAGTGGACAACAATTTTCACTAGCCCATGTCACCATGCATTATTGTTTCCATAGTGGACAATGAGTTCCACTTGTAAAAAATTTTGGACAAAAATCTGAGTCATGTTCCACATCGTGTTGGACATTCAAGGCTTGATCAACCCATTCTTCTTTTCTTTTTCTTCTTTCTTTGAGTCTTTGGCATTGTATGATTGAGTATCTTTTCATTGCTATGTACACACACACACACACACATATATATATATGTATGTTTAATATAGGCATGTGTCTCCTTGTGCCTTTGTTGGTTTTTTCATAAGATCTTAGATCTTGGAGGCCTGATCATCCTCCTTGATCTTTTTCATCTTATCTTTCCAACAATTGTATAATTAGCCCTCTCTTGATTGTTTACTTTAGTGTGAGTTTGATGCAAGTTCATCCAATTACTAATGTGGGGGATAAATGTAGTGTAGAAAAATGTAACCCTTTAAATTTTCTCACTTGTTTGGGCCCTGCTTATTTAAAATTGGACTTAATAGTGCCTTAATTTAGTGTTTTTAAATGTACCCCTTTACATTTACACACTTATTTGGGCCCTCTTAATCAAATTGAGATTAATTATGCCTTAATTATCCCTTTAGTTCATTTATAAGCCTAATTAATTACATTTTATGAAGGGGAAATCCAACAATAATTAATGCCTAAACATAACACTTTACATTGAGCAATGTGTCTTCTAGGTTTATGGACCTGGGACCCATTCGCCCATGGAAGAATAGGTCCTCCCTAAACCTTAGAACCTTAATTTAAATTTTTTTTTTATGGTATTTTAATGCTTTCAAATCCATAATTCAATGTTGGCTTGTGATATTTGAATTTCGGGAAATTAAGGATACATACCTATAAATACAGGGTTATTTCACCATGTTTCACCTAGAATTTTTAGAGAATTTCATGAGCACTTTTCAAGATCTACAAGAACATTCAAGAGCATATATATCAGATATTTATTGCAGCATTCAAGATCTATTCATCATGTCAAGGTCTTATTGCATCATGCATGTTTTTGGAGCTAACATGGTGATGTAGGTTCCATGATCAAGTCAAGCATTCAAAGTATCATTTCAAGAAAGATTCAAGTGTCAAGATCCACATCCAATTCAACCATTTCATGCAAGTTATAGGTCTCATAAGATATCCATTATCAATGTTTCATTCAAGGGTTTTTTGAGTGGTAACATAGCTTTGTTCATTCTTCATTCCCTCTTTCATTCATTATTTCATTTCAAGGTCTGATTACCAAAATGGGGTTCAACCAAGGTAAACCCCTATTCACTAAAAACAAACATTTTTCTCTCTTGTGTATGTGATTTTAGATTTAGGTTGAAGAAGACTTGAAGAAATTTTGAAGAGCAATATTTACAAAGTTACAAAAGTTGTCGAAGTTGTCATCAAATCTCAAAATCTCACCTATAGGTTGAATTTTTGACTTTCTAACACTAAAACCTAGATAAATTAGAAGCTTAATATCTGCACCAAAGGCTCCCAAAATATTTTTGAAATCCCTGCACTTGGACCCATTCACCCATGAGTGAATGAGTCTCAGATCAGCTTCTGAAAAGAACTTTTGGTGACTGGTACACATGTTTATTCCCTTCTTAGATCTACAATTTATTTTCTGGTTCTACAAATATTGAGATTAATATTGTTCTTTCAAGTGTAGGTTGTATTTTGGTGTTGATTTAATTTTTTTTAGTTTTTCTCCCAAAGTGTTGTTTGACCTTGACCCCCATCCTTTAGTCATAAGGAAATATGTAGATTCTCACTTAGAGTTGATTCACCTAAGGGTTGTTAATCAATTTTTTGTGGGGATCTCATTTCCTAATGAAATAAAGGAAAATCCAGGTCCATCATACCCCTTTTGTTATCATTCAATTTTAGATCACAACACACACCTATTTTTCTATGTTTCAAATACAAATTTTATGCTAGCATTCCCCCTTATTACATTTTTCCTACAAATCTACCCATAAAAACTTAAATTTCACCTTGCACATTCTCTAAAAGATATTTCTTTGAAGAAACAAATCGTAAATTAGGTAGAACTCCATCAAGCTTCCTCATGACCCTCATAAGGGTGTAGCTCTGAGCTAAATTATCAAATTCTCGTTTCTTCTAACGAGCCTAAATCATAGATTCCTAAAATATTGAACAACAATCCATACTAATCTCTACACTCATAGAAATACATCAAGTTATCTCTTGACCCTTGTAAGGGTCTGATTCTCAATCACAATAATCACTAGACAACAATCCATATTGAGTTTCAACACCAAATCCCTTTTCTACCTCAAAAAATAAAACTTCAGAATATACATATTCTTCAAACTCATCAACATCAACAAAGTAAGCTAAAGGAAAACAAAAATTCTCCTCATGCAAAGCACCACCTCAAAGTGAGAAGTTGATTTGAGATGATAGAAATTCTTCCATCCTCCAATGCTTTTAACCTCCAATTTGGCATTTGTTAGCCCTTACCCTCCAAAAGTATCACCAAAGGAAGCACCACGACCTTTGATAGAGGGTTAATAGGTACAATAGATTCCATCAATAATACCATACCCCAAAGCTTCCACTTGAGAAATGTAATTTTCCCTATCCATATCCTTTAAGACTTGCTCAATTGTTTGTCATGTAATCTTAGATATTAATGTCGTCAATAATAGGTTTCCTTATTAGGTTGCCCAATTTTGTGGCTAGAATAACCATGAAATCATAAAATTATAAGACAATCCATTTTTATTTCAATTATTCAAAAATCCATTACAATATGTTTATCTATATAAAAAATATGCTTCAATTCATCTTCTAGATGCCACCACTCTTTTCTAGTAGCACCTCTCTTTGTTGGCATTTCCCTTTAAACTCTGTTCATGGCGGCTTCTATATTTAGGGAAGATTTCTTCTCATTCATTTACTCTTTCCCACGAGATCCAATGTTGCTCCATCATAAAAAATATTCAATTTACTTGTCTCCCTCTCTTCTCTATCAATTGTTGAATACTATCCTCTTTCATGGCACCACTTTAGCTTCTTATTCCCAACCAATGACATTACAAATTATTCTTTCCTTAATCTACTTTATTCTTCCCCAACTTTGGTGTGACAGTTATCCTTTATATGTTTTAAGAAATCTGATCTTTACATCTGCAAAATTATTACCTTCATGGTGCTAAGAAAGAGACCCCAACCAGCCAAAAAAATGGCTTTTCATTTTTTCTCTATGTTATTCTTCCTTTTTCAAATTTTATAACCCAACAAAACATATTGAGGCACCACATATTCTAAGTCAGATGGAATTTTATTCCTTATTTTCTTTTCATTCCTTCACCTCTAAAATAATGATTTTCAAATTCTCCTATAATTTAGCTTTATTCCATTATTTCAAGTGCCACTCACCATTAATAATTTCTTTTTAAATTGAAACTTTTTTTGAGTTTAAAGAATGTAAATTGCATCTAAAAATAAGTATAATAAATTAAAATAAATTAATAACTCCTTTAATACCTTTCCAAATATATAATAGTCAAATTGGAGCTTGTATGTAAGGAGTCAGGAGTTGAGAAGTGAAAAATAAAATTTTCTTTGAATTGCACGAAATTTGGCAAGTAGACTTGGCATTATATCCCTACATGCCCTAAAAAACTATTTTTCTCTAGCTTTCAAGAATTCTAAATTTTTCAACTTTTCATAAAACCATCAACACAAGTTTCTGGCATTAAATTCTCCCACCCAGTAAGAAATTTGAATGTGATTCCTTTTGAATTATAGGAGAAACACATCTAAAAATATTCTTGTGAGAGGAATTTTGAACAACCCTCATAGATTTATGGAAATAATTATTTTTGTTAAACTGCCTTGCAGGGCATTCAAAATGCCATTTGTCAAAAACTCAATTCTACCAAATCTGATCACATGTGTCCCCAACACTATGAGATGCCAATATTGGCCGAAGAAAACCAAAACTAAAAGAAACAAATTGAAATTATTTTTTGGGTGATGTCGATTGCTTGTTCACTCAGGATGCTCCTAGATCAAATATTAATCTAATCATAGTTATTTTGTGAAAGAAATATTTTTCTTTCCTTGAAACTCAACATTAGACACTTCCCTACTTATTCCTCCCAATATCAAATAAACTTTTCCTTAACCCACTTCTATCACCACCAATGACCACCAAAATTACACTAGGCACTTAGATCAAATTAATTAAATTATTTAATTTAAAAGTACCAAATTATGAGGGTTAAATGTACCTTTTAGAATTTTCTCCTTATTTCTCCTTAAAAAACAAAATATTTTGAAATCAACTCCTTAAAAATTTTCTTATGAAGATTTATATTTCAAAAAATAAAATAAAACCCTTATTTCAATATTTACAAAACAAACTTCTCATGTACTTATAAAATTTGAAACTCTAAACCTTCACATCCAAATTTTTTTTTTGACATCTCTTATAACCAATCCTTCAATGCATCAAAATTATTTCAATATTTAACCCAAAAATAAATTAAGCTAGTTATATCACCAACACCCCTATATTTGCATTCTCCAATATGATCAAGACTATTACACAATCAAACTTCAATATAAAGCATAAGTCTCACTTACCAAATTAATCCTCTCCTTCGGTAGAAAAAACCATTTCAAATAATCAACCATCAAGCATCATTTAATTTATAAAAAATCCACTTTCAATCCCTTGTTAAATCTTTAGAAGCAATTATTCAACAAACAACAATACACCTATATGGAAATATGAATATACCTTTGGATATTTATGACACCAAATCCAACCCACCACCTCTATGATTTTTTCTTAACACTCACTCTTTATCACTACATATGTACTATGGAAATATGATTACTTCAATCTTCAAGAACTTTCATGTTGTCACAAGAATCAAATATTGACAAGGCATAACTAGTATTGTTATTCAACTATATTCTCACACTGAGATGCTCTTGTCTAGATTCTATTTTCTCTTGAATACAACTCTAACTTCTCTATAGATACTTATCAATCAAATTCTACCGTTTGCGGACTAAAGATCAAAGCTTATCATTTGGTGTGACTTCTACACACACACACCTTCAACACTTCATCATCACGCCAATATCACATAGTGACTTTTGCAAATCATATGCCCATCATAATTGGAAGTTCAAATATTTTCACACCCAACAAGAGATCACTACATATTCATGTTGCTGCAAGAATGAAAGTATTGTGGAAAGATTAAAGGTGTTGTCATTGATGTCAACTAATCAACTAGTTATCTACTAGTTTTTGTTGGTTGTATATGTTGAGGATATTAAGAAAATTGTAATAAAGATGTGTTGCATGTGTTTAGTGATTACTCTATTTTTTTTGTCTGAATTTTCTCTTGTGGTCATATGGTTCAGATATGTTAAACATGGTTGTTAGTAGATGTTATATCTAGATTTTTGGTTGTTGATTCGTTGTACAATGCAAGTTTTGTTCACCAATTGTGAACTATGGTTTTCTATGTTTTTGGTTGAGGTCTATATTTCTCTTTGATGAAGTCTTATGACTTGTGGTTTTAGAGTTGTGTTCCCTTGGTTCTATCAAAGATAGTTTTTGAATTTGGAAGATTGATGCTTAATGGTTCTATGTGTTTTACACTAGTTTGGTCGACCTTGTGTGAAATACTACTTTTGAGTATGATGAAGCATGTTGGATATTTTTAAGTCCCTTGAAGCATGTGTTTGGGTTTCCCTCATTCTAATTCCACCCTAGGATGTTTTGGTGCTGACCTAGTTTGAATTTGATTTTGATGGCTTACTTTGGATATGTTTCAATGTTGAATATGGTATAAATACAAGATGAGTTAATGGTAAAGATGAGAAAGGAAAGAGTTAAGAAGAAGAGAGATAAGGAGAAAAGAGAAAGTGTGGTTTTATGTGACATTGATTCTATTCAGTGAGTGTGTGTGTTGAGAGTGTGGAAGATTAGTGCAAAGCTTAATGTTGAGTTTTTGGATGCAATGAGAAGAAGGTGAACTCTATCATTCATACAAGTGGATTGATTAATTGTGGTGGAATCCTTTGTTGCATTGGGATTGTAGTCTCTCTATAACAAGTCTTCTTTTTCTTCTTTGTATTTCTATGGCAGTGAGCCCACCGGGTTGTAGCTCTATTGGACAGTGAGTCCTTATTTTAGGCAGTGAGCCTTATTTTAGGTAGTGTGCCTTGTTTCAAGTAGTGAGCCTTTTGTAATTAGTTTTGATATTCTCTATAGTGTGAGTTAATCCTTAGCATGATTTTTCCCTTATTGGGTTTTCCATGTAAATCTTGTGTTATTGTGTTTATGTGTTGGATTTAAGTTTCTACATTGGCATTTGATGATTAGTCATTTAAGCAGTATTAGGGATTAGTTCTAGTGGTTGAATTAAAGGCTTAATTATATGACAACTGATTCACCCCCCCCTCTCAATTTTCCTATTCAATAATTGGTATCAGAGCTTTGTTCCTTGGTGAAGAGATTAATTGCTTGAGGGAGGTCTGGGATGGCTGGAAAAATGGTTAATGATTATTTGAGGTTCGATGGAGCTAATTAGGGTATCTCAAAAGTATTTATGGAAGAATATCTTAATATTGTGGATATGATATGGAGAAAGCTTACAAGAATCCATACACTAATCCTACTAATGGTCTGAGTGTAAGATGGGGAAATCAACCTAACCTAGATAAAGTGACAACAAACACTTCTAAAATATAAACCCAATCTAAAACAAGAGAATACAAACAAGGAGAGAAATCAAAATGCAATAAAATGAGATAAAATAGTCCCCATTGAAGTTAATTCCTTCTCTTGTATCTCCTTCTTTTACAAATATTCCCTCAAATTTGTACTCTAACTTATGCAAATACCTACAAATTGTAAGCAAGAAAGTTGGAGATAATGGTTGTTAAGGTAAAAATGGGTGAGAATGGATTCTTTTATAGACAACCAAACGTACGAGATTAATCATCTAGAGAGATTCCAAAATTAATAGATGAGGATTAATGAGGGAAGTTATGAAATAAACGATCAAGATCAATTTATTTTTAGTTAGATCAAGGGCTGCAATTAACCGAGATGAGATGGGATAAGATTGGAAGTGAAAAAACAAGAGGAAATTAATTGAAAAATCAGTTAGTTCGAAAAGGAATTTTCACTTTGAAATAATGGAAATGTTATCTCATTGCAAAAGGAAAAGATGAATTAAATTTTTGATTTAAATAGAAATTTAATTCAGAAAATGAGAGAAAAGATGAATTAATATGCAACTAAGGGTATTTTTCCTAGGGTTAGCAAATTAAAGCATTAACATAAAAACCAAAAGTAATAATGAAGTGCAAAGGAAATAACATGAAAACAAATGAAAAGATCTCACCCAATGTCTTCATTCTCCATGGCTGACCTCCATTATACCTTCTCAACTTGCTACAAATATGATGTTTCCCTTAGATTTATGATGAGAAATCTAATGAGAATGGCAAGCCCTATGCAAATGTTGAAGGATTTGAATGACTATATGCAATACTAAGCTATTATACAACTAGTAAGCATCTAAACTATGTCTAATGGAATGTAAATATGACTATCACAAGAGCTAAGATGACAAAATTGCAAGAAAATGACAAGATAGCATGAGATGATAAAATGAGACCAAAATTGTCATTTTATAGAAAATGCAATTTTGAGTGAATGGCCAAGATTAAAAGTTGACAAATACCCTAGAATAAATGGACAAGATTCAATTTGACAACCCACAATTAAGGTTAGGGAAACATTAGGTCAAATTCAAAATGAGTGGACAAGATTGATTTTTTAGAAAATCAAATCAAGGGCTGACAATGTATGTGACAAGAGATAAGATTGGCACAGAAAAAGAGGTGGCTGGAAAATTAAATAATAATAGAAATTACTTGATTTTTGGAGAAAAGGACTATTTTGAATTAAAAATTAATTTAATTAAAAAGGTGGGGTCACATGACAATAAATAAATAATTTAAATTATCTACTAAAAAGAGGGAAATTAGAAAGTGGGATTATTTTAAATAAATAATCTTATTTAAAATAAGGAAAATGTCAAGGTGGCCATAATTAAATAAATTATAGAATTTATTTAATTATAAGAAGATTTTAGGAATTAGTGACATATTAAATAAATAAAATAAAATTTATTTATTTAACAATCAGGAAGACATAAAGAATAAAGATAATTAAATAAATTAAGAAATACATTTAATTAAAGGAAGATTTTAGACAATTAGTGATGTATTAAATAAATTAAATTTATTTAATAATCATGAAGAATAAAAGACATGAATTAATTAAATAATTATGAATTATTTAATTAATAGTCAGAAGGGGACCAAGGACATAATTAAAATGTCTTAGTTATGCCAAGAAGAAGAAGGTGAAAAATAGAGCTTGCAGGCCTAGGTCATTTTTAGGTGTCTACATTTTTCCCCTCTTTGTCATAATGTAGCTTGTCGCATTGTGACAAAGAAAATAAGTCAAAGTCATGCCCCAGCGAAGGTACAGAGTATCCGTGCCCCCTCGGGAAAATTTTCAAATTTTGGTTTAGCAATAGAAAAATTTGGAAAGTGTCTCGACAAGTCAATTTAATGACCAGAAAAGCAATAGTGTGAATTGTTTCAAATTTTGAGGAGTTTAAAGCAACCAAAAGAGTGGTCAAAGTTGGTCAAAAGAGCCTCCAATAATAAAAGGTTTGAGAAATGCCATTTTGACCCTATAAATAGGTTGACAATGGGGTAAAATTCAATTCATTTTCACTTTAGTAATTTTGAGAACTCAAAGCAAGGAGGAATTTTGCGAGGATCATGATTCCAGTGACCGAGCATCATAGGGAGATCATGTAGACCTTTAGGTAGTGATCCACGAACATGAGTCAACTCAATGGTGTATAGAGTTTGCATGATTGTGTACACGACCATCAACAAACATGGCACAAGAGTTTTCTAGGGTTAGTACATGGCTTGGATGATACAAGCTATTATATGAGTAGGTAGTGCCAGCCAAGAGGAGAGACCCTACTCTGATGCGGACACAGATGAGAATATGTAGTGACAGTAGGTCAGGGAGTGGTAGTGGCAATTGAAGTCAAATCAGTGCAGGGGGATCAACTTCCTCAGGGCATTCATCATGACACAGGTCTAGCCATTCCCACAGGCATGCCTCGAGTCACAGGTCAGGGAAAATTCACAGGTCATCTAGATTAGAGCATAGGTCCACACACATCTAGCCTCATGTGGTAGATCCATCAGTTACAGCATTAGTACAACCCTTAGTAGCCATTCCATCTGTGTCATAGGTACAGGCCCTAGTGACAGATCCATTAGCCTCCTAGGCATAGGCTATGGTGACAGATCCCTCAACATCCTAGGCATATGTTATGGTGACAAATCCCATAGCATCCCAAGCACAAGTTACTATGATGGCATATGTTCCCTTGAGAGAGCATTTGTCTCCTAGGTCTTCTCCTTGAGGGGATGAGGAGAGTGCATCATAGCCATGTTATTTATTATCTTGCATTTAGACACTTATGTTATGACATTTTTATTGGACCATCGAGCCTACAAGATCTTATTTTTGGGATATCTCATGACTTTATCCTGTGACATTGATTTTTGAGATGATATATATGATATAGTTTTCATGCGGCCTATATATGTTATGTGATGTGATATGCATTATGATGTATGTTTATATGATGATGATGCTATTTATATGCCATTTTGTGTATGCATTTATGATGATTGTGTATAATGTGATGCCATGCTAATGTGATGTGTATTTATATGTCATGATGATTCTATGCCATGTATGATGATAATATGCATAATGTATTTATTTGAATGGATGCCATGTTTTATGATTATGTTAATGCATGAATTCATATGTATGAACAATGTGTGATGCAATGTTTATGGTTTTATGATACATATGATGTACGCATGGGTCTAATGCAATGCCTATATGATCATGTATGCACTTATGTTTTTGTATGTGATAGGAAATCATCGTGAGATGGACGAGACATGATGAGAAGATGGAAGGAGTGAATGTTAGTGCGGAAACCAAATCCTTCAACATATTACTACAGGACTTTGATAATTATTACTCTTAATCATCATTGGGTGAACTATTGTAATGGACAACAAATAGCATGATATGACATAGATCAAGGTGTGCACGATCAAACCATCACATAAGATAAGCAATCACAGACAAGGGTGATCATGACTCATACTAAGAGCACAATTTCCCCAGTCTTTTTTTCATAACCAACCATAAGCATAAAAACACAAGAAAGAAAAGTCATGAAACATCATTGCTCCTCTAAACCCAATTACCAGGACATCCTCAAGGAACTAGCAACATGAATACCAAAAATACAAGACAAGACAATCGTCATGATACATCATTGCTTCTCTAAATCCTATTGTTAGGACATCGCTGAGAAACTAGTAACATGATGAAAGAGAAAAAGACAAGTGCCAAGTGTTTTCCAAGTGTGTCTGGATGCCAAGTTTGACGATTTCGAGTTCCAAAAGATGCCAAATTTGTTGGATGTCAAAGGTTGCCAAGTTCAAGAAGGACACATCCTGAATAATGTTGATGTTAAGAGGATCGATCCTTAAGCGTCAAGAGGATCCCTCGAAATGTTAAGTGACAGTGACAGTACCTAGGAAGGACACATCCTAGGGTACAGATGACAAAGGCTATGCTTCAGAAAGACACATCTGAAGAATGACCAAGACTTGACTATTTGATTGATTTTGATTGGGTTCAGTTTGTTTTGACCAGAATTGACTAAAGTTTGACTGAGTTTGACTACATGTTGTTGTTGACATGCTAATTTTGCATGACATGTTTATTAAAGAATTTCTATAGTGTTTTTTGCTTGTTTTGAAATGACTTGTTTGACTTGAATACTTTTGACATGTGTGCCAATGTAGTGTCTTGAACCCTATGGACTGACCTAATGTGGCCTTGGGGGCTCATAGAAAGATGGCCCTACCTATGTCATACACACAAAGACCTCATAGTTCGAAACGGCCAACAACTTTGTCCTAATGACCAAAGGTTGAACCATGGTTTTTATTTTGACAACCTAAAAGGACTGACCTAATGTCTCGGGGGCCCAAAGTTGAGCCTTGCCTATGTAGCAAAAGTGTAGAGATAATGTAGTCCGGACAAATGACCAAGACTGACTGACTTGATGGACTTGACAAGAAATGACATTGTTATTGTGTTTCCAAGATATTTGATGTTTTTGTGTTTTCTTTAGAACATTTTTCAATTTTTAGGTCTTTCTTTAGGACTTTTTATGACTTTTATGATTTTTTTAGACGTTTTAAGATTTTTAGGATTTTTTAGAACTTTTTGTGATTTTTAAATTTTTTTTAAGGAATTTTTCAATTTCCAAGACCATGTGTGATACCCACTATAGTCACACGATGAAAGCTTTCCCCTAGTTAGGTCCAAGACTAGCGAATTAGACAGAAAAGATGTGTGTGGGGTAACGGATGGGCGATATGCAGGACTTGATGTCAATCGTTATCAACCATGGGAGAAAATGACAGGGTTTTTGTGATGGGTGTCAAGATGGTTTCAAAACTATTTATTATAGACTAAGGTAGATAGAGTGACAGTAGATGGCAGAGCAATGACCAACTACGCATGGTGCTTGTTTGCTAAGTTTTCACCACGGTACTTATCCAAAGCACTTGTTTACCAGGTTTTCACTATTGGATGAATTATTTCTCTTTATTGTTTTTGTCATTTTCTTATTTTTTTGGTGTCACCAAGACACCTGTTTGTCAAGTTTTCATTAAGGTAACAATTTTTTTTATATTTTTCAATTTTTTTTTTGTATTTTTAAGGTATTAAGACCGACTTTTTGATGCTATGTATACAACTTGTGAAGATGTAGACTATTGATAGGCTTTATCAGTTGTTCACCATTTGGAATAGCTAGCTAATATGCTCTAGAACCAAAAGAGGATATGATGACATATGGACCCGGCCAATTTGGTTTGAGTTTTCCATGTTTGTCTTTGTCAGCCTGATCCTTTGGATTTTGCATGAGCACTAAATCACCAGTGTCAAATTTCTTGACCATGACTTTCTTGTTATAACTGCGACAGAGCCTAATCTGATATGCCTATAGATGGTTCAAGGAATTATGCTTTCTTTCATCTAACATCTCCAGCTCATGTAATCGTGATTGTCTGTATTCTTCATCATTTATTAGACCCTTCATGGAGACTCTTAAGGATGGAATTTCAACCTCGATGGGAAATATGGCTTTAGTACCGTAGACCAGGGAAATTGGAGTGGCTCCTGTAGGCATGCGAATGCTGGTACGGTAGGCCCACAAAGTAGGGTTAAGTTGGATGTGCGAGTCACGACCAATGTTATTGATAGTCTTTTTGAGAATTTTAAGGATGGTTTTATTGGACGCCTTGGATTGACCATTTCCTTATGGGTAATATGGCATGGATAAATGATTTTGAATATGGAATCACTCACATAACTCACGAACATATTTATTTTTGAACGGACATCCATTGTCAGTGATGATGGATTATGGAATACCATACCAGAAAATGATGTAGTTGAGAATGAATTTAGAAAAAAAATTGTTAGTTATGTATGTAACGGGGGTGGCTTCAATCCACTTAGTAAAATACTTAGTGGTAGTGATGATAAATTTGTGGCCACTAGAGGAGGTAGGGTGGATTTTTCCCATGAGGTTGTGATAGGGAGGTTGGATGAATCAATCATTGACTCATGCTCTGGGTCTTGCATGGATGACCTCTAGGGTGTCTCACTCCACCACTTGCAACCTATAGGGCCTCTTCCTTCTTAGGGTCCCTTGATTTCCCCTTGCCAACCCAACTATCAACATAGATCCTCCTACCAAGTCAAGACTTGGTGCAATCTTGAAACACTTGCCTTAGCCCTTAATCCACCCTAAAGGCTACTGATCCTCCAAATTCTTGAATTTAGTTTTACAAGGTTGTGGAGGTGCTTCTGAAATCATCAATCCATCCTACTAAGTTTATTAGGGTTCCACCTAGCTCCATCTACAGGTCGCTTTCACCAATATTAGGCCTAGAAGGCTACTAGTCCTATTAGGTCTCCTCTGAGAAATCAGGGTTTTTCCCAAGTCTTTCCAAAGAACACCCCAAACTTTTCCTGGGATTCCTGGTTCACATGCCCACCTCTCAAGGATTTTTGGGGTCTTGGGTCACATCTGGCCGTACAAAGCCCTAACCTGAAAATGAGCAAAGTAGGCCTTTTAAACCCTTTCCTGGCTTCTCTGCAAACTGTTAAGTCCTTCCCTCACCAGATGGATTGTTGGAGTTTCTTTCTCCTTACGATGTCTTGGAAAGACTCATGCCTACCTTCTCCAAAAGGTAATTTGTCAGGAAATTGACACCCCTGCAAATCAAGTGCTCTGCACTAAGGTCTTCCCTAGCTGGACACTTCCCTGGTTCGCCTAGGGAAAGACTTCCACAGTAACTCTTGTGCTTTCAAAGGACCTAAATCCTAATATATGTACATCCATGGAGTCTAGTCACTGATCCCAAAGGGCCGTACAATTTGTACAGTGGGAAAGTGAACTAACACTCCATACTCACAAACTGCCTGGTTCAGACCAGCAACAGTATGAAAACCAAAACTAATTACAAACAATGCTTGAAAATGAATAAGGAAACTATCTAATGCCACACAATGCTCGAAGAAAAACTACTCTACATCCTACACAAATTACAGTGCAATGATCAATCCATTAAAACATCACTTCAATGCAAAAACCAGAAAATTCACACTCAATCACAATTGCTTTTTTCTTGAATTCAAAAAAACTTCAAACAATATCAAATGCTTCGAACCTCACTCCAATGCCGAGGCATCCCATAAATAGGTCACCAAATCAGTTATCCTCTCCTTGGCCGCTTGTTGCTCTAATTGAGCAACATTTTCAAACATTTTGCAAGAATCCTAAAAGTCCAAAACCTCATTTTGAGCTAGAACCTTATGACACCTATTCTATGGTCAACATGACCTTCATCTGATCAAAACCCAACAAAAATGCCACTAAGTCTCACATACAAATGAAATAAATTAGTTTGATTAGTTGTCCTAGACAAAGTTGTCCTAGACAGACCTTCTAAACAACCTATGGCAACCTATGGGTGCTCCTACACTAGGTTGAGTCCCCACTATGCTAAGGGCCATGGAGATGTAATCGGTTGGAGCTCTTGTGCTAGAGCATGAATTAAATCACTATGTATCTAACATTGGTGACAAGCCCTGACAAAATTGAGTGCATCTTTCTTAATGGTCAACCAATAATACCCAAGTCTCGTTATCTTTTTGGCTAGCATAGGACCACTCGAATGGGACCCACATATACCCTCATGTAATTCACGTAAGGTTGTGCATGCTTTATTGGTGTTGAGACATTGAAGGAGGGTGTGGTCAAAGCTATGGCGATAAAGGGTGTCACTGATGATGGTGTATCAGGCTGCTTTTCGGATAAAGGAATTTCTTTGGTTATTGGACAGGTTGGGGGGATGGTTTGGGACTTGAGATATTCATGAATGTCTTGATACCAAGGAGAATCAAGACCAAGAAGCTCGTATACCATCTTTGATTCTAGAATATCATATGCTAGGACTAAGACTTGTTCTACTAAGAACTCAAATTGTGGCAGATTGATAGGAGTGTCTAGGAGTGATCCAATAGTAACCATTGCATCTACTACCTTAGTTTGTGCCCTCAAAATCTGTTCAAAATATAATCTATAGAAACATCCTTGAAATCTATCAAGAGATAATCTTTTATTAGTTGAAATCCAGAAAATTGGTCACCAATGGGTGGTCACCTTGAGCAGATGCATCTTCTAATTGGTCTACTATGACTTGTCCCTTTATAGATTTTTGTTCTACATATTGAATGTTATATTCGCTCAATATCATGACCCATTTTTCCAAACATCTTGTTAGTGTTGTGTGACTCCAAAGATACTTTAGGGGGTCAATTTTTGTTACCAGCTGAGTCTTGTGACTTAACATATAGTGCCTTAGCTTTTGAGCAGCGAAGACAACTGCTAAGCATGCACGTTCAATTGATGTATAGTTTAACTCATATCTAACCAATGTTTGATTGATGTAATATATGGTCCTTTCCTTTTCTTCATGGTCATTATGTGCCAGTAATTCCCCCAGTGCTAAAGTTGTTTCAAAAATGTATAAGATCAAATGTTTCCCTTTGATTGGTGGCATTAAAATAGCTGGTGACGAGATAATCTTTTATCAGTTGAAAGGCTTCCTGACATTTATCTGTCCACACAAAGGGGATAACCTTACGCATAAGATAATGAAATGGTTGACATTTGTTGGCCAATTGTGCTATGAAATGCTAGATGGATTGTACCCTACCTTGTAATGTCCTAAGTTCACTTATCCCTTTTAGAGGAGGTATGTCTAATATTGCTTTTACTTTGGCTGGATCAACCTCAATGCCTCTATGAGAAAGTATGTATCCCAGAAGTTTTCCTGATGTTACGCCAAAAAAACATTTCTTTGGATTCAATAGACTTTATATTCTTCCATCCTCTTGAATATTTTTTCTAACACATTCAAATGGTCTTTTCTTGTCAAAGATTTATCCAAGAGGTCATCCACGTAATCTTCCATTATCTTGTGCATCATGTCATGAAAGATAGTTTTCATAGCTCTCTGATACGTGGTGCCTACATTCTTAATGCCAAAAGGAATGATATTCTAGTAGTATGTACCCCAAGGACAAGTGAATTTTGTTTTATGTTGATCTTCGAGGGCAATACAAATCTAATTATAGCCTGAGAAACCATCCATGAGAGACAATATCTCATATCCTGCCATGAGGTCGACAATGATATCTATATTTGGAAAAGGAAAGTCATCCTTCAGACAAGCTTTGTTTAGATCCCTAAAATTTGTGTAGACGTAGATCTGACCATTTAGCTTTGCGACTAGTACAATATTGGATATCCATTCAACATAGTCGATAGACTGTATGAATCTTGCATCCACTAGTTTCTTGAGTTTAGCTTTGACTAACAGGGCTATCTAAGGATGCATTTTGTGTAGCTTTTGTTTTACTAGTTTAGCATCTGGAAGTAGTGGAAAATGATGTAAAACCAGTTCTGGATCCAACCCCGGCATATTAGAGTATGACCATGCAAATTTGATTTTACATTCTGCAAAGAAATTATGGAACTTCTGTTTCTCTTCTTTCGTCAGGGATGCCGCAAGGAGGACCATTCTGGGATCTTTTGTTGTTGATATGTTGAATTCTATGGTATCCTCTATGAGCATAGCTGAATTCTCTTGAGTCATGGGAAGAAATTCTAGTCCTTCATCTTTGGGGGCCTCAGAGAGGCTTTCACCCACAAATTCGTCCTTTATTTTTACTTTTTTTTCATCAAAAGGTTCCTTTCAGTTTTCACCTAAAGATGTTTAATTTTTTCCTTTATTCTTACTTTTAATTTTGTGACTACATGATAGAGTAGTCTCACCAAAGTAGGCTGCACAATCTAGTTCAATAGCAAATCCAACTTTGTGATCACCACTGGGTATTCCCTCATGTAGTCCCATAAATTTTGATATAGCCTCATCATTCTGAAATATGTCCATGATTGGCGGGCCTTGTTGGTCCCAATCGATTATTTGTAGGTATATTAGGGAAATACCATCATTAGTATTGGTGAATTGTGGGGAGGATGTAGAAAGCATTTCAAAAGATTTAGAGACATTAAAAATGAAGTTGTTGTCATTGAATTCCACATCGGATTCTATCCAATATTCCCCTTCACTTGTCTCGTATTCCTTATCAAAGTAGGGGACGAAGGACTCAAAGACATGGTTGTCAGTGTCATGTGGAAATTCAGATGAATCCAACTAATGGTTATTAGGTTTGGATGGTTGGATAGGTATGTCATGATGAGGGTTAATGGGATTAGAGGAGGATTCTGGCTTGTCATTATTTCTTGGGGAAAAAAGGTCTATCCCAGTCTTCTCATTTTTTTGGGATCTTAGGATTGTCATTATCCAATGCTTGATCAAGTTTGAACATTTACCAAAATCTTTGTTCAGATGTAAGTTCTCCTGGCTCAAGGAACAAGTCATCAAGGCAGTAGTCACTTAGGGATCATTGGGAGCCATATTCCCATTCCTGGGAGTTAGTTTCTGTAAGGGATCCCTCAATGGTCTCAACACTTTCTAAAGTATTCACATTCTCACTTGAAATTCCACTGGTATGTCGGTCATCATTGTCGGGTGGATTGTACCCTAACCCAAGATACTTTGGTCATTTGAATGGCTCTATAGGATCTCTTCAACTAGTCTTATTTCTACCAAGGCCACTAGTTCCATCGTAGCCTTTAGCCTTCATCATGTCAAATCCTTTTCCATATATCTTAATTGGTAATGGGGGTAAATCATCTATTTCTTTATATATCCATCCTCATATGTTGGTAATGTCTTTGTTATTCATGTCTCCCCATTTTTTGAAAACCATTTTTGGTGGAACTTTGAAAATTTCCTTTGATTCCATTATGAAACACGGTCGACAATAGACCTTAGGAGACTTGGGTATTATTGTGATGCTATATGTCGTATTCAGTTTGAATTCTCCATGGCCTAGGTCTTGAATCTTGATAGTGGATTCAGCCTTAGTAGGAAGTGAGGAAGATGATGGTGTGGTGGAAGATGTGGAATGAGTGGATGTGGATGATGATGTGAGTGTGAATGGGTCAATTAATTTGGAAGAAGAAGAGTTAGGAGCTTATTGTTTAATGGGCACTTGGTGTGCGGAAATACCCCTTAGGTTGGTACAATACTAAAAAGGGTCGGGGTCTCCATATATGGTGATCTTTGTTCCATCAAAGGGAAACTTTAGGCATTGGTGGTAGGTGGATGGAACAACTTTGAGGGTGTGAATCCAAGGTTAGCCAAGCAAAATGTTATAAGGTAATTCAAGATCCAAGACTTGGAAAGTAGTATCCACAATGATTGGTCCAACTCTGATGGGAAGAGTGATCACACCATGAGAGGAACGTTCTTCATCATCATATGCCTTTATGACTATACTCTTTGTTGTTTCTATGCAAGCATCATAAAAGCCTAAAGTCTTAACTAGTTTTAAGGAGCATATATTTAGTCCTACTCTTCAATCTACTAAAACTCTTCTGACCTTATGCTTATGGATGAAAACCTCAATGTGTAGTGCATCGTTGTGGTTGGTCTTAGGTGATGAATAATATTGTTCAAAAATGCTACATGATGGGGTGTAGTGAGATATCCCACCATGGCCTCAAACTGGTTGACATCAATGTCTTAAGGAACAACAGACTCTTGCAAGGTTTTGTCTAGTATTGCCTTATGCATGGGAGAGATGTGAAGCAATTCAAGTATGGAAATCTGCGCAGGGGTTTTTCCTAGTTGGTCGATAAGGTTAAATTGAATCTTAGGTTGGGATTGCTTTGTAGATGGGCCAGATTGTGGTTTCCTTGCGAATGGACTTGGTATTGTAATCTTTGGTTGCCAAGGAGGTGAACCAACTATGGTGATTTTTCCACTTCAAGTAGTGGCATTTCATTCAAGTGCTCTTTTGATGGTTATAGTATTGACATATTCGTCATATGTTTGGAAATTATTAATGATGGTGCTTCTTGAATAATCGAAGGTAGCGTGAGCATAATTGGCTTGATTGTTATTAGTCTTGGGGCCTGATGTGGAGGCTTTATTAGAACTATGGTCTTGTAGTGGGTTCTTGTGAATGGTATGGTCTGCATTAGATGCAAATTTTGGTCCATCCACTTCAATTACTTGATTCTCAATAAGGTCTTGGACAATGTTCCTTAACTATCGACAAGAAGACATTTTATACCCTTTAGCCTGATGATAGTCACAAAAAGTGTTATCGTCCCACCATGATGGTTTAAATTTCCCTAGATCATATGGTTTTGGGTCTTCAAGTGTGATGAGACCATTTTGAAGGAGCTTCTTAAGGACATCACAATTTTCTCTCCTAAAATGATGTATGTTCCTCTTTTCAGAAATTATCTTTCCTGGCGGGGTTGCCCTTGATTTTGATTGTTTTGATCACCCTGGTTATTGATGGGGGGTATTAGTATTGTTTTCGGTTTTTTTTGTGGTTGAGCTCCTTTAAGAGAAAACAAGGGTCCAATTGTGTTCACACCCTTGGCATCAACAACGCCATCATTGGTGACATGTTTTTTTTTGACCCAATACTTATTTTTGTTTGCAGGTGGATTGGTATTTGTATTTTTAGGACCATATATCAATTCCCCTTTAGCAATGAGGGCTTTCTCAACTTGGACACATTTTTCAACTAGGTCTGCAAAGGTCATGCAACAATGAACTTGCAATCTATATTTTAAGGGGCCTACAAGTGTCTGGACAAACATGTCAACCTTTTCTCTTTTAGGTATATCAATATGGCAGCGACTTGTCATGCTTCTCCATTTCTAAAAGAATGGGATAAATTTTTCACCAGTGTCTTCTTGTGTAAGGATGTATAAGCTAGTGATGGAGGTGTCCATGTCAATGCTATATGAGTAATTCTTTATGAATCTGTCCTTAAGTTCATCCCATGTTTTTATCCCTTTCAAGGTGGTGAACCATTCAAGTGCAAGTCCTGTAATACTCTTAAAGAAAATTCTCATCAAGTACATCTGTTCATAGGTAATGTCCATACAGTTGGTCATGAATTCTTGAATATGTTCAATATGACTCGTCTTTCCCTTGTATTTGGTAAAGTGTGGTGCTACATATCCAGGTGGGAATGGTGGAATATATAAATTTGCGTCAAAAGGATACAAGGATAGGTCATATGATATGTGTGACCTCTTATCGAATACTTGCATTTTTTCTATGGTCTTTTCTAAACTCATCATTTTGGCTTGCATGACATCAATTATAGGATTATTTGTGGCATCACAAAAGGGAGTTATAGATATGCCATGGGTCCCCATTTGTTGTGAAAAGGTGTTGGTGTTCTATTGTGGGATGTGGTGTTGTGACATGTATGATGTATTTTGGTTTGTATGTTGTTGGTATTGAAAAATTTGATTGGGGACTTGTTGATGAGTGTGAATATGTGATGAATATCTCAGAATGTGTCCCCCAGCCATTTGAGTTTAAACTTGGGGAATATGTTGACCATGAATATTTTGATGTCCAAGTGATGCCATGTTTTGTGTGTTAGAATTTCCTTGTCCAAACTATTGGAATTTTCAATGAGGAATGTTCATGTTTTTCCCTTAGGAAGCATTGGTATTGAATTGGGATGACGTGTTAACATTTTGTTGTGGTGCTCAAATAAAGATACGTCATTTACTTCCAAGGGGATTGAATGAGGTACCCATAAAGGGATTCAATGATGATGCTCCAAACAAAGGATTTGAAGAGCTTGCCCCCATTGATGAGGATCCAAAGGTGGCACCAACTAATTGTGAGGATAAGATGGACATTGTTGGCATTGCTTGTGACAAAGCTTGTGACATGGTTGGTATACCTCCGACAGATGTTACATTGATTGTATTAGAATTGATTTGATTGAAGGCATCATTGGAGGTGGCATTAATAGTACTTGTGGAAATTTGAGATGTGGCACCAACAAAGATAGTGTTTGTGTTTCTTTGAGGTTGACTATTATTGTTTGGATTGTTGGAATTATGATTGGGTGATGTTGGTCTCAAAGTGTTAATGTCAAAGCCTCTTGGTAGTTTAACCCCTTGGTCTAAGAGAATGACAAGACACCTTTGAGGGTAATTTAGGACTAATTCTTTTACAAAGAAGGGTACATCAGGATTTTGAACTGCAGCTTCTAAGTCTTTTGCATATACTTGTCCGTTTCGATCTCTTTGTATGAATTGTTCAAAAGGATTTCATGATGAAGATGGCATGTTCATGGAAGATTGTATGTTCATGTTGTCAAATGGGTCTGAAAAAGTCTAATGTTGGTTTGTGTCATAGGTGTTATTGTCAATTTTGAGATTGGAATCTTGTCCAAAGTTTTCCATTTGTCTTTTCTTTCTTTGAAGTCTAGTTTCAACCATAAAAGGGAATTTCTCAAATGAGGATAATGAGAATGACCACTAAATGCAAGGATAAAACTAGCCTATGTTTTTGGTCTTTTTGATAAAGGATGATAGTGCAATACTATGCTTTTGGATTTTTGACAATAAGGGACACAATATGACAATGTCTAAAGCAAATGACTAAATGTCAAAGGACAATAAAGACTAGGATGACAAGTTATGACACTAATTTTTTTTTTTTGATTTTTGGAAGATGTCAATGCAAGATGATAATGATATTTTCCTAAGGAAAATGACTAATGTAAGGTGATAAAATTGTCAAGGAAGGATTCCAAATGCCTATAAGGAAATATTAGGTGCAAAAAAAACTCTCCTAACGTCAAAACCTCAAGGAAGAATGTAGTTATGACTTTAAATTTTGCAATTATAGTTCAATAAGATACACATGAAAATAATTAATAGAAAAGATAAATGAACACATACACAATTGGACACCATATTTACGTGGGAAAACCCTTACAGGAGAAAAACCCACCACACCAAGAAAATCCTCTTTGTATTATAGTAAAAAAAATTACATACAGAGTACAGACTTCACTTTCTAATGTCAATTTTACAGCAACAACATTCACTGATCAATCTTGTACAAAAGATTAATCTCATAATGCTCTCAGACGCATACAATGAACCCACTCAGATCAATCCGTGTTTAGTGTCAAAATAGAAATCTCTATTACCCGAACCCATCATTGTCATCCGTTACAGAGTATATCTCATTCTATTCAATGTTTGTTGATCTTCCACACAGGAATGGTCACAACTGTACAACTACTAATGGTTCACATTCTGCTTCTCTCATTGGCTCAAAATGCACCATGTAGGATAGACGTTCAATCAAAGTGTTCAGCTGTATTGCATGTCGGTGAGACACTAGACCGTGTCTCTCCGATGCCAAAATACCCAATCACATAGCTAGCAGCAAGACCAAAGGTATCAGCAAGAGATCATACCGAATGCAAAACCATCAGCCAGAACAACTCTATCGGCAATACTTCTCACCGATGTCCATTGCAGAACTATCGGCAAGACCATTGATGTCGCTAAGACTTCCAAGAAGCTTAACTATCAACAATATCCCACATTGATGCAAAATATTAGTATTCATTAGTTTATAAATAAAAGCTCGAAGACTTTAGGTATCCACGAGTTAACTTCCTTTTATTTCCAACTTACTCGTACACCACATTTGACCATCGCACCATACTGTTGGTCATTCCTTGTGGTCTCCACCATGACATGCGTTCATTGCTTGTTCATTTCTGGAGAATCAAGTTGGGAATCTACAATATTCTCAACAAGTCTCCCAGAATTCCAAGTGGTCCCCACATCTGCCGGCTTGTCACTTAATTAGAGAAAATACAAACTTACAACTTCCATAGTAGGTTAGGAAAATCCTGAACATTGTGACATGTCGATCGATACCATTGTCGCCCAGTCGGAGAAAACAAAAATTTCATAACTCCATGACTAGGTTCCAAATTTTTAGAAATCACCGATGCCGTGACAACAAAGGAAGTCAGTCAGTCGGGAAATAATGAAACTTCCAAACTCCGTGAAAAGGTTCCAAAGTTAGCAAATCTAGCGATCGGCTGACAATGAAGACTTAAACAGAAATACAAGCTAGCAAGTTGAGGCACAATTTCCAACAATCTCCCACTTGACGAAGACTTACTGGCTTCCTTCAAACTTGGAGTTAGTGAAGGTCATGGGGTCCAAGGCCCATCGAACTGGCACACCACCTGTACTTGTTTGTGCTCACTGGTTTCGTTAATGCATCTGCAACATTTTCTAGAGTATCCACTTTTTCTAAAGAGATCTTTCCATCTTCTACCATATCTCGAACAAAATGATACTACACATCAGTATGTTTCATCCTGGCATGGAAAGTAGGATTTTTTACCAAACAAATAGCATTCTGACTATCATAGTAAATTGTAATTTTCCCTGCATAAAACACAATGTTAGAACACAAACATTTTAACTAGATTGCTTCTTTATAGGCATGTGTTGCTGTCATGTATTCTACCTCTATAGTGGACAAAGTGACCATAGCCTACCGCTTACTCATCCAGCTAACTGCACCACCATTCATCATGAAAATATATCCATTGGTGGATATTCTACTGTCAATGTCCCCTACCCAATCAGAATCCACATAGCCTCAAATGCTGAGAGTCCTCTGTGATTCAACCAAATTTCCATGGTAACACAAAGCATATTCTGAACTGCCCTTCAAATATCTAAACACTCTTTTCACAGCATCCCAATGTGTCCTTCTAGGATTTTCCATAAAAGGACTAAGTACTCCCACTGCTTGGGAAATGTCTAGCCTTGTATAGACCATTGCATACATTAAACTGCCAACTACACTAGCATAAGGCACTCTAGTCATGTCCTCCATCTCAGTAGGAGATTTTGGACAATCTTCAATAGATAGCTTCGTTCCTTGCAAAACTGGAAAAACTAGCTGCTTGCAATCAGTCATACAAAATATCTCCATAACAGTATTAATATACTTGCTTTGATTGAGCCAAAGTTTTCTACTCTTCCCGTCCCTGGTTATTTCCATTCCTAGAATATACTTGGTTGCACCAAGATCTTTCATTTCAAACTTTGTAGAAAACTGAGATTTTAGATTAGAAATCATTAACTTACTATTGCCTATGAACAACATATCATCAACATAGAGAGCAATAATAAGAACACAATCATTTTCAACTTTTTAGTACACACAATGATCATATTTCAATCTTACAAATGGGTATGTGCAGGATCATCATGGAGAAAATAGGCCCTTAAGTGGCAAAAAATTTAGAAAAATCAGAGTTAGGAAACTTGGCATAAAAAATTTGAATAAGGTATCTATATTATTTCAAAAATATGTAAGAATAGAATCTGTAGAAAATTGAATGTAGTTTCTAAACTACTAGGTTTGTTTAAAACAAAAGAAATCTATTTGGTGAAAATTTGAAATTTCAATGCAGTTGTACTTAAATTTCGGGAAAAAATAAGAAGTAGGTGTCTTTCTAACCACCCTAACCACAATAAAATGATAATATTTTTTATAAGATTTTAGATATAAGTAGGGACTCATGTCTCGATGTGATGCATTTTTTTTTGTTACTTTTTTCCAAGTAAATAATTAATTATGAATTTTTATTACAAAATTTAAAAAATATAATAAACTTGTACATCTAACCACCTTAACTTGGTCAAACTTAATGAAATTCAATTTTTTTTTTTAATCCTATAGCATGCGAAGCATAGAATGTGACGCATGTTTTAGATGTGAAAAATGTAATACCATTTGAAAGCTATAGATGTTTTTCAATCAGCCTATTAATCAAGACTTTAGTCGTAATTTGAATAGAAAATGAATAATAATTACTTATTAAATTCAAAGTAAATCATAATTTATATTGGTGGAAAGCTGAGAATATCCTTTAAAAACCCTTTTTGTTTCATCAATTTTGGGTAAAAAAAAGTCGTCAGCCACAAACCCATCATATTGCCACTTTTTAGCCCATCATGATCCTACACATACCCAAATCCTAATGACAAAACAAAAGTGTCAAAATTTTGGTACCACATTCTAGGAGATTGTTTTAATCCATACAGAGATTTTTTCAACTTGCAAACCAAATTTTCTTTACCTTTTTCCACAAAGTTCTCAGGTTGGGACATATAAATTTCTTCTTCAAGGTCACCATGAAGAAATGTTGTCTTCACATCCATCTGTTCAACCTCTAAGTCATATGCTGCTGCAAGTGACAAAATAAATCTGTTGGATGTCAGCTTAGCTATAGGAGAGAAAATTTCTCCATAATCAATTCCCTCTACCTAGGAATACCCCTTCGCAACCAACCTCACCTTATACTTTTCCGTGCACTGCCATCCAGACCTATTTTCTTTTTAAATACCCATTTGTAGCCAATAGCTTTTCTACCTTCAAGCAAGGGCACCAAACTCTAAGTATCATTATTTTCTAATGATGCCATTTCTTCATTCATGGCTTCCAACCAAGAGTTTGAATCAAACATTCTAAATGCCTCTTTTACAGTCCTAGGCTTATCAGTGATAGAAATTAAAGCATAGGCACAAGTAGAATCTAACATAGAAAACCCATACCTATCAGGAAATGAGCGGGATCATTATTTTATGTCATTAAATGAATTATTCATGCTACAATCTTTAATCTCTATTATTCTAAGATATGGTAAATTGCTAAGTAGGCCCTTAGATCTTATCTAAGAGATATGTTTATCGTACCTTTTATCTAAATTATGGCGTATCATCTTAGTTAGATTCTTTATTTTATATATGTTTTTCTTTCCCATTCTAAAACCTCAGTTATAGAAGAAGTTGACTTCTTTAAAAATCTAGAGGTCACTCAGTTTAGCGCAATAAGTCCCCCATAAACTGAGTTTCCCACAAAGGGTTGTTACCTTGCCAAATTTTGGCATCAACATTTTTTCTTTTTCCTAGCACGCTTGGTGGGATTGAGCTTAATGAATCAAATTTTTAGAAGGGTGTATGAGCCATCGACCTGTTACTAGGTCCCAAATAGCAAATAATCCTAGTTTATTAGTACCACCATTAGGGACAGTATAGGTCGCAGGTCAATTAGTAAACATTTTGCTTCCTCCTCCCTTTTCGTTAGCCATGTTGTCTGCTACTAACGAAAATTATGTGGCATGGGATGCCAAAATCCCTCTTGTTGCACCAGTAGCACCTATCATTTGGGCCACTATCCTAGTTTCTGCCCTAAAGGCTATACCTAAATTCACTAGAGATGGCTCAAGAACACCGTCTGAACATTTGCAAGATGTTGCAGATGTATGCTTAGTACAAGGGGTTACAGCCCAAAGTGTGGCGTTAAGGTTGCTTGCCACCTCTTTCAGAGGCAAGGCACTAGATTGGTACCGCACATTGCAAACAAACACTATTAGAACCTGGGATGAGCTTGAGGAGCCTTTCTATCAGAGATTTTCAAATGAAGGAGATCGATCATCGCTATACTATCAGTTGTTGGTTATAAAGCGAACCTTGGACAAAGCCATGGATGACTTCAATGCTCGGTTCCATACAAGCTGGAAGAGGATTTAAGTTGGCATTTGCCCACCGCTTGATCTGGATTTTATGTTCTATTTGAAGTCTATCAATCTTGAAATTTTAGTGATGATCCAGTCTCTCTGTAGAACCACCCTACTAGGCACATATAGCATCGTTGTTAAAGCAAAAAACAATTTGATAGATGCCAGGAAGCTGCCTCCTCAGCCCATCATTCCTATATTCCCTAAAGTATTGGTTCCTACTCAGGAGATGCCTTCCACCAGCGCACTGGCATGTACACGTATCCGAGCGTGCCGCAAAATGTTGCCTCTACATCTAGCTCTTCAAAGGAGGAAATGAGCGAGTTCAAAGAAATGTTGCAGACCATCATCAATGAGATAACTGTCATCAAGCGCAATCAAGTCGCACCTCTGAAGCCTACCTACCAAAATTATCTAGGTAGAAGGTCTTCTTACCAACAAAACTAGTTCCTAGGAGGCACTCACATGAATCTGTAGGCGCAAACAACAAATCAAATGGTACTGTTACCCACTCTACTACAGAGCACTAATCTAAGCTCAAATAGGGAGTTGAATGCAAGGAAAAACAATTTAGCAGACGACACCATCCCTTGGTGTTTCCCTTTCGGTGATTCACATATGCCTCAAAATTTCTTGCGAGGCAACTTACAACAAAAGGTGGCAGAGTAGCACAGCTAAGCTGCAATGTCAGACCCTAGAAGCTATGTGTATACTTCTTCATAAATGGAGAATGTGGTGCTCACTGCACAAATGCAAGGGATGTCACTAGAGTAAGAAGCAAACATTGCTCCCGACCATACACTCTTCTCATGGATGGAAGAAGAAGTGATGTTTTCCAATGATACACCCGCATCTAAAACACTGCAAGTACAATCCAACTACAACACTCACTCAAAGAAGAGATTCATAGGTGAACTAGTTGCCCCGTTACTAGTCAGTCCACAACCTAAGAATGCTTCTGACCAGATGCCTAATAACTCCACAATGCTACCGCAATGTTAGCCACCGAAGGAAATTATTATAACAAGAGCAAAGGAGGAGAAACCTCTGAATCCACCACCTTTCAATGTGGTGGAACAATTGAAGAAATCATCCGCTAATGTGTCTCTATGGGATATTCTAGCTATCTCAGAGAAAAATATGCTACTACAGAAGGCTCTTCGGGAAGACATAAGTGCGGCGCCAATGGATCAATTTCCCAAAGAAAAGGCTATTGATCAACCATCTCCTACCAAAGTTCTTATGAATAGCATAGCAGAAGCCCTTGCTAAAGTTAGAAATAAGCCGAAGTCCCAACCCTTCTTCTTAACTCTCATTATAGGGGAGAAATTATTACATAATGCCATGATTGATTCCTATGCTAGCACCATAGTTATGCCTAAACAAATAGTTGAAGCTTTAGGACTCAACTATGAACCCTTAAAAAGAGGAGTAATGCATCTTGATGGAAACAAAGTTGAAACTGTAGGTGTCATCAAAGCACTCCCCTTGACTCTATTTTCTTTCCCTAGTATCATTGTGCCACAAGACACTATGATCATAGATGTTCCCCCCATGTTCAACCTCTTTCTATCTTGAGAATTTACTTTGAAAGTAGGTGGATACCTGTCCTTGGATTGGTTGCATTTGATCCTCAGAACCAAGCATGGTGCAAAAATGAAGATAGAATTTGAAGCTTTACATTCAGAACATGTAGCCGATGAAGCCATGATCAATTTTGAAGCCACGCATACCTTTATCACCAAACAAGAAATGTATTGCGCTGAGCTACTAGAAGATGGAAAAGTGACCAAAGAGCAGGATGATCAAGAAGATGCTCTCTTGAGAAAATATATAGACACTGAATCTTTTGGCAACTACCATGCTACCAGACTTGGCACCTATGTCATCTACGATGAAGGTCAAGTGCTCCCTAAGGTTGTCAAAGAATCTGAGGGCAGTCAAGCCTCTAAGCTATGGACGTTGCACTTCAATGGAGCAAGATGTGAGAATGGTGCAGGAGTTGGGATATGTTTAATGTCCCCACAAAATAAAAATAAACTAAGGTCTTTCTACTTCCAATTCACTTGCTCAAACAATGAATTTGAATATGAAGCACTAGTACAAGGTATCAGCCTTGTAGAATGGATGGGCATCAAGCAATTGATGGTGTTCAGAGATTTTGAACTAGTAGTTAATCAAGTCTGAGAAATATTTGCAGCCAAGAATGTCCGCATGCGATCTTACAAACACCGAGTTTGGGACCTGATTGAGGGTTTTGAAGCCTTCAACATTTAGATGGTACCCCAAGAACAAAATACAGAAGCCAATCGCATGGCATCAATTGGATCTCAATTTGATCCTACCTATAATCTCATTCACAACAAACACTTTGTATGAGTAATAGTTCGACCGACGATTCTCGATAATGATCAAAGCTAGCAGGTGTTTAACAATGATGAAAACATTGCCTCGTTCAACCAGCAGTCGAGAAAATTTGCTGACCAACTTCAACCAAAAATCGCTGAAGCCTATAAAGGGAAAATCATCCAGCTAAAATCCAACAAGCTTCCAAAAGGGTTGGTCACACTCAAAATCCTTTTCTATTGTGATGATGCAAGAAATGACAAACAAAATTTTGTAGTAGAAAAAAGCGACTATGCAGACCTACAGGTTGGAGATGAAAGAAATCTCAAAATTGGGAAGGACATCCTGCATCGTGATAAAAAAATGCTTATCAACTTCTATGATAAATATGAAGGAGTGGTGGCTTGGTCATATGATGACCTCAAGGGATATGATCCCGATGTCATTCAACACACAATAGAGTTAGCGGAAGGTGCAAAGCCTGTCCACCAAAAACAAAGACTAGTCAATCCCAAGATTGAAGTGCTAATGGCACAATAATTAACAAAGCTTATCCAATTGCAGATTGTCTTCTCAATCAAGCATAACACATGGGTATCTAATTTGGTTTCGGTCTGAAAGAAAAATGGAGATATTCGCCTATGTGTAGACTTTCAGGACTTAAATAGAGTATCCCTGAAGGATCATTACCCGCTACCCTCAATGGAGTCAATCCTGTAAATAGTGGCAAGATCAGAGATGTTCTCCCTGTTGGTTGGTTTATTTGGTTACAATCAGATCTGGGTCAAAGAGGAGGATCAACATAAGACAACGTTCACTACCATGTGGGGAACGTTTACATACGCCAAAATGTCATCTAGCCTCTCCAATGTCGGAGCTACTTTCTAGCGAGCAATGGATATCACTTTCAGCAAATTAATCAATAAGATTATCTTAATCTATTTGGATGATCTTACTATGTTCTCCAAATCCAAGGATGATCATTTTGATCAACTTGAGATGGTGTTCAAGAAATGCTAGGAGTTCAGGATATCCCTGAACCCAAAAAATGTGTCTTCGAAGTACCGCAAGGCAAGTTACTGGGGCATGTAGTGTCCAAAGAAGGAATTTCAATTGATCCAGAGCAGGTGAAATCAATCAAAGAGCTTCCTCTTCTAGTCAACAAGAAAGGCATCTAGTCTTTCCCGGGGAAGGTAAATTTTGTTAGCAAATTTATTTCTAATTCTACAAGAATAATCAAGCCAATTACCCTGATGTTGAAAAGGCATCAAATATTCAAATGGACAAAAGAAGCCAAAGAAGCCTTTGAGAGGGTCAAGGATGCTATCTCTTCCGCTCCTATTCTAGTTAACCCAGACTTATCAAAAGACTTTATAATGTATGTATTTAGTAGAAAATCAAGCATTACTACTATCTTAACTCAGAAAGATAACGAGGGAAAAGGAGAAAATCTGATAGCATTTCACTCCTACACCCTAAAGGAATATGAGATGAATTATAATTTCATCGAAAGGTAGGCATTTGCAATAGTAAAGGGACTTAAGAAGTTATCCCATCTAATCTCTTGCAATAAGATGATTGTTTATGCCATGCATTCCAATGTGCACGAACACATCATGGAGGGAGAAATCATAGAAAAAAGAGCTAGTTGGATCACCAAGATCCTCGAATATCACATTGAAGTCAAACCCACCGAAACTATTTGAGGAAGAGGACTGTGCGAATACCTAGCGCATAACGAGGAAGTGGACCCAGAAGAAGAGCAACTGGAACTAGTCCTAACAAACGGGTCAAAATCTTAAGGTTGTTGGCTAGCAGACAGAGTAAGGTTTATGCATACAAGAAAGTACCCATCGAGCCTTCCTTCTCAGAAGAGGAGATTCTACCAGCTACAAAATAGTGGATTCACACTCATTGAAGGAATCTTGTTCAAGATAAATTTTAACGGCATCCTATTGTGATGTGTTACCACAGAACAAGCAAAGAGGATCCTTGACACGTACCACAGTAGTCCTGCAGGTAGACATTTTTCTACAAAGACTACCGCCATCAAGATCATGTACGTAGGTTACTTTTGGCCAAAGCTATTCCATGATTCCCATTCCTTGTTGAAAAATTTCAAAGAGTGTCATTTCTTCGACAGAAGGAGAAAGAATTCTACAATGCCCCTCAATCTGATAGTAGTTGATGAGCCATTCACGCAATGGGGTTTAGACTTCATCGGAATGATTAACCCAACTTCCTATGCAGGACATAAATGGATCTTAATGGCCATAGATTACTTCACAAGATGGATTGAAGTTGTGCCACTCAAGAATGCGACAGAGGCAGAGATTGTGGATTTCCTAGAGGAACTAGTGACAAGATTTGGCCCTCCCAAAACTATCATCTCTGACAGTGCTAAAGTTTTCCTAGGCTCCAAGGTAAGTCAATTCATGCTTACACATGGAATATTGCTTAAAACATCGCCAAATTACTACCCATAGGGGAACGGCCTAGCTAAATCAACAAACAAGAATCTAGTTTGACTCAAAAGAATTGGATCAGAATATCAAAGAGAGTAGCACAAAAATCTATGAACAACACTCTGCGCGGACCACATAACTCCAAAGAAAGTCCTCAAGACTTCACCGTATGAGCTAGTTTATGGAAAAGAGGCATTATTTCCTATCTCTATGGAGATTCTGGCATTGCAATTGTTAAAATCCCTTGAAGTAGAGAAAAATGATGCAATGGAGATGCAGTTAGCTGAGTTGCTAGAAGTATAAGAAAAAAAGGGAAAATTCTCTGACTGCCATGACTAATCGCAGTGGTTTGACAAGAAAACATCTGACCAAGGCCTAAAGTGTAGATACTTGGTGCTAAAATATAGCAAAAGGGCCACTAAGCTGAGTTAGCACAGAAAGTTTGACAACCTTTGGGAAGGACCATTCAGGATAATTCAATGCAAGGAACACAATGCATACGAATTAGAGCGTTGGGGATTTCGGTCAATGGAATTCATTTGAAATTATTCAATTAAGCTTGCTTTCCACATCCATGTAAATATGTAAATATGCTTTTCCCTTCTTTCCCCTTTTGTTTTGGCTGGCCAGTCTTTTTATTTTATTTTGTGGTTTGTGGTGAAAAGAAACAATGACCCATTATTGCAAAAGGAAAAAGAAATAAACTCATAGTTGAACAGAGCAAAAATTAAACACCTACATGCAAAGCCAAGATTCATACATACATGCTGGAAAAGAAAAATAACCCAGTTGCAAAACCAAGAGAAGACAACAAGATAATTATAACAACATATTTTCATTATATATATATACTTTGATATTTACATTTTGAAAATGGATCATAAAGCCACGCTTCCAAAACTATATGTATTCTAATTTTGTTATATATTACGAAAAATCCTTTTTTAGGTATGTATAAAAAAAGAGACTAATTACTACGAGTTTTCTGAAAGAAAGAAAAAGAAAAATGCAGGTCTTCAGTTCACAGTGTGAACAACAGCAATGGATGCATCAATGGCAGTGTCCACAGTATCCTCATCCATGGGAGCAATAGTAGTGTCATCCAATGGAGGAAAGGCAGGTGGAGGGAACACCAAATTCCTGAAGTCCGTGTACCAGTCGATGTCATAGAATGGCACCACATTGTAAATGCAGAATAGGAAGTGGCAGGATCGAGTGACCCTCTGATGGTGCTCATATCACGTCTGGAGGTGAAAGAAACTCAAAAATGGCATCCATGGCACGATAGCATCCTCTTCTATAAACCTCTAGAGGTCACTTGCAGTTGGGATTCCCCCACCATATGCAACATTTGCAATGACCTCACCAAGGTTGTTCAGGTATTTCTTGGGGAAGATTTCCTTCACCAAGCGAAGAATTAATGGCTTGGGAATTCCTATATCTAACATGCAGGTGAAAAAGTGTGAGCACACATCAGTGTTAACTCGATACTTGTCCTCGTACTCGAGGAAATCTCATCCCAAGACTCACTTTATGGCTATAATGGATAGTGAATGCTTGTTCTTCATCATTCTCTTTAACCGCCTGGTAGAAATCTCTCCTAGGAAGATAGTTTGAGACTTGTGCGACACTAGCCTAATTGGGGTATTCATCTTGTCAGACCTTCTACAAATACTAAACTGCTATGCCAATTGCCTAACACCAATTCTACTCAAATCGCTAAGTGTGATTTCACTACTGCGAAGAGGCCCATTTATAGAAAAAGTAAGAAAAAGCATGGTAATCCGCTTGCCATAAATGTGATG
Organism: Sequoia sempervirens; assembly: GCA_007258455.2. Classification (NCBI taxonomy): domain Eukaryota; kingdom Viridiplantae; phylum Streptophyta; class Pinopsida; order Cupressales; family Cupressaceae; genus Sequoia; species Sequoia sempervirens. The sequence continues at coordinate 824,529,958 of VDFB02271358.1, read as the reverse complement.
TTAATCAAGTACCAACTTGAAATTTGTGCCCATGCTTGCTTGAATTTCTCACCTAGTTGCGTCTGCTAAGTACGATTTGTTGTGTGCCAAAACTGATGAAGGCTAATTAATTAGCCTAAGCTGTTGGCAGCAATCGACAATGTTATGCACGACCAAAGACTGAGGTGTCATCCTCCAGGTATGTTGTGTCTCCCAAGGTGGAACTCATATCTTTTCAAATACTGAGCGTATCTTCGGCCTAATCATTCTTTTAAAGATATTAATTACCAATGCATATGAAGGCTTAAGCTTCTTGCAAGGCATCGGCTCAAGTTCCAAGAAAATCGTGTTGTATAGGAAGTTGCTAATTATATTTATGAATTCATGTCAAATAAAAATGGCAAGTAATTCATCTCACACAAGCCAAAGGGTCGGCGGTACATGCTGCATTAAATGCAAAAAATGTGGTTCTCGTCTACCACCTTGAGAAAAGATTGCTAAACATTGCATGTAAAAGTTTTAAAGCACTTAAATTTTTTCTTTTAAGAATGCTACTGAAAGTAGAAAGAAAAAGGTTCTAGAGAAAAGCCAAGAGCCAAAGTAAAGTTACAGAGGAATTCTAAGCAGAAAGCTTCCCACGGATTAACAATGGCAGAAAGTTCAAGCCAGGGGGTTAGGCCAGTAGCATCGCAAGAATTAGCTAAAGCTTTGCGAAAAGCACCGGTGGTTAATGTCTATGAAGATATTTTGTATGCTACGTTAGGTATTCCTGACAAGCCAGATTGGGAAAACACAAGGTGTCTGGACAAGCCCAAAATCTACAGAGACCAGAGCTTAGTTCATGAAGATTGGGATAATGTCCATGATCCCTTAATTGCAAGAAACCCCAAAGGATTGAGGGAATCTTCCTATACACACATGAAGGTGTCCAGAAGGCCAATGTCAGCCATGAAAAAGATATGGTTTAGCGGATTTCCTCAATATATGGTCTCATCTATGCACTATTTCCCAAAATTAGTAGATACAACCATTAGGCATTTCAATCCAAGTACCAACACTATTGAGGGCCAGGATATTTCAGTTAACATCAATCTAGCCGCCATTTGGAATATGCTATACATTCTAGACCCTGTGCAAAGAGGGATGAAAGTGGAGACTTTCAATCCTAAAAAGGGAAATGATATATGGAGCACCAGGGATAAAGCTCTAGAGTTTTTCAATGAAGAAACTGGAAGAATTGAGGCAAAATGTGGGAATCCACAAGTAATTCCTGCTCTGCACGGTGCTTTCAAGGAAGACCTACAAGACACCTTTTCAATGATGGTATTTATTTTTTGTCTGGACACTAACAAAGAGGTGCAGTCTTTTCAATTGGGCCCAAATTTCCAATTTGGCTACCAAAAATCTTATTTTTGGTATGATTTTGGAGAATTCCTGTCAAAGAAGATGTTGGAGAAAATTAGCAAATACCCAGCTGAACGAAAGTTTAGATTTGTCTCTTATCTTGCTTATATGTTTTTATATCAAAACCCTAATTTCTTTGTTGAGTGTATGTAGTTGTCAATCTTTGATGAAAAGAGGAGGAAAATTTGAGATTCTATGTAGACCCCTCTCCTATCTTCTACTTTTGATTATTACGTATTTTTGGATCATTTTTTTATCTCCGATTTTGCAAGATTTATCAGGGGAGGAGTGTGCTAATCAACTCACAATAACTCAGATAGAGTTTATGCAGAATTTCATTCCTAAATGTGATTGGTTTTTTGGAGCGGATATTACATTCATCTGAATGTGAGGCTTCACTGAGGAACCCTTCCATCTTCCGATATGTGTGACTAATTGAGTGCTAGCTCTGGAACTATTTTGGTAGGCATGTATTATTGATATTACCTTCTACAACAACAAAAAGGTCAAGAGAAAGGGATTCTTCACCTGTCCGCAGACTTTCAAAATGGTGGCCATGAAGAAGAAGCAGACACACCTGCTTTTGTAGGATAAACTAGCTCATTTGGGGTTAGTAATGATTTGCGACAAATGGGATTACAACCCATTCAATGATTTACCGTATGATCACTTCAAGGTAACTCACAGCCCTCAGCCTTACTGGGAAAAGAGACGCAGCCCACTAGAAGATAAAGATGATCTATTGGTTGACCTGGTTCATATCCCCATGGAAGGTAGCAGGCCACCATGGCACATGTTCTATTTCTTGGTAGGGGATTATGATGAAAACTATAAAATGGGGAAGGTTATGCACAATGAGCTGAAGAATGAGGAAGAATGGACTAACCAAAAGATCAAATCCTTCTAGATATATCACCAAGAGATAAAATGGGTTGATGCACCTTATGATGATATAGTAGAAGACAAAGAGTTTGAGAGGTTGTGAAATGAGGAACATCCTACTTCAAAATCAAGCGATAGCAGTGGCGATGGCCCTGATGAAGAAGAAGAGTAGTCAAAGGAGGAAGCTGAGACACCAACATCCCCTGCCCAGCAAAAGAGAAAGTTTATAGGGAAACATACCTATGTCACTTCGAATGTGCGACTGAACGTGTCGCAATCCTTGCAGATAGAAAATGACAAGAGTTCCCCAGCAACAACAACCAAGAACTATAGAGACCATGGAGATCAAGGACTCCCCACCCACTAAGCAGCAACATGCTGAAGCTATTTTGAGCAAAGGATCACAAGGAGCCACTGCAAGTCAAGTGCTTGTAGCAAGCCAGGGGCCCGAAGTAAGTAAGTAGTCAGCAACAAGTGAAGCACTGCCAATGTCCAGTCAACAGGTAAATTTCGCTTCCACTTTTCTTACTTCTCAATCTTTGGTGTCCTCTTCCATTCCAACATCACCTAGTACTGCAAGCGACGACCCTTCTTTTCCTACCTCTACCACATTGTTTCTAGGAGGTTTCTCCCAATTCACTCAAACTGGGCAATCTATCTTAACACCTCCATAGACTTTCACACTAGTCATCGCTACTCAATATCTCCTTGCCTCTCTTGCTAAAAGCTCGACCACCATCGACACCCCTATTTCCTCTGCTACCTCAGATCTGACTCAACTTTCCTAGCAAATGAACTCAATTATGACTACTCCATCGCCGCAACTAATGAGCCATTCTGCCAGTTCGCAAACTGAACTATGGCAGGTCCCCTTTTTCTGCCCAAAAACTGCTAATCTCCCACCAAAAAAAATGCAAGGGGCCTCTACACGGGTATTTTCTTTTGCCCTGCCTCCCAATGCACCTATTACTAGCAAACTAGTTTGGTCGCCATCCCAATTCATATCTTAGGGAGATGCCACAAAGCAAATCTGAGCCCTCAGGATCTAGAAGTGAAAAGCAAAGGATGATAAGAAGAAGGTGGAGTCCAAAGTATATATAGTTTACAATTAAGAGAAAAAGGTGTTGAATTTTGCCACCATGTACCTGAATGTTTCCAAACCATGGGGGGAGATGCTCCTGAGTGATTACAACATTTATGCCATGGGACTTGATTTGACCGCAACCCGACCCCAGGATAAGGTGGAACTCATGGAGGAAACACAGCAGGTAGTGACAACTAACATCCTGAAGTCTGGCCATCAATTGAAGAAAATGAAGCAGCTAAAGTTGATGAGGGAATGAGTCAGTTTCCTAGAAACAAAAGAGAAATCACTAGAAGCTGAGGTTACGCACCTGCATGAGAAGGTGCAAACAAAGGAGACAAAATAGAGCAAGCTCCACAAGAAGCTCAATAAGTACCAATTTGTTGACCCCATACTGCACAATGAGCTACGAGCAAGGAACCAAAAGTATCAAAGCCAATTGACCTCAACAGAGAAAAATCTGCAACAAAAGGAGAGAGACCTTCAGGAAGCGAAGTCCTCTCTTAACACAGCATTGGCAAACCACAGTTGGGTAGAGGAAAACTAGCGTAAAGAAATGAGTAGCTTCGGGGAGCAACTGGAAGCCACGAGAGGAAGGAGCGTAGAATTAACATAAGTTATTAACTCAAAGGATGCGAAAATATCCTCTTTGAAGAGCTCTCTCCAAGCTTCCTTCGCGTAGCCAGACCTCATCCTGTTGGCTCGACAGATATATATTTCTTATTGGGAAAAGGTTAAAACCTTTTTCCTAACACTGCAGCCAACAATCCAGTTCATCTCAAAGGCAACCAGATTGAGCCAAGAGGTCCACGGAGCAATTGAACAATTCTCACAGTTCATCTAATAGAGGATTCCAAAAGCAAAGAGTTTTCTCACCAATCTATATTTGATCTCTGATGAAGACCTCGCCAAGGTAAGAATCAAGGATTGGGATGTTGTTACTGAAATGGCAAACAAGTTCATTCATTTCCACTCGGCCTTGCAACAGACTAAAGTGACCATGGCTACCTTGAACCAAACTATAGATGGAAAGTGGGAAAATTTCTCCTGGCTGAGTGAGATGGGTCTGCCATCTCCATTTTTTCAAGATGTGTCGATAGCCACAATCGAACAGATTGCAGAAAGAATTGAAGAGAAGGAGCAAGACCCAAATGCTTTCCAGAGTTTCAGTCGTCCTCCTACTGTAGCAGACATTGAAGGGATCATCCATCCTCTTGCACAACTACTATTCCACTGTGAAGCAGGGGGCGGTTTACTTGATGCGCTGCCTCATAAAGAAACGATTGACCTGGGTGGAGCGCAAGAGAAATTGCGCAAATTAGAGACCATCCAAAGATGATTGGCTTCCTCTGTAGGAAGCCCTTTCCAAACTCTAATTTTGTCGCTAATGGATGGCACTCTGGTCTAAGTTAGAGAAAAAATTTGGGTTCCACATTCCTCAAGTGAAATGCCCTGGTTAGTCGCCAAAAGTTATGAATTCAAAATTCACCATGCTCCCTTCGAGTTTGATTTTTGGCTAAGTACTGGCTTATGCCCTCAACAATTTCCATTGGCCTCTTTCTTTGGTTGATACTGTGACTTCTGCCACTTGTCTGCTCCCCACACTCTAAGTGCATTTCCTCTTTTCTCTTCCATTAGCCTCCCAAAATGCTCCCATGTGTCATCACCATGAGCTTTTTTTATCATTTCCTTTTTTCTTCCTCATCGGGCCCCATTCGTGTGCCATGTAGCTCCCATTCCCATAAGGATTTGGTGGGCCCCACGAACGACATCTATAGTACACATTTTGATACGTGTCTTCTTTGTGCAAGCTTTTAGTGAAGGAATGAAATATTGACCGACGGTAGAAAAATGCTGCCACGTGTCTCTTCAACGCACACTACTTCAACGTAGAGGATGAAGTGAACTACAAGTTGTGGCTTCTACCACATATTCTAACTGCCTACCCCAAAGGGAAATGCTTGTCTACACGAAGCTCTGCTGGACCACTGCCATCATTCACAGGGGATGCACCTGAATGAAGGACGGCCAAATATTGTGTCTCAAATATTTTCTGTTACAATGGCTAGGGGTGATCATTGCCTCAACATCATTACTTGGATTTTGAATATTTTTGGTTGTTGCTCGCCAAGTGGTGGAGGGCTTGCTATAAATACAGCTCTTTGCTTCGATTTCGAGGTTCCCAGTTCAATGACTTTCATAGTTCTAGAGGTTCCAATATTTTAGGTTACAATTTTGGTGATTATATGCTTTTCACCAGTTTTTAGAATTACAAGATTGTTGGAGAGACTGGACCTTTATATTGTTTACATTATTGCAAGACTCATAGACTATGCCATTGTTCAGCCTCTCTATTTTTTAAGCTATTGATAAACTTTATGTTGTGCCATTTTGTTGAATGGTTTGTCTGTTGTACTTCTATAATTTGAATGCAAATTTACTAGTTTAGATCATGTCTTTTGACTCTTCTTTTTCAGTAAATGAGTGGGATCATTATTTTATGTCATTAAGTGAACTATTCATGCTACAATCTTTAATCTTTGTTATTCTAAGATATGGTAAATTTCTAAGTAGGCCTTTAGATCTCATCCAAGAGACATATTTATCATGCCTTTTATCTAAATTATAGTGTATCACCTTAGTTAGATTCTTTATTTTATATTTGCTTTCATTTCCCATTCCAAAACCCTAGTTACAGAAGAAGTCAACTTCTTTAAAAATCTGGAGGTCACTCAGTTTAGCGCAATAAGTCCCCCATAAACTAAGTTTCCTACAAAGGGTTATTACCTTGCCAAACTTTGGCATCAACAATGAGTAACTATGAAATACACAATTGTCTATTGGAAATTAAAATTCATCGAGATATAGTCATTTGTGTGTTTCGAAAATTGGTTAAAATATTTTACAATGTTGTTTTAGACAAAATGAAATACAATTACTTGTAATAGGAGCATAATTTTGGTCTAGAGAGCTCACTACCCAAAATTAGAGATACCAAGCTAGGGAACATTGATTGGAAGGATTTTTTAGGAGAGAATGAATGGAAAAACAAGTCCCCTGTTGCTTAGAGGCTGGTGGAAAGTGGGTTGTTGTGAGTTGTTATTTTCCCTATTATAGTTCAATGCCCAAATTTGGTACTTGAATGCATCAATAATTCTAACCCCCAAATGAGGGAGGTGAAGACCAAGGATAATAGAGTTATTGTTAAACTCAATAGGGACACTTTATTCTTGGATGAAATTACCCCAAAGGAATGAGTATGAAAACTTAAATGTCACCATTTCGTACCAACATTTCGTAGAGAAGAAAATGTTGGTGTAAATAAGTGTTTTACCTATCTAGGTCCTATTTACATGTTAAGTCCACTTAAGATCTTAACAATGTGTAAGTTATGATCAATGGGAAAAAGGGAAGGTCAGTTTTCATCTTCCTTTGGTGTCTCAAAATCTAAGGATCACTAATAATATGTATAGTAGGTACATGAGATATAGGTTGACAAGAGATAGAAGACACTATAGAAATGATGATTTATACTAGAGAGACAATATATTATCCTTTTCAACTATTTGAAAAAATTAAAATAGGAAAACATAAGATTTTATTGCACATTACCTATTTTGATCAGTAGTGTACTATGCAATACAAATGGTACAACACCCATTGCATGAATCAATAAAATGAAAATTTTAAATTTTAAATGAGCATTATGAGTGATGCATAGAGCCCCTATTCAACATTCCAGATTTTACAAGAATGTCTATGAGGGCAGTTTCAACTACATGTAATGGTTTCAAATGCTAATCTTAATATTTTTATTGATTATTGATATTAGGTTTATATATAAAATCATTTAATACTCAAGATGAAAACAATCACTTCAAATGTCAATTTCAATATTTTTAATATAAATATACAAGAATGAGAATATACCCATGGAGATGGAGACCTACCATGAATATTTTTTTGTGGTTTAAATTAAAGAGGAATTTTGAACAAGGGCATATGGGGGAAGAAAAAAAAGGTAATAAAAAAATGTAAAATTTATATGAGCAATATGTAGGGCCCTTGTTCAACATTACACATTTTGTATACATGTCTAGAAGGGGAGGTGGAGATTTTCAATAGGGGTAGTAGTTGACCACCTACATAATATTGATAACAAAGATAAAATGGAAGTAATAGAGGATAATTAAGAAACTTGTGGCTATGGGGAATCTAATTAAGACGCACTAGGGAAAGGTAGAAACCTACCAAAAACTAGAGTAAAAAATTGTTTGAAACAACACAAAATTTTAGGAGTTGACCTACCTCTTCTTATTTAATATATAAGTCTTGACAATGTTCATTAATGGAAAAATTTGGTGGGGCCTTAGTATGCAGCTCAATGCAACTAGTGAGAGATGAAAGGGTGACAATTGGCTAGAGATTTGAAATATCAAAATGGTAGATATAAAACGTAATAAAATTATGGCATGATAATAGGATTTAATGTAAAATATGTTAATAGAAAATGATGGCACAAATTGGTTTTGCATTTTCTATTACTTCCTCAACAATCAATGTTGGCCTTCCTACATCCAAAACCTTTTCAAATTCTCTCCATCCCATGAAGCAAGATGGCACCACGAGAGAGGCATTCCTTGACAGAGATTTTGCTGGGGTTTTTTCCCTTGGTCGGGTGGCAGCGAGGGTTTCTTTAGGAAAAATACCCTCTTTCCCTTTATCATGTTCTACACAAGATTTTGAACCTACATCCTCTAATGGTTGTTTCATTTCCAAGAAAGGTGGTAATGCTAGTACAAAGGTTTCTCAGTCAAACTACAAGTTGACATTGGATTCTAGGTGTTTGGGATTGATTTATGTTCCACCCTCTCATGGTGGGGAAAATGTTAGAATTGGCTATGATTTCCAAGACCTAGAGGCCAAATGGAAAGCACAAAAGAGAGAGAATAGAATGTGATAAGAATAAACTGTATTCTTATCAATATGATTCAATGATATGATGGATATACAATGTAGTAGAAACCCCTTGGTTAAATATAGCCAAGGTGAGATACAAGATGTCATAGGATTATGACAAGTGTCTTAATCATATGACATGAGACAACTAATCACACTTACCTAGGTTAACATGTGTTACAAGTCAAAAGATAAGATAACAACTAATGACAACTAACACCTTCTAGAAAGATTCCTTCCTATGACCTAAGTAAACTTAACATGCGCAAACAAGTCCCCTAGTAATGAATTAACTAGGTACAAGACTTTATTTACACCAACAGAAAATCAAAAACCTTTCTCAGTATTCCTTTATTTGAAAGCACCAAAGGTTTGTCTAGATAATGCCACTGGTGATAGAGAGGTCTATTTACAAGCTCATTCCCTTGTCTGTAGATTCACAAAGGTATGGCCAAAATTAATTAATCTTCATTCATGGATAAACACGAATTGGAAAGATTATTTGGAGGAAGAAATTAGTATCTATCCCTGTGCAAAAGGATTTTTTATGCTAGAATTTGACTCAATAGAAGATAGAGAAATGATTTTTTGGTGTAATTAATTATAATTTAATTACACTAGCATAAGTTTAACTTAGGTATTTTATTTAATTAATTAATTCCTAGGTTGCATTATTAGGAAAATCATTAATAATGGGGTCATCCCCCTTTCCATGTATTTAGGAGATAAGATTCCTTTTAGAATATCATCTAGAACTTATCTCAATCAGTTCATCATTTCCTAGGTGGTTAGTTAGGTTTTACATGTTCTCACATGACGTTTGATCAAGACACATGTCAACACCATAATGCATCTTGTATCTCACTCTTGCCTATTTATTCAGGGCATTTGTATATTTAAAATCATATTCTAGATCAATCAGATAATCTCAATTTGCATGCCCAAGTTGTAACACTTTCTGTGTGGGTGAATTTCTTCTTGGAAAAGATCCTTTGAACTATGTGCAACTTCATTGGATGATTTAGCATCCATTATTTCAACATGGTATCAGAGCTTGTCTATTGAAGATTTATCTCAAGATCAAGAAAGTTAGGATAGAGAGATTGAATACAGGCTTGAAGGTTTTCATTGTAGGCTACTAGGCTCTACCTAGGGACCAATCTGATTTCTAGTGTAGATCAGGCTCTCTCTAACCTCACCATTGCGCTCAAAAGGCCTCAAAACCTATAGATTGCCTGCCTATTTGTCAAAATCAGAGATATATCATCGGGCGCCATTAGAGGTATTATCTAGAGTTTGCAAATTCATTGTACTATCTATACAATTTGTAGTAAAAAAAATCCCCTTATAGTTGTCCTCCATGGTAAATTTTTTTACATCAGCGGGCATTTTTTATTTCAAAAAATGGGTTATTTTTTCTATAGTTTCTAGCAAAAATTAATATTCATGCAACCTGCTATTTTAATTAGCAGTCAGCATCATAGGGATTGAATATTTTTCTCCACGGACTATGGTTTTCTCCCGTCAACATTGATATATTTTTGCAAATTATATATTTTAAAATTATCGGCATTTCTATTAAAAATTTTAATTTCATTTTACAATATTCAAAAATTTGCAGGTTTCACTCATCAATCTGCAGACAACAAATACACTGTCAACTGCATTCATTAAGGGGTACATCAGTCGGCCCGCCATCACATCACCAGTCTTCATCATCGACTATCCATCATCGATCGTTCCCCTCCACTCACCATTGGTTACTATCCATCACTAGCTTGCCATTTGTACCCTAGTCACCGGTGTTTGTTTCTTGGCCACCGTCTACCTCCATCGAAGACCCCACTTCAAGCTCTCTCTATCGGTCGTGTGCAGAACCGAAGGCCCTGCTAGATCCAAGCAGCCCCTCTCGAGCTATCTGCTCCACTAGCACCACTCTACCCACATCATCGCTCTGACACTGCCCATTCCAGCGAAGTTTTTTTAAAACTTCCAAAATTTCCTGTGGTCATATAGGAGAACAAGGGCTGAAAATTTTTTAGCCCCCGAGGCCATTTTTTTGCTCATGGTTAGCCTGCCATCTCCCAACACAATAGTTATCTTCTGAGGGCTGTAACTTTCCACCATGATCTCAAAATCCAACAAATGAGATATAATTGGAAAGGTGTTGAAGTCTACTTTCCAATGGTGCCCTCTATTTTTTTAGTATTCTACTGTCATCAAAAGTTTCAATCAACTGAAGTCAAAACGCTAATTTGGACTTAAAGGCTCATATCTTTGCAACTGTTTATCAAAATTCAGTGATTCCAGTGGCATCAGGAAGGTATCACAAAACTTTTTTCATCAATCCTTTCCTTTTGATTAGTTTCAGCTCCAAGTACTCTTGCCTTGGTTTTTTCCAATTTGTTGCATTTGTTCAATTACTTGGACATCTTGAAATTTGAAGAAGGAATTTTTGATTTGGGTGGCATCTCTTCATTTGCATATCATTATTTGGAAGTTTCTATTCGTTGTTGAAGGTCATTTTCTTTGTAATCTTGGAGAAATTTCATAGTATATTATGGGGTTTGCATATTATCCTTCTCTGACTATGTTGCACAAGGTAAACTATAGACAATGGTGAGATTGGATCATAAACCATCTCCAATCACTTGAATTATTGCAACATATATATTATATAATTCCCCATCCAAGTCAAGGTATTCATGAATTTGCTTGGAGTTGTAGCAAATATACTGTCTTAGAGATCATTAAAATCCAAGTTGATTGTAATGTTTTGAAATCCATTGATCATTGTAATTGTCCTCTCATCCTTTGGACTAAGATTTGGAAGCTATATGGATATTTTGATACTCCACCATTCCTCGATGATCATGATTCATAATGTCATTCTTCAAATCAAGTACCCCATGATGAGATTACTATTTAGGAGCTTACAGATTTGGAATGTCTTGAGTCTTCAGATGAGGATGTCAATATTTCTACAGATGCTTCTTATCCCTTAGAGACTGTTGATATACCTTCACATTCAGTGATTCCTTGTATAGAGTCATTAGTTGAGGATTCCATCATTCCTATTCATCAGGACACATTTAGTTTTCCAGACTTGACATCATAGGATGGCTTTGTTTTAGGGATTGCTGACTTGGCTATTTCTACAGGTTTGGAGGACATTCTTGAGGGGATATCTCTCCTCTGTTCAGATCCTACTTTGGAGACTTTTCTTGAGTCTCCACATTCCTTTGTCTCAACCTTCATTAGGGATCTTGAGACTACCTTGGAGGCACTTTTTTTCTCTTCAGAGATTTCCCATATGAGACTTCTTCCCTCCCATTTTATTATGGCGTCAAAGTTTCTTCAGCATCTACCATTAGATTTTCTTCTTCCTAGCGAGAGACATGTGGTTTTGATACCTTTGTTGCTTCAAAATTCTTTCAGTGGTTTTGAGGCATTCAAGGGGGAAATCTAGCCTCAATATATTCCTTCAATGGAAGGATCATTGTATCATAGTCTTTGGATCTTGTTCAACATCAGTTTCTGCATTGTCCTGATTTGTCACCTTCTTCATTAATTGGGCATGTACCTGATTTGAGTGTGGCATCTTCATCTTTAGTGGCACAAGAGACACATGAGCAAGTTTTAGAGACATCTTCATCCTTCACATTCATCCTACCTTCCATAAATTGCTATATGGAATGGGAACATCCCTGCATTTCAACTTAGTTTTGTTTCTTCTGAAAGGGAGACAAGTTGTTTGTCGACATTGGATCATGTTTTTTTACAAGAACTTACCATTTTTGCAAGTGATCACATATTTTTGGGGGAATATATAGGCTATCTCTTTCCCTCCTATGGGGGGATATTGATTGTATTGTATCCATGTGACAAAAGGTGTACTTGGGGGGTATTATGGAGTCCTCCATCCTTCCCATCCTCCTCACTTTTTCTGTATTTCATTTTCCTCCCTAAGTTTCACTTATGGGAGGTGTTGGTGCAATTAATTATTTAATTACACTAGCATAAGTTTAACTTAGGTCTTTTATTTACTTAATTAAGTCTTAGGTTACATTACTAGGAACATCATTAAAATAATGGGTTCATCCCCCTTTCCATGTATTTAGGAGATAAGATTCCTTCTAGAATATCATCTAGAACAAGTTATCTTAATCATTTCATCATTCCCTAGGTAGTTAGCTAGGGTTTACATGTCATGCATGATGTTTGATCAAGACAAATGGAAACATCATAATGCATCTTGTGTCTCACTCTTTCCTATTTATTCAGGGCATTTGTACATTTGTAATCATATTCTAGATCAATCAGATAATCTCAATTTGCATGCCCAAGTTGCAACACTTTCTGTGTGGGTGAATTTCTTCTTGGAAAAGATCCTTTGAAGTATGCATAGCTTCATTGGATGATTTAGCATCCATTATTTCAACATGATTCTTAATATTGGGCCTTGGTTTTATCAAGGATATTTCTTATGTATGAAACCTCGGTTCCCTTTGTTCGATCCACAAACAAAGACATTTTATTTTGTCTTTTTGTGGGTTTGATTACCTTACCTTCCATTATAGTTTTGAGAAATTGATTTTTTGAAAGCGATTGGCAATGGGATGGGAAAGCATCACTGCATTTCAAAGGAAATGGTTAATTATGAAAATTTTAGTTTTGCTCATCTTTGTGTCAAAAGGGATGTGACAAAAGGGCTTTCGGTAGAGATTTTTTCTCAAAGTTGGCAATAGATGATGGCGTCAACCAATAGACTATGCAAAAATTGCCTTCAGGTGCAAAAGATGTTTTGCAACTAAACATGCTACTGCACAATTTGGTAGGGGTTGAACTAAGGATAGCAGGTCGTCTTGGTGGGATGGTGTGGAATCCCATCACTATGTATTTTCTCCCTCTGAGCATAGTGATGTCATTCCTTCCCCTATGTTTCAAGAAAAGGTTCCAAGCTTGTCGTATCTATCTCAAGAGGTCATGCCTAATAAGAAGTCAAAAGAGGATATCTTGATGGCTTCTCCATCTCCCTTGGAGAAAATAGATGAATGCAACATAAGAACACTGAAATTTCTTCTACTTTTTTAGATGTAGGTGCTAATAATAAAAATTTGAAGGTGGAAAACAACAATGATCCTCCTGAAACTGAATAAGAATGGACAGAGGTGAAGAGGAAGAAAATGCCATCATCAAAACAAAAGCATCTAATGACACTAAGATCCTCTAAAAAAGCAGAAAATATGTAATACTTTATATAATCTGGGATTGTTGCAAAAAATATAAAATATATAAAATATGTTAATATTTTACGATTCATGCTTAGGGAGACATGTTAAATTTTGTGATCACAGTTAGGGAAACAAGTTAAAGCCTTATGGTTTATGGTTAGGGAATTTATAATAGTTGCATGTTATGGAGTTTAAGCTTGTAAAAGGAAAATGTTAGTGTGTGTGATGGGTGTTAAAATGACAACATTAATAATGTTGAATGTCAGGCCTACATGCCATATCGACAAATCAAGGGTTAAAGTGTTGGATAATATTGGTAATACTTTCTATGCAACTATACTAAGTGTTAAGTCAATTGATTGACCAATAATGACAATAGTTGTTGAAAACTCTCAAATATTATTACATGCTCAAAATAAATTTTGTAATGCTAATTAATCTCCTAAAATGTCACTTTTACCAGGACCTATAATTTATATTAAATACTTTTCATAGTAATGATAGTCACCATGCTATAGAGACCAGTTGAATAAGTCCACATTATGTTAGAAATATTAGTCTGCTTTGATAAACTTGTACATGGTTATCATGCCCCACTAATATCAGATGGTCACGATACAATCCAAAGTCCAAATGTGACGTAGGGGTTGATGGTTTGACACAAAGTCCAAGTGTGAATTCAACTTTTTCATTAATGATGGCGGCTGAAATCAACCTTCATTGAACCTCGTGCTGAAGTGGGAGAAGACTTGGACAAAGTTAGACTTGCACAAGGTTTCATCAGAGTTTTTGGGTTTTTTTCTAAGTGTGAGATGACATAGCAAGGTGTGGGATCACTCCAAAATTTAGATTTAAGGGGTTTTGCTCAAAAAAATTCCATGGGTTGGGTTGCTTTTGCTCTCAATTTTTATGATTGTGGCTTTGAAAGTGGAAGGGAGAGTAAGTTCAAAGAGGTGGTGTGAATAAAGAAGTTTGAGATATGGATTCTTAGAGATTGAAAAGGCTTAACAATAGGTCTGAATCAGTTGATATATATTCCTCTCCATCTTTTTTTTCTTGCATCCTCTTCTTAAATGGCTTCTACAATGGAAAGTGACTATAATCACATCTAAAAAGAAAAAATGGAACTATTGAATCTATTGAGGAAAATCATCTAGGGCAAGTGAAAATTTCTTTATCAAACAAAATTGGCAGAAGGATGTGGGTAAATGAAAAATAATACTAGGATATTTTAAAACATAGAGTGTCTTGAGTGAAACCAAAACAATAAAAAATAAAATAGGTGCAAAAGAGGAAAATTGTGGCTCACATGCGAAGGTCAAAATTTAAGTTAGTCACAAATATTGCACAAAAAAGTAAAAGGGCAAGATGGCATGGACCTTAGGGAAGAAGAAGATTTATATAGACTCATCTCAACTCCTTTTACTTGGTTGGCACATATATATGTGCAATAGTTGCTAAATACCAAAAATAGGGTAGAAGGTATAGAAGTAAGGGAATAAGAAAGTGAATACAAGCTTCATGGAATGTGGTGGAAAACCAAGTTCTAATAGAAGAAATAGAGTACTAAAAGAATACCTAGGTGGCAATGGCTATAGAAGTAGGGAAGCATGAATGGCAATTCATGCAACAATCAGCAAAAGAAAACTTAGACTTGGTAAATCAGAAAATATCAAAGTGTGGAACATAATCCTTGCAAAAAGAAAATGCTCAGGGCATAGAGGAAAAGGAATTACTAGGAAAACCAAGTCAAAAGATGGCAACTCATGGACTCGAGTAGTTAAAATCCTAGTCGATGAGATAGAGGAAATAATATAAAAGGATAGAAAAGCA
Source organism: Sequoia sempervirens (assembly GCA_007258455.2). NCBI lineage: Eukaryota > Viridiplantae > Streptophyta > Pinopsida > Cupressales > Cupressaceae > Sequoia > Sequoia sempervirens. The sequence continues at coordinate 824,514,583 of VDFB02271358.1, read as the reverse complement.
CAAGCAAGAGAGAATAGGGCAAGGTAAGAAAGAGAAAAATATATAATTATTAGACAGGTATGAGACTACAAAAAAATTAAGAGTGCCTACAATCTTACAAGTGAATTTCTAAGGGAAAAGTTGCATTAGAGGGGACAAATTTTCCAAGAAAGAAGGGTTGGAAAATTAAGTGAGGATGGTATTAGGGTGACCAAATTCGTCTTAATGAGAATAGAAGACAAATTCCAACTTCTAAATAAAAAGAGGCTTTGAAGGGTTTGTGTTTCTCCTTAGATAAATATTTGACCCCATTGCAAGGAGGCAAGACATGTGGAATTTACTAAAGTAAGAGAAACAAGGGACAAAGGTAAAGGGTATGGTTACAAAACATTGGAAAATCCATTGTCACCAATTTCTTGTCCCAAAACACAACAAAGTGACAAGAGAATAGTAAAAGGAAAGAAAGGTTAACAATGGCAACAATGAATGTAACAAAGCATGAATGAGTAAAAAAATAAAAAAATTGACTTGATCCTTTGGCCCCAAGACAAATAGAAATTAGTGCCTCACCTCCCCAAGAGAACTTAAAAGTAGTGAGTTGGAGCTATAGAGATTACCCATGAAGAAGAGGGGCTAGATTAGGGCCTATCATTGATGGTAGAGATGCAATGTCTCACCAAAACTCATTATCATGGTGGGTACAAGAGACCTACTTTTGAAGGGTACACAATGTTTACAATTTAGAATGATATAGCTAGTAATGGAAATGGATACAATGGCATAAAGGTCTTAATAAAAGAAGCATGGGGAAGAAACATTTAGCTAGAGAAAATAGACCCAAATAAGTAATAAATTTGATTTTAAAATAATGAGAATGATAGGCACATCAGAATTGTATTGTTTTATTTTTCCCTCTAGGTGTAAAAAATATTTTTTAAAATGGGTTTAGACTATAAGTATCGATTTGTAGTGCTAAAAAATAAATTTCATCTCTATTACAATGGGGAGAATTTCTTATAGTGGGTAACTTCAATGTGAGGATAGACAATGTTCAAATTGGCATATTATGCAACAAGGAGTATAACATTCCTCTATTACATGAAAGAGGAAAGTAAGTTTTATGTGGGATTTTTTATTTGGTTATTTATTTAATAATATGGGTAGATGGAAGAAATCTAAAAATTATACATACAAGACATATAACAAAGCAAATGTTGTTGATTATGCTACTTGTTCACAAAGCTTGATTGATAAGATAATAAAGGTTGTGAATGAAAATTATCTTGATGATTTAGAATTAGATCATAATATAGTTCAATTTTTTTTATCTTAGCCAAAATAAAACTAGCACATGATATACGAATAATATGCTCACCAACCTCCAATAAAAGGAAAAGAATTTGTTAACCCAAGAAAATTGTAATATCTTCAAGAAAATTTTAGTTCAATTAATGTAGAATAAAAGGAAAAGATCACAAGTTCTAAAAAATAATGAACTAGCAAAAATAATTCAAGGGGAACTTGAGGGTTTCAAAAGGACAAAGAATAAGAAGAAAAAATAAATTAGCTTCTATAAAATGCATAACTTGATGAGGATTGTAAAGCTACAAGGAGAGCTATCAAGGAGCTAGGTAAAAATTAGTAGAACACAAGTTAAACAAGAAAATTGGATTCAAAGTAGAAAAATGATGCTCATGAATACAAGGAGAGAAGACATGATATATCTAAGGAAGAATAAATCAAAAAATTGGAAGGAACTTCAATCAAGAAAAAAGAAAATGGAGAATAATATAACAACCACTCAGCAGTTTGATATGCAAAACAATTGTATGAGAAATAATCAAGGGTTCAAGTATCACCAAGGTCAACATGACAACAAAAATTCTTACTTTACAAGAGGTTGAGGAAGGTATCAAGAAGTTAGATGCAAGAAAGGCTAGGGACATGGTTGAGATTCAAGTTGAATATCTAAAATGGGGGATGAAAATCCTCACTCCTCGCTTTGTAAAAATATTCAACATCATCAACATAGGTTTCCAAGAGATTGGGTCACTAGCTTAACAATACCCCTCTTTAAAAGTGGGGACATTAATAATCCTTCTAGCTATTGGACCATCATGATCAATCTATTTTTGTAAAGTTATTTGGTAGCATGGTTGAGAACATAATCATCAAGTGGGTAGAAGAAAAATAAAATAGAGAAAAGTGCAAGTGACTTTCAAACCAAAGCACTTAGCAATTTTGATTATATAATTACTTTGAGACAAAACATTGAGAAATTCTAGAATGGAAAAGAGGGAGTTTATTCTTGTTTTCCCAATTTTCAGAAGTCTTTTTACATGATTCCTAGACATAATTTATGGTGTGGAATGAAGGATATATTGGTGTGAACAACCCTAGTATTTCCTATCTAGTAAATCCTATTTTAAGTGTGAACAAGGCACATTATCTAACTAGTTATTTGTTAGGACCTATTCATACATGTTCACATGTTAGATTTACTTAGGCTCTAAAAATATTTTTAGAAGTATCTAGTTTGCATGTGATCTTATCCTCCCATTGTCACATATCATAGGATTAAAACACTAGTCGTGGAATCCTAATTAGTCATCAACTTGCTTATATAAGCAAGGTTTATCATTGCACATTTTGGGTGAATGATTATAATTTATTTTACACCATAATCAACCAATATTTTTCTCGTTGCTCTCTTATAGAAAGTAATCTTTGGTCTTGCAGGTGATCCTAGGATTTTGATCCCATTGGTGAATCTTACATGGTATCAAAGCTTCAAATCTATAAGCCCCTTCTTAAAATTGAGAGATAATCAAGTAGGATCTTTTGCTAAGTACACTTTAGATTAAAATGGGTCTCACCAATGTGTCCAAAAGGCCCAAAATTTTATATTTTCATATATGACACTCTATATTTTAGGGTCAATATTTTTCCCGTTTTAGGAGAGTTTAAAGAAAATCAATAAAAACTAGTTTGTATAGTCATACAAAATCAATACAATATGGATCCATATTATCCACCCCATCATACTATCAAAATAATCTACAAAAATTAGCAATTGTAAGAAATTCAACATATTCTCTATAGAATATTATTTTCACAAGTATACCACCGATTAGCATCATGTCTTACATAAGTATGGTTTTCTATTTTTTAATTAGAAAAATACTAGCTTAATAAGCACAAACTATTACAACCTAGTCGTAGGGCCTTCGGCCAATGGTTTTACCCAACTTGTAGGGTGTTAAACCACTAAGAAACATGTTGGAACTACTGCACAAGGTGTCATCATAGATTTTTGCTCTACCAAGAATCTCAACCCAAGCATTACCCAAGTAGCCTAACTGAAATTAGTTACTTGATATCTAGAAAGATTGCTTAGATCTATTGATAGAAGGTACCTAGCACCACCCAAATTTCTACTAGAATTGTTCCAACTCCCTCCTAAGGTCCATTAAACTAGCTTTTTTTTACCAAGAGGCATAACTTTTCACCCATGAGTCAATTCTTTGTAAACAAGATATTGTCAGAAAGCTTGTTTTGAGCACGTCATAGTGGTATAAGTTATTTTACCAATTTTTTCTAATATTGCATTTAATTTTTTGTTGAAGTTAGATCTTCATTTTATCTCTAAGCTCATAATTTTTTTCCTATATTTCTATTTTTATGATTCTTTCAATATTGGAGATGTATTGAGGAGCTATATACTATCATTCATCCATATTTTCTAGATTCATACCCCAAGTATATTTTATCTAATTTATCATATTTTTGCATTCTAGCTAATCACCTCGACATCCTCGCACCATGAAAAGATTTTTTTTATCAAATGACTTCATTTTAGTTGCTTAACATGTATTGGTCTTTGATTTTATCATTTTATGAGTGTATTATTATAAATCAAAATGTGATGATTATATATCTGTATATGTTTATACATCAAAATAATACTAGACATCAAAACAATATGATCTGATATACAAAAACTAACATACAAAATGGGCCTCTAGCCCCCAGGTGCATGGGTCCCTGAGCCCTTTGGCCATGGCAGTGGTGGCGGTGATGGATGCTAGATTGACATGAGTGAATGTGATTGATGCGATCATGAGGTGGACATGCTCTGCACTCGCAATCCTCAAACCTCTCCTCGCAACTCGATCACCTCCTCTCATAGCCTGGCCTCCTTCTCGTGGGCTTGTCGTAGCTCCTCTTGGAGCTACTACACCTGGAGATTAGCAGTTGGCCTGTATACCTCTGCCTGGTTGCCAAGGTCATCGAGTCAAATTTGTAGAGTGTCACATACCACTACAGTACTCTTTGCCCATGTCACTTTGTGATCTTGCTCAGCTAGCAAGGTGCAGAGCTTTGCCAAGCACTAATCTCATTTCCTAATCATGGTGGAAAGGTTGGTGGTCCTCTAAATGGCCTCTACATATTCCTCCTTGTAAGCAGTACTCAGCCATGCTACAACCTTAGACTTCCAGCACAACCTAACTATATGAGTCTAAATATATATGTTTGATTCAATCATGACATGTTACCTCCACTTGGTAGAAACTTCTCCTAAATGATACTCTATCTCCAACCTAAGAGGGTATCAATAGTCCTTGATGCACATAAGGGAAAAAAATAGGTAATTAGTCATCACCATCATAATCATTCTTGATTATACTTCAAAAGAAACTTACCATTATCTTTCTTGATTGCTTGTTATTAAACAATTTAATACACTAACTCAATAATTAAATTAGGTAAATTAGACCAAATGTGACAATTATCTCCTACAGGTGATCCCACAATAGTGGTTTACAATTTTTGTCCAAACTGGACACTGAAATAATTTTTTCTAGCTAAATCTTCACTTTCGTGCACCTATAACGGCTAAACCGTGAGGAATTTGAAGATGATACAAACTAGAGTTTTGTGACATTTTGTCTTTAGATTCTAAATATTATTTTTTTCATAATTTTTGGAATCAGACTGCACCCTTTTTTCCATCTCCCTTGAAAACTAGTTTTTTTCAAAAAACAACATTTTTAAGGAGTGACGCTCACCGTATAACACATAAATTTTTTTCCATGAAGGATAAAATTATAATTCTTTCCAATTTAGATTTTTAACTCTAATATCTAGTGCTTCCACTTGGATAGATAGTATTTTATTGAATATTTTTTCCTTAATCAAGTTTTGAAGTCAAACCAATTACAATTCAAACATAGGCGAACCGTATAACACAACCTTTTTTGTATGTATCGAAATTCTTTTTTTTTTTTTTGGATCAAGGACTTCAATATCTGGTGCACTCATATTTTTCAAAAAAAATGATAATCGTCTATTTTTCCACATGTACACAAAGAGCTTCATTTTCTATGAAAAACCTATGTTTAATAAAACTAAAAAAACAAATAGATAATAAAACTAAAACATATTCAAATTATAGTCATTGGGTAGCTTGTTCTGAGGACTACCTAATTCCAATTGGGTTCGTGAAGTCTCCTCCATTTTCATCCTCAACCCAAGCTTCGAAGGGAAAAAATTTTGATTTTTTTGGTGGTAGAGAGCAGCAAGGTGGGAAAAGGGAGGTTTGCTCGAACCTGGGGGGTTCAAGTGAACCCCCTTTCAAAAAGGGGTTTTTATTGTGGTTTTTGGCGGAATGGTAGGAGCATGCATTAAATGGGTTCGCTCGAACCTAGGTTCTAGTGAACCCTCTTTTGGTTCGCTCGAACCCCCAAAACGAATTTTTTGGCATGGGGTCATTTTTTTCAAGTTTTCCTTCCTCACTTCAATTGTAAACCACTTTTTTGGGTTCACCCCTACCCTCTTTGGCATTTATATAAACAAACTTGAAGAATGGTTGAATTTGATCAGTGGGGATAGTGATCACTTGGGATTGTCAAGCTTCTTTTGTGCATTGATGATCATATTTTAATTGCTAGGTCTACATAAGCATTATAAGAGCATTTGTCTATTCTTTAGCACTTTTACAAATATGTGGGTATGCAAGCTAATACTAGCAAGAGAAAAATCATGATCTTCTTCAATAGAAATAAAACTTGACCTAGTTCAACTTTTATTTTGAAGGTAGTATCTTAGAGGAAGTAATGGAGTAAAAATAACTTTAGGATTGAATTCAATAGATGTAGAGAGGTAGAGTTTTGAGATTGGGAAAATATTCAAACTCTATTTGTGTTATTAGTAATTGTAATAGTGCTTCATGGATGTGAAATTTGGGCTAGAGCAATATTTTTGACAAAAAATGGACATAGATAGAGAGAATTCAAAAATACATGATCACAAGCAAATTCAAGTTAAAAGCATTAGTCCCTTATAAGATTCTTCTAGCTAAAATAGGTGCAATTCCTATTGAAGCCATCACTATGGTGCATGTTTTAAGATATATGAAAAAGTGTGTAGATGGAAGAAAATTGTTAACCTAATGTTATCTTTAAAGATGTCTTGAATGAAAGAAATAAGTCATGGATGAAGAAAATTTACAAGTGGATGAACAAGTGGCACATTCACTTGAATGCTTGCCTTAATAATGACGAAGAAATAAAGGCTTTTGTTGTAGAAAAGCTTCACAAGCATATGTGGGAAAAGATGTTAGGAAGAAAAAAGAAATATTGTCTTGAAGAATTTAACCCCATCTTGGACCATTAGTAAAAAGTTTTTTAGAGGTCAATCTCATGGGGGTCAAAGATTCTCATTGTCTAGTTGAAGATTGATTAACTTGTATCATCTTTGGTGTGAAATATATAGATGGAAAAGGTCAAAAGAGGTTTGGGAAGAGAGTGTGTCTTTTACACAAGAGAGATAGGGGAAACAAAAAAAACTTTATTCTTGATTGCAATTCATACAAAGACTTTGGATCAAATACATAAGTAATTCAACAACTTCTTTTTTCACGATTTATTTAATGAAAAGATTGACAAAATAAAAGAATTCATTATCAAATTAAACATAAGAAGATCAACACTTCACAAAACAAAAACAATAAAATCTTTGATCCTCAAAACCATCTTAATCTCATGAACATTAAAAATCTTATATTCTATTCTTAAAAATATCGGATTCTTAACGTCATTGACCGACAACCTTGTGCACAAAATATCAATTACAAGAACTATATAATATATGATTCTTTCGCAATCTTACCTATAATAACTATAATATATTATTGCGACGAACCTGTCCACAGGACAAACGTATCCACCTACTCCGACATGGGTAGGTACTAGTTTACATGTGAACGCTATAATATATGATTCTTTCGTTTTTTCTTTCGAATTTTATATTCGAATAACCAGAGAACTTTGGAGGCATGAGAAGGGAAACCACGGAAAAGCTATGAAAATTTTGCAAGACACGGAAAGGTAAAAATCTGCATCCTTTTATAAGTTTGGATTACAAAAAATTATTCTATGTACCTTGCGTGCATTTCTGCTTCAATTTTCGCTTTTATCGCCAGACAGATTTCAACCTGACATAAGTTTTTCTTTTGCATTTTAATATACGTTGGTTATTATGTTTTACGTTGGAACAGAAAATCAAAGTCCAGCTGGAGCTTGACAATGGTAGGAGTGATTGTGTTCTTTTTACTACTCCCACCTTCGCTTATTGCACAATCCCATACAAATTTTACCTTCAACGAATTCGATACCCCGACAGTCGAATTGTTTGGGAATGCTTCAGTGCAGTACAAAGCCATCTCCCTTAATGATCAATCCCAATCGAGTATCGGCCGTGCTTTTTATCCACATCCTGTGCGTATGAAAGATGGCGGGTCTCTGAATTCTACTTTGTCTTTCAGCACAAGTTTTGTGTTTAAAATTATAAACGTCAGTCCATGTCTCTCACCAAGCGGGCATGGACTGGCGTTTATAATGACACCCTACAAATCTCCAGAGAGATTTTTACCAGGTCCGTATCTTGACTTGTTGAGAAATATTTCAAGCATAGGAGATGCCTCTAATCATCTCTTTGCGGTTGAGTTCGACACAGTAATGAACTTGGAATTTGAGGACAGTGACGACAATCACGTTGGTGTCGATCTCAACGACCTCAGGTCTGTAGTCTCTACGTTTGCGGGCTACTGGAATGACAACAGCCAGTTCATGGAATTGGAACTCGACAATGGACAGAATATTCAAGCTTGGATTGATTATGACCATCTTCTAAAAGAGCTCAATGTAACCTTTGCAAAGGCTTGTTCAGTTCGCCCAGAGAAACCCCTGATTAGTCTAAGAAATATTCCTCTGTCTAACATTCTTGAAGAAGAAATCTACGTTGGTTTTTCAGCAGCTACTGGAACCTCACTGGTGGAGAGCATTACATAGTCGCCTGGAGCTTTACCACAAATGGAGCCGCCCCGGTCCTGAATTTGGAGCTATGTGATCTCATTAAACATAGAAAATCCAAGAGCTCAAATTTCAGATTGATAGCCGGCATTACCACAGCTTGCGTCCTCCCCCTACTGGTGGTGGTGGCAGCATCACTTGTCCGGTGGAAGAGAAACCAGTACCGAGATATTATTGAAGACTGGGAGACGGAGTACTGGCCTCACAGATTTAACTACAGAGACCTACATATTGCAGCAAAGGGTTTCAGAGACGAACAGCTTTTGGGATCTGGAGGCTTCGGTCGGGTCTACAGAGGAGTCCTTCCCCCAAACGGCCTCGAAGTAGCTGTGAAACGTATACTTAGAGAAACCGAGGAAGGGATGAAGGAATTTATAGCAGAAATCTCCAGTCTTGGTCGCCTTCAACATCGAAATCTTGTGCAGATCAGAGGCTTCAGCAGGCGAGTAAAACAGCTATTCGTAGTTTACGACTACATGCCGAATGGCAGCCTGGCTTAACCAGCACACTCTAAGCGTTGACCGCTTAGGTGGCTGGTGTGGGGCCCTCTAAACCCGTCCCGTTCGTCGTTCCCCATCGCCGTTAACTCTCGTCCTCCGTTACTCCCGCACAAAGTTCAATTTTTAAATTTTTTTCTCCCGCCCGTAAGATCTCCATATGCAGGTTTTTGACCCGAAAATTTTTCATTTGCACGCCTGCTCCTGGCTTGTGCCAAAATGGGAGCTTTGGAACAGGGTATGGACATCCATCGAAACGTAATGGAATGGCGATTGTTTTCAGATATCAAAGTTGGAAATGCTCTGGTAAACATGTATGCAAAAATGTGAAAGCATATAGAAGGAACGCGAACTGTTTGATCAGATACTTCAAACAAATGTGGTCTCATTGAATGCTAGGATTGCAGGATATGCACAAAATGTCTTTGTTGAAAAGGATTTAGAAACTTTCAACAAAATGCGATTGGCAGGTGTAAAGCCAGAGTTCGCAGCCTCTGCCAGCATCCTCACAGCCTGTGCGAAAATGGGAGCTTTGGAACAGGGTATGGACATTCATCAAACGATGAATGATAGAGGAATTTTGTAGATGTTGTAGCTGCAACTACCCCGACATACATGTATGCAAAACGTGTAAGCATAGACAAGGCACGTAAACTGTTTGACAGATTTCCTCTGAGAAATTTGTTCTCATGGAATGACCTGATTGTAGGATATGAAAAATGTGGAAGCTTCGACAAGGCACCTGAACTGTTTGACAGAATGCCTCAAAACGCACTTTTCTAATGGAACATCCTGATTGCAGGATATCAACAAAATGGGTATGTTGAAAAGGCTTTAGAATTTTGTCCTTCCTAGGTTCCTCAAAGGAGAACTAGGTTGCAATTACATGCACAACGAACCTTCTCTAGCTTTGAAATACCCTTGATGAAGAATGTCCTGACATGCAATTTTAATTATTATTTTTAGCTTTTTATTAAAATTTTAGTGTATATGCTGTAATAGTTTTGGATGGGTAATGTATTTATAGAGAATATATTTTTAACAAGTAATGTAAGTTATAGATCTGTATCAATGAATTGTTTTGCATTCTAAATCATGGTCTCATTTTCTTCTCGTATATCTTAGTTTGAACAATCAAGCAATCTATTTTTATAAAAAATATTTGTATTTTTGTGTTGAACATTTTTTCTTTAATATTAATATACTCTATTTTTTGTCAATTAAAAGAACATAATAGTGTAGGATCAAAATGTTGTCTTGCCTTACATTGGCATAGTTTCTCAACTAGATGATAGGTTACGTTTTGTCAAGAAAAATACATGATTGAATATGCAATTTGATAGGAAAATTTTGACTTATGTGAGTGTAATCTTAAATTTATTGGATATTAGTTTAAGTTTGTAAATATATTTGTATGACAAGTAGTCAGATAATTGATTGGTGTGTAAGATATGAGATATTTTAATGAATAGTTATTTAAATGTTAAAGTTTATATTGAGATGCAAGTGAATAAAAGATATCTAAAACATATAAACTATATAGTACCCTAATAATTATGAGGCTCTTTTGTGAATCCATGGCTAGTATGATTTAGTATAATAGGAAGGTTATCTATAGTTTAGAAGGCTATGTCATATGTAACTTCTGTAGTCAAAGATCCTATAATAGACATTTGGAATAAGTATTAGACAATATATAAATATTAGATAAAAAACATTAATGCAATATTTATAGGATATACATAATTAATAAAGGGTATTGAAAATTGGGTTAAAAAAATGGATAACTTGTTAAATTTAAGATTATCATTATCAACCTATGTCATGAAAGGTATAAAAGAGTTGACAAGAAAAAAAGTTATAATAGCCTAAATTTTATTTTTATTTTATGGATGTGTAGGTGACAAATATTTTTGAGAATAAATATATTAGGGTCATTAAATGATAATACATGTTATTTGAAATATGAATCTTGAATATATAGTTTCATAAATTTATCTTTTTATGGGAATCTGTGTGATAAAGGATATTCTAAGAGATGGAATGTAATATGGAAAATGGGTCCTTATTGGCTAGATTTTTTATTTAATCCTATTTTATATTATATTCAAAAATCTCTAGAGGATAAAGTGAGGATAAGAATTTAAGTATTTCGTATGTATCTTGGGATAGAACAAGGTATTAATCTTTAAGTTTAATTGTGTACTTAAATCATGGTCTTGGAAACTAGTCAAGATACTTATATATAGTTGTTATGTTGTACAATAATTATGTTTATCCTTATATGATTAACCGTATTTATATGTTTTAAATTTATGCATTCATATTTATTTTTACTTAGAACATACTTAATTTATTTATTTCTATTCTAATGTGTTAAGTCCAATGCTATGGCTACACCACATCTTGTTGTGTTTGTTGAAATCTCAAGCAAGGGATAAAATGGGAGTGTAAGAAGCTTCAACTTTATTGTGCTTAGTATGAATATTGGTCCCATTATAAATGCAACAACAAAAATCCACAAGGTTTTGATGAAGTTTCCTTGGTGTTGTCATGAACTACTTGAGAGGGTAAGAGAATGGTTGTTTCGACACATTTATTAGAGGTGAAATAGTTGTAAGCCTTTCATGATGTGTTGGATAACTTGGCTATGATGTATGATAAGTTTGATGGGTTGTTTTTCTTTCTAAAAGATACATTATTTGATTGATAGTATGGATGTGGTGGAGATGCTAAGTTGATATGTGCATTTGAGCATTACTTTGATAATATGTAGTGTTGGTGAAGATTTCAATTTTTTCCTTTGCAACCTTGTCTTGTAAAGTTTTGAATGAAATTATAAACAAGTTTCTCACCATCTCTTGACATGTTTTAATGTCTATGTAGTTGGATGATTTTTCATGTTTTTAAATAAAAAAATTTTGGTTGTGTGACTTATATAAAATTGATGTATATGTTTTTATTTTTGTTTTATAACATTTTGTGTTGACATACTTTTATTTTAATAAATATTTTGTATTTAATAAACTATTTCACACCATTTCCATTAATATTGGGTCATTTGTGGAAGAAATTATGGAGCATTAGGAGATAAATTAAGGCACTTACAATGCATCAGATTGTTATGTGTACCTATGGATATGATAATTTAAGGTATTTAGGTATTTAGCTAGGTTTGTAGGCTAATCGTAAGGAAAATAATAACATAATCATGTATTATTAGGATGGAGGTTATCTTTCCAAGTATGTGTAGATGTGTGTTTTAAGTAGAAAATGATGAGCTTCAAAAGTGAATATAATCACATGATTGCTTCACTAAATTTCATAAGGAAAATAGTAGCTAGAGTAAGTCCATATCAAGAACAAGAACTTGATGAATTCTATTAAATTACTTCCAGCAATTAAAATATGTTAGATCAAGAACTTGAATGAATCATGAACTAGGAAAGTGACCATAGAAATATATGGTTTATGAATAAGACTTGTAAGGAAAAGCATGCAAAATATATAAAATCTTCCACGATATATTATCAAGTACAAGATTATATTAGATGTATTCCCCATTCAAAAAGCTTCTTGATGGGTGTTCAAGGCCACTCCTAAGGCACCAATAAAGTATAAGCCTACATAGGCCAAAATTTATTAAGAGCTTACTATGTAAACCCCATATATAAATAATCAAAGAAAGTATTAAAAAACACTGTGAGGTAAATTCTAATAGCCTGGATTGAAACCACCATCCTATGTCTCTTTGCAAAAATTCAACATGATCTAAGTCTAAATAATTTAAGTATGGGAGGTTGTTGCTTGAATTAATTATAATAAATGTTAGAATCCCATCATGAGAATTTATCTCAAGGCTATCCTTTTAGACTAGCATTCTTTGCAATACTAAAGCCTATTTTTGTTTCCAATTCTTAATAACTCCTAACCATCGATTCCCCAAGAAAATTATTGACCCTAGATGTCTTAGAGTAAATATCTAATTGTAACATGTCTCCAAGAGGAAAGAAGCCTCAACAAGAGTCTTAAGTCAAGAAAATCCCATATTCATTACTTTATCAAGTGAAATCTAAGTCATCAATTGACTAAAGTAAATCACACAGTGATGCCTATCCTCTAAATGAAAGTATGAATGTCGCCCCTTTAAAAACTAGAATTGATCAAAAGAAGTATTAACAAAACTCTTTGAGGTAAATTCTAATAACCTAGACTGAAATCACTATCTTATGGCTCTTTGCAAGATTCAATGATCTAAAGTCTAAATAATTTAAGTATGGGAGGTTGTTCTTGAATTAATTATAATAAGTCTTAGATTCCCTTCATGATAATTTCTCCACCAAGACTATCCTTTGAGACTAGCTTCCTTTTTAATATTGAAAGATATTTTTGTAATGAATCCTAACCATTAATTCCTCAAGAAAATTCTTTCCTATTAATGTCTTAGAGTAGATTTGTAATGGAAATATGTCCCCAAGAGGAAAGAAGCATTGGCAAGAGTCCTAATTCAAGAAAAAACCCTATTAATTAATCAATCAAGTGAAATCTAAGTCACTGATTGACCAAAGTTAATCATGCAGTGATGCCTATCCTCTAAGCAGGAATATGAATGTTGCCCTATAAAAAACAAGAAATGAAATTATGTTAAGTTGAAATTACAAGAAGCCTCACATCCATTAGGAGTTATATCAATAAAGAAGTTTCAAATCCAATCTTGAGATCTTGAGTAAACTAAAATTTATAAATACCCATATGTGTAGGAAATTTTAAATATAATCACATGTCAAGATTGAAATTGAGCTCTTTAATAACTTAAAATTTTGAAGGTTCTTATGTCCATGTTATGTTATTGTTCATGATATCTTAATATATTTGAAACTAAGAGCCTATGCATGCCAAAAATTTGAAGTTCCCACATTTGTGGCAAGTAATAGTGGATTTTCTAACTATTGATGCCCCAACTAAATCTATATCGACTTATGTTCTAGAGTGAATCTTCACATATATGTGTTAATAGATAGATGTAAATTAGAAGCTAATTGCTAGTAAGTTCAAACTTGAGAGCACAAATTAGTCAAAGTTAGTAGGCTTCTTAGGTCGACAAAACCTAGAGATAAATCATTTAAGTTTCAAAACGAAGCTCCCAAATAAATTAGGATTGATAATATGTTTGTGCCTAAGATGTTGAGATTCAAGAAACCTAACAATTAGTGCATGTTATGTGTTTGTATTAAATTTAAACATAAGAAAAAAGATGTCAAATATTAAACTTAAAATTAAAGTATGTCAAATATACTTGGGATTTCATGAATGCAAGAATGTACAAATTGGAGTTGGTCATGTGTTCCCATACCAATTCTATTAAAATTTGATGGTTCAATATGTATTAAATCTTTTCTTAAGGCCCATCTCTTAGATATCACCCTATGTTAAGATAAAATAAGGACTTTTAAGATCTAGACATGAATACCTAAGCTCAATGTTATTATCAAACCCAAGAATCCAAGTATGTTGATCCAAGAGAATTTTTGGATGACTTTTCATAGGGATTTATTGATTTTGTAAGACTACATTCCTATATATAATGTGAGCAAAAAACTTAAGAAGTTCAATTAAATAAATAGTCTAATTTTTTCAAGTCCATAGGGCTATCCTATATGGTATCAAAGCATGGTTTCAATCTAAGGGCCTAATGGGCCATTAAGGATAAAATTTTAGGTTTAATTTTGAGATTGATTAGGTATTGATCATGCAACTACTCTATTGATGCAAGTAGTAAGAAAGCTAAAGTTTGAAAGTTAGTCTTTGTAGTGTATCAATAGGAAATACTTGTTTATAATTGTGGAACGGTTTAACTTCAACGATGAGGAAGAAGAAGATAGAAGATGGTATAAGGATAAGAGTAGTTCATATATGAGTTACTAAGCTCTAAGATGGAGGAAAAAGAGCAAGGGCATTGGGAGTAGAAAGAACCCAACAAAATAAAAAAATAAAATATTAAAATCAATTCCAAAAGTAATACTTATCATTTAGCATGAAATAAGAGATCGAATTTTTTCAAGGAAACTAACAAATTAATAGTTGGATAATATTGGAATGAGAAAAAAAGGAACCTAAAATTGGGATGGGACCTAGTAAATTCTAAGGAAGAAGCCATCTAAATAAATTTCCAAGAACAAATCCATCTCTTAAAGTTCATCATTATAGATTCTTTCCAAAAAACAATTTTCCTTGTCTTCATTGCATAGAAACATGCATGCTTATGATAACATTTTTTTTAAAATCAACTAAATAAAAATTGTTAGCCATGATGTATAAGTCTTTGGATATGATGAAACGAATCTCCCACTATAAAATTTATGCATAAAACAAATATAAGAACTCAAGATTCTTAATGTAGTTGTGATTAAGGATTGTAAATAAACATTAGATGTGGCATATGGAATTTAGTCTTCACTAGCATTTTCTAAGTATGCAACTAATGCAAAAGTATTCAATTCCTATCTTACGCCTTTCTCCTATATACATATAGACATATTGGGTAAACAAAGATCACAAAGTTCATTACAACAACCAAATATAATTGTAGTTAGGTTCATGAATTTATCTAGATAATATTCATTCATCTTTATTACAACAAGAGTTGTTCATTAATTCATAGAATGTAGGAACATGTGTTACCAGTTTATTATTAAAGTGCAAAGTACTTTTCTTGGAGGCTAGCCCAAGTATCATGCTTACTTTTCCTCCTATCCACCATTACAATGAGGTATTCAACTTCATATGGGTTTTGTTGAGGTGTGTGGCCATTCAAAGATTTTCAATCCCTTTGATTGGTGCAAGGCTTCTACCATCTAAGAAATTTTGTAGCTAATCTCTAGAACCAATCCAAGAAAACCATGGAATCCACCACATAGCTAATCTAGAAAAATTATGGAATCCACCACTTAGTCGATCTAAAACTCAATATCACTAGATTCTCCAATTGACACATGCACAAGCATGCATACATATAGACACACACATGTCTCTAAACATTTGAGTCACAATTGCATTCAACATAATTTAGGGGGCTAAAACCACTTCAATGGGCCCTAGCACATGCCAACAAGAAAATACCTTGATCACATTGTAGCATCTTGCTATACGAAAGCAACTCTATCCAACTTTAAACTAAGATAGTAACTATTCTAAGGAAACCTTGATAATCAAGGTAACACCTCATTATGGCTACACACTATTCAACTTGTCATTGAGATAGAAAATACCCCATCTCTACTAGGATGACCAACATTTGGACATTTGATTCACCAAAATAACTATTATGTTACTTTATTCATGAATGACCATGGAGCTATCCTCTTTGTAAAATGACAACTATACAACTCCATTGAGACCTAAAGGATGATGAACAATTTAATCCATGGAGTCTTTCTTCTCACTAGATCACATGTATATTGTGCTACAATAGATCAAACTCATACACAAGGATCCCAACTTAGACATGAGACCATGAGACTCATGAATTCACAAACATAGAATGGCATATTCACACAACAACCACATTGAGAACTCTAGCCTAGACATAGATCATCGTAATTTAATAACATCACAGGTCGCATACATAATACATATCCAACAAATATTATTTCATTAGTTTCAACCTAAAAATATAGGTCATCTAAACCTTCCTCAACTCCCATAATCTCAAATATCTTCACTAATTTGTATGATAAATTGTAGCTGTGATAAGGAAATGAAAATTACTTTTACAATATGTAACTACATTTTGCATATGTCTACCATAGCAGTTACAACTACCTCTGACAAAATTCCTCCATGGATGTCCATACCCATTTGGCCAAACCTCTCATTTGACATACGTATGGCCAAACCTCTCATTTGACATAGGCTGGGAGGATGCCGACAATGGTTGTAGAGAATGGTTGTACACCTGCCAATTGCATTTGGTTGGAAGTTCCTAAAGCCTTTTCAACAAACCCATTGTGTTGATATCCTGCAATCAGGCGTTCCATTAGAAAAATGCCCATTGTGTTGATATCCTGCAATCAGGCGTTCCATTAGAAAAATGTGCTTTGAAGCATTCTGTCAAATAGTTCAGGTGCCTTGTCTATACTCCACATTTTGCATATCCGACAATCAGGTCATTCCATGAGAACAAATTTCTTGGAGGCGTTCTGTCAAAATAGTTCATGTGCCTTGTCTATGCTTACACGTTTTGAATACATGTCTGTCGGGGTAGTTGCAGCTACAACATCTGCAAAATTCCTCTATCATTCATCATTTGATGCATGTCCATACCCTGTTCCAAAGCTCCCATTTTCGCAGAGGCTGTGAGGATGATGGCAGAGGCTGCCAATCGCATTTTGTTTGAAAGTTTCTAAATCCTTTTCAACAAAGACATTTTGTGCATATCCTATAATCCTAGCATTCAATGAGACCACATTTGTTTGAAGTATCTGATCAAACAATTCACGTGCCTTCTCTATGCTTCCACATTTTTGTATACATGTTTACCAGAGCATTTCCAACTGTGATATCTGAAAACAATCGCCATTCCATTACGTTTCGATGGATGTCCATACCCTGTTCCAAACCTCTCATTTTGGCACAAGCCAGGAGCAGGCGTGAAAATGAAAATTGTTCAGGTCAAAAACCTGCATATGGAGATCTTACAGGCGGGAGAAACAAATTTTAAAAATTGAACTTTGTGCGGGACTAACGGAGGACGAGAGTTAACGGCGATGGGGAACGGCGAACGGGACGGGTTTAGAGGGCCCCACACCAGCCATCTAAGCGGTCAACGCTTAGAGTGTGCTGGTTAAGCCACGCCGCCTAGACAAGAAGATATTTGGAAAGCCAAAGAAGGTGTTCGAATGGGTTCACAGGTACAAAGTCCTGAAAGATGTCGCTGCGGGTTTTCTGTATCTTCACGAAGAGTGGGAGCAACATGTAGTGCACAGAGACATCAAGTCCAGCAACATTTTGCTGGACTCAGAGCTCAATGGAAAGCTTGGAGATTTCGGGCTTACACGTCTGTACGAGCATAACGAAAACTCGCATACTACTCGTGTGGTGGGGACGCTGGGTTAAATCGCGCCGGAGCTCGTACACACAGGGAAGGCCAGCCCAGCCACAGATGTGTTCAGCTTTGGTATTCTTTTGTTGGAAGTTGCATATGGAAGGAGACATGTTGATCCCTCCCTTCAACCTGAACAAGTAGTTATGGTGGACTGGGTGAAAGAGTTGTATGCTACAGGCACTCTCATGGATGCAGCCGAC
Source organism: Sequoia sempervirens (assembly GCA_007258455.2). Classification (NCBI taxonomy): domain Eukaryota; kingdom Viridiplantae; phylum Streptophyta; class Pinopsida; order Cupressales; family Cupressaceae; genus Sequoia; species Sequoia sempervirens. The sequence goes on along the minus strand of VDFB02271358.1, from coordinate 824,496,432 downwards.
CCGTCTCTTGGTGGGGAATATGATGAAGCTGAGATGGAGAGAGTGCTCAAACTGGGACTGCTCTGTTCTAATCCACAGCCAGAAGGCAGGGTTGGCATGAGACAAGCTCTGCAAATACTTGAAGAAGAAGCTCCAATACCAGGCTTTGATACTTCCTTTAATTTGGAGATGAGTGCACCCAGCACTACTTTGAAGTCTCCTCCATATTACAGCCGCAGCACAGCTGCTTCCATTTCCATGTCTCTTGACGTACGATAGACTCTGCACAATCAGGGTAAAACATCAACCTTCTAAAACTTCTTTTTCGACGGTGCTACTGTGTTTAAGATGGCTCTTCGTGTGTTATGGCGTTGCTGCTGTACAGTGTCTGTATACTCTTCATGTTAGAGAGTGCTTGTCAGTGTGTATATTCTTCATGTTAGAGCTCCACCTTGGCTCTTAGACTTCTGGATGTAAGCATTTGTACTGTTTTTGGATGCAATACGTAATCCCAGCCTGGTTATTGACAAAGCAATCAAAAAAAAAAAAATGTTTTGCTAAATTAGCAAATCTAATATAGGGGAGAGGATTCAGTAATTGAGCATCTAACTCTCATGGTAATTTCAAATCATTTTCAGTTTTTTATATCAGGATATTTGTCAAGTTCTTTGTTTATAATTAAGGTTTTAGCATGTTTTTAGTTGACCTATCTATGAAAAGGTCCTAAAAAATTAGACCAGTAATTGTGTACTAAGTCTTATTTTGCTGGTGTGTTAATGTAGCATCACATGATTTGTTGCTTTTAAATTTAAGGAATGCATCTCATCAATTATGAGTACTCATGATCAACACTAACAATTTTAAAGTCACAAGTATTTATGATATATTCTTAAAAATATTAAACATTAAATCAACAAAATTCTATTACAATGAAACATGTTCAACTATTGGATCCTTAAATTCCATATCTATGACTCATGTTAGGTTATATTATTGACTTCACTTTGGAAAGTGTATTTGACAAGGAATGTAATTAGATTTGGAAGATTTTCTTGTGAGTTTCAAAATATTTAAGTAAGATAAATTTATATATTATAAAGAAAAAGTTTATAATTTGTAGTAAGAGCATAATAGATTTATTTATATAATATAATTAATATATTTGTAATGATAATTTATTGTAATGATGAAAATCATATATTCATGTTTTTTAAAAATGTTGTGTCCATTTTAATTAGATTTTTTTTATGCAATAATAAGTTTATGGCCCTCTTTCTCAATTGTAGTAGGATATGGACATCCAACTACCTTGGAATTTTTAGGCTTAGATTGGGGTTGTGGTAACTCTATTGTGGAAAAAGGAGACACTAGCCATCTTTTTGAACAAGCCTTGACACTTGCTACCCTCATTTCCATATTGGCATCCTCTGTAATTGAGCAATCTACATTGTAGATTGGTTGATTGTAAATTTCCTTACCACTGTAAACAAGATCTAAGACTTTCCCATTGTCTTTTAAGTCTTTTGTAAATTTCAAACTTCACGCCATTTGTAAATTATAGTTGCAGTACAACTGCTTCCAATACTAGGTTTGAAGTCTCCTACATATTACAGTTGTAGCACAACTGCTTCTGCTTCTAAGTCTCTTGACGAACGATAGACTCTGCACAATAAGATGGCTCTTTTTTGACGGTGCCACTGCACAATATCAAATGGAGGATATCCATTTATAGAACAATTGAATACTAAATCATGATAAACTAAGGGATAAATAAATATCATCACTAATATCACATGAATAACTATTTCCTTGGTATATTATTTTCAATAATTTTTAGAGGTTTATGCATGCCTTGTTGGCTCAAACCTAGGCATTCCCATTATAACCAATGGCCATATCACATGGTTTAACATTTTCCACAATAGCTCCAACTTAGATGAGGGTAATTGTACGACACAATATTGACTAATTTTAGACCCATGAGATTTATAATTTGAACAATCATCCATACAAGACCCTGAAGGTGACATAGTGTGTAAGTCATGATCAATAGGAAAAAGAGAAGCTTGGATGTCATTTTCCTTTGGTGTCTCAAAATATAAGGATTACCAATAATATTTAGAGTAGACATTATAGATAGGATGAGGAGGGATCTAGAAGATCATACTATAGACATGAGAGTTTTATTGGAGAGTCAATATGAAAAAATTAAAACAAGCAACCATAAGTTCTTACCACACATTATTTGTTTTGATCAATCATGTGATAGGCAATGAGGATGGTACAACACCTATTAAATGAATCAATAAATTGAAATATTAAAATTTTAAATGAGTATTGTAGGCAATACATATGGCCTCTATAAGATGTAATGGTTTAAAATTGAACCATAAGATGTAATGTTTAAAATGTTCATCTCAATATTTTTATTGATCCATGGAGAAAAGATTTATATCTCATCTTCAAGAGTAAAACCAATTAATATTGAAGATAAAAATAATTGTTTCAAATGCTAATCTCAATAATTTTTAATATAAAACTACATGAATCATAATTTATCCATGGAGATGGAGGCTTGTCATGAATATTTTTTGTGGTTTAAATTAAAGATTAATTTGAATAATGGCTTATGGTGGAAGGAACAAAAGATAATCAAGAAATCCATAAACCTAAAATTAAATGAGAATTGTGAGGAATATGTAGGGCCTTTGTCCAACACTTCACATTTTGCATACATGCCTACAAGAGAAGATATGAATTTTAAATAGGAATAGGAATTGAACGCCTACATCATATTAATAACAAGGATATGGTAGAATTAATAGAGAATAATGAAGAATCTTGTGGCTATGAGAGAATCTAAGCAAGACAAAACAGGGGAAGGTTGAAAGCCTATAGAATGACTTTATGGTGTGGGGGTGAGACGTAATGTAAGATACATTAATCTTTTATGATTGACATTTAGGGTGAAGGTTGAAAGCCTAACAAAAATGAGAGTAAAAAGTGGCTTGAAACATACCAAAAAATGTAGGAATTGGATCACCTCTTAGCACTTGTTACATAAGGCTTGGCAATGTTCACTAATGACAATGGTTGGCAAGGCCTCAACATGTAACAATGGGACTAGTGAGAGATGGGAGGGTGATGGTTGGCTAGAGAAATTAAAAATGTAGAATGACTTTATGGTGTGAGACGTAATGTAAACTACATTAATCTTTTATGATTGACATTTAGGGAGACATGTTAATTGTTTATAATCATAGTTAAGGAGACAAGTTAAAATATTATTGTTTATGATTAGATAATTTGCAACAGCCGCAATGTTTGGAGTTAACAATTGTCAAAGAGAAAGGTTAGTGTGTGCAACATGGGGGGAATTCGTAATACCAGCAATGTTTGGAATTAACGATTGTCAAAGGAAAAAATTAGTGTGTGAGTCATGGATCCTAAATTAACAATACTAATGATGTTGAATGCAAAGTCCACATGACACATTGACATAAAAAATTAAAGTATGTTGAATAAGATTAATCATTTTTTATTATATTATTATTATCTTATTATTTTATATTATCTTATCTTATCCTCACTTTTTAATTTTGTGTACACAAAATTTCAAATCCCATTTTGTCCAATAAAAACATGGGATTTGCTTTTGCCGTCAACCAATCAACCAACTACCCTCTGAGGAACTTGTGCACAGGAAACATGCCCAGCTAACCCACATGGGTTCACAGATTAGGTTTACCAGTTAACACGTGAGCACTACAACTATGAGGCTCTTTTTTTCTTCTGATTTTATATTTGAATAACCAGAAAGCTTTTGATTTTTGAATAGGTAGAGAGCTCTTGAAGTGTGAGAAGGGAAACAATGTGATCTCGTTACACAAAAGAAAATCCAAGAGCTAAAAGTCTAAAATGATAGAAATCACATTTACAGCTTGCTTCGTGCTCCTCCTGGTGGTGGTGGCAGGATCAATTTTGTGGTGGAAGAGAAAGCAGTACAGAGATATTATTGAAGACTAGGAGTGAAGATAATTGATGCCGCCTTTACGTTATCTTCCAGTGTGGCTGCCTTGCTAGTAGATTTTTGTTTTAAAGTAGCTTTTTAGCTTTAAATCATTGTTTTCTTCGCTCTATGAATAAAACATGCAATGTATTCTAAGTTTTGAAGATTTTCCTTGTTTTTTCTTAGAGCAGCGAACTCTTTATATTGCCTTGTTTTGTATTCATTTTAATATGCTACAATAAAAGAAGACTCTGTTTCGAAACAGAGCAGATTATTATGGTTCTAAAAATTATTGAATGAATTATATTTTTTTCATGTCTATTGAGAGGTTTTAAGAGGACAGTAAATGATATATTTTATCACTGTTTTCATTGTTGTTCTTTTCTTTGCTATTCTATTAAGCTGAATCAGTTGGTTTTAGAGGAGAGGTCTATTTTTTCAAAATCTACAATTGGTATTAGAGCAGGTATTTTCTTTTGGGATTAAGATCTAGTAGTTGGAATTTCGCCAAAGATTATCATGTCGAATTCTAACACTTTGCCCATTCCAGAATTTAATGGAAATGAGTATGATTATTGGTGCATAAAAATGATGACTTTTTTGATAGGAAAATATTTGTGGGAGATTGTTGAATCAGGTTACCAGGAACCAACTGATTGGAATGCTCTCTCAGCCAATGATAGAACAGCTAAGAAGGAGGCTAAGAAGAAGAATTCTCAAGCCTTGTTTCATATTCAAATAGCTTTAGATAAGAGTCTATTTCTAAGAATTGTAGGTACAACGATAGCTGAAAATGCCTGTAAGACTTTATATAAAGAAGCTTACCAAGGTAGTGATCAAGTCAAATTTGTCAAGCTGCAGACATTGAAGAGAGAATTTGAGAATTTAAAGATGCAAGAAGTTGAAAGTGTGAGTGAATATTGTGTCAGAGTTAAAGATGTGGTCAATAAGATGGCTACACTTGGTGAAATTGTGAACAATGAAGTTATGAAAAAAAAGGTGTTGAGGAGTCTCACACCAAGATGGAATCATGTTGCCATCATCATAGAAGAAAGCAAAGATTTGACAACCCTTCAGTTCAATCATCTCATTGGATCTTTGATGTCACATGAAGAAAGACTAAAAGATTCTTTTGGAGAAAGTGTTGAGAAAGCCTTTTCCTCCAAAGTACAAATCACAAAGAATGAAGATGGTAGCAGTAGTAGCAAAAGCAATCAAGGCCAAGGTAAAGGTTAAAATTAGAATAATCCAAGAGGTAGAGGCAGAGGTGGCTCAAGAGGAAGAGGTGGTTCCAGAAGAAGAGGTAGAGGCAGATTTGATAAAAGGAATGTTCAATGTTACCATTGTAATATGTATGACCATTTTGAAAGAGAATGTAGATTAAAATAAGGTAAAAGTGTTAATTATGCTCAAGAAGGCGATGAAAATACTCTAGATCATTTATTTTTATCTTATGCTAAAGGAGAAAATACTAGTAAAGATGTTTGGTACCTAGATTTTGGATGCTCTAACCATATGTCAGGAAATGGGAAGTGAGTCATGTATTTTTGTTGGGTATAGTGAGGAAAGCAAAGCTTACAGGTTATCTAATCATCTCACTAATAAGCTTATTGTTTCAAGAGATGTGATTTTTAATGAAGGGGGAGTTTATGGTCATCAAAAAGGCCATATGGAGAAGTCAAAATCTATTTTGAATGATGATATTGATCATGAGCAACCCACTAATGTTGTTGTTCCAAGTGCTATAAATCCACCAAGTAGCCCCTCATCTAATTCTTCAAGTCCAAGTTCAATTCCAATTGAAAGTGTAGCTTCAACTCCAAGTTCTAGAAGGAAGGTAAGAAGTTTGAGTGATATTTATCAAATGAGTGCAAATCAAGCACATGAAGAAAATCCAATAGGTGAGACAGTTAATTTTTCTTTATTTACCAAGGCTGATTTTCAACCATCATGTTTTGAAGAAGCATGTATTAATGAGGTTTGGATGCAAGCAATGCAAGAAGAGATGGATTCCATTCATAGGAATGATACTTGGGATCTTACAGAGCTTCCACATGACAAGAAGAAGATTGGCACCAAATGGATCTACAAGACTCAGCATAACAGTGATGGAAGTATTGAAAGGCATAAAGCAAGACTAGTTACTAAAGGCTTCACACATAAGTATGTGATTGATTATGAAGAGACATTTGCACCAGTTGTAAGACAAGAGACCATCAGAATGTTGATTTCATTAGCAGCTCAAAAGAATTGGAGCATACATCATATGGATGTGAAAAGTTCCTTCTTGAATGGGTACTTAGAAGAGGAAGTATATGTGGAATAGCCACAAGGTTTTCAAGTGGAAGGAAAAGAGAATCATGTCTACAAATTGAAGAAGGCTTTGTATGGCCTCAAGCAAGCACCAAGAGCATGGTATGCTAGGATTGATGGATACTTTCAGGAGAATGGGTTCAAGAGAAGTCAGAGTGAACCTACCCTTTACTACAAACAAGAAGGTAATGATATTCTTATTATAAGTTTGTATGTTGATGATTTTTTGTATATGGGTAGTTGTTCTAAGATGAAAGATGAGTTCAAAATTGCTATGATGAAAGAATTTGAGATGAAAGATCTTGGTCTCATGAAATATTTTTTAGGAAAGGAGGTTTATCAATGTAACAATGAAATTTTTATTTTCCAAACCAAATATGAAAAAGATATGTTGAAGAAATTTGACATGGTTGATTGTAAACCATACTTCACTCCAAGTGCTCATGAAGCTGTGTTGAGTAGGAATGATGGTGCTGAATTAGTTGATGAGACAACTTACAAAATCATTGTTGGGAGTTTGATGTTTCTAACCCACACAAGGCCCAATATTGCATATTCAATTTCACTTGTTTCAAGGTATATGACAAATCCATTAGAAATACACATGAAGGAAGCCAAGAGAATTTTGAGGTATGTGAAAGGCACTCTAAATTATGGTATTCATTACTACTCTTCTAAAAGTTTCAATCTTGTTGGTTTTAGTGATTCAGATTGAAGAGGTAGTATGGATGACCATAAGTCTACATCTGGAAATTATTTCCTTTTTGGTTCTAGTTTGATTACTTGGAGTTCCAAAAAACAAAGCATGGTTACTCTCTCATCCACAGAAATAGAGTATGTTGCAGTCACCTTGGCAGGTACACAAGCTCTTTGGCTTAGAAAAGTTTTAGAAGAAATTGGAGAGAAGCAGATTTAGCCTACAATGGTCTTTTGTGATAATATGAGTACCATCAAGTTAGCAAAGAATCTTGTCCATCACAACAGAACAAATAATTTTGATTTGAAGTATCGCTTCATCTGTGATTTAGTATAGAAGAAGGAAGTTGACTTGAAACACATCAGCACTCAGGATCAGTTAGCAGATATCTTCACCAAAGCAGTTGTAAAAGTTTATTTTTTGTCACTTCGGGATCAGATTGTGAGCCCTCTCAGCATCAAGGTGGAGTATGAAGATAATTGATGTTGCCTTTACGTTATCTCCTAGTGTGGTTGCCTTGCTAGTAGATTTTTGTTTTAAAGTAGCTTTTTAGCTTTAAATCATTGTTTTCTTCCCTCTATGAATAAAGCATGCAATGCATGCTAAGTTTTGAAGATTTTCCTTGTTTTTTCTTAGAGCAGCAAACTCTTTATATTGCCTTGTTATGTATTCATTTTAATATGCTGCAATAGAAGAAGACTCTATTTTGAAATAGAAAAAATTATTATGGATTTGAAAATTATTGAATGAATTATATTTTTTTCATGTCTATTGAGACGTTTTAAGAGGACAGTAAATGATATATTTTATCACTATTTTCATTGTTGTTCTTTTCTTTGTTGTTCTATTAAGCTGAATTGATTGGTTTTAGAGGAGAGGCCTATTTTTCAAAATCTATAGGGAGATGGAGTATTGGCCTCATAGATTTAACTACAAAAACCTACATATTGCAACAGAGGGTTTCAGAGACGAAGAATTTTTGGGATCCAGAGGCTTCGGTAAGGTCTACAAATGAGTCCTTCCCACAAACGACTTCCAAGTAGCGGTGAAATGTATCCTCAGAGAAACTGAGGGAGTAATGAAGAAATTTATAGCAGAGATCTCCAGTCTTGGTCACCTTCAACATCAAAATTTTGTGCAGATCAGAGGCTTCAACAGGCGAGGAAAGCAACTATTCATAGTTTATGAATACATGCCAAATGGGAGCCTAGACAAGAAGATATTTGGAAAGCCAAAGAAGGTGTTTGAATGGGTTCACAGGTACAAAGTCTTGAAAGATGTTGCTACGGGTTTGTTGTATCTTCACAAAGAGTGGGAGTAACATGTAGTTCATAGAGATATCAAGTCCAGTAACATTTTTTTGGACTCGGAGCTTAATGGAAAGCTTGGAGATTTTGGGCTTGCACGTCTTTACAAGCATAGGAAAATATCGCAGACTACTCATGTGGCAGGAACGCTAGGGTACATTGCACTGGAGGTCATACACACATGAAAGGCTATCTTGCCAACAGATGTATTTAGCTTTGGTATTTTTGTGTTGGAGATTTCATGTAGAAGGAAACTAGTTGATCACTCTCTCCAACCTAAACAAATAGTTATGGTGGACTGGGTGAGAGAGTTTTATGCCACAGGCACTCTCATGGATGCAGCTGACCTAAATCTTGGTGGGCAATATGTTGAAGCTAAAATGGAGAGAGTGCTCAAATTGGGGCTGCTTTGTTCTAATCCATAGCTAGAAGGTAGGGTTGGCATGAGACAAGGTCTACAAATACTTGAAGAAGAAGCTCCAATACAAGGTTTTGATGCTTCATTTTATTTGGAGATGACTACACCCAACACTACTTTGAAGTCTCCTACATATTATAGTCATAGCACAGGTGCTTCCGCTTTTAAGCCTCTTGACGAACGATAGACTCTACACAATAAGATGGCTCTTTTCTGACGGTGCTAAAATGTTTAAGATGGATCTTAGTGTGTTGTGTTGTTGTTGTTGTAATGTGCTTGTCAATGTCTGCATACTCTTCTCATTAGAGATCCACCTTGGCTTCTAGACTTATGGATGTAACCATTTATACTATTTTTGGATGTAATACGTAATCCCAGTTGACCCATATGCCTGTTTATTTCTTCTTAGATAAAAATAAGTCAAATTATATAGATGTTTATATTTTTTTTATATAGTTGAGTATAACAAGACAAGTAAGCATACATCTAAATCAAAATTAATCTAGAGTAAAACAATCACATGTGATAAAAATAAGATGAATAAGGAGACATCTAAACCATAAGTCACCTTTAGCTAAGAAACCATATACAGGGGGGTATCAAAGTCATCGAAGTGTCAAACTTGACCTCAATGCATCTTCGGAGGTTTGAACTTTGGTGGATGAATTTTATATCACATACCATCATCGTCACCAATTATGTTCAACCAATTGAACTACAATCCTTTGACATATTCCTAATTATTTAAAAACCAATCAAAAAATGAAGCAATCCTTTGTTCGAACACCTTATCTTAGCACAAGATAATCCATATCCATACATCCATTCATCCTATCCTTTAAGCATCCACCCATGGGATTGTTGGTATATGTCTACTAGTGTTGTCATTGATGGCAATTGAAGTCATTATTCTAGTCCGCAGATTAGAATTTGTTCATATCGATAGGAAAAGTAGAGAACAGAGTATTACCGGTAGAAAGTAGAAAGAACAGGGTATCTGGTTAGTATGTTGATCTGTATGCTTCATCGGATAATCATTTTGAGTTATGGATCTCGAGGATAGATTTTTGAGCATATATGTTATCTTATTCACAAGTTTTGTGATGTTTCATTAATCGGTGTATGAGTTAGGAGATCCAGTAGGATGATTTTTTGTTTATTTTCTCATTGTAGTCGACTTAATAAATGTAGCTTGTCACAGATGTATAAGGGATGATTGTTTAAATTTTTTCATGTTCGAGCATTTTTTTTTTTATCTAGGTAGCTATGATTTTTTTGACTTATATGGATGTGCATTAAAGATTGCTCATGATTTGAGATGACATTTGAAGAATATTTTGTATTTTATTTAAAGCTGACATAAAGTGATTGAATTCTTGCTAGCGGATATATATGCGAGTTCAGGTAATTCATTTTGATGTATGAGTGTGTGAATAGAATAGAGCACATGCCTGTGCAAATCTCAGAAGGTCAGTTGAGTGAATTTTTCTTGTGCAAAAGAGGATTTTGTGAAGAAAATTAAGGTAGAGTAGAGTGAAGTGTAGAATCAAATAGAAGGTCCATAATTTGATTCATGAGCTTCACTGAAACTAATACTAGGCATTTGCAGATGCTGTTGGATCTCAGTTGTGATCGTATCGTTTGTCCTTGATGATGAAATCCCTTTTAGTTGATTCTACTTGTTGACTGTTTCAGATTGGTTTCTCATGCTTTATCTTGGTACAACTTTGTCTATATGGTTTACATGTCTTGGCATTCAGTGGATAGTTTACATTCAGATTTTTAATATCTTATGGTACTGATTAGTTTGAGCTTCGTGCAGTCACAGGTTATCTTTTGTACATTGTTTCAGTGACAGAAAAAGAACATATCGGCATGAAAATGCTAGGGTCTCTCCTATCCATTTTTCTGATAAATTTCTGTGTTGCCTATCGGCGAGACATTTCTGATGTCATGACGATTTCATTTTACATACAGGCAGCTTTCGGCGTGACATTGATCGTGGTCTTGGCGACAGAAGAAAATTCTATCAGCATGAGGTTTGTTCACCACTGAGAGGTCTTACCGAATGAGTTGGGTCTCGCTGAATAATACATGAGGTGGTGCATCGGCATAAGTAATCCCTATCGGCATGTTGTTTCATCGAGCGCTTTGTGTCTTGGCAATCGGCACAAGAAAGTTCATATCGGCAAGAGTTGCAGCATCGATATGATGTCTTAGCGAACTGTGATGAGCCCTGTTGGCTCTCAACTCAAAACCCCAATTTTTCTTAAATCTTTAAGTGTTATTTAGTTTTTAGAGAAAATTTGATAGACAGAAGAGAAGGGGCGCACAGCATAAATGCATATAAAATGTAAATCTGAGTTATTTCAGGCGAATTGACAATACAGAAGATAATAAATATGTTCAACAATGGATTTAGAACTCATAAACATACCCGAAAGTGTCCAGATTATTTATTTAAGAAAGTAGTCCAGTTTGCCAGCCAAGATGGTGAAAAACTGACCAAATCTGGTGTAGAAAGCTACAGAATGCGAAATCTAGCCTGAAAACAGTGGCAGATGAAGAGTACAAGCCAAACGCCTAAAATGATGAAGAGAAACCCTCAGAAAAGAAGGCGTTTCTCCAAGAAATGCCCAAACACCTTTGTATAAGAGCCACACACTTCACTGCAAACAACCTGAAATCTCACTTAGAAGGTACGGCCAAGAAGTATGATGACTGCTAGATGAAATGAAGGCGCCATCACCCAAAACCCTCTGAAACTGATGAAGAAATCCAATAGGAAACACAGCTCAAGCCCAGTAGAACCTCTGTATGAAGCTCTCACAAATTGCACAAATTCAGCTGATCTCTCACAGCCTCAAAAGTGCTCAACACTGAAGAGTTACCGTTCTTCAATGGAAAAATAGTTCAAACCCTGATCACAGGAGAATGCACAGGAAATAGCACAAGGCAAAGTTGAAATTGTCAAAAGATGAGTTTCTATTGCCAGGAAAAGCCTTTATATGAAATGGCACGCATTTCAAGAAATGTACGGCCTTTCTCATCATTAAAATATTTCAATATTTTAATATATTCCCTTTCAATAGTTTGAGCGCACTTTTTATAATATTTAAAGTGATTAAAATATTATAATTCCCCTTTTTGACATTTAAGTGATAAAATATTAATAAAGTCAATGTGACTTTATAAAAATGGCGTTTTAAGTTAATAAATTAACTTAATCACTTAAAATCCCGTAACATGCTCAAAACTCAGGATAATCTCGTGCCGTCAGAAGCGATGAACTCCTGGAATGCCAACGCTCACTGTGATCTAAACACTGTCCACTGAAAACAAGAACAATCCAACTCTCCAGAATGCATCACTGACCCTCTAACCCATCTGGCTAGCCCACAAGGGTCCAATAAAGGGCTAACACACTGTCAACTATGATCATGCCAAAAACGGGGACATTACAGTCCGCCCTCCCAGAAATTGCTTGTCCGCAAGCAATCTCAACAACAAAGAAACAACCACTCCACCAGGATCCCAAGGATAGTGTCGTGAAATGTCCCTCCTGTCATCAACTGTCTCCTGTAACTCCCAAATCTGATCAACTGGATCATCATACTGTAGCCTGTCAATCTCAACACCATCAGATATAGAAAAGAGAAACTCACAAGGAAGCAAGTCAAACTGCTGACAAAATGTGCTCCCTAAGACTGCATGAGATAGGCTATCATCCCACATGTCTAACACGTGCATACTAGAATTGTGCATCTGAAACAGATCATGTACATGATGACTGAGAAAGAAACTATGTAGACTCCTGACCATGTACACACTGGGAATCTCCTCAACGAGCTCTGTCTGAAATCCCGATGCACTGACGGAATCTCTGATACTATGATCAAAGCTCACCCTTAAACCAGGGTCAAGAGTAGAATCAACATCTACCTCAAAGAGCGGATTATCACAAGAAGATGTAGCATCCGCCTCATCTTCTGATTCTTCTCCATCAGTATCATAGATTGGAGCTTGCTGATCATAAAACTCATAACTGTACTGAGAAGAGGAAAATCCCTCTTGAATCACTTTCTGTTCCCCATCTAAATCTGCACTATAGCATGAAGTTGAATCTGCATCACTCACCTCATAATCAGCAACATCATGTGTGTTGTCATCAACCTCTAAGGTATTGCTGCTATGTACCTCATAGGATGTCTCGACTAGCAAGGTAGAAGCTGTTGTTATTACAATATCCTCACACACCTCTGTTGCCAAAGTCACTGCAAGTCCATCCATAGCATGCTCACCTCTTACATGTTCTTCTCTTGGAAGAATTAGAGATCTAAGGTGCGACTCCCTTTGTTTCTTTGCTTGATCTAGCTGGCTGCAGCGTTCCTTGACCTCTTGCAAACGCTGTTTTGCTTGAGCAGCCAACATCTTTGCCTTCTTAGCCCTTTGTAGCCACCCATCACACAAAACTTGAGTTTTGTTCACATCTTCCAAGGTCTGATATATAAAATCAGACTGTTTGTGACTTGAATCCACCAAACATTCTTCAAGCTCAACATGCAAAACTTCAATGCTAATGTTAGGAGATTCCATAACATGACCATCTTTATGTACTTTATCCGTCACCTCATGATTTTGTGAAAGTAATGGACTGCTGTTCATAAAATCAGAATTGATCTCAAGGCTGATATCATCTCCGTTAGTGCTGATAATATCTTCCTGGGGTTCAACAAAACCACTATCATGGTGTAAAACTTTCTCTTCAATAGAAGTTGTCTCAAAAGATGTTGTAGAAGCCATATTTCTGTACACTTCTTCTTTCATAGTAATTGATGAAGCATCACAAGGAACCTTATCTTCATGTGGCTGTTCTAAGGCAACTGGTTTGTCTTCATACAACACTTGCTCATCCTGAAGTGTCCTGTGCCCAACATCTACTTCTATGTAAGTCTGATTTTTGTCCTCCATAAGATCAGCTGTATGCTGGTCACTAACTGCTGATTGATCCCTTTTTAACCCCAACACATCAAAGAAACTCAATTTCTTTTTGTTTTGTGATGAGCTTTGTCTTGAAATGGAGTCTTCAGACTGCTGCAAGCTACGAGCTAATCTTTGTTGTGATGGCATAGGTTTCTGCTGAATATTATTTGAAATGCTCTCTACATTTTTCTGCTCACATTTCTTTGATTTGCTTCGTTGCTTATTATAAACCATCCGATGCTCCATTTATTGTTCGAAGTCTAGGTGATCTTTTATCTTATCTGGAGATGCTATATATTCCTCATAAGCAACCATTACTTCATCAAAAAATTTAGAAGCCATGATAACCACTTTGCTGTTCAACCCCTGTGTGAACAGTACCTGTCAAATTTGTCCTGGTGTGACCACATAATTTTTTCTAACCCCACAAGCTGGCAGGATCAAAGCTCTGATACCACTGTGATGAGCCCTGTTGGCTCTCAACTCAAAACCCCAATTTTTCTTAAATCTTTAAGTGTTATTTAGTTTTTAGAGAAAATTTGATAGACAGAAGAGAAGGGGCGCACAGCATAAATGCATATAAAATGTAAATCTGAGTTATTTCAGGCGAATTGACAATACAGAAGATAATAAATATGTTCAACAATGGATTTAGAACTCATAAACATACCCGAAAGTGTCCAGATTATTTATTTAAGAAAGTAGTCCAGTTTGCCAGCCAAGATGGTGAAAAACTGACCAAATCTGGTGTAGAAAGCTACAGAATGCGAAATCTAGCCTGAAAACGGTGGCAGATGAAGAGTACAAGCCAAACGCCTAAAATGATGAAGAGAAACCCTCAGAAAAGAAGGCGTTTCTCCAAGAAATGCCCAAACGCCTTTGTATAAGAGCCACGCACTTCACTGCAAACAACCTGAAATCTCACTTAGAAGGTACGGCCAAGAAGTATGATGACTGCTAGATGAAATGAAGGCGCCATCACCCAAAACCCTCTGAAACTGATGAAGAAATCCAATAGGAAACACAGCTCAAGCCCAGTAGAACCTCTGTATGAAGCTCTCACAAATTGCACAAATTCAGCTGATCTCTCACAGCCTCAAAAGTGCTCAACACTGAAGAGTTACCGTTCTTCAATGGAAAAATAGTTCAAACCCTGATCACAGGAGAATGCACAGGAAATAGCACAAGGCAAAGTTGAAATTGTCAAAAGATGAGTTTCTATTGCCAGGAAAAGCCTTTATATGAAATGGCACGCATTTCAAGAAATGTACGGCCTTTCTCATCATTAAAATATTTCAATATTTTAATATATTCCCTTTCAATAGTTTGAGCGCACTTTTTATAATATTTAAAGTGATTAAAATATTATAATTCCCCTTTTTGACATTTAAGTGATAAAATATTAATAAAGTCAATGTGACTTTATAAAAATGGCGTTTTAAGTTAATAAATTAACTTAATCACTTAAAATCCCGTAACATGCTCAAAACTCAGGATAATCTCGTGTCGTCAGAAGCGATGAACTCCTGGAATGCCAACGCTCACTGTGATCTAAACACTGTCCACTGAAAACAAGAACAATCCAACTCTCCAGAATGCATCACTGACCCTCTAACCCATCTGGCTAGCCCACAAGGGTCCAATAAAGGGCTAACACACTGTCAACTATGATCATGCCGAAAACGGGGACATTACACGAACCCGTCAAGTCTTGGCGACTGATAGAATGAGGGTTGATTGAGAAAATACTATCTCACTGCTTTGAGTTCTTGATCTGAGAACTCCTAAGGTGTTAAGTCTTTCACCCTACAACCTATAGGTCCTCTACCTTTGAGGCACCCCCAGTTCACTTTATCAACCCTGCTATCATTGCAATCTACTGCTACAAAACATTATTTGGTACTCTTTCTTCCACTTGCACTATCTAGCCTTTTATTCTTCAAAAGACCAGTCACTCCTCCATTCTGCCAACGTTGTTACAGGGGTGTGTGGCATTTTCCAAAGTCTCCAAAGTCATCTTTTCCAATGCTTAAACAATCACCAAGCTTTCGTTCTCCATTGGTTTCCTGAAAAATAGAGTTCTTGGTTCTTGGGCAGGCTACAAGCCTCAAACCCTTTTAGCCCTCTCAACTCAAAGGACAAGGCTAGAACTCTTCTATTCCCTCTAATTGTGCCAATCTTTTTATTGTTTCTCTGGTTCTTTTCCCAAGCTCTGACAACTTCTTTGGAGATGGATGCCTTTCTCTGCCCGTACAGGGGAAAAATCCAACCTAGGGTAACCTAGGGTTTCTTAAGGCTCTTCATTGGCCTATTCTGCCTTTTCTAACCACAAAAACATTAAAGAAACTTTTGGTTACTATTCCACACCTCCTTAGCACTGTCTGTAATCACAATACAAATCAGATTTTAAAAATACCACCCCTGCCACGTTGGGATTTTGCTCTCTTGACTGTATTTTCTAGCCGGGTTCCCAACTCGCCTAGAAACAGTCCTCCAACTTGCAAAAGGAAACTCTAATGACTAATTTATGTACACTATTTACATGTTTGGAGCCTAGCATTGCTTCCCCTGCATCCATACTGCCTGGTGCGAGCAGAAACAACACTAACACTCCATGTTTCTGGTTTATTTCACTAGTCAAAAACAGAAATAAAGAAAAATAGATTTAACAAAATACAAAAAGCGATGGAAAAACTGTTTAAAGATCCAAAAACAGAACTTTACAAAGATGATTTACATGCCATAGAAACTAAGAAAAGACTTATTCCATTTCAAATATTACTGCCACGCCAACAAAGACAGAAAAACCAGATCTGTTCACAAAAAAAATGTTTGTTCCTCTTTATTTTTCACAACTACCATCATCAAAATACCACACATTTTCTCAAAATGTCGGGATCCTTCTCCCCAAACCGAAAAAAAACAGTTAGGTTTAAAACTCGAGCTCAAAAGTGGCCAAAAATCACGCGTTTGAAAACATACTGTGTTTTCGAATTTCAGCCAAAACTTCAGGAAACGCCTACAAACTGATTCCTAATTTATTCAAAAGTAAACCTAAGCTTCAATAAGGTCTCCTTACACCTTATCAATGGTGTATGAGACCATTACAAAACAAAACAAAAATATTAAGAGCAAAACATTAAAAATACGCTTGTATTCAAGTAGGTGCTCCTGCACCATTCTCCCCCTCTCAACACAAAGATGAAGAACTGGAAGGTGGTATTAGTTTTAGGTCAATTCCAAGCTTCTTTAATTGATCCTCTTGTACCCATGTATCCTCTGAGTCGGGTTTGCTCTTCCACTTGATAAGGTGCTCCATGTATACCTTATTCCTTGTTGCTTTCTTCACCTTGGACTCCAAGACCTTCTCTGCCTGAGCTTTCTCTTGACTTGAAAGGGGTATATTACTGATATCCTAAAAGATTTCCTGACTGTTCTAAAAGTTATCATTGACTGTACCCTTGTACCTGATCAAATCAGCAACGTTGAAGACTGGAGAAAGACCCAAATCCGATGGAAGTTCCACCTTGTATGCATTCTTTCCATACTTAGCTATCACCTTGCATGGTCCTACCCATTTCATTTGCAACTTGGTGGAAATCCCCTTCGGAAATCTATATTTTTTGAGGTGAACAATCACATAATCACCCACCTGGAATTGCACATCTCTCCTTGACTCATCAACTTTATCCTTCAACTTTTGTGTTGCTGCTGTGATTGTTTTCTTAACTTGCTCATGAATCTCCTTCATGGTTTGAGTGAAGTCTTCTGCATGTCCACTCCTATTCTCCATTGTTCCAAGGTCTCTGAGCTCACAAATTCCTCGTGGATGCATCCCATACACAACTTCAAATGGGATTTTTCCTGTAGTTTTGTTCACACTATCATTGTATGCATATTCAGCTTGGGAAATCACCATATCCCAGGTCTGTCCATATTCCTTTGTCAAACACCTCAATAGGTTACCTAACACTCTGTTAACCACCTCGGTTTGACCATCGGTCTGAGGATGGTAAGCTGATCCAGACGATAAATTAGTTCCCAATCTACTCCATAGTGTTTTCCAGAAATGACTCATGAATTTTACATCCCTATCTGAGACAATGCTCAATGGCAATCCATGGATTCTCACAACTTCCCTGAAAAAGAGATGGGCAATATAGCTTGCATCATGTGTAGTTTTGCAAGGAATAAAGTGACTCATCTTGCTAAATTTGTCCACAACTACAAAAACACTGTCAAAACCAGATTTAGTCTTGGGAAGACCCACCACAAAATCCATACTCACACACTCCCATGGTCTGTTCGGAATAGGCAAAGGCTGATATAACCCAGCATTGCTAGCTCCCCCTTTGGCTCTCATGCAAACGACACACTGTTCAACATACTTTCTGACATCTCGTGCTAACTTAGGCCAATAGTAAAACCTTTGTACCAGCTCTAAAGTTTTGTTAATACCAAAATGCCCACTAAGACTGCCATTGTGTTTTTCTTGGATCAGATTTTCTCTCATTGATCCTCTTGGGACACACAACAGATTGCCCTTGAATAACAACCCATTTTGCAATGTATACTCAGCATATTGACTGTGAAAATGATTTGCAAAGTCTGAACATACCTTGTAGGCTTCGGAAAAGTCTTCGTCATCACCATAGAGATCCTTAAAACTTTCCAATCCTATGCTTTTCAGCTGTATCTCTTGGACTGTCAACATCCTCCTGCTTAATGCATCTGCCACTTTGTTTTGCTGTCCCTTCTTATGCTTAATGGTAAATGTGAAAGCTTGAATGTACTCCATCCATTTCAAGTGCCTATTGCTTAACTTCTCCTGGGTATTGATATAACTAAGTGCTTGGTTATCCGTGAAGACCACAAACTCTTTGGGCAGCAAATAATGTCTCCATTTCCTAAGGGACTGCACTAAAGCATAAAGTTCCAGGTCATAGGTGGAGTATTTTTGCTTAGCTTCATTAATTTTTTCACTAAAGAAGGCTACAAGCCTACCTTCTTGGCTAAGGACTCCTCCTACTGCTACTCCACTTGCATCACACTCAACTGTAAACAATTTATCAAAACTAGGCAATAACAAGATAGGTTGTGTTTCCACTTCTTTTTTCAACTTTTCAAACCCTTTATCAGCCTCTAAAGTCCACTTAAACTTTGTTTTCTAACCACCCTTGATTGTATCTAACACTGGTGCACATATACCACTAAAATTCCTTATAAACTTCCTATAGAACTGAGCCAAACCATGGAAACTCCTTACCTCAGTTGATGTGGTTGGTGTAGGCCAGTTTAGGATAGCTTCCACCTTACTTGGATCCATCTTCAGCGTTCCTTGAGATACCACAAAGCCTAGATACACAAGCTCTTGTTTGAAGAACTCACACTTCTCAAGGTTGATTGCCAACTGTTCTTCTTGCAACCTTTTGAGTACCATCTCTACATGCTTCAAATGTTCTTCTGCTGTCTTACTGAAAATCAGTATGTCATCCAAGTAAACTACCACAAAAATCCCTGTGAAATCTTTAAGCACCTCATTCATTAGTCTCATGAACGTGCTAGGGGCATTCGAGAGGCCAAATGGCATCACTTTCCACTCATACAAACCATCATTTGTCTTAAAAGCTGTCTTCCATTCATCACCTTCCTTAATTCTGATTTGGTGATACCCGCTCTTAAGATCTAGCTTAGTGTAAAATTTTGCACCTCCAAGGCAATCCAATAAATCTTCAATCCTAGGTATTGGAAATCTATACCTAATTGTGATTCTATTAATTGCTCTAGAATCAGTACAAAGTCTCCATTTACCTCCTTTTTTTGTTGCCAAAACAACTGGGACTGCACATGGACTAATACTCTTTTGAATCAGACCTTGACTCAGCAACTCTTCCACTTGTCTTACCACCTCTTTGTTCTACTCAGGGGTCAGTTTGTAAGCTGCTTTGTTAGGCAATGAGGCTCTAGGTATGAAGTCAATTTGATGACTTATTGCTCTCTTGGGTGGTAGAGTTGATGGTGTTCCATCACTCACTATGCTCTTGTATTTGTCAAGCAAGTTTTGGACTGCTGCTAGTAACACTATCCTTTCAACCTTTTCCTCTTCTTTGGGCTGCATCATAATCACATACCCTTCATTCCCTTGGTGTAGGTCCTTGATGAACTCTTTACCACTGCTCAACATAATGTTTGGAACCTTGGATTGCCCTTCATCTTCCTCAACCAATGATTGTAGATTGAAAGTTTTTCCATCCTTCGTGAACTCAATGGTATTTTCCATGATAAACAACACCTCTATCATATTGCCATGGCCTACCAAGAAGAAGATGGCATGCATCCATGGGTAGTATATCACAAATCAGCTTGTCTTTGTAGCCTCCAATCGAAAATTCCACTGTAACCTGCTCATTCACTAAGACACTTTTCCCTTTGTTCAACCATGTGACTTTGTAGGGATTGGCATGAGGTACCTTCTGTAATTTTAACTTATTTACTGCCTCCTCAGATATTATATTGTCCGTAGAACCAGAATCTACAATAACCTTGCATACCTTTCCCAATATCTTGCACCTTGCTCTAAACAAAGCTCTCCTTTGCTTGGGTTCTTCCTTGACCGGTTGTCTGATCATCACTCTATTAAACATCAGACTTTCACCTACTTCTGATTCAATATGACTGATCTTAGGTGTTTTTACACTCACAGTGTCCTCTTGTGCATAAGCTACTCTTTTCTTGTTGCTAGATGAAGCTTTCTCTGGGCACCTATAAGCTGGATGGCCTAGCTGATTGCAGTTGTAACACTTCATGGTGGAAAAGTAGGAGTTACTTTTGCCTGCTCCTCTTCCTCTGTTTGAACCTCCTTGAGGTCATCTTCCTCTATTAAATCCTCCTCTTGATGAGGTTTCACCTCCATGCTCGGTAAGCTTTGATTCACCTTGGTTTCTTTGGTCACCACCTCTTCCTTGGTAACCTCCACGCTGTCCTTTTTGATCTCTGCCTCTTCCTCTGCCCTTAGAGGACTGATAATGCTTCCTTTTATTCCTCTCTTCAATCTTGATAGCTAGCTGATAACATTGGTGGCCTGTCTTGGGGCTGAGCAAAGCCATCTCTTCCTGTATATTCCACTTCAATCCATTTAGGTATCTAGCCACTTTTAGGCTCTCATCTTCTGCCACATTCGATCTCAAACAAAGCTTCTGAAACTCTTCCGTGTAGGTGTTTACATCTAGGTCTTTTTGTCTTAAACTCTGCCTCTTCTTGTGGAGTTGAATTTCATAATCCTCTGGCATATAGGCTTCTTTCATTTTAGCAACCATTCCTTTCCAGGTTGATATAGGCTGCTTACCTTGTTTCTCCCTTTCAGTCTGGACAAACTTCCACCAAGTTAACGCTGATCCTCTCAACCTTGACTTTGCAACCTTCACCTTCTGTGCTTCTGTAACTCCATCACATTCGAAGTGGTTCTCCATTCCTTCTATCCAGTCCATGACTAAGTCAGGTTCCATCTTTCCACTAAATAGTGGCACTCCTTCAAGTGATTTTCCACTCAAAGCTTTTAATACCTTCAAGAAAGGCTCCTCCTTCAAGACGGGGTCAGGTTCAGGGGTCTTATCTTCCTCTGCAACCTCTTCTTCTTTCAGAATTCTTCCTTCAAACTGTGCACTCCTCACTGCTGCCTCAAGTTGAGCTATTCTTTCCCTCAACTGCTTATTGTCTTCTTCCTGCTCTTCAACCATCTTTGCCAGTTCTGCATTGGTCACCATGGTGGAAGTATCACTTGATTCTATGTCTGACATGCAAGATTCCTTTCCCAAATCTTTAACCTGGCTCTGATACCAATCTGATAGAACAAGGGTTGATAAAGTGAACCGGGGGTGCCTCAAAGGTAGAGGACCTATAGGTTGTAGGGTGAAAGACTTAACACCTTAGGAGTTCTCAGATCAAGAACTCAAAGCAGTGAGATATTATTTTCTCAATCAACCCTCGTTCTATCAGCGACTAAGTCTTATGAGGGACCTTCGGCGAGAGGATGGTATTGTCTCAGCGACAGAGGATATATCAGCATGAGTTTAAGGCTTCGGTATGTGGTCACAGGGAAATTACTTTGTCTCACCGATCGGAGGTTGAATGGGAACATATTGGCAAGAGTTTAAGGCTTCGGTAAAGGGTCATAGCGAAAAGGGTTATGTCTCATCAACTAATGCATGTGAAGTCTATCAGCAAGAGCAGGGCGGTATCAGAATAGGTCTCGGAAAAGTGGTTTTTTCTTGCCGACAGGGGCTCTTCATCAATAGGTTCTTGGGGAGTGTCTTACCGAACATCACATCTGGGGTTTCACTTCGGCCAGACTTGGTGTATTCGGTTTAGTATCTCAGCGAATTCAAGTGTGTCTCACCGACCATTTGCATATGGAGTCTTATCGGTAAAACTAATGGCTATCAATATAATGTCTTGGCGAGACCTTGTTGTCTTATCGATCAATATAATATCTTGGCGAGGTTTTCTTGTCTTGCCGACTAACAATGTAAAGATGTGCATCTCAGTAAGAGTTGGGGTTTTTGGAGTGAGGTCTTAGCAAGTGACCTTCGGTCTTGCCAATGGAGCACAATGGGGGATTTTGTCGATATTGGATTTGACTTGTCTCAGTGACACACAAGTGGATGAAGACTTTCGGAAAGACATACTGTGCTCTACAAGAGGTCTCCCTGACTTTGATATGTCTCACTGATGGAATTCTAAAGGACTTCATCGGTGTGAAATTTGTTCTCTCTTAGCGATCTGAGGTGAATTCGGGGTGTTTCGGTATGACATGAAACGATCTACAAGATGTCTCCCTGATGGTTTGAAGTTACAGCGACATATATAGAATGGATGGACTCGTCGGCAAGAAAAACCTTATGTCACGGCGACCAAAATGTATCATGTGGACTTTCGGTGAAACATAATGAAATATACATAATGTTTCCTCGACAGCAGGATGTCACAGTGACTCAGAATACTTTTGGTAAAACAAAGACCTGTCTACAAGATGTCTCTCTGATATCAAAAGGCTATAGCGATAGTGAATGGAACAAAAGGGCATCTCGGTGAGAAAGACTCTAGTGTCTCAGCGACTGAAACAAATTTAACAGAAATGTGATCTCGGGGAAACATAAAGATCTTCGATATGGTTTCTCCTCGATGGCAGAAGGTCATGGCGATGCATAGGGACCAAAGGAACGATCAACATTATAATTTCCTTCGGCATACTCGACTGTTGTCTCAACAAATGATTAACGAAGACTCATACACTATGGCCGGCATGGATTTTTCTAAGTATAGTTGCATGCCGACATCATGGATTGGCATCGAATCTCAGAACCGTTACATGGTAGAATATTCATTGAGTTTCCTTTTTGAGCAGTTACATTTTTGAAATAATGGATGATTTGCAGTTCTTTGGATAAGCGTTACTATTGATTTTTACCATCATCTACAGATTGTCATTATTCAGCTTAAGATTCTAAAATTGGCAAGTGAGTTTCAAATTCTTGTGAAAAACGCATTCTTTGAAGACTTTCATCATGACAGACATACTTGAAATGTATATAAAAACCTGTGTTGAAAAGAGTGTAAGCTCTCTGGCTATAATCCTTAGGGTATTCTGTAGACGAGAAAATAGAGAAATATGTGCTTAACTGAAAATAGAGAGATCCTCTGATATTATGAGTGTAATTCTGAAATCTGAGTAAGGGGTTGGTGCTCCTTGAGATTGGTGTCTCTAAATAAGGGGTTGGTGCTCCTTGAGATTGGTGTCTCTAAATGAGGGGTTAGTGCTCCTTGAGTTGATGCTCAAAAATTAGCCTATAAGGCATTGTTAATAGTGGTTTTGAAGATTAAGCCAGTAAGGTAGTTTAGGAGTGGTTTTTATACCCCAGGAGGGTTTTCCACTCGGAAAAAGCTTTTGTCTCTTTGTTCTTCTATGTGCTCTCTACTTTACAGTGTTGTTTCTATTCACTGATTATTACTATTCTCAATTTTGTTTATGAATGATTACATTCAACTCATGAATGCATTAATCAGAGTAATATTGAGATCAAATCTAAGCTATGTTTTGGAAAATGCAAGATATCTCACTCAAATCATATTTTCATAAGTTGTCTAATAGACTGAGTTAATGTTGTCATATCTTTGTGCTTTCAAAAGTGATTACTCTACTCTATTGTTGAAAGAAAAGGAAATCAGAATGAAAAATATTGGTCGAAGTTGAAAAAGTTTTGACACTGATTCACCCCCCCCCCCTCTCAGTGTCTGTCCTTAACTCCAACAATTGGTATCAGAGCCTAGGGTCCTCTAATAGGTCTAAACCACCTAGGATTGTTCCTTATTTCTTGGAGTACTTTGGTTAATATGGGAAAGAACAGAAGGAATAAGGGAAAAAGATGTTCTCAGCAAAATCCTATTCATCATGTTCAAGATGAATCTAGTATAAGTAACAACGAGGAAGAGTTCATAAACAGTAGCTCTAAAATGGTAGAGTATCCTAGATCTAGAACTCCTCAGTTTGAAGAAACAAACTTTATTATATGGAAACATAGGATGGAAACATACTTACTTTCTTCAGGATCTGAAGTGTGGGCAGCAGTAGAAAAGGGTTGTACTACATCTGCAACATCTCCTTCCACTCTTGAGGAGTAGAAAGCACTTGAATCCAATACTAGAGCTATAAATGCTATTCTTAATAACTTTCCAAATAAACTCATTACAAAAGTCATTCATTACAGTAGTGCTAAGGAATTTTGGGACAAGTTGACTGAAATGAATCAGAATAGTGAATTACAAGAAGAGATACCTTTGGATACTGAAATAAGTTGTGAAACATTTGAGAGTGAAGAAGGTGTAAACCTTCATAGTTTTGAAAAGAAGTCCAAGGAGATCATAAATGAGTATTTAAATGATCAAGAAACTTGTGTAAAAGTAGATCAATCTTTGGGTGAAGTTAACTCTGAACAGGAATATGATGAACCAGAAAGTGAGGTTGATTTGGAAGGTGAACTCCTATGTGCCTTAGATACAATTAAGCAGCTTAGAAAGGAAAACCAGTTTTTAACAAGACAGCTTTAGCAAGAAGAGAGTTTGGAAGTCAAGTTAAAAGACAAGGATGAATTGTGTAATAAACTAGAAAATGAGATTGATTCTTTAAAGAAATGTTCAGATAATGATTCCTTGTTAAAAGAACTAACTCTTAAGGACGATATGATTATTAGTCAGAAAATTGAAATTGAAGAATATAAGAGGATTGCAGATGTTGTGAGTTCGGATTTGGAGATTAAAAATATTGTTTGTCTAAAACTTGAAGAAGAAGTAGTTGCTTTAAGAAAAGAGCTTGAAAGTATCAATGCTCAATTTGGTAAAATTCAGAAATTTGATCATAGTACTAATATATTGAATGAGATGTTGGGCAGGCAAAATCATTCTAAAGATCCTATAGGAGTGGGATATGAGGTTGGACAAAGCTCTGCAGACAAATCTAAACATGAAACAGTGTTTACTACTTCAAATGGAAAGAAGTTTACAGCCAAGCAAACGCTAAGAATGAAGGTTGATCTTGGTTACAGTATCGCTGCATCAAAGGATAACATTGACACTAGAAGACAATCTAAAGGTATTCATAGAGAAAGGAAAAATGTCTTCAGATCTTCACATCATTGGCATGATCATTCATTCAGGTATAATCATTCTTTCCAAGGATATTGTTATGTTTGTAATGACTATGGTCATAAAGCAATTGATTGTATAAGATGGTCAAATAAGAATCATTCTAATGTCCCTAGAAATGAGGATGTGGTGTGTTACAACTGTAACAATTTTGGTCACTTGAGAAGAGACTGTAGAATAAATACAAGTGATAATAATATAGGGAACAATACTGGAAATGTCTGTAGGAAGTCTTCTATTTCTTAGAACAATCACAAAGTCATTTATTTCAGATGTAATAACATTGGATATAAAGTACAGCAATGCAGATTCAATAGAAAGATAGGTACTTTAAGCAAACAAGTGAAAAAGTATTCATTGGAGTGGAGAAGAAAGAGCAATCAAGATGACAAGAAGAGCAATAAATATGCTTATGAGAAAACTCCTTGTGCACTCCTTGCACAAGTTTTTCATTCCAGATCTTGAGAAGAAGCAAAGACTCAGGGGGAGTCTATTATGGTAATATGTTTTACCCCTATGGAGTCTAGAATGAGGTATGCCATCTTGTATTTTCTTTTGGTGATATAAGATGTAGAGAAATGGCTTGTAAATGCCCCTATTTCATTCTATTTTTTAAATACAAGTTAGAAGTACATTGACAGATCTTTGGTGAGGTTGATGCTCAATTCTTAAGGTGCTGATGAATCTAGTGTCTTGCCAGTAAACTAGACAATATTTTGAAGGAAGAGAAATGGCTTAAATTCCTTAACCTTTTGTTATTTCTAACAAAGGTAATCATCTGATTTGAAAGGTAATGGATAAATATCTGCATTAAGGAATGTTTTTGCTTGGTCTAGTGGTTGACAGTTTTCAGAAGTTTTTGAAATGACAGTGCACTTTGTTTTTAAATGAATTCTTTGGATGCTTGGGTTTTGGAAATAATGGTATGTCCTTATGATATCTTTGAGTGGTGTGGAGACATATAGATTAGTTCCTCATTATATTAAAAATAAGAAATCTTTTTGATGTGATATCGATGGATTTATCTTTGGAGAACAGTGATTGAAAAACATGTTTGATGTTATGAGTTATTTTTGTGATGATATTATTCGGTGTTGTGTGAGGGCTGAGATTAATTATCTTTGGTACTTTTTCATCATTCTTGGTGTGGTAATATAAATTCTCATATGGACTGAGGATGGGTGTACAAGAACAGATTAACGATGAATTATGTAGTATACATGCTTTCATGTTATATTTTTTTTGTATGGGAGAAGAGTATCAAGACTTTCATGCATGAAGAAGCTGTGTTAAGATTGTGTTTTGAATGAAGATACTTACAATGTCTTTTGCAAGCTGTTATGAAGGAATTGAGTGTTTGGGTCTTCTAAGTATGTTATAGTGATCTAAGTAGGTTGCTACAGCAGTCTTGAGAATTGTGTATGTTCATGGGATATGCTCTGATGTTTGTGTTTTGATGAAGGAAGTTGACTAGTAGTATTAACCTCATCATGTATGGCTGGGACTTATTTTTGATCTTTGAAATTGAGTGTTGTGTGTGAAAGTGAGTGCAAGTTATATATATGAAAGCTGCTTGAATTGATGTTTTGATAGAAACAAAAGGAGACAACTTTGGTGTGCTGCCTTGAAGATAGATTATCTGCATGATGTTATTAAGTTTCTGATTTCGAAGTGGGAGTTATTGCATGGGTTGTTACTACTGATTTCTCTGATAATTTGGGTATGTGCAGGATCATGGTATGCCAAAAAGTGGCAATATTTGTAGGGTATGTGAAGTTATTCAATATGTCTATTGCACTATTGCTCTATTTGCAGCCAGTTCTTATGGTACTTGATTGGCTTCTCAGTTGTGTTTTTTGGCATTGTACATTCTTCTCCTCTATCCTTTGGCATTGGCTTCTCAATTTTGTTTATGAATGATTACATTCAACTCATGAATGCATTAATCAGAGTAATATTGAGATCAAATCTGAGCTATGTTTTGGAAAATGCAAGATATCTCACTCAAATCATATTTTCATAAGTTGTCTAATAGACTGAGTTAATGTTGTCATATCTTTGTGCTTTCAAAAGTGATTACTCTACTCTATTGTTGAAAGAAAAGGAAATCAGAATGAAAAATCTTGGTCGAAGTTGAAAAAATTTTGACACTGATTCACCCCCCCCTCTCAGTGTCTGTCCTTAACTCCAACAAATGCTACTTTCTCAGTTCAAATTTTTTTGTAATCCAAACATTTTCTAAGGCAGTGAGCCTTCCTTATTTTGAGCAGTAAGCTCTAGGCAGTATGCCTGAATGGATGTGCATTCCCATTTTCTTCATACTTTTAACGGAGTATAAATTGTGGATTAATCTCCACTGTGGTTTTTCCCCTAATAGGGTTTCCACGTAAAAATCTTGGTGTTATAGTGTTTTGATTGTTTCTTTCATGTTCTTGCATCTTCACTTCTATTTAAATGTTGTAGATGGTTTAAGATCTGGATTGAAATTTAAAATTTTGTTGAACACTGATTCACCCCCCCTCTCAGTGTTCCTTGAGTCCAACAATTGGTATTAGAGCAAGGTTCCTCTATAAAAAATTTAATAGCTTGAGGTGGATCTTTGATTACAATGGACTTTGGTGGTCTTCAACAACAATTTCTGGTGGCACTTAATGATCTTGATTAGTCTAAAGTAGAAGTCCTGGAATTAAAAGAAAATCTTGTGGATGCTGAAAAATTTATTTAATCATTAAAGGATAAAATCAATGAGTCAAGAGAAAAGAGGAAGGAACTTTCTGATCAGCTGAAGCAGAAAGAAAATAAAAGCTCAGAAGATGTTCATCTGAATCAGACCCTAAAAGAGATAACTAAAGAATGTGAAAAAATTGCTAGGAATAATGCTACTCTAAAGCTTGAGATGGAATCTATGGAAATGAAGCTAACTAAGGAGATTGAAGAAAGGAAGAAGAATGAGGAAAATATGGCCCAGCCCTTAAAAGAAAAAATTGAAGAATGCAATAGGGTTAATAGTGGATTCATTCAGCTAGAGATTGAGCTACAACAATCCAAGAATAATGAACAAGATCTTGAAAGATAGATAGTTATTCTCAAAGATGAACTCACTACTACAAATGAATACAAGGAGAATTTTAGGATCAGTTCATACTAAGCTTGATGAGATGAATTAGAAAGGACAGAAGGATGCAAATGACAAGCGAGGTCTTATATATGAGAAGGCAGAAAGCTCTAGATCTAAACATAAGGATTCTAGACAAAAAAATTAGATGAACAAAGGCAGAAAGTATCCCGTAAGACAACCCAATGCTTAGAAGTTTAATGGTTATTGCTTTGCTTGTAATAAATTTGGTCATATGGCTTCTTAGAGTAGAAGTAAAATAAATACAAGCAGTCCATCATTTCCTAGTCAATGTTTTAGTTGCAAAAAGTTTGGTCATAAGTCAATTGAATGTAGAAGTATGTCTGTCAGTGTAAGGAATGTTAAATGCTATACCTATGGAAGATTTGGGCATATTTCTAATCAATGCAGATCAAGAGGAAATCAATGGAATGAATGGTCTAGACAAATAAATATCATGTGTTACAATTGCAACAGATTTGGTCACATTGCAAGATTTTATAGGAATAGAAACATGGATAGAAGACATCAGGTATACAAAGG
The DNA here is from genome assembly GCA_007258455.2 of Sequoia sempervirens. NCBI lineage: Eukaryota > Viridiplantae > Streptophyta > Pinopsida > Cupressales > Cupressaceae > Sequoia > Sequoia sempervirens. The sequence continues at coordinate 824,467,371 of VDFB02271358.1, read as the reverse complement.
AAGAATTTCACAGAAAGATGATAAAGGAAAAGGAAAAGTGACTATGGAAGAAATAAGAGATTAGATCAATAAAACATGGATAAAGAAGAGTGAATAAGATGAAGGAAATAATCCCGCACTAGAAGAAACCTCTAGTAATTCCTCCAGAAATTGATCTCAGGCCATTCACCTAGGGGGAGTTTTTCAAGAAAAATCCTTTGTCCCCCTGTCAATAGTTGGTGCCAGAATGCATGAAATTATTATTAGTTGTGCTATCAGTTTACAAATGTATCCATGATCACTTGTGCAAAAAATCAAGATCTAGAAGGTCTGCAGATGAACTCTTCTCTTGATGTCTGAGAAAAAAAAGTAACCGGAACACCTACGACAAAACATTTAATGCAGCAAAAAGGTTAGGTGTGCAAGTTATAAAAGGGTATTTGGAACCCTCATTTGTCATCTTGCATTCAAGAATAATAGAAGGAGAGCGTCTATAGTATAATTTCGAAGGAGTCAAGTCAATTCGACAATGAATTCCATCAGGTATTTCAATTGCTTGTAGAATTCCTAATTTTGTGCTCAGTACAAAAAACTTGTTCCGTATGGAAAGGAAAATGAAGCAAATCAAAGGAATGGTGAATTTGGATGAATATAGTAGTAGAAAGATCAAGAATGTGAGAAATATGTTTCCAACCAATGAATTGAAGTGGCTTAAAGGTGCGAAACACAAAAGTTTGGACATTTGGAATGAGTTTCCTTATTTTGACAAAGCAGAAGTTGTTAGGTTTATCCTGAACAGGTTGAATGATGACATTCTAACTTTGGATAAACCCTATCTCATTTTGAAAGAGGTGATTAGGAATCTAACTAGATTATGCAATATTGGGGATATAACGAAAAAAAAGTCGATTCAGAATAAGGAAGTTGAAACCCTAACCGGAGTAATAGGAGATCAAAGGGCACTGATAATTTTGACAATCAAAGATCTGATAACAAGGTACATTTCACATGGAATTTCATACAAAATCTTCTTTAGAAATAGGGAAGGCACAACCTCATCATGCATAATTTACATCTCTCATAAAATGATAATGGAGGATCAAGACTTTGGCCTGTGCATTTTGCTAAAAGCTCAATTGATGGAAAATGTACAACTAACAATGGAAGCAGATTACCCCTTTAAGCTTGGTACTTTGGTCATATGTATCATGATGTATTTTCTGAATTGCTTGCCTCAAATCGATAATGTGGGAAGGAGAATGAACTAGTTTGTAAGAAAATTTTTTAACATTCTATTACTTTGGAAAATTGTGAACAAGAGTATGCAAATTTCTTTAACGAGTTGCTAGGAAAATTTAGAGAAATTAGAATTTCCATTCCGGTAAAAGAACTTGAAGTTGGATCTTCTTTTGGTGAGATGGAGAGAAAGCCAAAAAGAACTCTAGAGTTTGTTGATGACACTCCTCGAGCTCACAAGTCTCCAAAATTTGAAGGAAAAGGTAAAGAACAAGTAATTATGGATATACTAGATGAAGATTCTGATGAGTAGACTCCAACGGATTAACCAAAATCAGTTGAACCAGATGTAGTAATGGTAGAAGGAAGCGAAGAAGAAGGTTATTTATCCAAAACAAAGATACTACAACTTGTTCAAGAGAAAGATGGAATGCAGAAGATTGCTAACATGTGGTTAGATAGACCCTGATATGAGCAAGACCTGATTGAGAGCACTCTAGGTAGTTATTTTGTGCATAATAACATTGGATTGGAAAGTTTGAAAAATTTGTTTCCTGAAGAGATGATTGAATGTAATAGGGAGGCTATGGCCTCTTAGTCTCAGGATAGGAAAGAGGAAGAAATAATTCTACATTTGAAGGAGCAGTTCAGGCTATCTCTTACCAAACTAAAAAGGAAAATGAATGTGTTGAGGCAATGCATAAACTTAGCCAATAACATCTACAATTATTGTCTTTGTTGGCCTCATGTAGTTGGGAAATACAAAGACAAGCTGGAGCAGATTAAAAGTGAGCTAAACAAAATTGGTTAGGATTATAACATGTTTAAGGATCAGGAAGGTGCAGTCAAGAAAAGTATTCAAGCGTTGCAATCTGAGCATGCAAAAGTTCATTCCGCCAGAAACACCCTTGTGGACACTTTTTGGAAAGTGAAGGATTTAACTGAATATAGATTGGAGTAGCTAATTGAGGTTCTAAGGAAAGGAGAGAAGTTAGAAGAAGCAATCACAATTCTAGAATCTCTCATCCAAATTATCAACCATACATTAGAAAACAAAAGCTTGATCAAGATTAATCATTGGAATTGCAGTAGAAGCTTGGAAGAAATTTCTTCCGGAAATGAAAGATAAGTACAAGATAATTTTCTGACTTGTGAAGCAATTATAATTCTTCAAAATTTTGATCAAAATTTTGATTAGCAAGAAGGGAAATCCAAATATGTTTGTCATTTATGTCAAAGGGGGAGAGAGTGTAGTGAAAAATTCCTTGACATTCTAAGGGGGAGTTGTGTTTTGAAAATTTTGAATTTTGGCAGTGTAATCTTTGGTTCTGACACTTAGTCATTTTTCACTATGTGTTGCCATCAATGCCAAAGGGGGAGATTGTTGGCATATGGCTTCTAGTGTTGTCATTGATGGCAACTGAAGTCATTATTTTGGTTCGTAGATCAGAATTTATTCATACTGGTAGGAAAAGTAGTGAAGAAAGTACTTACCGACAGAAAGCAGAAAGAATAGGGTATCTGATTAGTATGTCGATCTGTATGCTTCACCAGATCATCATTTTGAGCTATGGATCTCGGGGATAGATTGTTGAGCATATATGTTATCTTATTGACAAGTTTTGTGATGTTTCATTAATTGGTGTACGAGTTAGGAGATCCAGTAGGATGATTTTCTATTTATTTGCTCATTGTGGCCAACTTAATAAATGTAGCATATCGCTTGTATAAGGGATAAGTGTTTAAATGTTTTCATGTTTGAGAATTTTTGTTTTGGGTCCTATCTATGATTTTTCTGACTTATATGGATGCGTATTAAATATTGCTCATGATTTGAGCCGACATTTGAAGAATATTTTGTATTTTATTTAAAGCCAAAATAAAGCGATTCAATTCTTGCTAGCAGATAAATATGCGAGTTTGGGTAATTCATTTTGATGTATGAGTGTGTGAATAGAGCAGAGCACATGCCTGTGCAAATATCAGAAGGTTAGTTGAGTGAATTTTTCTTGTGCAAAAGAGGATTTTGTGAAGCAAAATAAGGCAGAGTAGAGTGAAGTGTAGAATCAGATAGAAGGTCCAGAATTTGATTCATGAGCTTCACTAGAACTGATACCAGGAAATTGTAGATGCTACTTTCTTAGTTCAACTTTTTTTGTAATCCAAACATTTTGTAAGGCAGTGAGCCTTCCTTATTTTGAGCAATGAGCTCTAGGAAGTGTGCCTAAATGCATGTGCATTCCCCTTTTCTTCATACTTTTAACAAAGTATAAATTGTGGATTAATCTCCACTGTGGTTTTTCCCCTAACAGGGTTTCCACGTAAAAATCTTGGTGTTATGGTGTTTCGATTGTTTCTTTCATGTTCTTGCATCTTCACTTATGTTTAAATGTTGTAGATGGTTTAAGATCTGGATTGAAATTTAAAATTTTGTTGAACACTGATTCACCCCCCCCACTCTCAGTTTTCCTTGAGTCCAACAGGTATTCCATACATTGCTAGACATTGGGGGCAAATATTTACATCTTGCTTTGGGAATAAATCTTGATCTATATCCTCCAACTTATGTGGTGATCCAAACATTGGAAAATGTAAAATCAAATTGGTCAAAGCATTTGTGAGCCAAAATCTAAATCACTATCCCATGGCATATTTTGACAAGGAGATGTTCTTTATCAAGCTTTATCTTTCATCAAACATCAATCCAAACAATCAATATCAGTCACATTTAACATCGAATCATTCAAAATGATTTTGTTTCAAAATCAAGCTTGAAAATCCTAACCAATCAAATCCAATCAATCCATCATCATCTCGGGATATCCTTCCCAATCCTTGTGTTGCTTAACACTATCCTTGTGTTGTTGTGTATCCTCAACAATGTTATCATCATCAATCATCAATCAATCAAATTCAATAAATCCCTCATCATCTTGGGATATCCATCCTAATCCTTGTGTTTCTTAACACTATCCTTTCATTGTTGTGTATACTCAACAATGTTATCATCATCAATCCATCGATTCGATTAATCAACCTTAGCTTGGTTTTCAACAAAATCCAAAAAATAGAGCATTGATATCGTCACACAAATCCATATCCAAATCGTTAAAATCATGTGAAAAATAAAAAAATATGCTATCCAAACTACATCATCTCTAAGCTTAAATTTAGGCAAGGCCATCATCGATGAGCCCCTAAGGCACAAAATCCAAAAAAATTGCAAAACATTTGAAAATACAAAAAACAACCTCAAAACATTCCAAAAACATCAAACACATCCAAATATTTGAAAAAATCCACCCATTCTCATCTCACTTTCACCTGAGATAAACATCCACTCATAATAAAACAATCATCATCCTCAACCTTTGGTAAGACAATCAAAAACAAGTCTAGTAGGTTAGAAAGTGAAAACTTAAGTGTCAAAGTCTCAAGCCCAAGTCAGTAGGTAAACAAGTTGGTCAACTCTTTGTGTCAATAGCCTATCATCCAATCAATCCCAAATCATCATCTGATATCTTCATGTCCTAGGATGCATCCTTCCTACAATGGACATCAACATCAAGCATCACCGTAGTTTAGTCTTGGCTAGTGGTATTGAAGAACATTAACTTGTTTGATTACTTTTATCTTTGTCTTTTGACTTATCTTTTTTGCACTCATTTTGAGGACCTCTCGATAATGTCCCAAGAAAATGGATTTAGAGAGAAGGAAATGGGGCAACAATCATTGTCTTTTTATCTGTTTTGCTTGTTGGATATTCTTGTAATATAACCTTGGTCATGTGTGCTTTGTTTGGGTGTAGGGAGGATATTTCAGGTATCTTTGACTACATAGGAAGGCTTTCCTTTCTATGTTTTGTTCTGAGATGTTTGGAATATCTGAACTACATTTTGAATAAGGTTTCATATGTCAGGTGTGAGCAGTACTCCTATCTTATCGTTGAGTCAAAGTCCATCAGACTAGGTGCCATGCCATCCTGGTTCTTTATACCTTGATGCATCATGCCTACGTGTGTTATCAAACATAAGGTAAATGGCCCTTTTAAATTCCCAATTCCTTGGTAAGAAAATCATCATCATCATCATCATCATCATCTCTTGACTTGTTGGAGTCTTTTACTTTCTTCTTTCTTTCTATGCTAACATAGTACCATGACAGTTAATCACAAATCATCATCACCATTGCACTCATTGTGCATCCACAAATCGTCAACATGTTGCATATCATTCACATGCATTACATCAGTCTAAGCATCTCATAAACCATACATTTACATAAAACATCCATTGTATAATCATATAGGCATCATCACATCATCCATCTCAAATGCAGTGCATCATCATTTTAAGTTGTTTAGGATAATATAGATTGGTTATTCTAAGCATCTTAAAACCATCTCATTTGCATCATCATCATAACCGTCTGTACGTCCATCTTGAACCTCATTGTCACGAGATCAACCTTCAAATCAAACTTTTTGCTTGATCTCTCGAGGAGGAAATGTACCAGTATACTTCTTTTCACTAGGGCATCCGAAAAAATTAGAATTTTTTTGAATTTCAATCTCAGTAAGATTATTCTTTGAACCAACGCAGCAGGTACGTTGCTTCAAAGAGGGAAAAAATGTAGACACGTAAAATATACATGCATTTGATCTGGATTCAATAATTTTAATTCATCCTTAATCATCCCTCTACTAATCATTTTAATCAAATAATCTTTATCTGATTAAAATTCATCATATTTCCTCTTTTAATTAAATAAATCAATCTTTATTTAATTAAATCATATTTCCCCTTCTACTTAACTTTATCTAATTAAATATATCATTATATTTATTCTTCTTTGTAATTAAAAAAATCACGTTTATTTAATTAATCTCTAAAGTTGTTTCTTTAATTAAATAAATCAATTTTATTTGATTAACTTCAAATGTTCTTCATTTAATTAAATAAATCAAATTAAATTAAATTACTAATGCATCAATTTCTTCCCTTTTGATTTAAATAAATCTAAAAATCTAAACCAAATGTCATGTCAACTAATCTCTATCTAAAGTTAATTAAATCCTGATTAACTTCTAACACTAATCCTCTTTTCTCTAACTTTTGCAACTTGCACAATAAATCAATTTATTTGATTTATTATTTCATCTAATTTCATTCAAAAAGGGCATCAAGATGGAATATTCTTCAAATTTGAATTTTCCCTGCCACATGTCTTATCCTCCAACATGGCATTAACTCCTCTTACTTTGTCTCTTACATGTCTCCCACTTGGAATTTAAGACTCTTTATTCTCCCTCCAACAAGCCAACTTTCAAATTTCAAAATCCACCTAATAGCATTTATCATGCACATTAATCAAAATGTTCTCAACCTCCCTCCATTGGAATGTTGACAAGTGGCGCAATTCCATTGGATTATCTTTTATCCCATATTCTTCCTATCTTGCATTCTTCTATCATTCCATTCTATAAATAGAGACCCTCTCTATTGATTTTGGGGGACACAACTTGATACACAATCTCAAGCATTTTCATCTTGATCACTCATCATCCACATTTCATCCATCATCCAAGAGCTTATCACAAAGGGGTTGTGAAAGTGCTATTTTCCACATCAAAATAGCACCAATCTCCCTATGGGATGTTGGTTTGATCATTAGAATAGTGTTTCATTGTGTTTTGCTTTTTTTTATTTGCTTTGTTTCCCTTATTCTCATGTTCAAATGAATTTCATAGGGAGTGGTTTATTTCAGTTTACTAACAATGGCTAATGTGGTATGATTTATCTATTGTTAGTGAATGTAGATTCACCTCTCATAGTATGCTGTTGTGGTCTCTAGGCTTGGTGGAGTTTTCTTGTGTAGGCTTGGAGATCAGGCAGTGGGCCCCACCAATTTTTGCACCAAATCAAGTTTTTTAACCTTATAATTCTTGTTTGGAGGTTTTATAACTATCTTTGAAAATTTTGAAGAATTATCAGTTATAATGGTTTTTTTGGAGAAAGGGAACTTTAGGAAATGGAGTGATTTTATTCTCACTCATGTCTTAGTGAAAAAAATATATTGCCATATTTGTATAATGAATTTCCTATTACAAGCACATGTAGTGGGTATATTATTTGGAAAGGATATAGGGATAAAGTCTTTAGAGTTATTTTTGAGCATATAAATGATGACCTTTTGGAATCACTTATTCGTTTTGAGTGCCCTTATGCTCTTTGGACCTACATTCAAGAATCATATGGAGATCTTGATACTCTGCCATCTCGTGGTGATCCTATTTCCAATACCAATGTGCCTTGTTATTCTTCAGAGAAGATAAACCATGCTTGTGATCCTTTGGAGGTTTTTGATACTTCAGATGAGGTTACAGTTGCTTAAGAGTTTCTTGATTCTTTGTCAGAGATATTTGATCCACTTTCATTAAGTACTTCCATCATTCCTGAGCAACAGGATTATCATTGTCTTCCTGATTGTGATTCCTATTTGTCGAACATTGGTTCATTGTTCATGGAATCTCACATTTTAGACTTGGAAGACACATTTGAAGGATCAATTTTCCTATTTGATGATAGTTGCAGTACAACTATTGTCACTCCATCTCTGTCTTTGGAGAATGTTCAAAATCACTTTCTAGTGGTACCTTGTTTGTCACCTTCTATTGTGATTGGGCATGTTCCTAATTGATTCGTGGCATCATCTTCCAAGGTCTTGGTGAAACATGAGTAGATTTCAGAGACATTATCATTCTACATTTGGATTTCACTTGCTAATTCCTATCCATAATGGGAAGCATTCCTACATTTATACTTGGTTTATCTTTTTCCCAAAGGGAGAAATGTTATTTGTAGGCATTGGACTATGTTTTTCCTTCAAGAACTTACCATTTCTGTAGGACATTATTCATTATGGGGGGGCTATGTAGTCTCCTTCTTTCCTTCCTATGGGAGGACCATTGATTGTATATACATGATGTATGTAGTCCTTGGGGTGTGTTATTGAGTCCTCTATCCATGCATCTTGTTTTTCTTTTCTCTCTTTTGGATAGGAGTTTTCTCCCACATGTTTTTTCTCCTTTTCTCTAATTGTGAGAGATGGCATTGCATTGCATAGTAGTTGTGCATTGGTACCTAACATGGCCTTGTAGACAAGACCCATTTTGCATTTCATTTTGCATAATAATCTCCCTAAGTTTGCACTTAATGGGTGGTGTTATTGTAGTGTTAAGTTTAACTTAGGGTTAATTACCTAGGTGGTTTTTTCTTGTATCAAGTATTTTTTCACCCATTTCTTTTTCCATGCCTTTAAAATGCCTGTACATTATGTAATTTATCATCTCATTTTGAATATCATGTTGATATTTGGCAGAATAGTGTTTTGCTTCTCGTGTGTATGTGTGAGGGTGATTTGTTTGCAGGTTGAAGATCCTGGGAAGGAGCTGCCATCTCCTACAGTTTTTTCAGTCCTCTTAGATTAGATCTACATTCAATTTGCATTCATTAGATCGCTAAAATATGAAATTGTGCATTGCATTCTTTTAGGAATCTTTTATTAAGGTACAAAAGGTGAAAAATTGCATAGTTTTGTTTCAAAATTGCATCAAAACATCATTTTTAGGACCTTGCATCTTGGAATTAGTCAACCATTGCATCTTGTATTTGAAAATTACATTCAAAATTTGTCATTCATATTTTATAGATTTGTACACTTGCTTTTTTCATTTCCATAGTCAGAAAATCAACAAAATATAGAAAAATATTCACTACCAAATCTATTTGTGCACAAAATTAGAAACCTTAAATAGTAACAAGCATAATCAAACTTTGAAGTTCCAATCACCATGTCTAAGACACAAACACCTTGGGCACCTATCTCCTAAAATTTGAATCACATATCTGTTTTTGTGTTCTCTATTGGATTCTGCTATCTAAATTATATTTATGTATTTCAAATTTGTCATTTACTTTCTATATTGTGGCATGTTTGCATGGTTAATTTCACAATTCTAAAATTAGAAAAATATGGAAAATAATCTACTATCATGTACGGTCTATTTGAATATAAATCAGAGCACCTCAAACAACACCTGAAACAGTCAAACTTTGAAATTCTAGAAACCTTCTCCAGGACACAAATGCCCTGGGCACCTATGTCCTATTATTTCTGACCGAAATTTGAATCATATATCTGTTTCTATGTTCTCGGTGTTTTTATGTTGTTTGAATCTTGATTTTGAGTCTTGTATTATTTATATTTGATAATTTAGTGTTCATCTTAGGTACACTTAGTGTTTTGAAACTTGGATGAGTTTCACAACTTAGTGTCCTATTGTCAATACTTCAATGAGACATAGTTCTAGACTTATGGCATCTCGCGCTATTTTTACATCCGCTATGGATCATGAGTCTTCTAACTCTTTTATGACAAGTGTTGTCAATACTCAACCCATTTTAGACTCTATTCCTAATGTTACCATATCAATGACAACCTTACAAACACCTATCTTTACATATGTTGAGACTATGGTTACCCAAGTTCCTAAAGAAAAACTAAAAAAAATGGACAAGGACTTAGAAAAATTTCAAGAATTTGTGAGTATTGAATACTTTTTTGGTACAACGATTCCTATAATTGACAAGATTAGGAGAATGATTAGTGATGATCATAGATTAGAGGTTTTTCATAGCATAACATATATAGTTGATGATAATGTACCTACAATGGCTAGTTACACTCAAGATTTAGGATACACTCAAAGTCAAGGAGGAAGTCAAGTCTCCCTCCCTACAACTATAGCCCTTATTCCTACATACACAAATCCAACCATTACTTCAACAATACAACAAAGCATTGGTATAACTCCAACAGTAGGCCTTTCCATTGAAAATCCTTATGGTTTTGGAACTTCCCATGTCACAGTCCAAGTTTCATCACCTATCATAAATTTGCAACATAGTAGCCCACCTAGCACATACACAATTGCACCATGTTCACCACATTCCCAAAACCTATCAACCAATGATTCCATTATAAACCAACTTTTGCAACCTATCATTTTTTTAGGATTTAAACTACCAAAATAATTTATAATGTCTACTCTCATTTTCTTACAAATACTTGATATATATTTTCATATTCATTATTTTCCTCTTCTTTTCTTTTAGTTTCATCAGTGAGACCCACATTTTGGTATCATCACTCTCATCATCTCTAGAGTTAATATTTTTTTGTGGTCTTCAAAAGTATCCATTTACATGTTAATTTTCATCATCATCTTAAGCATTTCTTCTATCTTTATAGTAAAATGTACAATAAATATTTTTCCTCTTTGTAGAGGCATCTCTCTAGATATAATATATTGCAAAATACCTCAAGCTGGTGATCAATTGATAATTAATCATTGCAATTACCTCTTAGTCAACATGTTGTATTGTCAAAATTATTGTGTACTACCCTAGTTTGCTAATTTATTAAGAAAAACCTTTAGGATACCATACCTTATCCTTTGATACCACTTGATGCAAAAATTCTTGTATACTACCCTAGTTCAATAATTTATTCACAAGAAAAACCTTTAGTATTAAATTAAATTCATATATGACATAAAAAATTCATATTAAGAAAAACCTTTAGTATTAAATTAAATTCATATATGACATAATATGTTTTAGGGGCCATTTTAGCCCTCTCTTATCCTAGTTCCTAATGTTAATGCTATGTTTTATGTGTTTATGCTATTATTATATATTTTTAATTTCTCTTATGTTCAATGTGACCATTTTGTAATGTTTACCATTTTTTCTTATTAGATGTTAGGGAAGCTACATGTCGACATACATGTAAATGTGCTAACATGGCCTTGGATCATACACTCATATAGGCCACATTTGCTACTCAAAATAGAGACATTTTATATATTTTATATTTTTAATTGACATTGACCTTGATTTTACATGCCTCAAATAATCCTTTCTTAACCTCTTTTCAAAAGATATTCCCTTAGATGATTAAGCTTCTAAAATTTGGATTCCTTTTCTCTCTCATGTTTTGGAAACTATTTTTTTTTCTCCAAGTACTCTTTCCTTCCAATTTTTCTATATTCTTCTACAAAACTCTACAATGTTACATGATTTTACCAAAACTCCAAGGTCATGAATCTCTCTCTATTTTCAAGGAATTATTTAATATTCTTTATCCATGTCCCTTTTTTATTATTGTTATTTTATATTTTTCTTGGCATATCTAGGTTTTACATCTCCCAAATTTCTTTTTTTACACAATAGGATAGTGATTAATACACTTATTCTATCCCTATATTTTAGTAATTTCATGTAATGTTTAGTCCTAGATGCATATAGGATAGGAGGGTCAGTGTAGGATCATGGGGGTCCAAACTAGGACCTTAAGTCAATGAAAATAAAAAAAAACAGAGTTAGGCAACTTGACATAAACATTTGAATAGGTTATTAACATAATTTGAAAAAATATGTAAGAAAATAATTCATAGAAAATTAAATTTAGTTTCTAAGATACTAATCGATTTTGTGGAAAAATAAATAAATCTATTTGATGAAAATTTGAAATTTCAATTCAGCAGTACTAAATTTTTTAAAGGAAAAAATAAAAAGTAGGTGTATGTTTGACCAACTTAAATACAATAATTTTTTTTTTGAAACTTTCAATATAAGTAGAGGACACATGTCTGAATGTGCCACTTTTTTTGTATTTTTTTTAAAAGTAAACAATTAGTTATAAATTTTCTATTTAAACTTTTTAGAAATATTAAAACTTGTTTTCTAACCATCATAACTTGGTCAAAAATTTATAAAATTCACTTTCTTTTTTAATCCTATAGTATGGGATGCATACAATGTGTAACTGAATCTTTTGAATTTAAAAAATGTGAAATTGTTTGAGAATTATAAATGTTTTTCAATCAATCTATTAGTTAGGACTTTAGTTATGTTGGAGAAAAGGTCCAAATCGCCTAGGAACAACCTATAACTCAACCCTCACAGCCGAGAAAATAAAAAATTATCAAATATGTGACAAGCTTTATTAAAAGCAAAGATAGTAAAATAGACTATAATACAGGCTTATAAAGCCATGAAAAAAGCCAAATGGGTGAGAAACCACACAATACGAGAATACAGGAAAAAAATAGTCAAAAGGGTTTACCCTAAGTTAAAACTTAAATGCTCTAACACCCCCCCTTAAGTGCAACTTAAGGAGAATGAAGATGCAAAAATGAAATCTCTCACAACCAAAGAAAAGGAGAAAAAACCTGTGGGAAAAAACCCCTCTCCAAAAGAGAGAAAAGAAAAGAAAAACGATGCATGGATGGAGGACTCAATCACACCCCCCAAGGACTACATACATCATAAAAATGAAGAAGGACAATGAAGACTTCCCATAAGTGATAATCTTCTGCACTGATGGAAAATGTCTAATGATAAAACATGATCCAATACAAACAACTTGTCTCCCTTTAGGAAGAAACAAGGCTGCGAATAAATACAAGAAGGATCGTGCTCTAAAAACTATCCACGCATCTCCTTCGCCAAGTATGATGATGTCACCAATCAATCAAAGACTAGCCCAAAAGATGACAAACTCTAACAATGCAGAAACATATAAGGAAAAAAATCCAAAGACGATAAATAATAGCCTCCAAACAAATCTGAAGAATAATAGCAAGCCTCCTCAAAGCCACCAAGACTAAGCTCATGCCACCAATCCACAAAAAATTATCACAGCTATCAAGGAACCCCATGAGTGTGAGGCCTTTCACTGGTCATGTGAGCCTTTGCTCACACTTTGCTTGAGGGCGCCAGGCAATAAAAAGCATATTTAGAATTACTTTCCTAGCAATGTGGGATAAATTTTGCAACCAGTTTGAAAACTTTTCACACGCCCGCGAGGAAGAAGAGAACCCTAAATCCATAGATGATACAAAATCACAAAAGGAGGTTAGTTGCATATAGTGATATTTCCCACCTAATACCCTACAAAGGGCACAAAAACGTTGTAGACCACTGTTGTTTCAACATCTGATCAAATGATTAGAAAAACCCATTGATGGGTGTTTTTACACACTTCTCAACACAGGTAATGCATATGTGCACTACCTCTCTTGAAAGGGAATCTTCCAACAACAAGTTGCTAAAAATCTCCCCAAGGTCTCTTGGGTGCCAAGTCATGACTTGCATGGAACTCCTTAGTTGATGTTGATGTGATTTTTCTAGTAATCACATGGCATACTTATGTAGCTGGATGCGAGGTGGATCTTAGAATCTGAAGTTTCTAAGGTGGGAGTTGAAATGCACTTTGCTGTAGGTTCAAACAACAATCTAAAAATTCAATGTCTTCTTTAAGTTTGGCTTTACAATGTGCTATGAACCTTAACACAGACTGTTTCTTAAAAAAAAAGGGAAAAGGAGCAGGGAAGAGAGAAGGTTCCTAGATCTACAACTAACTGTGAATAGTGATCATGGAGGTTTTGCTATGGACAACTCCCTTCAAACAGAATTCCACTTAACCAAGAAATCTACAGTATCATGAAATTTGTTATATCTTCAAAGGTCTACAGATATTTTACCATTCATCCACCATTTACATGCAAGGATAAAGATAAACATTTAAAGAGTAGCCTCAAATTTCAGCCCAGGCTAACTTTGCAAGGCCATTTATCAGCAGCAAACAGCAAAAAGTATGGGCTAGAAGGCATCAACATAGTAGAAATTTCTACAATCACTGAACAACAAGACTAAAGTCTATCTAAGTACTTTGAATCTAATTAAAACAATAATATAAATCTAACTAAAGCATCTAACAATGGAGATTGAACAATGAAACATGTGGAAAAATCAGAAAATACACCAAGTCAATATATTTTCATTATAAATTTTAGTAGCATGTCTTTACAACAACTCAACTCCCTTTAAAAATGAGAGGAGACCCCCTATTTATAGTGTTCAAAAAGATAAATGAATGGCCAAGGTTGATTTTCATTGTGTGGCAAAGATTCACTACAAAATAGGGTTTCACCAACCCCAAATATATTACAATTTAAAATTACATTCCTATCCTTTTCCCTATTTTGTCCTCTAGTGACAGCACTATAGCATTTTGTCTTTTGTTGACTGCTCTTTTTGTTGTAGCTATTCCTTCAGGAGCTCTTCACTAATAATAGGGTTTCCCTCCTACTTCTTCAAAGTTGCATACTCCATGAATTTCATAATCACTGGCTAGAGTTTGTCAACTTCTATTATCTCAAATCACAGCATCTAATAACTCCATTCTTTCAAGTTGTCCTCAAGCTTCTTCCAGTCTTCGCCATACTTTGTGGCTTGATCTCAGAATAGTTTCGACTGGGCAAAGGCATGGGTGGAAAAACTCATGAAATCTACAGTTATTTCATTGGACACCCCGTCCTCCATCCTCTTCTGGAAATAAGGCTTTATTTTCTCTGGATCCATCTGCACCATGGGCATGTCATATTCCATCATCAGCTTCAGATATTGGGCACAGTCCGTCCTAATTTCCTTGACCCATTCGATGTTTGGATCCACTTTATCCATTATTTGTTCCAACCTCTCCCTTCTGTTATTTAAATCCCGCCTCCATATGTCCACCAACCAGTGATCATCTCTTTTGAATGCGAGCTCCTTTTCCCATGTGTCCTTTGGTAACTAGAGGATGGCCTCAATCTTTGGATAGGTGGAATCATATGTTGTAGGGAAGTTAGTGCAAAGTTTCCTCGTGCTCTCTAGAGATTGTTGCAGATCCAAGAACTTGCTGGCCATTTGAACAGCCCGACCGATATTCATGTTCTTGACGTACAGGACTTGTTGGAACTAGCTCTCCGTAGTCTTGTCCAAGTTCTTTCTCTTCTCTATTTTTTCAATTTGTTCTTTGGACAGCAGTTGAGGTGGACCCACAAATGTGGTAGGCATGTCATCCACTGAAGACCATTGTTGAATGTAATCTGTCAAGGCGGCCACCTGTGCTTTAAGTTCGTCCTTCGAGACCTTGTCTTGTCGTATCAGGTGCACCATTGTAGCTACTATCTCTTCAAGATGCCCCACCTTCTTCTCTCTAGTAGCAGTTCCCAAATTGATGGTGGAAACATTATAGCTTACACCCTCCTAGCCTACCACGGGTGTTGCTATCTATACAGTTCAGGACCCGAAAGCATCCATTGTTACCTTGGATCTAATTTTGGGCTTCTTCTCCTTCTTGGTTGAGATTTGCGCTCGGCCTAGGATAGCCTCTAGCCTCACTCTCGGATCCTTCAAGGTAGGAGTTTTCTTTTCAAGCTACGTCTTAGCCATTCGGGCATAACAAACTTCTCCTTAGGTGATTCACGATCACCTTTGCTCTCCTTTGCTCGGATCTATATTTCCTCACCAGTAGGAGCCCTTTCTTCCATTTTGGTATCCTCTCCTTCTTCCTCATTGGATTTTTTAATGAACACAGGGTGCTTGATGAGAGCTTTAGTGGGCAATCGCTCTCGGGGACTTTCTTCTTTCTCAATTTCTTTCCCCTTCCTTTCTTCAATTTTCTCATCCTTGTGCACATGTTCTTCAGGGTATCCAATTTCAAGGCTCTTGTTAGCTTGAGCTTCACCCTCAAGCTCACCTTCGTCTACATTTTCTTCTTCCACATGAGGCAGTGACACATCCTCCCGCTCTTCCCTTGTAGGGAGCTCCACGTCTTTTGCTGCCTTGTCTTCTTCTTGGTGCCCCTCTTCTCTGGGAGGTGACCTTTCTGCCTCTTCTTCATCATTCCTCAAGTGTCAGGCCATTTCCTCCTCAAGATCGTCATCGAAGGTCTGCACAATAGTCTTACCACCTATACCCTCCTCTTCATCTCCACTTTTGAAAGACCCTATTTCTTCCTCTTCATAAATCACCCTGTCAATTTGTCGATGTTCAAACTCTGGGTGTTCATGTTAATCATTAGCCTCTTCCTCCACTACCTTTGAAGCTTATTTCTCTCGCTTCTCCCACTCCTCATAGATTAGCATTGTGGCCTCCATGGATGGTGGTCCCATTGGAGGTTGTGAGGGAGTAACATTGGTGAGGACCTGCACTAAGGCAACTTGGAAGGTGGGATCCAGGAATATCTGAGAAATCTTAAAGGGGACGTTCTGCATATGCCGCGAGAAAGCCTTCGACAACATGAGTGTAGGCATTGGTATTGTAGTTGTTGAAAATGGAAGCAATGTAGTGGGATACATGGAGGTGAAGGAAGGAGGAGAAGTTACCGCAGAGGATTCAATTACTATAACGGGCCCAGTCGGCGGAGAGGAGGCGAGATGGACTGAGATGTCCATCGCAGGTGGGGATGCGGTAACTATGGCCTGGGAAGAAAATGGGAAGGTAGTGGAAATAGGGGAAGCCAGAGGGGGCTCGAGCTGTTATGTTCTTCCTTCCCTACCCTCTTGAAGGGGATCCTCTTGAATTATTGGCTGCTCTACGATGCTTCTTGTTTGTTTCAGACTTTTTGAGGGTGAACCTCCTAAATCTTTTCTTGAATAGACCTTTGGATCAGGTGACTGTTCGGATTCAATTCCTTTCCTCTTCTTCGACCTTGTGAGTGGAGGAGACTTGGATGTCTCGGCTGTTGAAGTTGTGGCAGTGACCTCTTCTATGGCACTAGGCTCACTTTTGATCCCTTCATATGTTAGGACGACCCCTTGCTACTTCAATCAGGTTACCTGTCCATCAACCCATCCCTTGGTTCGAGCCAGAACTGGTTTAGTTATGATATCAAGGTCATCGACCTCCTGTTCATCCCAATCTATTGTTGGTAGTGGCAAGTTGGCGACTGCAATGTATCTGGGATCCATTACGGTGCTTTCATCTTCTTTGACCTGATCTTGTATGGGGAATGGTTGCACCCTTCTTATGAAGTACGCAGTCATTTGCATGTAATGCCTCACGTGTACTTCCTTGTCATCTTGGTAGTTTGCTCAAAAATCCTCAACGTGATGCAGATGGGCAAACCCTAGCCCTAGTGCCCTTCTTATATGCCCATATGGGTCCATCCATGGGCGAGCAATGTGCAGGTGGAAGTGATATTCTTCTAATTCCTTCTCAGAATTCCCAGCACACTGGGAGGTTTGCAATTTGTACATTCCCTGGCCCAAAGTTAAGGGATAAGGGATCCCTGCCAAGTGTTTGTTGCCAAGGACTGAATGTATATGTTGCAGCTTCCGGGAAAGTTCTAATAGTACGATCCGGTCATTGGGGAACCAGGGCAGCTTATTCGGCCTTTCTATGAAACCCTGGGCGTGAATGTATGTAAATTTTGGGTATTGTATGAACAAGAACATGTACTTCTTTAGGAATGCCCACACACTCTAAGAAACCCTCCTCTCAAAATCCCCTCCGAGCAACCAGATAATGTGACCAATAAAGGCGTCATTTACCCTGCAATACTCCTTCTTGAAGTTCTTGTATTGGAGCTGGGGATATCTGTCACAGACTTTCAATCTTCACCTCGGTTGTTCATCGGGTGCCACAAATAATCCAATGTACTATCTTTGCTCTGCCAGTGAGTACACCAGATAGGAGGTCATATAGAACCTAGATGTCTTCTTTACGTTCATGAACTGCTCATGGAAGTAGTCGCTTATGATACCTCCCCAGTAGAATAAGGCTTGTGTGGTGACATCCTCGTTCCCACGAAGGATCTATTCAACAAAGTATACCATCCATTCTTGAAAGAATGCAGTAGTGGGGAGGCCCATCACCCTACTCAACATGGTGACCAGATCATGGTAGTCTTTGTGGAAATCACTACGATAAAGTTCTTGGAGAACCTTTGCAGTGCTGCCTCTTTTCTCCTTGAGCCAATGCTGATTTATCAATCTCTTGCAGCCCATTAGGTTGTCGTCCCATGCCGCTTTACATTCCTCTATGGTGGGCACTTCCATTTCCTCAAAGGTAGGAATGTGGAAAGTTTTCGTGATTCCCTCAGCTGACATGTCAACAAGAATGTTCCCATCTCTATCAACAATTGTTCATGTTTGTGGCTGATAGGTCTATCAGCAAGCCATGACCAACTCGGGGGCCATGAGGGATGGAGGGAACCCTACAACTTTTGAAATTCCACTTTTCCTAATTGATCTTGCACTATCAGTCCTTGGGTGGATCCTGACCCTTTGCATAAACTCATCAATATCGATGTGGCTGATATTGGTGTCTGTGATTTCCTTCCAGTCAGTGACAATCTTTGAATGTAGAGGCTCACCCTAAAACTGTTATTTCATCTAGTCCTTGTCCTCCTTCCCACAAGGAGTCTTTCCCGATCTCTTTCCTTTGTCCTTTTCTTCAGCAGGCCCCGAGGGTCCCGCACCCAATTCCATATATTTTGTAAACAGAGACGAAAGCATTAACATTAGTCGAAATCCCATGCACGAAATCCAATTAGACAATATATCATTCATGAAATCATACTTTTACTTCCTGATGTCATTAGTCATTTACTGGAGGGATTTTGGACAATCCGGGCCCAGAGGGCCAGACTTCCTTGGTAGGAATGTTGTTTTGAAGGGAAAATAGGGTAGTGTGATCTGAGTGATTTCTTCTAACCGAATTTTGATGGTTCAAAAGGTCAATGTGGGAGAAGGATGAATTTGAGCACATGGGTCGAGATTAGATTTTAGATTTGAGGTCATTGGGATCATTTTGGGAGCATCCAGAGGTACAAAGCCAGAAAGTCATCTGGGGTTGGTTGTTTGAAATGTTCAAGCTAACACAGAGTTTTGGGGTCAAAATTCGAGGGTCCGAGACCCAGTCGGGCCAAGGATAGTCGATGTTTACTTTCAAATTTTAAAGGATCCAGACCTAAAGGGGCGGGAAGCCGTCAAGGTTTCATCGCTCAGAACGACGGGCATCAGACATAAGTTCAGAAGAAGCAACCCGGTGGACCAGACCTGGCACCGAACTTGGACGTCGGATTTTCTTCGTTAAGTTTTTGTTTGATGAGCAGGAGGGTGGAGCCCGAAGGTCAGAAAGGAGGGCGCATTTTCCCCTTCTAGACCGACGAAGGCGGGATGGAATCTCGGATGGCAGAGCCCGGCGAGTTAAAGGATGCTAAAGTTCAATGTTTATTACCTTCGCAACAAAAGGCAGGTCGAGACCCGTGAAGCGGGAGGACATTAGTGGTCGACCATTTGAAATAGAAAAATTGCCATGAAAGTCTGCAGTGGGAAGTCTGCGGACCGGGACCTGGCGAGATGACAGATTGGCTCAATTGGGAGTTTATCGTCAGATCGCGAGAAGCAAACCAGGTCCCAGAGCCCGAGCAGATGGGGTCACTCCGCCGTTTGCAATCAGCGAAAGCTTCGCGAAGTTCTGGACACAGAAGTCCAGGGGTTCGGGCCCAAGAAGCCAAAATGTAGGCTAGGTTTTGTCGTTTTAGTTTGGAAAATTTTCACGGAGAACTTTCGATGGAGGTCCGGGGTAACGGGCCCGAGAGAGCATGCGGCCATTTTGAAAAAAGATTTTTTATTTTGATAAGTTTCACTGGTGGTGGAAGGTCCTGTGCCCAATAGGCTCGAATTCCCTGCATGAAGAACGATGATAGGGAAGGAGAGTTCCGGATCGATCTTATGGGATGCTTTGGAGGTTTTTAGAAGATTCCAAGATATGGGTTTTGTGTGTTTTATCAAGTTTTAGCTAATTGAAGCATTTTAAACCCATGTTATTCATCACTTTAGGCACAAAATTAAGAAAAAATCTCTTGGGAGGGCAGACGGAAAACCTACCTAGGGAGCCCGATGAAGGAGTTTGCAAAATCCACTAAGGATTGGTGAATGAGGGAGACGAGCACGAGGGCAGTGATCAACGAAGGTAGCGAACTCCTCTAGCAAGAACTCTGATCTCTTCTGGCAAGCCTAAAAAATAAAAATGATAGGTCGGCCCCATTATTTATACCCTCAAATTCATTTAATGTCTTCATTTAATGTCCGTACGGATGACCGTTAGGGTGGGTGCAGTTTAAAATTCAGTCGACGGCGGAAGGTTCGGGTTTCGGGGGCTGGAAAGACACAACACCGCGATCACTTGAAACTTCATTTTGCGGACTTCTGATGAAGGGGAGCTCAGGGCTTGGTGGGCGGAGTTCTGTCGGCAGTTGGCCGTCGAGAACGGTGAGGTCGAAGCAGAATTCCAAACTCGAAAGTCCGGTGGAGCGGGCTAGACGGGGATGAAGGAAACTCAAATTTTCCACAAGTTTTACTGATGATAGAGAGGCAGCAAGGCTCTGAGATTCAGGAAGGCATAAGCCTTCTGCCATTTGGGAACAACGAACACCCGGAGGAAACCCGACTAGGGTAACCCAGCGGGGCAGGCCCGCCAAGTCCCAAGGCTGTTGGTAGAAGCAAACTACCAAAGAGGTTTCGTAAGGCATCAGGACTCAGCAAAATTAGAGGGGACAAAATTCGGTCAACTCAACATGAGACTTTAGAGGCACATTGACCACTTAGAAAAAAATGGGGGTATGCAAAATGAGGTGGCGACAAAAATGACCCGGCAAGGTGAAAGAAAAGAGGGTCCCCGTTTCGAACGGGGCATGTGTGCTGAGGGCACAACAAATGGTGACTCCACTGGGAAACACTCCTGAGCATTCTAAGGATAAGTATTCATTTAGGACCCAGAATCTCTGGTTTCGTAAACCAAGGGCAGACTTCTAAGGGTGAACTAGGAGAACAAGATCCTTAGTTGGGTCAATCTACAGGACATCTCAGAAGTGTGTGTAGTGGATTCATTCTTTTATGCGAAACTGTGACCAGTGGCTGCTAATCCAACCGAGTGAGCTACATAAACCGTCCAACATGAAAAGAAACCCAATCATTGCTCTGCTACTAGTCTGGTGTCCATAACCCCGACGGAGTGTCCGTTGTAATCCCACGAATATTTCTCTATGTCCGGTCGGGCGTCCATAGCCCCAGTAGAGTTACCCGCACACCCATATAGTCGCTTAATTTTGAGAATTCTCTTTCTCTTTTGTTTTGATATTTATTTCAATGTCCTTTTTCTCACTTATCTTTTGCTCGACCGTGTAAGCATTGTAACCTACAATGGGTTTGGGGACTACAGTGGTCACTGGAGTAGACTTAATATTTTTCACTCACCAAAGTATCATAGCAGCCATGGTATAGTCCTTTAGAAATAATTAACATGTGTTTTGTGCGAGATCTGAGATGTGTGTAAAGAGGTCCAACCAAGAGTCGAGTTCTAAGGCAGAGTTCAAATGAGGAAATCATTCCTAGGAAGCTTTCAGAGACCAATAGTTGGGAATGAATGTTTAGCCAAAGAACACCAAGGATGGACAACAAAGTGAGCCATTCGTTGAATGAGCATGACCACCGTAGAGGGATAGAGAACACCCTCCTCGAAACCAAAATAGTCGGGGAACAAGCAAAGCAGAGCGACATGAAATGACAAGATGCCAGCAAACCAAAAGGAAACCTACTCTAATCTATGTACAAATATTTATGGGAAAGAGCTCGATAGAGCTCAGGCTTGGAAGTAATGCTTGAGGTGTTGCCCGTTGGCTGGCAATGGGACATCTTCACTAGTTAAGGTCTTTAGGCGGAAAGCATTGTCTCCCAAAATTTTAGCTATTTGAAAGGGGCCAAGCCAAATCTTGTCGAATTTGTTGTGTCCCCCTTTCTTTTCATGGGCCTTGTCCCAGTACAAGACTAAATTTGCAATTCTAAAGGCCTTGATCTTGGCTTGGTGATCGAACCATCTCTTAACCACGCCGTGATGTTTGGATAAAATTTCTATTACACAGTCTTGAACTTCTTCTAAATGCAAGAGCTCAACTAACCGAGCTTCTCTACGATCCCCTCCTTCATAAAAGTCGTTGATAAATTGGAGAGTGAGAATCTTCAAGTGGATAGGAAATATGGGCTCTAAGTCGTAAACAAGATGGAATGGGGAATCACCAAGGGCAGCCTTGTAGCAGGTACGGTCTTCCCAAAGGGAAAATCAGAGCTAGGTATGTCAGTCCTTGGGATTCCTATCTAACAATTTCTTGATCACCGTGATCAGGTTCTTGTTTGTGGACTTAGTAAGGCCATTTCCTTGAGGGTAGTAATTTGATGAAAATTTAAGAGCAATCCCGTAGTCGAAGGCCCAACTAGCAAATTTTAATGAAGCAAAAGCAGGTCCATTATCACACACTAATGCGTAAGGACAACCAAAGCGATTTAAAATGAAACTTTCCAAAAAAATTGTAACTACCTCAGTTGTGCATTACTTACAGACAATTTCTTCTGTCCATCTAGTACAGTAATAAGTAGTGGTAAGAATGTACTTGTGTCCCATGAATGATGGAGGGCTTACCGGACCAATGAAATCGAGACCCCATTGCGCAAACAGTTTCACCTCCAGCACGGGCTACAGTGGGACAACATTCTTCTCCTTGGTGGCGGCTTTCTGACATGTGTGACATGACCAAACATGATAGTGAACATCTTTGAAGACAGTTGGCCAATAATATCCCACTCTCAATAACTGATGTGCAGTGGAGGGCCCTGATCCATGATCAATGCCAAATTTGTCATGAAACTCCTTCAAGACTCGGTTTGCTTCTTCCTTGCCAAGGAATCTCAAGTAAATTCCTTCATGATTTTTCTTGTATAAAATGGACCCCTGTAACATGTAACTACTGCTCTTCAATCTAAGAGCACGCTTTTGGACTCCCTATAGGTGAGGCAGACACTTGTGGTTCAACAAATAATAGACGACGTCCTCATACCATTCTCCCGGGGAAACATCCTCGAGCTGGTATTGCTGCACAATGAGTTCAAGTCTTACTTCTTCTGCTACTTCAGCAAATATTTGGGTAAGTGCCTATCCTCTCACCAACCTCATTGGTTGGATTTCCATATCATACTCATGGAGCAGGGTGACCCATTTGGATCTTTGTTCGCCCAATTCATTTTGCATGAGCAACATTTTCTCTGTTGGGTCGGGGACATTGGCGAACACTTTGTTACGCAAGATATAATGCCTAAATTTCTTCACTCCCAACATGAGGGAATATGCTTGATTTTCCACATTGTGGTAGCATAATTTAGCATCTTTCAAAGGAGCACTCATGAAGGCGATCGGGTGCTCGTTTCCCTCATTATCCTTTTGGGTGAGGATGCTACCATAGGAGTGCTCTGAATCGAAAGAATAGATATAGAACAGCTTCAGATAATTTGGGCTGACTAGTACAGGCACCTCAGCAATGGCCCGTTTGATTTCTTAAAAATCCTATTTAGCTTTGGGAGTCCACTCAACTTTGGCATCCTACTTTAACATGGCATTGAGTGGTTTGACAATTTCAGCAAAATCTGTGATGAACTTCCTGACAAAATTGATCTTTCTGAAGAAGGATTTTAATTCATTCTTGCTACCTGGCGGTGGGATCTTCAGCAAAGACTGGATACGTTCAAGGTCTATAGAGATTCCCTACTCTGAAATGATATTTCCAAGTAATCTACCCTCAGTCACGCTAAAGATGTACTTTTTTGGGTTAAGGGAAACTCCAAACTCCCTACATCTTTGAAATACCTTGCATAAATCAGAGACATGATCACTCCACCTTTTAGAGAACACAATCAAATCATCCATGTAGATGATTATGCATTTTCCAATCAGATCTTTGAAGGTGATATCCATGGCACGTTGGAAAGTGGCACTAACGTTGATGAGTCCAAAAGGAATCCTCTTGTAAGAAAAGGTTCCCCACTTGGTGGTGAATGCTGTTTTATGACGATCTTCATATTGTACCATCACCTGGTTATATCCAGAGTACCCATCGAGGAAATACATCATTTGGGAGTCGTTGACGATCTGCAGAACCTCATCTAATGAAGGCACTAGATAGTTGTCCTTCTTCGAAGCCCTGTTCAAATTGTGGAAGTCTACACACAATCTGATTTCTCCATTCTTTTTTTTGACCTAGACCAAGTTGGCCACCTATGTGGAATTCCTGATTGGGAAGATAATTCTTGCTGAAACCAACTTTTGTACCTCTTTGTAAATGATGGGCTCTAACAAGGAATTAATAGGACACTGTCGTTGGCAGAATGGCCTCACTTTCGTCTTGAGAGGGATGGTGTGTGTGATGATGGAGGTGTCATAAGTATTGAGATCCTCATAGCTCCATGCCACCACATCGTGATACTTTCGCAAAGCATCAATGATTCCCTTCTTTTCTTTGGGCGTGCAGACTTTGCCAATAAACACATTTTTGGTCCCCTCGGTTGTCCCAAGGTTGTGAGCATTGCATTGGTTTCTTATGGTTTCCTTTTTTGTCTGTCAGTCCTGGTCTCTAATATGGGTATGTGCAAGATCATTATGAAAAAAATAGGCCCTTAAATGGCAAAAAATTCAGAAAAATCAGAGTTAGGAAACTTGATGTAAAAATTTGAATAAGTTATCTATATTATTTCAAAAATTATATGTAAGAATATAATATGTAGAAAATTGAATGTAGTTTCTAAACTACTAGGTTTTTTTTTTTGTAAATCTATTTGGTGAAAATTTGAAATTTCAATACTATAGTACTTAAATTTCAAGGAAAAAATAAGAAGTAGGTGTCTGTCTGACCACCCTAACCACAATAAAATGATAATATTTTTTTATAATATTTTAGATATAAGTAGAAGACTCATGTCTGGATGTGATGCATATTTTTTTGTAATTTTTTCCAAGTAAATAATTAATTATGAATTTTTTATTACTAATTTTTAAAAATATAAAAACTCATATGTCTGACCACCTTAACTTGGTCAAAACTTCATGAAATTAAATTTTTCTTTTTTTAATCCTTTAGTATATAGAGCATAGAATGTGACACATGTTTCAGATTCAAAAAATGTGATACCATTTGAAAGCTATAGATGTTTTTCAATCATCCTATCAATCAAGACTTTAGTTGTAATTCAAATAAAAAATGAATAATAATTATTTATTAAATTCAAAGTAAAGCATAATTTATATTGGTGGAAAGCTAAGAATCTCCTTTAAAAACCCTTTTCGTTTCATCAATTTTGGGTAAAAAAAAGTCATCAACCACATGGGCCATCATATCACTTACATATTGCCCCTTTTTGGCTCATCATGATCCTACACATACCCATCTGGTCCAAATCAAATATGCATTTGAGCTGAACCATGCCTCTGAGAATCGTGTTGGTTTTTAGGTTGATAACCCCCTCTATGTCCAATTCGGCCTCCTCTGGATTAGCTTCATTAATTATTTAGGTGGCAAAGACATCAGAACTCGTGATGAGTTCAAGGAAGTGCTTATCATCATTGAAGACCTGGAAGTGAGTGACATTATCCGGGATAGACGGTGTGGATGTCAACTCAACTGTAAATTTCTTAAGTCTGGACAAGGAAAGGGGTTGCAAAGTGTTGGCTACTTGAGCCAAGGCATCAGTTGTATGATTCTAAGCACGAGGGATCAGTTGTATATTGAATGCATCTAAACTTTCTAAGAGATCCCAAACCCTATACCTATAGTTCGCAAGTCTTCTATCATGACAGGAATACAATTTTCTAAATTTCTTGACTACGAGTTCAAAGTCCCCAAAAACTTGCAGCATTTTGAAATTTTTCTTTAAGGCCATAAGAAGACCATGCACTAATGCCTTGTATTCTGCTACATTATTAGTGCAATAAAACTGCAGCCTATGGGCAGTGAGAAAGGTCTTACCTGTTGGGTTGATAAACTCGAATCTGGCACTAGCTCCTTGTTTTGATTTAGATCCATCAAATCGAAGCATCCAAAAATTGGAAAGTTCCTTGACTTCGGGTCCAACTAGGGTCTTAGTTCCTTTTGGCTGGGTGGTTGCCCCCGTAATCTTTTGGGAATCTTGCAGCTCAAGGTATTTAACAACGAGTGGTTCTACTAGCACCTCCTTTGGCATTTCCTTCTAGGGAACAATTGATTTTTTAACATGCTCTACTGTTGTTTGGCACAAGCAACAATCAAACTCAGAGTGGGCAGCATTGTGAATCCTGCACCAATTTGGCCGTAAGAATCCTAGAAATCCATTCGGACACCCAAGCTGAATTGGTTTGTTGCATACTTTTCCATGAATTCTTGGAAACAATTGAGTAATCCCACGTCGGACCATCTTCATTAGGTTTATCATCTGACTCTACCAACATCTTTGTACTCTGAGGAATTTGAGTTAAGTCAGTTGGGGGGCTGCACTGCACTAAGAGTACTTCTGCAACATACTCTTCTTGGGGTTTGAATTTGTCTTGACAGGCGAAGGGACAGTAATTTCCCAATTTTGTCTCAACAAACAACACCTTGTTCAGGTTGTTGTACTTCGTGATCATATATTTCATATGAGGCTTGCGATCTACATGGATTTGATTTGGTAGCCCTTTCTATGGCAGCCACATGTGAAAATGGTCTGTGGCAGCATATCCATTCAATGTTTTGGTGAATTCCCTTCCTAAGATGATCCCGTATGCATTGAGGATATCAACCACTTGAATATCAATGACTTGTTGTATCCTTGGATCTGCAGCAATTTTCATTGGGATCCGATTCATCTCTCCCATGATGTTGATCTTTGTTTTGTCCAACTGGGTCACTTTCCTTCTTGAGGGTGTGGGGGTAATCCCAAGAGCCTTGCATACTGCCAAAGGAATAACATTGGAAGACGCTCCTAAATCGAGCAAGAAGTTGTGCAAGTGCTTCCCAAATACTCTGATGGTGATAAGGAAAGGAGGAGTTTCAAGTTTTCCTTGGAAGATTCCTGTAGGCGTGTCTATGTGAGCTATCTGAACCTTGTTCTTATGACCAACTTTATCCTTAGGCTACCTAAATAGTTGATCCTTGGAAACATGTCTATTGTTCTGATCTGGCTCTTTTCCTAGTTGTTTACCTATAGATTGATTTGAGGGAACATCTTTCCTTTTCCCTATAATATCCTGAGTCACATATTCCTGCATGGGTTCTTCAAAGGTGACTCTTTTAGCTGATGCCTCTTATTTGTTTTTAGAAGATGGGGTCCAATTAAGTATCCTAAAGAAGGCATGCCTTACAGCAGGGACTTTGAGCAATTCGAAGGAAAATAAACTAATTTTTACTTTCTTGAACTCTTATGCTACATATTCACCCATTTCTTTGATCTTAGAGTCAAACGCTCGACCTATGGCATAACTAGAAGGTTGGACCTCCATTTGACTTGACTAGTTTTGGGATTGGCCTTGAGGCTGATTCTATAACTAATTTTGTGACCTATCCTTGTTGAGATACTGAGTGGGTACATGGGGAAGCCCAGGGTTATTGCTGGCATTGGGGTTAGGCACGGTAGAAGTTGTAAAGGGTCCACCCACCTGCCTATTTCTGAGGAAGTAAGGGGTTGTTCTCTGGTGGAACATGTGAACTTCATCTACATACGGTTCTTCTTCATCTACTAGACCATTATCTACGGAATCAAAAAGTTGAGCCAAGGTTTGCTCGTTACTCACCTCTTGCACTGCTTCATTCTTAACTGGGGAGGGCTCGATCTCAGGCTCATTGCGGTCACTCCGCAAGAATGGTGCTTAGTTGACCACGAGACAGGAGGAGTCATAAGGCTCTGATGGGATGATGTCTCTGCAACTGGCACTATCAACAAAATTTTGGACCTCCACTTGGAAGATTTCAGGGGCTGTTTGGAATTTGGGACAATCCAACTCAGAGTGCCTGCTGGTTTTGTAAATCTAACACCATCTGGACATGGCTGCCTCAGTGAGATACACACCACTGGTCATCTTTTCATTGCTAGCAAACTTATCAAGAGGAGTAGGGACACCTCTACTATTGGGCCTTGTATTCCACGTATGATTCTGCCTCTGAGAAGGTCTCCTCTCGAAGCTTTGATTTGGATTCTTCCCTCTATCATAATTATGCCCAGAAGAGGTGCTCGCTTCTTGGTTGTCTCTACCCTCCCTATTGTTTTGACTTTCCCGATTAAGATTGGCCTAAAGGCTACGTTGGGATGCCTGTAACTGATTATTCTGATTCTTTAAGTGCATCATTTTCGTAGACATTTTCTTTATCATCTCAGTCAGCTCATCAAGTTTGTCCTTCTCAGCGCTACTGCTTAGCTGCGGTATTGGATTTTGGAGAAAGATAGGCGAGGTGACCGACTGATTTTGATGTGCTGGAGGAAACTCTAGCCCCGAAAAGTATAATGGCGCTTGTGGTTGCTAAGAGTAAGCTTGCTATTGTTGGGGAGCCTGAGGGTAACTTTGTTGTTGCTGAGGTTGCAGATAAGAAGGCACAAAAGGTGCATAGTTCATTGGTTGTCTGGGGTGCGAAACTATAGGTAGCTAGGGCACCTGGTTCATAAGAGGGGTCTGAAGAGCGAATGCTTGATTAAGCCCCTGAACTTGCATCGGATGAGCTACCAATCCCAATGAGGGCAATGGACCTAAGATGTTCTACCCCAGATCTAGACTGGCGACAACAGCCTCCACATAGGCGGTCACTAGCGTGGTGAGCGGTGGGCGCATTCTTTTCACCAATGTCGACGTAATATTATCCAATGTTGCATAGTAGATGGGGAGGGCTGCAACATCATTATGTATGTAGGGATCCTGAAGCCTCATGAAGGCACGGTGGAAATGATCATTAAAGGATCCAATAGGCTCATTAACTTCCCTTCGGACGGACATAAACTGTCAGTATAGTTCTGAGGGGCTTATTGGAATCTTGTATTTCTGCAGGAAAACATTCTTTATGAGGTCCCACGAAGTGATGGACCCTCTCGAAAAATTGATGTACCAATAAAAAGCCTCTTCGCCCAACGAGTGTGGAAAAATGCTGCATGCAACATCCTCATGATCGACATGCATTTCAGTAATCGTTGTTTCAAATATTTTGATGTGCTCTTCTGTCGTCCTTTGCGGGTCGCAAGGATTGAATTTCAAACAAAAGCCTTCAGGATTCTCGGGCATGTCACGGTAAGTGGCGAAGTGTATCGACAAAGTATTTTGTGCCAACCAAGCCATGGCCAGAGGTGGAGGTGGGATTTTCTATTGAGGGATAAAAATCTGGTGTTGTACCTATAGTAGAATAGTAGCCTAGGTTGCGGCTGTTTGGAATGTACCTTGGGCTTGAAAGGCTGGGAGAAAGGCAACTTCCTAGCTACCGGAGATGGGGAGTGAAAATGCAGTTTCGGATGGTCGGGTGGAAGATGAACATAAGTTGAATAAAGGTGGAAGTGGAACGAAAGTGGGTGGAATGGAGGAAGAGGAAGAAGCAGTGTCTCCTCCCTTAGTTTGTTTTGCCCTTGCATGAGGCTACAACTCTTGAAATTCTACCTTGTTTGGTGTCGACCATAAAACTCTTTGAAATCTTTCCAGGGAGAATGATCTGATTTGATCCAGCTTCACAAGGCCCTCCTTCTAGCGCCAGTTCTATTGATGGGTGTTTTTACACACTTCTCAACACAGGTAATGCGTATGTGCACTACCTCTCTCGAAAGAATATCTTCCAACAACAAGTTGCTGAAAATCTCCCCAAGGTCTCTCGGGTGTCAGGTCATGACTTGCATGGAACTCCTCAAATGATGTTGATGTGATTTTGCTGGTAATCATAGGGTAGACTTACATAGCTAGATGCAAGGTGGATCTTAAAATTTGAATTTTATAAGGTGGGAGTTGAAATGCACTTTGCTGTAGGTTCAAACAGCAATCTGAAACTTCAATGTCTTCTTTAAGTTTGGCTTTATAATGTGCAATGAACCTTAGCAAGGACTATTTCTTAAAAAAAAAGGGAAAAGGAGCAGCAAAGAGAGAAGGTTCCAAGATCTGCAACTAACTATGAACAGTAATCATGGAGGTTCTGCTATGGACAGATCCCTTCAAATAGAATTCCACTAAACCAAGAAATCTATAGTATCGTGAAATTTGTGCTATCTTCAAAGGTCTATAGATATTTTACCATTCATCCACCATTTACATGTATGGATAAAGATAAATATTTAAAGAGTAGCTTCAAATTTTAGCCCAGGCTAATTTTGTAAGGCCATTTTCCAGCAGCAAACAACAAAAAGTATGGGCTAAAAGGCATCAACATAGCAGAAATTTCTACAATCACTGAATAGCAAGACTAAAGTCTATCTAAGTACTTTGAATCTAACTAAAACAGTAATATAAATCTGACTAAAGCATCTAACAATGGAGATGGAACCATCAAACATGTGTAGAAATCAGAAAATACACCAAGTCAATATATTTTCATTATAAATTTCAGCAGCATGTCTTTACAACAACTCAACTCCCTTTGAAAATGAGAGGAGACCCCCTATTTATAGTGTTCAAAAAGATAAATGAATAGCCATGATTGATTTTCATTGTGTGGCCAAGATTTACTACAAAATAGGGTTTCACCTACCCCAAATATATTACAATTTAAAATTACATTCTTGTTATTTTCCCTATTTCGTCCTCTAGTGACAGTACTGTAGCATTTTGTCTTTTGCTGACTACTCTTTTTTCTATAGCTATTCCTTCAGGAGCTCTTCACTAATAATAGGGCTTCCCTCCTTCTTCAAAGCTACATACTCCATGAATTTTAGAATCACTGGCTGGAGTTTGTCAACTTCTATTATCTCGGACCGCAGCATTTGATAACTCCATTCTTTCGAGTTGTCCTCAAACTTCTTCCAGTCTTGGTCATACTTTGCGGCTTGATCTTGGAATAGTTTCGACTAGGAAAAGGCAGAGGCGGAAAAACTCATGAAATCTATAGTTATTTCATTGGACACCTCGTCCTCCGTCCTCTTCTAGAAATAAGGCTTTATTTTCTCTGGATCCATCCGCACCGTGGGCATGTCATCTTCCGTCATCAGCTTCAGATATCGGGCACAGTCCGTCCTAATT
The DNA here is from genome assembly GCA_007258455.2 of Sequoia sempervirens. NCBI lineage: Eukaryota > Viridiplantae > Streptophyta > Pinopsida > Cupressales > Cupressaceae > Sequoia > Sequoia sempervirens. The sequence continues at coordinate 824,436,229 of VDFB02271358.1, read as the reverse complement.
TCCTTGACCCATTCAATGTCTGGATCCACTTTATCCATTATTTGTTCCAACCTCTCCCTTATGTTATCGAAATCCCACCTCCATACGTCCACCAACCAGTGATCATCTCTTTTGAATGTGAGCTCCTTTTCCCATGTGGCCTTCGGTAATTGGACGACGGCCTCAATCTTTGGATAGGTGGAATCATATGTCACAAGGAATTCGGTGCAGAGCTTCCTCGTCCTCTCCAGAAATTGTTGCAGATCCAAGAACTTGTTGGCCATTCGAATAGGACGGCCGATACCCATGTTCCCGACCTACAGGACTTGTCAGAACTAGCTCTCCGTACTCTTGTCCAAGTTCTTTCTCTTCTCTAATTTGTCAATTTTTTCTTTGGATAGTAGTTGGGGTGGAGCCACGGATGTGGTAGGCATGTCATCCACTGAAGACCATTTTTGGATGTAATCCATCAAGGCGGCCACCTGTGCTTTAAGTTTTTCCTTTGAGACCTTGTCTTGTCGTATCAGGTGCACCACTATAGCTACTAACTCTTCAAGATGCCCCACCTTCTGCTCTCTGGTAGCAGCTCCCAAATTGATGGTGGAAATATTATAGCTTACACCCTCCTGGCCTACCACGAGTGTTGCTATCTGTATGGTTTGGGACCCGGAAGCATCCATTGTTACCTTCAATATAATTTTGGGCTTCTTCTGCTTCCTGGTTGAGATTTGCGCTCGGGCTAGAATTGCCTCTAGACTCGCTCTCGGATCCTTCAGGGCAGGGGTTTTCTTTTCAAGCTGCCTCTCCAACCATTCAAGCATAGCAGACTGCTCCTTAGGTGATTCACAATCACCTTCGCTCTCCTTTGTTTGGATCTCTATTTCCTTGCCAATAGGAGCCCTTTCTTCCATTTTGGTATCCTCTCCTTCTTCCTCATTGGATTCTTGAATGAACACAAGGAGTTTGATGGGAGGCTTAGTGGGAAATTGCTCCCAAGGACTTTCTTCTTTCTCAATTTCTTTCCCCTTCCTTTCTTCAATTTTCTCATCTTTGTGCACATGTTCTTCAGGCTGTCCAATTTCAACGCTCTTGTTAGCTTGAGCCTCACCCTCAGGCTCACCTTCTTCTACATTTTCTTCTTCCACATGAGGCGGTG